>OZ014475.1:25634390-26330419 GCA_963965965.1 Trididemnum nubilum | reverse complement strand
AAACAAGAGAACTAAAGTTTTACCATTAACCACCTCTCACATAGGCTATTTATGCAACCAGTTGAATCATGTTTGCACTGCCAATTTCTATGCCGCATTTTAAAAGCTTTATTTCATCAAACTAGCTCTGAAATTAAATTATTTTTGCAAAAAAATGCAAAATTTTTGAGCGCTGGGGGCTCCGCCCCCATACCCTTAAATCAGCCGTTCCGTTGCGAATTTCTGGCTATGCGCCTAGTTACAACACATCCGAATTTTTGAGGTTTTGTGCTTAAAATTTTTATCATCTCCCCCCAAAATTTTCTGGATCCGCCACTGAGTCCTTGTATAAGACAATCAAGTTTTAGCGACAAGTTTAAGGTTTCCTTTCACAGATGCTGGACCTGCTTGCATGATGGTTAAATGCACTAATCAAGGCAGTAGTTTTTTAGTCTCATTGCATTTATAATTTCTCAGAGTATAGTTTTATATGTTATGCCCTATACAACTATTATAATAGTGCCTGTTTGATATCTACTTATCTTTGTAAAAACTATATTTTTTCCAGATTATACTGGGTAATAGGCACTGTGATGGTATTTTTGTTTGTTCATTGTCCTTTACCAGACAAGAGTTTTTCACAAAATCTTATTTATTTTGCCTACAGATGATTGTGAATTATGAACAAGCCAAAGGATAAAAATAATTATCATATTCTTCTCTAAAGTTTAAGATAGACTGTTACTTCTTTGCATTGCATCAATTCAAGAAATTAAACATGGAATCGACTTCTGAAATGTTTCTGCAAAGTTTAAGAGTGGTTATATGTTATCCAAGAAAACAGTATTTTATCAACAGTTAACAATTTTTAATCATCATAGCCTACAATTTCCATTCATAATCAAGACATATCAACTTTGATCCAATTTGTTTCCACATGTTAGGAAATCGTGGTATGCAAGTGTTTTAACCACGACTTGATTGGTTTTAGATCTGAAGTCGAAATAATTAAAAGCTTTGTATTGTGAATTTTGTCATGTTTTTTACTATCACCGTGAGTAGCAGAGGTGGAGTCGAGGACACAAGGCTCGAGGCCAAGGCCAAGGACACAAAAAAAATCCGAGGCCAAGGCCAAGGACAGCCTTTTCGAGTACAGACACTCTCGAGGTCAAGGACAGGAATGCTCGAGGCCAAGGCCAAGGACCAAGGACACAAGCGCAAGTGCTCTCCAAAAAAAAAAAAAAAGTTCTTCAAAAAAGTTTTTCAAGCGATCTCCACGAAAAAACGTTTTCCAAAAAACTTTTCAAGCGCTCCACAAAATTTTAACAATTCAAAAAATAGTGCTGTCCTCGAGCCGAGGACAGGCCAATTTTTGAGGACTTGAGGCCTCGAGGCCAAGGCCAAGGACTTGACCTTCGAGGGCAAGGCCAAGGACTTCAAAATGTGTCCTCGAGACCAAGGACGTCCTCGAGGACTCCACCTCTGGTGAGTAGGCCTGGTGGCTTTTATCCAAAATGTGAATATACAGTACTTGGTTGCAGTAGCGTAGCAAGGGGGGGGGGGCAGGGGGGGCTCGAGCCCCCCCATTGGCTTGTGAAGTATGCAAAATCGCATGCTTTTTGTGCTTTTGAGGCCGATTTTGTGTGAAAAATGGAAAATAGCCCCCCCCATTCGAAAACAGCCCCCCCTCAAACGTCTGAATTTGCGAAATTGAACCTTTTTTTTTTTTTTTTTGGAGATCACCTAAATTTGGGCGGAAAAAACCTTTGAATTTCGGATTTCGGCCGGAAAATTACTCTGAATTTTGGTGAAGACCTTTTTTTTTTGGAGATCACCTAGTTTTGGGCGGAAAAAACCTTTGTATTTCGGATTCCGGCCGGAAAATTACTCTGAATTTTGGTGAAGACCTTTTTTTTTGGAGATCACCTAGTTTTGGGCGGAAAAAACCTTTGTATTTCGGATTCCGGCCGGAAAATTACTCTGAATTTTGGTGAAGACCTTTTTTTTTTTTTTTTTTTTTTTATTTGGAGATCACCTAATTTTGGGCTAAAAAAACCTTTGAATTTCCGAGCTTTCCGAGACATTTCGCCTCAAGTTTCGGACAAATCGTCTGAAACTGATTCAAGATTAATGAAAATTCGAATCAAGGTCGTTTGCACACCTCTTACTCTTTCAAAATAGCCCCCCCCTTTTCCAAATCCTGGCTACGCGCCTGCTTGGTTGTAATTTTCAATTGCTTAAGTTTAAAAATTAAATTGCTTGCAACATAAATCATTATTTGTCGTTATACTGAATTAATTAGTGATGAAATAAAAAATCAAAATTGAATAAGTGCTGATGCATCAATGTGCAAGACTAGAATTTCTCGGAAAAAATTCAACTAGCCTTTCACAGATAGGAATGAGCTGCAAGGCTAATGCGAATGGATCCAGAACAAACGCAGAGATACGTAGCTACTGGTAAGTTACAAAAAGACAGTTAAAAGCTTACAAAATGTTTTTGAGTAACATTCAATCTAGCGCCAAGCAGCTAAACTATCGATAAGTACTCCACAAGCAAATACGGTAAAAACCGAATAAAATCTCAGAGCGTTTTGTTTACGAATAAATAGGCTACCTAACCGACGTAATCTTAGAGCGTTTCGTTTACAAATGAATACCAATACGTAACCGAACAAAATCTTAAAAGAATTCTGTTTGCAAATGAACGCAATATAACATATAATCGAACATTATCTCAGGACTCGTACAGTCATAGGCTGACTTTCTAATAGGGTTTGTCATCTCTTTAAGTTTGTCACCAAGTTTTTTAACCTTAACTTGGTGAGGTGGCAGTAGACTCAGATGACCTTTCGGTCCTTCGCTGTCTCCTCACCAAGTGACTAAATATCGCTTTGACTCTGCAAGTTTGTGTGTTGGTTTTAAAGGAATTGCATATTTCGATGGTTTGGTGATAGACCTAGAGGAAGTTGCAGTTTTTTCTTGTGATATGACGTCACTTGGTAAATAAATAAATATGATGATGATGATGATCTCTTGCTAAATTCTATCTTGACTTTCGATGAATAAGCTAAAATCTTGCAAAAATTGCTTTATTTTTTGTTGAAGCATAACACATGTAGCAAAACATATTTTAGCAACCAACGCAGCAATCCATTGCACAATTAGCAAAATTCTTCTGCATAATTGATGGTGAATCCAGCTTGAATTAGAATTGATTTAACTACTAGTGGTATCATAAGATGACAGTATTGATGGATTCAGCTTTGTCATAGCTTTTTCCCGCCAAAACGATTGGACGTCAAAATACCATTACAAAGCATTGGACGTTACCGTAAATCAACGTATAATTCCTTCAGTGAGCATATTTAAAGACTTTGATTGTAAAGCAGGGATGTGGAAGCGCCTATTTTCCAACCGCTTCCGCTTCCACCTCCATCGCTTCCGCTTCCACCACTTTTACCAAAATTTATCATAATATTTTTAGCTAATAATATGAATAAAATGCATTAACGTGTTACTGGTATGTAAATGAAAAGTGAAAACGATTTATTTCATTACTAACACACAGAAAAAGTAAACATGAAGAAAAACAATACTCCGTGCAATAAAAAAAAGTAATATTAAAACAAGTAATTTAAAACAGTGAGTGCAATAAAAAAGCACAAGAAAACAGCGGCTATAATAAAAGAAAAATCCAACGAAAATGGTGAGTGTAAAATAAGTTGAAAGCAAAAGCGATACAAACGTGTATTGAAAGGATAGAATTTAGTGTAACTTAACATATCAGAAATTAAACAAATAAAGCACACAAGTTTTTCAAAATGCAATAAAAGCTCAAAGCGTAACAATATTTTGCAGTTCACACAGATTTATTGGTTCTCATAAACACAATCGCATCTGTCAATTCTGTACCCATGCGAACTCTATTTTCTCGAAGAACCAACTTCAAGTGAGAAAACATGCGCTCAACTGACACCTGAGTGCTGGGCAAACAGCTAATCACTTGCGAGACTGGTTGAACAATGAGAGGATATTTGGAAATAATATCCCATACACTTGGCTGCCTCAATCGTCCCAGTCGTTCTACTTCAGTCAATGCGTCTGAAAATGCATTAATATCTGCTGTTGCGGCTGGTGAAGTTGATGACTCTGCAGCGGCCGAATGCAGAGAATTCAAATATTCGTCGAAATCAGATGTTGGTGCCGGATCGGTAGAGGATACTTTCACAACTTCATGTGAATCCTCATCAGCATTTGCTCCTCCCTCAGCTTGCGCCAGACTTTGCATGCGCAAAAAAAAAGCTTGAAGAGTGCTCTTTGCACGAGTTTGCTCTTCATTGCTTAAAAATATTCTTGATCGCGCATCAACCTATAAAAAACAAAAACATATTTAGGAAATTGATTTGTCGCTTTTTTGCTGGACTCGTTATACACAATTATTTTTATATTAAACACTCAAGATTCAAAGCACAGTCCATGTTATGTGCATATGCAAATTGCAAAGACTATCACACGGCAAGCATTTTACGTATTTAAAAGTTTTCAAGATTATACAAAACTGTGGCTCAATTAATACTGAACTAAACTGTTTTTACTTTGCACTTACCCAAATCGCAGCCAAGAAAGCATTATTATCCAAGAGAAGCTGTTGGCGAGATAGCAAGGAGTTATGCAAAGAACGAGACAAACTGTTGTCTTGCTTGTTCAATTTAAACATGACTTCTCTCCATTGAAGCAAGCATTCGCCTGGAGTGAGATCTTGCTTTTGAAGAGAAATTGTCGCTGCATGCGGGATCTGCAATACATCGACCATCATCTTTACCTCAGACCATTCACTTTCAGTTAGATAAGAATCCTGTGATCCAAGGTCTTGAATAAAAGATTTCAAATCCAATAAACGCTGAAGCATGAGGAAAGTACTTCCCCAACGTGTTGGCATGTCAATCAGCATCCCTTTTCCAGCTCGTCGTTTTAGAATTCCATCGATGTGTGGTGCACGTAGATGCTGAGCAATTTTCCGTAGTTTTGTTAAAAACTTATCAGATCGGCCTTTTTTTAAAACATCGCGAATTCCCAATTGTAAAGTATGTTCAGCGCATCTCATGTGGTAAATTGTGCAATCAAATCCAGTACCCATTTAGTCAATCTCTTGAATAGCCTCTTTATCATCTTCATTTTGTTCATCTTCTTCATCTTCATTTAATAGCTGCACAGTTCGTGTCATATTAGATGCATTGTCAACAACACATGCTAAAACTTGTTGCTTTTTGATGCTGAACTCCTTCATAGTTTTCAATAAAATTTCTTTTAAATGAGCGCTGGTATGATTTGCTTCAGTGTCCACTAAAGCTAAAGTTTTTACAGACAGACCGCGTTTTTCGCTAAAAAACTGGGCAGAGATTCCTAAAAAATGAGAACGGAGTCTAGTTACTCCGTCAAACTTGAGCGAGACAAAAGTTTTAGAAAGAGACCCTTTCAACTTCGATCTCTCCTCTTCCGATCTTTTCAAAACCATGTTTCGAATGGCTTGCCGCCCTAAAGAAATTCCCAAGATTTTGGCAAAGTCCCCATTTAAAAGTTGAAAGCCATCGTCCTGAAAAAACGTGAGAGGAACTCCATTGTAAACGACCATTTTTAAAATGCCGTTTTTGAAGTCTTCTGCATTGATGGAAGCTGTTGCTTTTGGATTTGGATTAACCTTTTGAAAATAATTTGTTACGGCATTTTGGCCTTTTACTTTCTCTAACTTGGCTTTTTTTGTAGTGGCAGAATCTTGTTGCTCAACTTTTTGAAATGTTTGCTGGTGATGGCGTTTTAGATGCCTTTTTAAATTTGCTGAAGCGCTTCCCTGCTTTAGTTTTGGAACCAGTGAATTGCATTCCAAAATTCCATCACTTATAAGTACAATGCAACGAAAACTGTTGCCCTCTTCAATAAAATGGTCGTAAACGGCACTCCATCTTGCTTGGGACATTGTGTGATAGTGCGGCGTGTCAGAATTAAAAATATCAGCTTTGTAAACTTCTTTAAATGACAAAAAAAGTACATATAAAATTACGTTGCTCTATCAAATGAATGTTTATTAGAAAGCGCAGCTAAATAAGCTGCTCCGTTTACATTAGCAAATATACGTAGGCCTACTTTGCCGCCCGTAGTTACAGAAATTATGCGCCTGTTAGAAACAATTTAGTGCTTTACTGAAATCTATATAAACTTACCTAATCACTTATAAAACCTTATTCTTCTTCTTTATGCATCTAAGAGTGCGCAGCAGCAAAAATCTTTCAGGATCGTAATTAATTTTAGTTCGAAACGAATTAAGTATTCGGCGGATCGAGGGCAGATGAAAATAAAATATCCGGCTAGTGGCTAAGATCTGCTTGAAAATGCCGATTTCTAAACAAGCTATCCTTGTCTGTAATCAAAAGTAGGCGTATATATAGTTCTTAAATGAAACAAAAAATATATTCGCACGTATGTTAAACGGCTTAATAAACACGAAGATCAAGTAACAAACTGTTCACCTGATTTAATTTTATTTTGCTTAACTTGGGAAAAAATAATTTAGAGCGAATGTGATTAATTTACGACATTTTATTCAAAGTAATGAACATTTAACTACCTGAATGAAGCAAAAACGCACTGAATTTTACTTAATTCTCAACTGCTCAATACGTATTAGGCTATGAGTACGAGCTACTTAAATTTACTTGGTCAAATATCAAGTTTGAATCGTCGTATCTCTATTTATACGCCGAATATGCATGTCATTTATTACATACTTACGTCATCTACTACGAATTCTCACCGCCTTGTAAACACGAGAAAAACAATGAATTGAGTTGCATATCGTTAATCGTAAACAAGTTTAAAGTTTGGACGTAGGAAAATACTTTGAGACGTCACCGAACTCCATAGGTGGTTGCAAGAAAGGCACTTTATTAAATCGACCGAAGTACCGTCAGCTTGGTAGGTTAGTATTTTGCAATAAAATTAAATTCAATAAGGAAAACAGCGGTTTTGAGAAAGTGAGCGCACTGCGACTATTGTTTTTGTATTTTTTTCGTGATTCACGAACCCAAACATTACAAACGTACGCTATTGTCCCCAGAGAATTTTCCTATCACCAAATTTAACGCTACACACTCACAATTAAATTACTTACCGCAGAGAATCGTCAAATGGAATACGCGAAAGCAATATCAAAATACTCAGTTTTCTTTCATAATACTTTAATGACAATGAAATTAAATTATTTTAAAAACAATATTAACTAACATTACTTCAAAAAGCTTGATTTTATTTGAGTAATAAAACTTCCCGTTGTGAATCGATAGTAACTTGCGAGATTTGCCAACAGTCGAAAGATTGCAAAATAGTGCGTTGGTAACTTGGTATTCGCTAACTGCCTTTTATAATTTGTAAATGAGAAACCACGAAGCTTTGTTTTCCAAGTGTGAACTGGGATTGTTGCTGAAATTTCGGCAAAATATGGCTTTGCCAATATTTATAAAGTTTTAAACCAAAGATTTAAAAAGTTATTGCCCCGATTCGCATTTGAGGGCAATGAGTTTAGCAAACAGCGGTGGATTCAAATTTTTGCGAGTTTAAGAGTGGATACTTTCTGCAACAGCTGGCTTCACAAACTCTTGTAATGGTATGTTTCAATTGTTTGTTTTGTGTTAAAAAAAACATTTAGTGCGAGTATTGTCGAACAACGTAAGTGGAAGCGGAAGCGGTACCCATTTACCGCTTCCAGCTTCCGCTTCCGCTTCCACAAAAATTTACCGCTTCCACCGCTTCCGCTTCCAGCTTCCGCTTCCGCTTCCACATCCCTGTACAATAACACTTTTGCAGATAGCCTGGCCTTAATTGGTAATTACCAGGAGCGATTTAAGCAGCTTACGTAGCTCAGCGGATCTGAAAAGTTACGCTTTTCGTAAATTCTCATCATCCATTGCCGGCTGTTGTCCACTTTGACCGGTTTTTAGCTTTGGTTCAAATCGTAAATTCGGCCATATCCTAAAATACTTAAAATTCTATTTCACAGCTGTAACACATGGCCGATTAATGTTTTTTTAAGCACTATTTATAAATAATATTTAACATCACTAGCTCATGTTGAAATAAATGCAAATTAAGACTCGATCAAAGTTACACCGTTACACTGTGGCCAGTTAAATCATTAGTTTAAAGTTTAAATGACAAATCTACGAAATAATTCAATGAAAACAACTGCTACTGCATTTTAACTCCTAGCAACCAATAATCATAGCGATAAGCCGCTAATGACTACACGAAATGCAAAAAATCACCAAGATCCTGCAAAATAGACTTCTGAAATTACAAAAGTTTAAAAATGCGCTAATTTTGTGCAATAAAGGAGATACAACTATTCCATCATAGTGCCATCAATAATAAGCCACGGATTTGATTACCAAAACTAGCTACCACCATCCATATTGCCTGATTCTAATGGGTTACTTAACAGCAAGCCGGATTTACGTCACTGAAAAAAAGCAAACAAAACCGAATTCTTATCAATTAAAATCTTTTTCAGTTTTTACAGGCTTTTGCCTAGCATTTAACTTTTATGTTACAAAGAATCAACTCTTTAATAGCCTGAAAATACGCTCCATATCTTCGCTGTTGGTATTTTTGCACGTATTTGCATGTCGCCGACTCGCGATTTTGACGTCCAGCGGTTTGGCTAGCAGCGCGATGACGTCACGTGCAATCCATCAATACTGCTAACATCTGCATAAGGTTATACCCTACAACGACGATACTGCCATAACGGTTTTTCCTGAAAAAGAAAAATCACAATGAAAAACAATTATGGTGGCCAGTGCTATGCATACCGGTAGCCAGTCAACAACATAGGTCTAATATCAAGATATGATGGGTGATGGATGTTGTGAGAGCGTTTCAGAACTGCTGTTAAACTAGTAAACACCTTGAGCAAGAAAGACTATGATAATTGTTTCTCACTTTTTATGTCTTCGCAATGAAACACCGACTGCAGGAATAGACTTGTGCAAATTTTAGGTGGAAAGGCCAAAACAAAGCTTTAGTAGGCTAATATCGCAACACTTTTTTTTAAAAATAACCAGTTTCCTAAATCACTGGCTTTATCAACTTTTTCAAATTGTACTTCATCTGTTGCCTACACATCCACAATTTTTTTATATTTAAAGGCCATCTAATGTCTGCAAACCAATGCACTTAAAATGCAATAAAAAAGTATTACTAATCGAATGCTGAAAACCTGGTTTAGATGCACGTTCTCAGTTTCAAGCTTTCGCGTTTTTAAAAAGTGACATGACGTCATTAGACCCAGGAGTTTGGTGTCTTCGACTAATTTATCTTTGCAGAGGATAGGCGATTTTGGAAAGGCATGTGATAACAGCTTGCTAGTCAAAAAGAGCTCTGCAAAAAAGGCGTAATTAGCTCAAAGTAAAGTCGAAGGCACCAAACTCCTGGGTCCAATGACGTCATGTCACTTTTTAAAAACGCGAAAGCTTGAAACTGAGAACGTGCATCTAAACCAGGTTTTCAGCATTCGATTAGAAATACTTTTTTATTGCATTTTGAGTGCATTGGTTTGCAGACATTAGGTGTCTAGCCTAGACTCTATGTCTAGCGTAGACTCTGTCTGCTTCCATTTACTTTCTATGCAGTCGGATGCTTAGCTGAAAGAATTCTCGCATTTCATTGACGTGACGTAATACAGCCTTGTGTTCTCTCTGGGTTTATATAGTTCTCTGCGTTACAAACTATCAGCTATGGGGTGCTGTTTGTAAAAATATTATTTATTTTGCAACACCTCGTTTTTGAGCTAATTTACAATAAAATATATCCGATATATATTGGAAATCCGAAATTTTCGTATAGACTACATATGGGACAAAATACACTCTAAATTGGAACAAAAACGTCTATGAAATAAGTCGAAAATTTCCAACTTATCAGTACCGTACTGCGTATATTGGTGGACCAGACAAACTGATATTCAGTTCACAGACAAGTTGCCGTACATTTTTTACTACGGTACCGTAGTTTAGTAATTATTAGCCAAGTACCCGAGTATGAAGTACTAATAAGTGTAGCTTAGCCTATTAGTATTACCGATAGGCTACTTGTACTATACTGCACTGTACACTAACCAAATTTTTAAGTACACATAAAAATTTTTTAAGTGTTTCCTACTAGTACTGGGCTAGGCCTAGAAGGCTACTAGTACTGTACTGCTGTAGTAGTTGGCATATTGACGTTATTTTTGCATTTGCAGTTGCCGAGTGTGTCGGTAAAATAAATAAGTTAGATGAAGGTGCTGAAAGAGAATTCTAATGGCCTCTGCTGGGCCTATGCAAAGTTCTTTTAAAACTTCTCCTCCTTTGAAAGGTTCTTTTCCACTTGACCGAGAAGGTATGCTGCCCGTTTGTTAACACTAACAGTTAATGTTATTCCAATGCTATTGCGTTGTCATGTCAGATTTCTGATGTGATTAGTGATAATACTAATTTTTAATTAATCTGGCCTACTTCAGCTCAGAGATGTACCATAATGTGTAGGCTGGCATACGGTACTTGGAACAGTGTTCCCTCCAACTTTTTTAAAATCAGCAAATGCCCAAATTTTCTTGAAGCAATTGTGCTCAAACCTGTGAAAGGACGTTGATGTGTCCTAAATTTTGTACCAATCCAGTATTGAAGTACCTAGGAAGTACCGTACCGTAACTGTGTTACATAATGCTTGTAACAAGCAAAGAGTGAGCCCTTATTTACTCTTTTTTATGTTTATTATTACCATTTGGGTTTGCTTTAGACTTTAGTTAGGATTAGGATTAATGTTCAGATTAAGAGCTAAACTTAGGAGTTAGAGTTTGGGTTAAGTTTAGGGTTGAGGTTAGGGCAAGGATGATGATTTTTTTATTTTTAGGTAACAGCAACAGCCTCTGCTTACTAAATATATTTCTACAAATTTGTTAATGTTTCTAAAACTATCTCAGATCTTGAACACATTACAAAAAATTACTTGCCCTTTTGTTTGAGCAATCACTGACAAAAATCAGTTCAGAGGTACCATTGACTTGGAACCAGTGTTCCCACTAAGCCGATTTTTTTCAGCGATTCGGCGATTTGTTGGAGCAAGGGCAAATAATTTTTGGCAATATAGTAAACAAAGCTTTAGAAAATTCTACAAATTTGTGGAAATATGACATTTGGTATACTTTAATACTGGATTGGTACAAAATTTAGGGCACATAAATGTCTTTTTAGAGGTTTGGGCGCAATTGTTTTATGGTAATTTGGGCACTCGCCGACTAGCCATAAAGTTAGAGGGAACACAGCTTGGAACCAATGTAAGATAATGCTCATTTGTCACAACAGTACTCTGAGTCATTCAGTAAAATTTGATTAATGAACAATTGAAAGTCAAATGACTGATAGAATAAACCTAGTGATAGAATAAAACATTCCTTCAGTCTTATCTGTTATTGTCAGTTTGGATCAAATTGTTCATGACGATGAGGTATCTGCCTGTATGCTTGATGACTAAGATGAAACAAGGAGCAAATTATACTGGCATTATAATATTGGAAATAAGTCACAAACTACTGGGAAAACTTGGTGATGCTGTACTTTTAAGCTGATTTGAATTAAGGGTTTGCTCAAGAAATTGCACGACTGTCACTTGTGTCAGGAGATAAAATTATTGTAATCTATTTTCAATATATATTTGATATGTTCTTGCACATATTCGATATATTTTTGATATTTATGTCGGCAGCGTGGCTGAATGGGTAAAGGTGTCGTTTTTACGATAACGCTGATCAAATGATCTGGGTTCAACTCGAACCCTAGTCTAGTTGTTACATCCTTGGATTAGACGCTGTATGATGTTTATCTCTGCTTTGTGGCTTCGAACAAGCAGCGAATTCAGTGGACAAGAATTTGAAGAAATTCATAGGAACATTGGATCATCGAAAACTCCTAAGCAGGTGCGGATTCCTCCAATCACGAAGTAGTCCTGGTAATGAAAAGTGTGCGGATCGTCCAACAAGTTAGCGTCTGACACTGTTCGGTGACAGGAGGATAAATATGCGCTACAACAACAACATATTTGTAACCATTTAGCCAAATTTTATCAGCAAATCAGCACTTCTATTGTGGTCATCTACTCATTTTTGAATTTTTTATTGTTTGCCAAATTGGAAAATCGTCAATTTTTAGGGTGCAAGCTCACTCACCAAAACCTTGAAAGGAAACACTGTTGCACATGGTATTGTTAGATCATTTAACTATACATCAGTCTAGAAACTATTTACAATTTGTTGCTTAATTTTTCTGTGTTGAATTTGAATATCTTGATCAATGTTTAGTTGAGCTCACCCTTACTTTTTGACTAACTGGCAGTGCCCTACCTTTTTCAAAGAAAGTGTGCTCAAAGCCAAAAAAACAGCTGTTTAGTCGTACAAAATTTTAAAATTGCTTTGTTGTTGGATTCATTGTTGGATCTTTTGAAGATTTTAGTAGCCTTGAAAAAGGTACCAAAATCTTCCAAAAGATCCAGTGATGAATCCGACAATAGTCAAAGCCAAAAAAATAGGTTTATGCATAGGTTGGTAAGTTATTGCTAAACGTTAGCTTCGTTAACGATTAGTTCATTAGCAAACTTCATATCTCTGTTAAAGTTATTTGGTTATTTTCAGCTTTAATTAATGGAAGTTAATGAAATTTGTTAAATCGTTAACATTTTGAGTGAAATTTACATTTCTTTTTATTCATTCACTTCTAGAACACGTAGTGACACTGTTGAGCTGATGGTAAGGAAAAACTTATTGCTATGTGGGACTTGGTGGTCTTTTTGTGTTTTGAAAGTTACATTTTACAGTCTAATCTAATTTCAAGATAAAAATAGGTTCATGTGCACTAACAAAGCTGCGATCAGAAAATCTTTGGAAGTTGCAAACAGCGATAATTAATAGACCTATGAGGCTGCAGCTTATTATTTTACTGCCTCAAAAAAGCAATGGATGTATATACTAGTTAATTGTTTGGCACATTTTTGTTTCCATCATGGGCCGATTGCAGTTCCCACTTTATTCTAGAATGAATAAAATTATATTTGCAGCATTTCTTGTAGCACCTGCTCATTTGATCCAGCGCGTGCTCTTTTTATCCTGCAGCTCCTTTCTTCGCTTTTTTTTCTATAAAACTCATGCTAATACGCAACAAGTGTTACTGGTGCTAACTGGTATGATGAATGAATGGTACGAGAAATAACTTTTTTTTTTCCATAAAACTCGTGCTAATACGCTACAAGTGTTGCTGGTGCTAACTGGTTTGTACCAGTATGATGAATGAATGGTGCGAGAAATTAACGATGAAAACCTTGTGTTAACGAAACTTAACATTTGTAAGTCAGTGAACTATTGTCGTTAAGTTAAGTAGCATTTTAACGGAATTTAATGTAATCTGATAATGTGTAAATACTTTTTAATAAATTAACTAGTTAATGAAAAAGTTAGCTTTGTTATTAAAAAGAAATTAGTGCCCACCTATGCGTTTATGTGCCCTAAATTTTGTACCAATCTAGTACTAGAATATACTGGAGTCATATTCTCACAAATTTATGAATTTTTTTGAAGCTATGTGTAATGTTTATCATATTGTGAAAAATCATTTGCATGCGATCCAACAAATTACTAATTTGCTGACAAAAATCGATGAGGGAACACTGATTGGGTTGCGGTTTTTTGTAAATTTTGTTCTTGTTAACTTAATTGAAATCAATAGTTTTCGACAAAATTGGGACTATTCTAGTTCCATAAAAAATTTATTGGGGTAACAATTATACTTTAGATCAATGATACAGTTAAGGCTGTAGAAGGCTTAAAAGTTACTGGTTGTGTGATACCCACATATTATTATAAGAATGATGAAAATGAAATAGCAGATAACCATAAGAGTAGATTTATACTTTAAAAAGGAAGGTTCTATTTCTCCTGACACTTCCATGTACTATTTTATAATTTCTGACTCAAATCTTGTCCAAACTCAAATCCTTACTCTAAAATTAACCCTAAATCTGATCCAAACTCTAAAACTCCAATCCTAGTTATAACCTTTAAAAAAGGAAAGGGAAAATGTTTGGATAAATATTTCAGATTTACTGAATTTGTTTAACTTTCTGTAACTTAAATAGTCACTCCCCATTAAGAAATGTATTTTAAGGACAAACATTAGTTTTGGGGAAGTATAGCCTACTGATAGTTCACATGCATAAATTGAATATTCCTAGTGCATTTACTAAGTACTTTCTAAAATGTTGTTTAGGAACTTGTAAACATTTAAAAGAAGCTTATATGAAGTGTTTAGCAAAACATGGACTAAAGAATACTTTGTGTCGTGGTGAATCTTTAGATTATCTTAAGTGCCGTATGAACAAGTAAGCAATTTTTAATAATTTTTGAGCATAGTGTCAGAAGTTGTTTTTTTTCCAATTGAGTTTAGCTTTTGTAGATTTTACAGGCATAAAATTGGAAGACCTTAATTTTAAAATATTTTTTAAAAGATATTTTAGGTGTTTTAGTTGTTACTATGTAGAAAATTGATGTACCATATTTTTCGAACTTTAAGGCGCACCTGAATATAAGGTGCAGTTTTAATAAATAATTTTTGTTGCTTTTATTTTCTTATGTAAGGCGCACTAAATAAAATGCAACTTAAAAAATGCTAAATAGCCTTAAATTAATTGATGAAGTTAAAAAGAGTATGAACGAGTAATATCTGCTTCATAAATAAGCAAGGTGCACCTTCGGTTTTTTGAAATTTTTAGTATTTTACGTGCGTCTTATAGTCCAAGAAACATGGTAATTTGAATAGGGCATGAAAGAGGTACAGTAGCACGTTTCAAAAAATATACATGCATTGACTAAATGCATATACTACTGCTTACTTCAGTTATAATAATGTGTGTTTATCACAAATACTTTGATTTTTAACTCATTGATAAAGATTTTTCAAAAAACCCTTTTAAGTCCGTATTGGGAGCAACGAAAAGCTGCGATACATAACTGAAACAATCAGCGATCGCAACGCATGTTTTTCTTTGTTTTCATTTGACAATTTTCAAACGATCGTGTGCAAAGTTTCAGACTTTTGCTTATAACTTAAAAACGATTAGGTCTAGCTACATGAAATCTGGACGATGGTTTGAGATTAGTAAGATGTTTGTTTGCTCAAAACTTCAAGGCAATAGGTCATGTGACTTCAGTTTTAGGATCTGAAAACTATCGTGACAGTTTGGCGTGAAAAGCAGTCTCATTCAAAACTGGCTTAGGATTTGAAATTAAATTTTTCAACAACTTGCTCGGCGGGCAAGTTATGGCTACTTAAAAAATGTTTACTTGCTCGGGGAAATCTCAACTTGCTCAAAACAAAGAGGCACATTGCATTTTGATGTTGTTTAATTTTGAAAAAGTGCGTGATTACTATCGAATTTGCATAAGATCGAATTTGGAGAAAATCCAGTTCTGGTGTGCAGTTTTTAAATCAGAGTGACGTAGTAGATACCCTTTTTTCTGGGTTGGCGATCGCATTGCAGGCTTTTTTCTAAAAATATCACATTAAAACATGCAAAGAATCAACATCTATTATGGCATCAGAAAATTCAACAAAAAAAAGTCTTCGATTTCTGCTAGCAATTATTCTGATTTTTGTCATTATTTCTGTTGTTTTTTCGTGTTTTGTCTCGGGTAACATTTTAGGCAGAAGTTTGAGAATGTTTTGAGATTGGTTAGGTTACTATCACAATACGTAACTAGATAGGAGCTTGCTGCAAAGCAATCTCAGTGAATGACCGACGCATGTTGAACAATGAGATTCCCCCCCCCAAAAAAAACCTTCGCTTTTTCGTTAAGAAATTAATTAGAACAATCTTCTGAAAAAAGAGTGTTTGGAATTTCAAACATTGTCAATATATATGTGTAATTGACAACATAGTGATTGATCATAATAATAAAAAAAATTCTATCTAAACCTAAGCTGTTGGAACTATGTCGAAATATTTGTCTTTTAAAGAACTGCTGATATCAAAAAAAAAAACAACTAACGTCCTAGCTTGAGCCTTTTAAAAAATTGATTTTGGGCGGGTCCGTTTAGGGTGTCTCCTGGGGAGTACCCCAAACTATGTAAAAGTATTTGACTGTTAAATATGTACTCTTATGAAAAAACTGGCACCCAAAGTTTAGCCGTTCAAAATTTTGGGAATCCTCTGAGGGGGGTAGTACCCACCAAACTATGTCAAAATATTTGTCTGTTAAATATCCCCTTTTATCAAAAAAAAAAAAAAAAAAAACTGGCACCGTAGGTTAAGCCGTTTAAAAAATTAATATTTGGGGGTGTCCTCGGGAGAATGGTACCCCCAAATTACCGGTATGTCAAAATATTTGTCTGGGAAATATCCACTGATATCAAACAACTTGCATCCTAGGCTAGGTCGTTAAAAAAATTCATTTTCTGGAGTGTCCGTTTGGGGGGTCTGGGGGGGATGGTACCGCCAAATTATGTCAAAATATAATATCTACTGATATCAAAAAAAAAAACTAGCTCCCTAGGTTAAGCTGTTCAAAAAATTCATTTTTAGGGGGGTCCCCGAGGGGAGTGTTACCCCCAAACTATGTCAAAAATATTTGTGTGGTAAATATCTACTGTTATTAGAAAAAACTGGCATCGTAGGATAAGCCGTTCAAAAAATTCATTTTCTGGAGGGTCCTTGGGGGGATAGTACCCTCAAATCTTGTCAAAATATTTGTCTTGTAAATGTCTACTGATATCCAAAAAAAGCTGGCACCCTAGGTTAAGTCGTTAAAAAAATTTCCGTTTGGGGTGTTCCCGGGGGTGGGGGTGGTACTCCCAAATTATGTCAAAGTATTTGTCCGTTGAATATCTACTGTTATCAAAAAAATTGGCGCCTTAGCTGGAGCCGTTCAAAAAAGTGATTTTTTGGGGCCTCATTTAGGGGGGTTCTCGGAGAAATCGCCCCAAAAAATTTCGGGAAAGAAAATTGCTTTTGCAGCTCAACAGTTTTACGCAAAAATTAGGTTTCGATGTTTTGTGGTTAGGAGAAGAAGAGCGCACAAGATTTAGGAAGAAAAAAAAGGACAAGAAAGGAAAGCAAAGGACAAAAAACGAAAAAAACAAAGAAAAAAAAACTCATCGCGGTCAAAAGTGGGTTGGTAGAGGTGAAAGGGTATCTTAAGACGTATAGCCGTGTGAAATATTTTTTGCCGTACTTAAGCCGTTTGTGAATGAGACCGCTTTTTAGGCCAAACTTGGGGAGCGGTTTTCGGGTACTAAAACCAAAGTCATGAGATCAGTTGCCTCGAAATTTGGTACAAACATACAACTCATTAATCTCTAGCTGCTGTCAATATTTCGTGCAGATAGTTCTCAAGTTATAAGCAAAAGTTCTCGAGTTATAAGCAAAAGTCTGAAATCTCACACGCATTAGTTGGAAAATGGCTGAGTGAAAACAAAGGAACAAGTGACATGAGCGTCGGTCATTCCATTTAAACTGAAGTCTTGCATTGGCTAAGCTTCAATTTACGTTGTTTTAGAGTATGCATCGCTACTTAAGTTATCTTGCGTAACAAATATCGCAAAAGTCATCATTGCCATTGCCATCCCTGCTGTTTCGGTCCTCGACATCCTGATGCGACCGACCTGACGCAAGACAACTCACCCCGAGAATTCTGACGCCTGGGACATCTTGACGCCTGGGACATCCTGACGCTTGGAACATCCTGACGCCAAAAGCTCCAAACTTTCATGCTCCGCTTTTTTTCTTTCTTTTCTCCTTGCCACGCTACGCTTTTTTTATAGCGATTAACGTTCGGTTATTGTGACGTAAGTATAATAAATTCTGTTAATTGCAAACTTTATAGGAATCTCTAGTTTGCAGGAACAACTCAAAAGCGAGTTGTATTTTCGCTAAAATAACCATGATACAATCGAAAGCCAAGTTAACGAATCTTTAAAAATGCTGGCGATAAGTTTCAAACGATAACCGAATGACGCGATTGAAAATAATATACTTAGCTATTATTAAACGACCACGTAGATAATTCATAATAATCTGTGTGGTTAGTTTAAAGAGAAAAATGCTCTAAAACAAATTGTATGTTAACGAAAATATTAAAAATATAGTTCGAAGTCAAGTACCGCAAATCGAAATCAATTAATGCAGCGATTAAAATTAATTATTTTTGCCTATTATGATTGGATAACCACGTTACAATTTAACAAGCATTTTCGTAAAAAAATTGTTAGTTTTATGTTTGCAATAGTTTGCCTATAAACAACGTTCAAAATTAAGAGTTGAATGACGGCTTACGTCACAATAACCGAACGTTAATCGCTATAAGAAAAAAAGCGGAGCGCGAAAGTTTCGAGCTTTTGGCGTCAGGATGTCCCAGGCGTCAAGATGTCCCTGGCGTCAGGATTCTCGGGGTGAGTTGTCTCGCGTCAGGTCTGTCGCGTCAAAATGTCCTGCTTCGTCCTGTTTCCAATCATTCAATTTACAAAAATTGATGTTTGGATTGCAGTCATTTCAATCGTTACGTTAGCAATTCATGTTGCCTTTTGCTACTGTAGACGCATTTTGTTTTTCAGTCGCGAGTATCTCGCAAACTGCACCATCTAAAAAGCTGAACTTTTTTGTGTAAAGATAGAAGAGCTAAAGATCTTAAAAAAAAAACTAAAATAAAAAGGTACCGAATTTTCGACCTCGCTTTCTTACAGCACAGGATAGTATTTATCACACCCGAAAGAGCGATCAGCCCGGCAAAGGCGGAAAAAATTTTCGCTGAAAAAGAACGAAACATTTTGCGCCAAAAGAATTGCAAAGCATGTCTGAGCATAGACTTTTTGTTGAACGATTCTGCTTGCGATTAAGAAATGTTAATTGCAAAATGATGGGTGTACGATTAGACTAAGTGTTAAGTACGGTGAATGCGCTAAAATACAGCAAGCAAAGAAGGTAATTTGCGTTTTTAAATTATCTTGTTCGAAATTGCGTACTTCATTCGGAAGCAGAAATTGCCTCGGGCAAGCATTAATTTCGAACCCTGCGGCTTAAACATAGGCTTAGCCAGCGGGTCTGGCCTCCCCCAATTGAAATGCAACCAATGATAAAAATGTCACAAAAAAGACTATTAGTAGAGGAGCTAAAGCCAGGATTTTGGTAAAATTGTTCACTTCCGGAATAAAGTGTGAAATTTGGCACAAACCTTCCCCTGGGTGAGTATAACGATTTCCGAAGGGGAGCCAAAAATCGGGTTTGGGCAACTCCTACAAACGGCCCATAAAGTTATGCTCCAGCTCCACCTAGTGGTTAAAGAAAGTTTTTTTGTTCTAAACAAGCTTACAGGAACAACTGGTGATTTTATGATTTCATTTTATTGTTTTTGCATTCTAAAATATTTTGGCATGCCATGACGTCACATATGACGTCATTTTTTCCAAAAATGTATGATAGCAAGCTAAATATTGTTCAGATTGGTGAAGTCCCTCAATGATATCAAACTCTGTTAATTGTTTCAATTATTGGATAAACATCTTGCGTTGCTTAATATACGTCATTTGGTGACGTAATTGCATGTCACGTTTGCCGAAAATTCCAATAAAACGATAGCAATATATTGCTAATTAAAAATATCAGTTAGTGACAACATTTTGCAATCAGCTTATTGCTTCAAGATACAATAGCTGCTTATACCAGATTACGTCATTTTATGACGTCATGTTTGCCAAAAGTTGCAACAAAACAACAGAATGTAATGCAAGCACAATTGTTTTTTGAAAGCATTAGTTTAATGACTACATTTTGTAATCAGCCTATTAACTTAAGATACAGTACAATAGCTGCTTATAGTAGATGATGTCAGTTGGTGATGTCTTTATATCTGGTGATGTCATATGACAGTGTTTTGTCCTTTGCTGAAAAGTTGACTAACATAGGAAATGTGCTTTGTGTAGGAACAATGAGATGACGTGGGCATAATATATTATTAAATGCAAACCAAGCGAAAATTGTCAAAGCGTTGACTTGTGATCTATGCTCCAAGGTGCATCCAGGGTTGTTAGGCGGCTTGCGCCGTATCAAGGGTGGTTTCGAGACAATGGTTTCAGTTGAAATTATAGTGCCAAACGTTGAAAAACGATGTCATTGTCAAATTTGACGTCAAAAATAATAGCCATTTTGTTCGTTGTACGTCATTCTTTTGGCTGTTCTTTGATGCAGACAGTGAGACTCCCTTAACAAAATTCTGGTTACACCTCTGGATAATAGGAAAAACAATGTTTTACAATGTAATGTTGTGTATTATCGATGCTTACGGGGCAATGAATGTAAAGCAAGCACAGTTTGCTTCAAAATACGTCGATGATGGCTGCCCTCTCGATTGTTTTTGCTAGCATTTATTGTCCACTGGTACAGTTTTCCTAGCAAGCACTTACTTTTGTGCATACAATTTTGTTCCTTGCACACTTACAATATTTCTTGCACCCGTATTTGTTGTAATTAGGACACGACAAACGTTTGAAGCTTCCGGCTAGTTAGCAGAGGATATCCCGATTCTGTTGCTTGCCAACATCATGAAGATGGATTTTTTATCACCCACACTGACTTCATTTAATGGCTTGAAAAGCAGATTGTTTAATGTGCTGTTTCAAAGCATTCAACATTGGTGGTATATTTTCTCCGGTTTTCCTCCTTTAGCTACAGAATTCTTCTCGCAAGATTGACTTTGCATGTGTTGATAGTAGAACTGTACAGGCACACGTCAAATTGTTGCAGTGCCTAAAAATCACACTCAGATATTTGTGGAGGAGAGCTAACTGTTGATGGAAGACAGTTTTGCTAAAGTAGACGTTATCTCTGGAAACTTTTTCCAGGATTCAAAAAACA
The DNA here is from genome assembly GCA_963965965.1 of Trididemnum nubilum. Taxonomy (NCBI): domain Eukaryota; kingdom Metazoa; phylum Chordata; class Ascidiacea; order Aplousobranchia; family Didemnidae; genus Trididemnum; species Trididemnum nubilum. Next base: position 26,309,462 of record OZ014475.1, on the reverse strand, counting down.
ACTTTTTATCTTTTCCACAAAATGAAGATGGGGTGTCACGACCGCTAAAAGCATGAAAAATCCGCGTTCGTCCCTGGGCGGGAGGTCTGAGGTTCAAATCTCGGGCCAGTCAAATCGAACACAGTGTTGCCAACGATTCGCCACTGCTGCAACAATTCTTCAAAAAAAGCTGTGTTACCCGGGCGCAATGACGCGGAGATGGGCCCAGCAAACTCGCTACACACTTTGGCGTGTTACAGCGAGTATAATGAAAGATTCGATTTCATACAGGTGGTCTAAAAGTTTTGCTGATTTTGTGGACAGGAATGAATCCCATCGTTTTCTCGTGGTCATCTTCCTAAGGATCGAAAATCATTTTTGCGCTGTGTTGAAAACAAAAAAGTTTTTCCTCTGCTCGCAAGTTCTGCCATTGCAAATATTCAGAGTAACTAAATTTTGGTTGCAACCTGCAACGAAGATGTGCTATGTAATCATAATCTTTACTTAGTTGAACTAAAACTATGTATCCATGAGGAAGCCGATCAAAGATTATGCCTCCACGCTAAAACATGCTTCCAAAAGTAGTAATTTAATTTCTTTTTGAAACGGTAAACACAGATCTGGTTGTCATTGCAGTGTACACTTTCGTACAACTTCCAAAACTAAGTGAACGCTGGATTGAATTTAGAACTGGAAAAACGTTGGGATTCATTCCCGTCCACAAAATCAGCAAAACTTTTAGACCACCTGTATGAAATCGAATCTTTCATTATACTCACTGTAATACGCCAAAGTGTGTAGCGAGTTTGCTGGGCCCATCTCCGCGTCATTGCGCCCGACTATTGGTTTAAGGTTTTTCCTTGAACGAGTTCCTAGTGACGTGTCAACACCAGGCCACGGCTTCTCATCTTCCATTTTACGATATCTTTGCCCCCACAAAAAGTTCCGCTTTCGAAGTTTCATTGCATGTCATTTGTGGTTTGCCCCTCCCAATCAAAAATCCTGGCTACGCCTATGGGCTTAAGTACGGCAAAAAATATTTCACATGGTTAAATATTTAAAGATACCTTTTCATCTCTACCAACCCACTTTTGACCATGATGAAGTTTTTTGTTTTCTTTTTTTTCTTAAATCTCAGACGCTCTTCATCTAAACCACAAAACATCAAAATCTAATTTTTGTGGAGAGTTTTAATCTGCAAACGCAATTTTGTCTCCTGAAATTTTGTGGGCCACCCCCGGGAACCCCTAAAATGTGGTGAATAAAATGTGATTACAATTACTACTCTCACAAATGGACCCCCAAAAATCAATTTTTTTGAACTGCTCAAGCTAGGGTACTATTTTTTTTTGATATCAGTAGATGTTTAAGAAACAAATATTTTGATATAGTTTGGAGGTATCACCCCCAAATGAACCCTTCATTAAAAGTCAATTTTTTAAACGGCTTAAGCTAGGGCGCTAGTTTCGTTTGATTTTAGTAGATATTTTTCAGCCAAATATTTTAAATTAGTTTCGGAGTACCACCCCTTCAGGAACCCCCGAATTGACCCCCCCTAAATCAGTTCTCATTGTTTAATATACGTCGGTAGTTCAATGGGTTTGCTTCTCACTAAGCTCCCATATAGTTGTATATTTGCATTAGTAATGGTCACATTACTCTAAAATGGTTGTGACAAAAAAATAACAAAATCTGATACATTGTAGTCTAAGAATGCAGTATTGAAAAGATATTGTCAACTAGCATTTATCAAAATTTCAAATGTGCTTGGAAGCAACAAAGTCTTTCAGTGTTATATCATGATTAGAGGTATTAACCATTAAGTTTCGTTATGAATTATGTTGGTTTAGATTATAAGCTGATAAGTGATAGTCTTATGACCAGGCAGCAACACTTGAGCACTTGTAGATAGCTTTATTCAACCTTAAAACAGCATTTGCAGTATTTTATCAGATACACTACTCTAATAATGTTATGTTAATTTGCAGTTATATGCGTTGAAATTTTAATTAGACATGTTAAATTTTTATCTCTGTTGCAAACCATGCCAATTTTTTGTTTGGTAATATCGTAGTATATTTTCTGAAGAATATTTAGTAAAATCTTCGGCTGAGGTTGATTTTTTTATATATTTTTTGTTTATTGTTTTTTTTATTTATTCATATAGCAAAGAGGTTGATTTTTTGAAAGTAACTCATGTGGTAGTTTGTCTTTAAACTGTTAACATGTAATATTTTTGCTTTGTAGGGGACTAGAAGAATGGTCTAAAACGGGGGTTCTCATACTTTTGGTGTTGTGGTGGAGCCCTTAAAGAGGTTGACCATTATTTACGGAGCCCCACGATAAATTTCTAAAATAAAAACAAAAAACCCTAAGCGCTTATCACCAGAAATTTTATTCCCGATAGCGTTTTATTTTATTCGAAACGTTTTGGCACAGTTTGTGAATGGCCCTCTTCAGCAAATTAAAAAGCAGTTCACTGTTACTTTAAAATTTAGAAATGAAGATTATTGAAGTATTATCTGCAGAACACAAATGTTACTAAATAACAACCACTATAACTTTTACATTTGATATTGCTGCATGTTATATTGGTATTTGACACATATTGGTATGTCAACGCGTCACTTGGTGACTATAGCCAAAGAACACTTGCAGTCTAACTCCAACTCCACCAAAAGTACCATAAGCCAACACATTTCTTCTTGCCAAAGATGTTAAAATTGTAGTTTGGATGTTAGTTTGTTTAAAACAATTAGAAACTGTCACAATGAATATGAAACCAGAATGCAGGAGGCATTATTAATAAAAAAGCTAAAACCACAATTGATTTCACAATTATACGCCAACGGTTGCTCTTCTTTTGAATGTGTTTTAAGATTTTTCTTGTGTATGTCTGTTGTTTATAGTGTACCATATACAGTGCTGTTTGATTTGTGTGTTGCTTGATTTTTCTTTTTTTTTCTGACTTGATTTTACCATGAAAAAAGGTGTAACGTACGTCATAATATCAAATGTATAAAGTTATAGTGGTTGTTATATTGTTACATTTGTGTGTTGTAGATAATATTTTGATAATCATTAATTTCTAAATTTAAAGTTACTGTGAACCACTTTTTAATTTGCTGAAGAGGGCCATTAACAAATTGCACCGCAAACGTTTCGAATAAAATGCTATCGGGAATAAAATTTCTGGTGATATGCGCTTTGTGGTTTAAAAGAATTTACATCTCTTTATCGACAAAAAAAAAGCAAAACGAATAGCTTGCGGAGCCACTACGTTTCTCTAGCGGAGTTCTGGGGCTCCGTATGGAGCACTTTGAGAACCTATGGTCTAAAAGTTTTGCGTTTAATAAAAGATGATATCTGTTTTAAAAATTTTATCTGTTGCTGCAATATGGCTCACATTAAGTGAAACTTACTGAGTTTTAATTCTCTACGTTGATTATGTGTTTCAGTCGTCTTATGCAAAAAGAAACCTTGGCTCAGCTCGGGTATAAAGATTTTGAAGGCAAACGGGTTGACCGAAAAGTGTCGTCAAACAATGGAAAGTAACGTTGCAGTTTCCTCCTCTGATACTGAATGCAAAAGCAATCAATGTGATCTTCCATTATCAGAAATGCAATGCGATGAGTCTTCACTTGAACAAGAAAAAACTTGTGCACACACTGACCTTATTTCAAAAACAATGCTTGAAAGTAGTACGTCTGTATCACGCAACGGTACAGATTCTTTAACGCCCTGTGCTGGAAGTATTTCGAACTCGGCTAAGAAACTAAAATTAGACGCTGAAAATTCTCTTGCAGCATCAGTAGTTACGAATACATCTGCAAATGGAACTGAGGAAGTATTTCAGACCTGTGACACAACAGTAGAAGGGTTTAAAATTATGAACACTCCGTCTATGAGTGAAGACAATGGATTTGGAAACGATTCACGAAAACGTCTGTGTCCTTCGGTAGTGGATCGGTATTACACTAAAAGATACGAAGTGAACTTACCGAAAGGATTCAAAGACTTTGAAGAAACTAAATGCACTAACTTTAATGATGTTTGCATTTTAAGGCATTCGAACAAACTTTGCATTATCACTCTAGCCCAATCGCATCCGATAATAAAAAACAGAGATTCTTTGTCTGTAACGGAAGTAAGCTACAAGGTGAATAAGAATTTATGGTACAGTGCTTAGCAATTTTTTACAAACAAATTTGACAATCTATCAAGAAAATCACAGCCAAGACTATTTTCAACATATTCTTTGTATTTTAGAGTTATAGTTAACTAACGTTTTGCTGTTAGTAATTTCTGAGACACTTATGAAACGTTTCGGTTAGTAACTTTAATGGTATTCAAATAGAAATGGTTGAAGTTATTAACTAAAATGTCTCAAAAATAAACCGATGTTGGAAATATTCTTATGTTATTGTTATCGTGATGAGGTCTTTCCTATCTGTCGGAATTGCTCCCAAACTCGGCCAATGTTAAAGGTTGACTACGAGTTTAGTAGCCACTGGCAATATTTTGCCTGCAACAATGTACGATTTTTAATTTGATTATTTCTCTTATTCTAAATATCTTCGTATAGACCATCTTGAGCTTGATATCAGATAATCCTTTTCAAACATTATTGTGGTTTAATTGCGTGTTTTTTACATGTTAAAGAAGGACACAAATAATGTATAATATTCAGCGTAATAGGGCTAAAATGTAGCCTGAAAATTATTCTACGTTTTTCAACAGTTTAGGTTATAAAAGTTTTATAAAAGACAAGATCACTGAAAATTGACATTAGCATTTTTTAAAAATTTGAATACCTAACTTTTTTTATCTATCTTGAATTAACGCAAATTAAAAATCGCTAGTGAGACACCACCATAAGTAATAATTCAAAATGTCGCACTTTTTGCAGTATTTTTTTGGGGCATAAAGTTAAAGCCCCACCTCCAATAATGTATTTAGCAGTTAATCAAACAGCTTTTAAGCCTACGCGTCACTTGTGAACCACAGGCATCGCTTTAATAGGACTTGTAGCAAAGATATTAGAGCGACAGAGCCAATTTTTAACTATAGCGGTTCAAAAGCATTTTAAAAATGAAATAAGTTCAAGATCGTCATTAAAAAAATTATCTGATTATGGTGAGATAGGTTTTGGCGTCAAAACGTTCTCAATGCTTAAACATCCTGCTGGTCCGCTGTCATATAAGGCCTTCCGTGTTAGGTCCCCAAGTGGTCCAGGGCCCTTGATTAAGAAATAAACGATTTATATAATGACTATTTGTTCGTTATTTTATTTGTTTTAATATAGCTCTATGTTTTTAGGTTAGTGATCGTTTAGACCATTCGCAAAATCAGGTTTCTGGAAAACGAAAGCGAGGCGCTCATTGGTTAAACCAAAGTACGCCCGTTTGTATAGTTACTTGTAATGACGGGTCAAAGTTTACAATACATAGCGGGGCTAGAGGAAAATTGGTCGAGATAAACGAGCAATTGCAAGCAGACCCATCACTACTGCAAAAAGCTCATCTGACTAATGGGTAAGTAATTTCTTCGTTCTTAAAAACGCATCAGTCTGATTGATTTATGCACCTTTATCCTTCTGTAAAGAAAAGGCAACGGTGGCGCTATCATGTAGACAAATCTACTCTTCACCGATTTCAGTTTTCTGGTTCCGTTGATTTGGGATTTTTTCCAAACATAAGTTTTTTGTTCGAAGCCATCATGCACACATGCATTTAATTATAATATGCTTTACCCTGGGACGCAACAACGTCGCTATGGTGCGAATTGAACCCAGTATTTTATTTAGGTCATAAAATTGAAGTAAATTAAGATCATCAGTTTTCTCCGCCACGCTGTTGACAAATTGAAATATTGAAAAACAGTTCTAGGAGGATTCGGTAATTACAATCTTTCGCATTACTTCATATATTCATGTGAAATCAACACGTGCTGTTCAGTGCTTAAGCTAAATTTTATAAGATGGCCTAGGCCCGCTTTACAGAAATTTCCATGATTGCATTATTAACGAGAAGTTTTTGAGAGGTGCTCCCGAACGAACTATTCGCTGAAGGCTAGAGGTTATTTTTGCGAGTGCATGTGAAGCTCTACGAGCTCGGTAACGTTGGCTAATTCTCACTCACTAAGTTGCTTGAAACGATTGCGAAGCAACCCGAGTTAAAAAAGCAGTTTTCCTCGCCAACTTGAAGAAGATTTTGAAGCACTCCTTTTTGGGTCAAAAATAAGAAGGCAAATGCCTAAAACCTTAACTAATGCGAGTTTTTGCTGAAAATTAATTAAAATGGTCGTCATGTTGGCTATTAGACTGCAAAGAATAAGCGAACTGCATTAAGAATCATTTGCTCTATTTACTGATAAAAAAATATTGAGTAGCGCCAGTTGACAAATATAGCAATATACACTCTTTGTGAGAGCAATTTTATTACAACACGAGGCTCATTTTTTCCTCAAAATTAAGAATGAAATAAGAATAATGCCAACCTTGGCTGGTAAAATAAATCAAGAACAAGCGAAAGAATAAAATTCAAGTCAATAAAAAAATTAAATTTCGAACTGGTTCAGAACAATAAAATTTTGGTGATTTTCTTGTGTTGGCAAGCAAAATTGCAACTGTTCCGAAACTATAGAGCGCTGTTGATCTGCCCAAGCAACTGAGAATTTTTTTGGCAGTAGTTATCAGGGTGAAAAAAGCTTGCTTTTCGCTTTTGCAATTTTACGACGCTGCTTACTGGTTCCAAAAAAAGGGGGTATACGTCGATTCGTTCATTTGAAAAACTTAAAAGGCTATTCCAGTCAAGTTTTGCACTCTTGACAAAAATGTTCGGAAAAGGCTAAAACGTATTTTAACCATATTTGGACTTATTACGCCTTCCCGTTTTCGAAACATTGCAGTTCAAATCAGCCGTTTTCCTCTTACTTCAGTGTTGCCATTTTGTCAGTATTGTGACAGAAGATTAACTTTTGAAAAGCTAGCTTACATTTATTGAAAAGCAGCTAATTTTACAGTTTTAAAGTTTTACTTTGTTTTACAAAAACTTCGCCGTGAAACATTTATTGAGAATCAGGAACATGCAGTAACTTTTAAAAATTTTGTTTCTTGCTAGCAACACTGACAAAATTTTTTAGGGGAAAAAGCCTTTCTAAGGAGAAATTTAATATGTTATATCTGGAGAACAAAAGGTCGTAGAAAGCTCAAATTTGATCAAGTTAGTCTTCAGATCTGCCAATTTTTTTGAGAGAAAATCGAGCAAAAAAATTTCCGACCTAAATACCCATTTTTTGTTACTGTTAAAATATAAGTTTACCCATTAACAACTCCAAGGGCACTTTCTGTTACTTAACTTGAAGTTTAGAAAAGGTTGTTCTTTTGCATTGATTCAAAAATACAATTAAATTGCTATCATTTCTTGACTAATCATTATCGAAGATTTTGCAAGCTTGGAATATTAACGAATGGTCAATAGCAGTAGCGTAGACAAGGGAAGGGGGTATTGTTCCATGCCCCTCCCTTTTGAGCTATGGCACAATGCAAAAAAAGCGTTAAAATCAGCGTTGTATTAAAATGGAGTGCACACATGGAAAAGGCTTTTGCTACCTGCCGTTTCACCATCATTTTGGTCTGTTTGAGGGTAGGGTAATGCCGATTTAAAATGTTTTTAGCTCAGGCCAGTATTTTGCAGCCTTAAAAAGTTTTTCAACTCAAGATCACTACATCCTATATATTGTCGCAAAAAGACATATTGTAGCTCTATTTGATACCCAATGAATAATGTTTCAAGTGGGAAGGGTACTGTGCCACACCATTTCCATTTAGGTCCTAATGCAAACAGAGGCTGAAAAGGTTCATCATCAATAGCACAAAACGTTTTAGAAGGCCTTGTATGTTACCCTAGCTCTCATTTGGGTTGTGAGTAGTGACATATTCAAAGACGGCTCAAGCCGCTACTTTCCGTGCTGTACCGTTACAAAACATGACTAAATAGCTTGTGCCCTTCAGTTGTTTTTATAATTTTGTGTATGTTTGCGCTGCTAAAGACATGTCTTTTAAATCACAATTCAACTTCAAATCGCCTTAAAATTGAGTTATTTTTGTAAAAAACGTAAAAATCCTCTATGCCACCAAGTTGAGTTACTTTTACCCGTAGTCTCCCCCTTTTCGAAATTTCTGCCTACGCCACTGATCCATCTTATCTTTTTCCTTAAAATTAAGGTACGTACGCTTGAACGCATTGTTTTTTAATAGAAATTTGTTTGAAGTCACAATTAGTATTTGCTACTGACACAAACAAGCATGGCAGTACGGTACGGTACGCCTCGATTTTTGCTAAAAAGTGCAGTTTATCTTGTAAGTTACTCACGTTTTGTGAAGATACAGGTACGGTAGTTTGGTACGCTGTTTGAATGTACGTCCTAACGTACCGTACCATGCAAGTACGTTACTTAACAACGTTTGCAACTCGCTGGCAACGCTACGTACCGCAGTTGTGTTAGTACGATGCATTATTATGCGTCTGTAAATTATTTATGACACGTGTTCTGAGTTGTGATTATGTTAGTTTCCCTCCCCTTTCTTGCCCAAGAATTAAGCCCAATAAGCGTCATATGAGTTGAACAATGAACACTTTGAACAGCTCAATACTAGCAAAACCGATATTTATGAATTCTGCTTTAGAAAGTATATGCAATTATACCTTTCTTTGAAGCGCGGAAAACGAGAACTTCGGAAAAACCTAGCAATTTTTTTTACCTACGCATCGTACCTTTGAAGTACGATATGTTTAGAGAGTACCGTTCAATGAAAAGTACGTCGGTACGGTACGCAAGCGAAATTTGTTTTTGTTAACGTTAGTACAGTGTGATAAATTTTTGTGTACGCTATGTTCAAGTTTTGAACGTGTCGTTCCGTACTACCATCCTTGGACACAGGTTACGTATCATCTCGCAAAGAAATTCGAGCGAGCATTTTTAACGCTTATTGGGCGAGACGGTTCGGAAATGAAATTTGGTCTATGAAGTTTTTCATTCGTTGAGGCTTTCAGCGAGCGAAAAGGGCCTTAACGAGCTCACTAAAATGTTCTGTAATGTGGGCCCTGTTTCAGCTATGATTGGATTACGTAAGTTAAGCCATGCCAAACGTTTGCAGCGTCACGAACCACGAATGCCAAGTATGATCATTGCTGAGTTGGTGCGGCGGGTTTTCTAGAAAAAGTTGTGCTTAAAAATCTTGTCACAAACCTATTTCATGAAATTTATCGTTGCTTTTTCATCCATTTAGGATTGCGTTTTCTATTACCAAATCTCCAATTTACGGTAATCTAGAGTCGTAGGAGATTGATACGAAACTAAGGAAGTGCAATATAGTGGTAGCCATAGGCGTCTGGTTGCCATAAGCGTCGATTTTTTGATTAAGCAGATTCCGAGGGAGCGAAATGTTTTTGTAAAGTTTGGTTAAAGTTAATAATTCCATTTGACTGTTTCACTCCGGAATTTTGCCCCCAAATTTAAATGAAGACCAAAAAAAAAGAAGAAGGTTTTCGCCACGTACAAATTTAAATGAAGACCAAAAAAAAGAAGAAGGTTTTCGCCACGTTCTGGTTCTATTTCAACCTGAAATTTCAGATTTCTTGTTGCCAAGTGGATATTACTTGCCAAAAAACCGGGGATCAGACATATTTCGCCCCCTTCAGTGTCAGACCCAAGGGGGCGCTGCCCCCCTTCAAAAAAAAAAAAAAATCGACGCCTATGGTGGTAGCTGTGTTGTGTAAATTTTAGTTTTTATACTGTACAGTCTACTTGAACTTTCAGTTACATTGCCATTGTGATGCCAAAGATTACAGAAGGCTCAAAAGTTTTGGATGAATTGCTCACGGAAGAACAATATCAAGATTATCTGCTTTGCACTGATTGCGAGTTATTTTAATTACTATTGTGTCATTTTTCTGTGGATGATTTTATAAATGCATCTTGTGACGATGTAAATACGTCTGCTTTTGACGAAAGTGAGATTTCGTTGGATATAGCCTGAAAAGAATGTCGGCGAGCCAAGCAAACTAGCAACGCATCAAAAATTAACCAATTTTAAAGCAGCCTGTTGCAAAGTGCACATTTAATGCAACGGCAGAAAACGCGTATCTACTCTAGCCAAATTGAGCGTTTACAGCAAAGAGACTGAAGCTAGTTTTAAGCCATAGCAGAAATATTTTGTTCTTCAACGGAATTGGTGTCAGCACAACCAAAGTTTGTTTTGGTGTAAACTATGGGGCGCCAAGTATATACTTTCATTTGCAGTACTTTTTGTATGTTTATGAATAGATAGTCACTATTTACTAGGTATACGCTCGGCACAGCAGCTTTTGTATATCTGTTAGTTGAATGTGACGGAGCGCTCTCGGCTGCTCTTTGATGCGCTCCGTGTTTCCAACTGCTAAAGCATCCTTAGCTATCAAGTGTTGAAGCACTCGTCGCCTTGAATTTTTAACACGTTGCGCGCTGCGAGACGCACTTGATGACAAAATATTTTGTAGTAAATACGTAGGCTACTGAAATATCTCCTCGTTACGATTTTGTAACCCATATTAGTTATTTTCCTGGAACTTCGTATCTATTTGCCGGCTTGCGTTTTTATTACCTCGTGCTCAATGTTTGATTAATGCTTCAGTGACGCGGTTGGCAAAAAACTTTGCTGACCGTGCAGTTCACCTTCAATTTATCGTAATTTATGTCTCACAGCGCGCAACGTGCAAAAATTCAAGGCGACGGGTGCTTTAACGCTCGATAGCTAAAGATTAGATCTGTTCATATTTTAACTTTTTTGGTTTCGGTGTGACTTCGCAGTGTTTTTGAAGCAGATTTTCATACTGATTCCAAAACTAAAAAAATTCCTTGATTGGTTGAACGGTTTCCATGTTACGCAATGATTTCCGACCCCCACTTTTGAACAAAACGAGTTTTTACACTAGAGGACGCTGCTTTTAAAATATACTTAAAACATTAATTCAACTAAATGCCGCTCTGCATTTTACATCTTTAAAAAAAAAAACTAAGCAAATTGGACTTCTGGTTCTGTACTGTAGGGTTGTAAATTTGGGACCAGTTTATACAATCCCGGGATCGGGATTTCCCGGTATTTTAGACTTATAATCCCGGGATTATTCGGGATTGAGCAAATAATTAAAAAAAGTAGTATGGAAAGAACAAAAACCTTTTTATTTCTTGTAATATTGACGCTGAAATATTAGAGCATCTAGAGTGGCATCATTCATTTGGCTCCTGATTTTGTTAGCAAAATAGCCTAGGGCAGAAAAGGCCCTTTCGGCCTCAACTGATGTGGGCTTAATAGTTTTAAGAGCAGTAAACAACCTTTCAAGATTTTCAGGCCTTCTTTTGCTTGTCTCGTACAACACATCATACTGTTTCCATCAGCAACTTTATCGAGTGTAGAAAATAGTAACTTCATTTAGTCTCGGAGACTCTGACTCCACTCATGTAGAGCAGCATGCCAGGAAAAGGGTTTTGCGCCAAGAATATGACTGTAATAATTGCAATGTCGGATATCTTACAACTTCAAGATGGTCATCGTATCCAATTTTATAAATTCCGAAAATAAAGAATAGTGCAAATAACAGGTCGTAAATTTACGAAATACAAGTTTGGCGCATCTAGCTAACCCTTGCGGTGCACCATTTGAGAAACGCTGAGCTAGGGTACGCAAAACTTAATTCTGTACTTTAGAATTGTAACATTACATGATGCTTACTTCCGTAGGCTGACATTAAACGGTCAATCAGGGGTATACTAAATTTAATAAGTCCCGGGATTTCTAGACATATAATCCCGGGATTGGGATTGGAAAAAATACCCCAAATCCCGGGAATTCGGGATCGGGATTTCCCGGGATTACAACCCTATTCTGTAGTTATCGCCATTTTAGTAATATTGCAAAACTCACACTAGTGGCCAAAATGTAATTTCTTTATTTTTTAGTAACATTTTTTAAAAATTTGTCAGTTTCACCACTTGTAGTAAGAAAGACTTCAATTTTGAAGTTGAGATTTTGCTGCAGTGCCGCTAGAGGAAGTAATTTGTCATTTATTTTAAGATTGCCTATTGATTACAGTTATATACCCTTAAGTTAACGCCACTGCAAAATTTGAATAAACTAGATGGGAGTTAATTGCCAGCAAACCCAGAGAACGACCGACGCAAAGCAAATGCTGTGACGCGCTCAAATACTTTTTGTCTACCGTAAAATCAGCAATTATTCAAAAATATCTGATTATGGAACCTTAGGAAAAGTAGAGTCAAAATATTTGTCAGTTAAATATCTGCTGATATCATAACAGACTGGCACCCTAAGTTGAGTCGTCCAAAACATTGATTTTTGGGGGTCCCCAAGGGGGTGGCACCCCCAAACTACACCCAAATATTTGTCTGTTAGATATCTATTGATATCAAAACAGACTGGCACCCTAAGTTGAGCCATTCAAAAAATTAATTTTTGAGGGGTCCCTGGGGGGGTGGCACCCCCAAACTGTGTCAAAATTTTTGTCTGTTAAATACCTCCTGATATCAAAACAAACTGGCACCCTAACTTGAGCCGTTCAAAACATTGATTTTTGGGGGTTCCCAGGGGGTGGCACCCCCAAACTATGTCAAAACATTTGTCTGTTAAATATCTGATATCATAAAACACTGGCACTCTAACTTGAGCCGTTCAAAACATTGATTTTTGGGGGGGTCCCCGGGGGGATGGCACCCCCAAACTATGTCAAAACATTTGTCTGTTAAATATCTACTGATAGCAAAAACAACTAGCACTCTAGCTTAAGCTGTTCAAAAAGTTGAGTTTTTGGGGAGGTTCCTGGTGGAGTTGCCCCGAAAAATTTCGGGAGAAAAAATTGCGTTTGCAGCTCAACAACTTTACACAAAAATTAGAATTCGATGTTTTGTGGTTTAGGAGAAGAGCGAACAAAAATTAGGAAGAAAAAAAAGGAAAAAAAGAAATCAACCTCATCGCGGCCAAAAGTGGGTTGGTTGGGATGAAAGGGTGTCTTAAGATAGAACCATATGAAATATTTTTTGTCGTACTTAAGCCGTTTTTGACTGAGACCGCTTTTTGCGCCAAACTTGCGGGGCGGTTTTCGGGTCCTAAAACCGAAGTCACGCGACCTATTGCCTCGAGATGTGGTACAAACATATAACTCATTAATCTCAAACTACTGTCAAAATTTCATGTAGCTAGATCAAACCGTTCTCGAGTTATAAGCAAAAGTATGAAATTTCGAACTCATTAGTTGGAAAATGGCTAAGTAAAAACAAAGGAACAGCGACGCGAGCGTCGGTCGTTCCAATTATGATTCGGCGCGATTTTTTATATTTTTTAATATCGACCTAGATCAGGTGAAAAAGCTAGCATCTCATGCAAAAATGCAGCAATAACACATACTGTTTGCAGCATAAATACAATTACAGTATTACTGCACACTTGTACAGTAGGCCTACTGTAGGATTTTGATTTAAATTTACAATGGTGGCTCTCGCAATTTCAATGAAGTTGAAAAGCTCCTTTGATTAACAAATAAATACAATTCAATCCAATATTTGCATGTTATCATATTAGGCTACAACAACACAGTTACCAAACTTCAGCAAATTTCAAAAACTGCTACACTGAATAAAAATTTAAAAAAATCGATATTTTTTGAAAAGGTTTGTTTTGATGTGGTAAAAGTCATGCGTGTTTGTTATACAACCTGAAGTATGCTTTGCCGTTGTTGTTCATTTGTTGTTAAAATTTCATTATAACCTAAACTCTGCCAAATTGAACTGAACGCTCAGCTGCATCACTGATACCATAACTTCCAATCCTGAAGCAATTTAGTTGATTTGTTGAAAAGAAGAACTTCTTTTCAATATACTACTGAATCCATACTTGAAGAGATAACTGCTCGAAATCGGTTTTATTGAAATGAAAACTACTTGAGGTAATAAAGAGGTGCCCCAAACCTTTTTCCACGATTCCCCTTATTCGCGAAAAATGTTTTAAACCATTTGATTATTTATATACCATTGGCAACCCTGCATTTCGCAATTATGCAACATCACAAATGACGAACTGTAGCAAAATTATGCCTTTTGTAATGTCGCAAAACTGCGAAATGCAGGATTACCAATGGTACGAAGTGAAACGGATTAAATTGTATTTTCCTGAATAAAGGAAATTGTGGAAAAAGGTTCGGGGCACCTATTTATTAGATCAAAAAGTTCTCAATTAAAAAAAAAACTGATTTCGAGCAGTATCTGTATAAAATGGTTCAATTCCAATTGGATCAACAAATTATATAGCCATGATTCATTATTGATGAATCTATATAGAGTACTCTCTTCATATACTACTTTTGGTAATTTTGGCTTATCTACATCTGTTTTGGGATATTTCAACAAGGTAGTAGCGATTGCTTTTTTGATTTCGTCATTAATTGAATATGAAAATAGTGCAAGTGGTATGTGCTTTGGTGATTAATGCATGATTGTGGGTTGCCTCACTGGTTGCTGCAGATACTACTAATTTGACACTAGTGCTTTGGAAAGTTGTAAATGAGTGGTCGGTAAGAGATCAAGCTCAATGCTCAGGTTGCAATCGCAAAGTCGACTTGCATAGCCTACATGGTATCTGCTACCAAGGCACATACCACTTGAACTATTTTCAAATTTAGTTGGTGATGAAACCTAGAGAGCCATCGCTACTATCTTGATGAAATATTCCAAAACAGATTTCGGAAGAGTTAAGCCAGAACTACAAAAGTATATGAAGACAGCACTCTGCAAGGATTCATCTATAATGAATCGCGGCTATTTTTTGATCAACCAGTGATTGGAATTGAACCAGGGGCGTTTTCTCCATGCATGCATTGCATGCCTAGTCATTTGGCCAAAAAATAATCATAATTTAAACAAGTAGGCTACATGTAAAGATTTGAAGCAAAATCAAAACTAAGTAGCCACAGTTATGGGCATTAACTTTCGAGTCCAAGTAGCGATAAATAGTCTCGCTTAATTCATTGATTTCAATTTTAGCTAAGTTTCAGCATATCGCTAAATTACAAAAAATAATGGCAACACACAAGCAATTTTTAAACTGCATTCAACTGTTTAAGAGATCGCTATGTTTCGATGAGATTACGAACAAAATTAAATAGGTTTAAAAACTTTGATTGACGCATTGTTCGCTGCAAAAGTTTTTTTATACGTCTAATTTCTTGTTTTCGTTAAATTTAGTCTCTATTTTTATCTAAGATTCGTAACAGTTTGGCGTGAAACGAACCATAGACTATGCAGTATGCACCAAGGCATCAGAGCTGTCCAGGATCAGAATTCCAGGAGTTGGCTCCTGCAGGATTTTTGTAAAATTTCGGATACAGGTCCGGATCAGGATTGCTAATTTTTTACTTAAGCAGGATCAGGACCGTAACTAATTGTGGCACTGGCAGCAGTAACAACCTGAAAATTTTTCAATCTAAAAAATTGAAAAAAATTCTGTTCCGCTCCAATGATTCCAAATTGACAAAATTTCTTGGACCTCTTGGCTCATTGGCTGGTGTTGGCTTGTGCTTGATTTGATTCGTTTCGTGAGCGCTTGTGCAGTACTTTTGAAAATGGTACTGTCAATCCCTAGTTGTACCAGATTAAACCTTGCCCGTGGTACAGTAGACTAGAAGGCTACAAGTAAAAGCTTTCAGTCACGGAGTCTAGCCCTAATAGGGGCTCTTTTGAATTAAGCCGCCTTGTTCCCAGGTTCCAACTTGGAGTAGAGTTAAGCATAGGTGGGCACAAGTCCGTTAATCCGTTAATAACGAAGCTAACTTTTTCATTAACTCGTTAATCCGTTAAAAAGTTTTTTCATGTTAACGGACTAAATTAACTTCCGTTAAGTGCTGTTAACGGACTAAAGTAACTTCCGTTAAGTTCTGTTAACTTCCGTTAAGGTTTTTATCGTTAATATCTTGCAGCTTCGTTGTGCATTTGAACTTGTTTTTATCTTGAAATTAGATTAGACTGTAAAATGTAACTTCCAAAACACAAAAAGACCACCATAGCAATAAATATTTCCTTACAATCAGCTCAACAGCGTCAATACGTGTTCCAGAAGCGAGTGAATAAAACGAAATGTAAATTACACGCAAAATGTTAACGAATTAATGGACTTTATTAACTTCCGTTAATTAAAGCTGAAAATAACGGATTAACGTTAACGGAGGTGTGAAGTTTGTTAACGGACTAGTGGTTAACGAAGCTAACGTTTTGCATTAACTTGCTCACCTATGGAGTTAAGTTATAAACTCTTAGTAACCCTAACTCTAACCCACCATCATTGCAACTCTTACACTCTTACAGTCAATATCATCAAGAAGGAACTAGGCTCATTGCATCCAATCTTGACAATGAGTTCTTGGAATGGGAAGATTCTGCAACTGACAATCAACATCTCGATGAAGTTGATCAGAATCTTCAAGCATCTTATGATTTTAAAAGACTATAGTGCTTAGCAACTCCATTAAATTTGATATTGTTGCATTTTGGCAATGCATTGCAATCACCAAACAATATCCCAAGCTTAGCAGGCTAGCGCTTGGAATGCTTAGTGTGCCAGCCTCAAGCGCCACTAGTGAACGAACATTCAGCTCATGTGGCAATGTTTTAGAGAAGAAAAAATGCTCCTTAGGAGCTAACTCAATTGATGTAATTCTGCTGCTACACAGTGCCCATAACATCGTTGATTAAAGCACTCATAATTATGACAGTCTTGATTAATGTTACGGCCCTTATCATATAACCAGGCGTTTCACTGTACACTCTGCTTGTTGTTTACCTTTCGTTTTAATCACGCTTTTTTTTTGGGGGGGGGGCAAAAAATCTTCGCCTCGCACCCCTATTTGTTGCAGGCCTGCTCATAGTTTTAATGGACTTATTTTTTCTAGGGCTGTAGTGTAATTTGAGAAACTTCACCTTTGTCCAAGTTAACCATAAGTTTATGTTAACTGAAAGCACAGTTTTGCCAAAACGTGTTATAGCCAAAAGGGCATTTGTTATTTCTTTGACATAGAGTAAGTTTTATTGTGCACGGCATAAAAGGAGCGTAATATGTTCAGTATTACATAAGCTGATACTGAGATGATACTATAATAATGCTTGAAGGTGCTATAGGATAGAAGTGTAGTGTTTAACAGCAAATCTTTTTTATCTTCTTTTTATCTTCACTTTTTATTTTCACTATAATCGCTTTTTTATTTTCATTGAAACAGGTTAATAGGCACTTGCAATATCTTGACAGTATGAAATAGTATTTTAAGGTGTTGCTGTGCATGGACAATCACGACTCATCATCATTTTTGAAAAATGAATATTTTGAACCAAGACCTAGATCTGAATCTTTTAAGATAAGTAGCCTCAAGTTACCTATGATTTTTTGTTTAAAGGAACATAATTTTTAACTTAATCATGCTACTATATCTATGTTTGATCAAATGTGCATATATGTCTCTAAACATCATGTTCTTTAGCTGAAGTGCGAACGTTACTGCGCATATACTAGGAGATACCCGCTATATTATATTGCAGAGGTATCATCCTTTTTATTTTTAACAATGATTTTTTTTGGATCAGGACCAGGATTCCACTTTTTGTAACAAAACAGGGCCTGGATCAGGATACAGGAGTAGTGGTTTCGGATCAGGATTGGATTCGGACCCGCAAAATTGCGACTCCAGAGTCCGGACAGCTCTGCAAGGCATGCAATTTTAAATATTGCATTCGTGTTGCCATTGATTTTATGTAATTTGACGATATGCTAAAAGCGAATAACTCAGCAGTAAAGCTAAGCCGTGATAGCTGGTAGGTGTTAGCATCAGCTGGTAACGTGAGTCAGATAGAGTATTTGATGTGGTACTGTTTGCACAATTTGGGCTAAATGTAAGGCTATGAAAGTGAGTGCAAGTCTGCTAGATGTGAAATGCATTTAAACAGAGTTACCGGTAGTTGGTCCAGTTAGTACTTAGTAGGCCAAGGCTAGTAGTAGAGTTCGCAAGAAAGTTTTTAGACTATCAATAAATCATCGGTAGGTTGTTTAGCTGTTGTGTTTGTACTTCACTGATTGTTAAATAAACTGAACAAGACCAGGCCTAACCATACTTGCATTGGACTAGCCTATGCCTACCAGCCTGCTAAACATTACCTAGGCTACGGTATGTCATAATAACATGAGGAAAAGAGCTATGAAGGTAAGCTATGTATTTGCTATTCAGCTAGTTGGCCCAGCTTAGTTCTGCAATTAATGTTTTTACCTCAATGTTATTAGGCCTACTTTACTGTTAGTGTTAGCCTAGTACCGATAAGATACTGGGTACTGGCACATAAACTGCTTGATCTGATGCTGTCTGTAGTACAGTAACACAAAAAAGACTAGTGCTTGTGCCAGGGGTGCCGATCTTTGTTGAGCATTGGGGGGTATAATTTGCAATTTTACCCCAATTTTGCCCTTTTTTCAACATTGGGGGGTATGATCCTCGACCACAATTTTTTTCAGGTAAGCAAATTAAATGAAAACCAAAAAATAAAGATAAAAAAAGATCTTCACCAAAAAGGAAACGCTTTTTTTCCCCGAATTCTGGTGAAGACCAAAAAAAAGGGTCTTCACCAAATATAGACGACTTTTTTCCCTAATTCAAGTGGAGACCTGCGCTCAGACGCAGACCAGACCAGAGTCAAATTATTGGGGGGGATACAGTCAGATTATTGGGGGGATACAATCAAATTATTGGGGGGGATACATCCCCCCCGGGTTTCGGCAACCCTGACTTGTGCACACTAACGTGTACTGAGAAAAGGCGGCCTAGTAATAGTGAATTTTTATTTCTGGCTCACCAAAGCAACGTTTAAGACCAAAAAAGCACACTACCAAACCAGCAAAAGGAAAACAGTAACAAAACGATATACGTTGAAACATGCACAATTTCAAGCTTCATTAATCACACGCAAAAAGCAATGACAATGCGTGGTCGCTGAACGTTACGTAGCAATCACACAATCAGTAGCGTAGCTAGGGGGGGGGGGGCAAATGGTGCTATAGCCCCCCCCCCCATTGGCCGGAAGCGAATTTTTTTTTTCTACCATGGTTTTGCAGATTTATTACGTCACATCCTGTGTCCCGACCTTCAGTTTCGTACTCCGCTCTCAATTTTGACTTGATCCGCTGTATTTACAGGCAACTTGGTACGATGGTACTGGGCAAGTTAGGCTAGACGTAAGTTTGTGGTAAAGTTGCCTACCACAGGCTTGGAAGAATATCACAAAGCGATAGCAGTTAGTCAATAAGCCTAGGCTTACGTTTTATGATGAAGTGAAAATATTAAATAAAATTTTTCATGCAAACAAGTCAAAAAAGCCTAGTCTACTGTAATAATCTTTTTTTAATTTTACTTTTAGGGTTGAGCTGCTGAGGTTTTTTGAATTATTGCATTATAGATAGAATACCAGAGGGAAGCCTAAGGTCCCATGTTCCATTTATTAATGCAGTTTCATTTAAGTTACTACTGGCTATGTATATTGCAAAAGCACCATGGTAGGCCTACTACTAGTACTAGCAGATCTGAGCTAGAGCAATTGGCAATAGGTACTGGTAAATGACTAAAATCTAAAATGTAAACTGGTAAATTTGGAAAATAAGATGTCAAATCGGAAAAACTAAAATGTCAAAGTCATGAAAATGAAATGTTAAACTCATTTTATTATATAATCTTAACCAACTTTGTGATTGGTTTTAATTTTATGCTCAGAATGAACTAGACAAATTCCATTAGACACTTGCTGACTTCATCGCTCATCTGCTCGTACATACTGGTATTCATAGTGAATGAAATTGAAACAAACAAAGTTTACTTCAGAATTGGTATTAAACTGATAGATTGTTAAACGTTAAAGCAGTTTGAATGAAAACTCGTGAAAACGTTTACGTAGGCTGCTAACCTTAGCACTTAGCAGCTTTGCACTGTAGTACAGTACTGTACAGTAGCAGATACCATACAAGGTTTAAAGATCTGACACTGACAGATAAAAGTTCGCGACATTATGCAAGTTTTATATGATTATTTAAGTGTTACTTTGTACTCTGTACTGGTGGAGTGTTTGCATAGACTTAACTGATGTTTGCAAATTATTGATACATAGGCTATTTTATACCTAATAGCTTGAAATACAAAATTGCATTTCAGGCATAAAAGATAACCTACCGTACTAAAGCTAGCTTGAAACCTAGTTGTTTGATGTGGTTGCTTAGACAAACAGTTTCTGCTGTAGTGAATAATTGTCCAAACTACCGGTATATGAGATTAATTGGTTGATACCAACTTTTAAGCCATTGTGTTACCCAGGATGACTGAGTTAATGAATGAGGAATTGCATTTTCAATGCATAATTCATGCAAGACAGTCCAGAATTTTCTGGCAATACTGCAAGAAGTTTTTTAAAAAGATCTTTTGGATGAAAAAATGTAACAAGAATTACCAAGTGTCTGGGTAAGTTCTTTAAATAATTATTTGTAGCTCAGTTTTGTTTGCAATGTTACAGTATATACATAAGATACAATGTTTGGTGCTGACTGTGGCCTCATTTGCTGTGAGATTTAACCAAATTAACACTGGTTAGTTGGTCAAGCAGTAACATGTTTGTCCTGAAGTAGGAGGTCCATGGGTCTTACGTGGCATAAAATCATAAAAAAGCATAAAATTTCACCCTATCATAAAAAATCATAAAGTTTTCATAAAGTTTGGCTGCTGTCATAAAATTTCTTTAAAAAACCAAATGACCTCGTTTCAGGTAATTTTTCGATTTTATTTGTAGCATTGATCAAAATAGCAATGCTGTTTGCCTTTTGGTGCTTTTTTCTTGTTGTTGATGTATACTTGAAAGCACACACCATCAGGCTATATTAATTTGATTCTGTTGGTTCGCCGCTATTTTTGTGGTGGAGAATAGTGACGTGTTTCCATTCGTAAGCTAGATTATCTGTACCTGCGCGTCGTTGCATGGGAATACATCATGCTAGTAGTGACCAATTTCATAATTACTCAGCCTTTTTGTTGTTGTGCCCTTGGCTTTGTGGAAATCTGGGTACCTTGAGGAGTTTCTTGTTCTGTTAAAAGCTGGCCATGTTGTAGGGTGTAGTTGAAAATATTGTAAAAAAAACTTGCAGTAGAAATGTTGGTATTCGTCAGGAAGGGCTTCGGAATATAATGTGCTCAACTGCTCCAAGCAAGCCTGAGGTTGAAATGGGCGAGTGATTCACTTAAAACAGCACGTTCCAGGGTTTCCACATCCTGGAAAAGTCCTGGATTTTTTTTGCTGTCTTGGAAAGTCCTTGAATTTTGTTTAAAAGTCCTGGAAAGTAGCTAGAAGGTTTTCCGGGGCATAATAGTAAAGCCACTTACCCAGTAAGTCATAAAAGGCAGCAAGAGGGACTTTACATTAAAGTTGTTCTTAAATAATAGGTACAAAAAAAGAAATGAAAGAGTAATAGGAAAAATTAAATTTTAAGCCCTGAAAAATAGTCATAAACGGTCCTGGAAAATGACCTAAAAAAGTCTTGGAACTTAGTTTTGCAGTTTCTGTGGCAACGTTGACTGTCGTGTCTACTCCCTCCTGTCCAGGGAAAAAAAGGGACGTTAAGGAGTATGTTTAATAATTTAAGCAGTGTTGTCAAAAAGAAATGTGATGAAAGTGGTAGAGGCAGCATCGCTCAGGCTTTATATGTGAGAAATTGTTCTAGTATGCCTATTTTTCTCGTTAAGTGCGATATGTAGTCACTTTTTTGTTTAGTGATCATAACTGAGTTGTCAACCAAGCAACTTATTTTTTGTGCTATAAAAGTGCTGTTCAGCTCCACTTGGTGATTGTTCTCATGATATCGTAGTTAGTGATCTTCGATTTTGACCAGCTCTTTTTTGATTAAATTTTAGTGAACTGATTTCTCGTGCTTCACCGTACAGAGTAACGGCCTGCCAAAAATTACTTAGTTCCTGTGCAGCGTGCTGCAGCATTCTTGCAATAGCTATGGATCATCTCTAAAATTTTATCGTTTCTATTCAATACAGACTTTTGTTGTTTTTTTTTATTTAAAATATATTCTTTTTTGTGGGTTCTTTATTATTTTTTTCATACTGATGCTGGCATTGTTCTTAATTTGTTTTTAAATTTTCAGCAAAAACTAGCTTCGGTTTAGATAGAAAACGCCAGTGCGATAAAGAATTAGCTGCTCTTAAGTTGAAGAAAACGAAAATATTGGCATAGGTCTTATCTCTTGCTATAATCGAAATAATTATGGTCAAGCACCTAAAATTTACCATTATTCTGTAAATTTTGATTCAGTAGTTTTAGTACCGATATTATTGCTGCTTTGCTGGATTGCACAATGTACTTATAAGTTACTTGTCAATTGTTCAAAATTTACTGCAAGTTGTCTGTTAGTGTTTATTCTAGGACAACATAAACAGATGGTAACTGTGTTGACAATGCATTTGTATAGTGCAAATTAGTCGCTTTTGCAAGTATAGAGCCAGATGTTGAAATCTAGCAATTATTGTGTTGTGCAGTAGATCAAGCAGCCTTCAATATTGTTAAAATTTACAAAATGTATGGCAGACAAAAAATGCTAGTATAGAACAGCAGGCACAGTGTAGGCATGGTGCTTTTTTCGAGTTAGTAATTAGCTTTTTCCGTACACATCTTGTAGTGCCAACACTGTGATAGAAAGTGGCGTTTTAATTGTTGTAAAATCTGTAACTGTCGAGCAGGTATTAGATGTATTATAGAGCGTAAAAGTTGTACATAGAGTGTTTTACTTTTTCTTGGTAGTATTCTACATCTCGTTTTGTATTTTTTCGTTGTTTTGATGTATGTGGCCATTTGTTGGAAACAATTGCTTGCAGAACATATACAGTATGCAAAACAGCTGACGTGTACCCAAAACCATTTACTGAACATACAAAAGCAGCTTTTTGCAGTTGGCTGCTTTTTTTTTTTGTAGCTTTGTGAAAGCATTAAGTATTAATATTACTGTATTGTACTGTGATTAATATTGTGAAGTATTGACATTGTATTGATATAGCAAAACAAAAATTTTTGATTACCTGTGCTGCTGAATTTGCAAAGTACTGCACTGTGTAGCGTTTTATCATTTAAGATAAAGTGTAATTGTCATTCTATTTTGCACTGAGCATAAAAAAGCCCTAAAATTAAGGAAAATATCATAAAAAAAGCATAAAAATTAGGCTCGTTGGAGCATAAAATCATAATAAAATTAAAAACTCTAGCGTAGGACCCCTGGGTCTGAGGTTCAAGTTTTGGACCTGTCAAGTCGGACACACTGTTACCAACAACTCATCACTACTGCATCATTTCTTTGCAAGGAACTGTGTTGCCCTTTGCAGTTGCGAGATTGCCTTTGTGTTACATGCTTTGGCATAATACTGCAAGTATCATGGGCGAAGGAGCTCAAAATGATTTGGGGGGAGGGGGCACCAAACTTTTGCCCGAAAAATGACTTTAATGAATTGAATTTTGCACAAAAAATAAATTGGTCACCTGCATTTTTCTGCTTAAAAAAATAAGCACATCACAAACTTTGAATTATGTAAACTTATCGTATTTATTCTGGTATAAATCGCACTTCCACATTTGACATGAAAAGCAGGACAAAAATTTTTTAAAACTCTATTCTTTCATTGCAATCTCATACCAAAAACTTAAAAACCATTAAAGTTATCACTGATGTCACTGTTCTCAAATAGTTCCAGTCAACCTCTTAAACATTCTTATCAGCATCTCTTGAGAGTGGCAAGTGATGCAACTTAACGTGTTTTGTGTGGATACTGGAAGGACGATGACTAACGTGAGAAAGACGAGCTTTAGAAGCGCAACGTTACTTTAGGGGAAGGCAATAAGTAATGTGGTTGTATGAAGGGCAATAGTGCAAAAAGCGTTAGCTAGAAAATACCTCTGAAAAATTTTGTATCACATACAATGCACTTCGTGTATTTTTGTATAAGTCACACCTGACTTTTTGGTGATATTTTGGTACAAAAAATGCGACTTATACTGGAATAAATATGGTGTTTGCTATGCAGTTATTAGACTAACTAAAATGTATTGAGGAAAGCTACTGTATATTCCGGCATATTAGACGACTGTCAGGTAAGACGAGGTACAAAATTTGAATAGAATTTTGTACATTTATCATATATTGACTGTATAAGATGACTGCTAAATTCTTGCATGTTTTTCTTACAAGAGTTACGGTACATTTGTTATGCAACAATGCACACTTTTTTCCTAATATCGATGCTATTCTTGCTTTTTTCCGATTTACGCATCAATGCACATTTTGCCATATTACCGCCAAATTAGCCAAGGCAGAAAATTTGATCAGCGCGGCGCAACGCCAGATTAATCCGGCACTGAGCATTACAAAATTTAGTGCCAACTTAAAGCAGAAAATGCAAATTTTATCTGTTTTAATCGCACATGAAAATATGATACCCATAGCGCAAAGTGCAAAATACGGTAGTGCAAATTGTAAATAGGTAGTACAAAGTGTAAAATAGTGCAAAGTGTTGGAAAATTAGGTTAAAAAATTAGGTCCAGAAAATCGGCTTATTAGGCGGAAAATGCGCTATTGATGATGTTAAATAAAAATACTTTTCTTGCATGTTCTTTATTTTTACACCCCAACTCATTTTTCAGATAAAAAAATCTTCATGTGAAAATTAAGATATGACTTTTACATCGGTTGTATAAGACGACCCCAATATTTAAGGGTGGTTTTTTACACTTTAAATGTCGTCTTATATGCCGGAATATACAATAGTTATTTGGCAATTCGGTAACAGATTTTGGTGTATTATTATTTAATTAAGCTACTGTCACGAACAAAATCAAATCAATACTAAACCCACCAAGATCTAAAAAATGCACAATCCTGAAAATTAACATAACTATGCAGATATTTTGCCAATGTTAGTGGTCTGATTAACTTAAATATTTTAACAACAATGGCATTTTTTGCAGAAAGATCTTCATCTTTTAGTTCAACCACTTCACTTCAGCTGATTATAATTAAACAATGCTTACTGGCGACAGTTCCAAAACATAGGTCTACAAATAAGTGCCAAACAAAATTGCTTTCTTCAATCAGCCTGCATGTTAAGTCACTATTCAAAGTACCCAACAAAAAGTATGTAAAGAAGTAGTTAAAGCAACATCATTCAGGCCAAATGTTAGCTATATCTTACAATGTTTTCTTGTTCCAAATTACTACAAAGCATCTGAATTCTAGGACTTTTAAAAATATCTGAACTTATCACCTGTCTAGTCTAAAATATATGACGATGGTACTAGCTTTGTCCCAATAAGTTAAATTTTATACTGTTTACATCACTTGGGCTTTTTTTGAAAGAGGTAAATATCTCCATAAAATATTTACATCTTGACAACTATCAGATATCTTATCAAAACATTTGAACAAGTGATATGGCAAACACAAATTTATACCCATTTTTCTGTTCACCATTAAACAGTACAGAACTTACATAAACTGGGACGAAGTTAGCTTTATGGGTCCACGACTTTCGGCTTGGACCATTTCGGCACCAATTTGGTGCTCTTTGACTAACCCTAAGCCTAAATAACTGAACTATCAAAGAGCACCACGTTGGTGCTGAAACGGTCTGTGCCAAAAAAGGATTGAGAACGAAATAGGTGGCGCTGAACAGGTCTGTGCCAAAGTAGTTGCACCAAAAAGACATGATCCCAGCTTTATGCCGTGTCCAGTGCTTGACTTAATTTAAGGCATTCTGAAGTGGCTACACAGTAGTTGAACTAAACTTTTACAACAAAACTATTGTTTTAAACTAAGGTCAAAATATATTTAACTATTACGTGAATTTGGACAACTTTTCCAGCACCATTTAAAATGGTTAAAAGGATGTAAAGTAAAAATACACTTGAGAAAAAACACAATAGACAAAAAAACAACAGTAACTGTGTAGCATTATTTGCAACTTAATTGCTGTCAATACTGCCGTTATTGTGGTCAATCATGCTAGTAAATTGGTCAGTGATTATTCACATAAAAATCAAAATTGCTCACACTGTCACAAGTTGACACAAAATAATTGATTTTGTGACACAAATAAATACAGCTAACATTTTAACAAGTTGAGTGTAGTAAGTCTTCCAAGAAAAAAGGTTAACCTAAACAAAGATTTAAAACACTTTCAAATTTAATTACCATACCTACTGAAAAACAAATGCGAAACGCTTTGGCAACCACCTCAAGTCATTTGGGCAGTGATTGCTGTTTATTCGAAAAATAAATATTGCTCACACTTTGATAAGTTGGCTTGAAAGAATGCTTGTTTCCTTCAGAAAAAATTTCCAGGAAAGTGCAAGTCTTCCCAAACAACAAAAATAGCTAAATTGATAGGGCTCCAATGAAAAACTGAAAAGCTATTTGATTACACCTGCAAAGTAACTGGTCAATCTGTCAGTTATGAATTTAGTCAACAAGGTATTATATCAATAATACATGTGTTACGTTAGGCAAAATTACTACAGAGAAGTACGAAATTGCCCAAAATTTTACAGTCCCATTAAGGTTGGATTATTAAAGCTTATTAAGTTTTGGTAGTCAAGTTGAATCATGGATCAATAGTTAACTGATGCTATTTCTTTGATGACACTTACAGCAAAATAGACTACAAAACTCTTTGATGACAAAGCAGAAAACTGAAAAAACCCACTACTAACTATAAAATATATAATTAAAAAGTGAGCAAAACTGCTCAAAAATTAAGTTTGCAATCCTCGAAGATATGTGTACGGCAAGATGGACTAAATAGCTGGCCTTTTTGACAGTTGGCCACAAAACTGAAAAGCTAAAAAGCCACCGACAATAAAGATATGATGCAGTTTTATATTTATATAACAATGAAGATATGATGTAGTAAACCTCCCCAAAATATGTAATTGCCGAAATTTCATCGCTTATTCAATAATTGCACTTGACTTCTGGCAAATCACACATAGCCTAGAAAACTATTTGATCACGAAAGTAAATTAGCCATTACTTGGTAGTCTAATAGCTATAAAAAATATGATGAATGAATGCTGAACAAAAATGTCCCTAAAATAAATTTCCCGAAAAATCTCTACTCAATTAAGTTAGACCATTACACACCATTTACCGGTGCTGCAAAAATAGCCTAGAAAATTATTTGACCAAAAAATGAAATAGCCAGAGCTGATTATATAAAAATATGTTTACTAGTGAGCAAAATTGCCCAAAAAACAAGAAATTGGCCCCTAATTTACTGGCCAACTAAGGTATAATATGACACGACTCTTACCAATGCAGCAAAATAGCCTAGAAATTAGTCTGTTAAACTAGACTAGCCAATTGACCAAATAATAATATAGTTAGCAACCCAACACTGATTACATAAAAATATAATTGCTGAGCAAAATTGCTCGAAATTTTGACGCGTGATCGACACCTTAAAACCAAGTGGGGGGGGCAGTGGCCCCCCACCTCTTATGCCACTGACAAATATAGTGAAAAATTTGATTTAATGTAGCCAAAAAGTCACTCTTGGAATACTACGTAACATATGAAATGGCAACAGAAGTTATTTGTTTCACTGATTATTTTTTTGCATTCTGCAAAACTTCTAATTTTGTGGAGCCATGTTGCAAGTCTGATTATGGCAAGTGGGTCATTCCCACTTAATTGCTCGAGCAAGAAAATATTTTTTGTTAGGTATGTCTTTTAAAATTAATTTTGGCGTTTGCTGCTAATTGCTTTTATTCTTTTAGGAAAAATTTCCTGGTTCATCAAGGAGCATAATTCACTGCCCTAAAAAACCTGCACTGCTGCGACCACTCAGACTACTACCAAAATAATGAAAGTAGAATTTTTTCTGATTGCTTCTTGAATTGTTGAATTTCATTAACTACAAAACAACAGCATTCAGAAAGGTATAATTTAAAGTGTGGAAGGTATTTTATACCGATAGTAAGCAACCACTGGCAAAGATACTTCACACTGCTTTTTGGTCAATCTAAATGCACATTTAAGTTTCAAAGTTTTTGTAATATTTTTTTGTAATCTTTTAATTGATTAAGGATCATGTGCTCAAGCCAGTTAATCTAAATTGTTTTCTTTTTTAAAGAGAGATATTTTGTGACAGAATTTGGTTTTAATTAATGTTGTGGTTTATCTAGTGATAAATACTAGCCAATATTTATTCCAGTTAGACTCATAGGCATTGCCAGGGAGGGCCCGCCTCCCCCCGCCCAATTGAAATACCACCAATGATAAAAATGTGACAAAAAAGCGTTTTGTTTTTTCAGTTTCAGTTTCTTTTGCGTTTTTTGCATGCAATGCATGCTTGGGATACAACTTTTTGACTTTTTTTTTTCAAAATTACTTTCCTGTAGCACCCATCGATGAACTTTTGCTTATAACAGCCTGAAATGATGTTTGTTCTGTTAAGGTAATAAAAAGAGTCTCGCACAAATCACTTCGAAAAATTGGCCATGTTTGTGCAAGTTTTCATTGAGCAAATGGCGAGGCTATGTCGTTAGTTTTGTGGCAAATGCATTAAAACACAAGCCCTAGTCAGCAAAGAAAATCCATAAGTCTCTCTTCAAGAAAGCAGCTGAAGTAATTCAGCACTTGATTAGCACATTTTATCTCGAGAATCGGAGCTTTTAGTTAGTTAATAAATGAATATAAGGCATTAAACATCAAGTGCGGTTTAAAAAATAAAATGGAAACCAAGCTGACTGAGCTTCAGTTGAAGCTGTGACCATTGCAAAAAAGAATGCAAGGTCTCTTGGACAACAAATATCTACATTGGATAGAAAACAAAGGTGGTCATATCGAAAAGAATTTGAGACCCAGACCCAAATGCCAGCACCATGTATTTGATCGTATTTTTTACGTAGTTATGGACGATAAGTTGCGTGGCGCAACCAAATCTCTTAGCATTGATTATTTCGTTATGAAGGAGTTGGTAAGTAAAATTGATCAACTGAGCGAAGCATTCAGCAGTGGAAAAGCTCAGATCTTTAAGAACACAAGCGGTTGGAGGGACGACATGAAATTTCTGTACCACCTTACACATTTCTTCCATCACTTTATTGAGAAACAAAATAGGAAGTTGTCTTTGTGACTTTAAACAGATTTTCGACATTTGCAATCATCCTAGTCTCCTTTGCTCATGCTAATGCCTAAAACTTTAAGCAAATTTTGTAAAATTTTTCTATTTATTTCTTACCTATGGAGTGATTGTTATTTCAGCGCCAATTTTTCTGCAATAATGGTTTTATTAAACTCTGGATGGATACCCAAAAGGTCTCAAATCAGTGGCGTAAATATGGTGGGGAGGGGGGCATTGTGACATGACTTTTGATATGAGAAAACCGTAAACATTTTGCCACAAAAAATCAGCGATGCTCCTAATCCCTTTGGAAGTAGACCACCAAACAATTCATGTGGTGCCAACGTATGAAATCCAAATACGGTGCAAAATCGGTGAAAATTGCAGTTCCTTAGGTGAAGACCTTTTTATTGTTTTTTGGCCTTACTTACTTTTCACCATAAATCTGGTAAAAATTGCGGTTTTTCTGAAGTTGATTGGTCATTACATCAAGTTCAAAAGAATGCCCATCCCCAACCATTTCCAATGCTTAAAAAGCATTGGAAAAGCAATCAACCATTATCATTGCCTGATGAAACCAATGCAACTAGGATTCAATAATGGTAATACAGGAGTTGCAGGCATTTTGCAGAAACAACAATAATCCCTTCTCCCCACGTAGATTTATTTTATCTTTGACCAAATTACTTCATTGTCTGTTTTCTGAACATCAATGCTGCTATATATGTGACTCGTGTAGTTTTGGTTCAAAACCGGAAAAGGTGTAGGTGACCTTAAGAACTGGTCAAAAATTAAATTATTTAGAATGATTTTGTGCGTGAGGTTTTTAGATCAAATCAACTTAAAAATTAGATTTTATTTAATCTTTCATAATAGTTCATCAAATTATGATACTAGGATATAGTGTTCCAAAAAAGTTGTATCCCTAGTTCACGCTTGCAACAGTAATTAACATTAAAATTGACGACCAGGGGGCCTGGGCCCCCTCAATTCAATTTTTACTCACCAATTTAAATGTATAACGTGGATGAAATGAAGGGTTTTTGTTCTAAAAGTTGCTACCTCGGGCCCTCATCTAACCTTTATATGAACGTAATGCAATAACCAGGGCCGGATTTACCATATGGCACAGTGCCAGCGAGCCCCCATGCAGTTTAGTCTGGGCCGGGCAATAACATGGTTAGTAGGGGTAACTATCTATGGTACCATTTTTCAGTAACAATTCAACTCCACCTCGCCAGTTTTTATGCGATAAAATACTTTTGAAAAAAAAAGTAGCTAGGGGAAATGCTCATTGAACAAATTATTGAGTTTGAATTGAGGGGGCCTGGGCCCCCTGGCCGTACATGTACTTTTATAGCTGGTTATTTTTATAACGAAACAAAAATCTCGTAAGAATCTTTTGGGTCAAGTATTATTTACTGCTAAAATATTTCCGGAGGCAATGTACATTACTTCTCCCTACCTGGACCAAATCACTTTCAAAATTTAACCCCATAATGCAAGATTTTAAACGTGTTTTGGACTTAAATTGTATGTAAAAGGAGGATTGAAAAATTTAATTTTTTCAAATGGCTCTGAACACGTACGAAATGTGATCCAATGGCATTAAAATAGTTTTTGTTACAAAAAATTGCCTAGCGTTAGATCCCCGTCTGTGATACGTGTGAGTTGCACTATTTTACTCAACACGTCTCCCAATTCATTACTTTTCAAGCTTTGGTTTAAGCCGTCTCTCTTAAGCAAAATTCTGGTTAAGTGCCATCACACAGGCTACGACTTCTGATCTTCCATTCTACGATGACTTTGTCCCACAAAAGTTACTTTTTCGAAAATTTCGGATCACGTCATTGTATGTGATTTTTGGTTTGGGCCCCCACCCCTATCAAAAATCTTAGCTATGCCTGTATTTAGACTACAGATTTCATTTTTTAGTCATTTATACTCGATTAGTATTATTTACGTGACTGTGAGTATTTGCATTAATTGAAAATGCAAAATCAAAGAGTATAGTTTTACAGTTCACTTGTTTTTAGAAGTCTTGGACCATGGATTTCAGCCACAGAATGCATCGACTGATTCCCAACGTAGGATCAACTGGTTTCACGGCTCTGCATTATTAATATCTTTGACAGTGCTAGTGTGCATGCAGCGTTGCACAGTCAAAGTCAAACAATATCTTTAACTAAAAATTGTGCTTTTGCGTTTTGTTTATACCTTCGATTCGCAGCGTTTATGCAGCCACACTATTTGAATTGCTGGTAGTTGAGCTGGAATAAAATGTACTGTATTAATTTTGTTGAATTTAAACGTGGACTGAAGGCAACATCAATTGGGATATCAAAAGTTAGGCCAATTGAGTTAGATTCGATTGGCGTTGACTTCATTCTTCTTGACTCAGCCGTTTCAAGATATTCTACTTCAAACACGACGTAGGAGTCTCCAAATTACAATTTTTATTGGCAACCCTGACCTTTTAATGCAGTATTGTAGCATACTGAGGTCTATATTAACCTAGGTATATATAGGCTAAAAAGCTTCTATTGTTTAATCTAATTGCGGCGTTGCCTTAGAATAGCACTAAGGTGTCGTCGCGGGTGTTATCAATCTCTTGGTTACCAATAGAAATTCTAATTAGAGAAGCCCTTACGTCGTCTTTGAAGTGGAATATCTTTGGAACGGCTGGGTCAAGAAGGATGAAGTCAATGTCCATTTAATCTAATACTCTTGGCCTAACTCTACATACCGCATTGATTTTGCCTTCAATCTTCGTTTAAGTTGAGATTAAAGTTCAAATTTGCGGTTAGCACTTATTGGAGCTGGATCAAAGTGTGTTATTATATATTATCAAAGGTGGACAAAGCGCAACTTTTGAGCCTCTATAATTGTGTAAGTTCGTTGCGCTTTAATGTTTTTATTTTGAGATGTTGTGGAAGTTGCGTTGCAGACTAAGTTTGAAAGCGTAGCGCAATTAATTTATTGATTGCACTACGCTTCCAAATTTTTTTCGGTTGGTAGCGCAATTTTATTCGATAAACTTTATTTTGTTTCATTTTAATTGTAATGTTGACAAATGTCCGCCTTTTTTTATCGTAATGTTATCAAATTGGCATTGCCACTCTGACAAGAGGGTGGTTGCTTGACTCTATGATCGTAAGGTCTTTCGCAACTTTCCTGTCGCCCTCTTAGACGAATGCTAATTAATTTCTACGTCGCAATGTTACTGAGCGATAAAATATATTTGTCTTGACATTAGCATTAATTAACCATACTCAAGACTTTTGCTGTGAAATTATAAAGTTGCAGCAGAGGGGAACTCCATCTCAGTTTGCTTGTTGAAGTGCTCTCTCCTTTATTTTTGTTATAATGTTGCTTCGTAGAACTAGCTATTTATTTAGTATTTTTACTTGTGTATCATTACTACAGTAAAAAATTTGCTTTGCAATTGGGGAAGTTGCGTTGCGCTTTAACTTATTTTATGACGTTGTTGAAGTTGCTTTGCGGACTAAAGCTATTAAAATTTGTTGTGGATTCGTTGCACAGGGTTTTCTTAAAAACTTTTTGGGTTAGAGGCTCAAGTTCACTTAAAATTTAGTTTTGTGTTTATCGTGATATTGCCAAATGTTAACCTTCCTTAGCAAATAATGTTCTTTTTTTTCCTAAAATCGAAACAATGCAAAATTCACTTGGTGTGTTGTAATTTGATTACGAACGTTAAGTTGCGCTTTATCTTATACGTGCCTACTGCCTACCTTTAATGACATTTTTGTGAAGTTTGCTTTTTGTTCATTTATATTGTTTGCTAAGTTATTAAAAACCGCTATTTTGCTGAGAAAGTTGGTGTCTTTTTCCAACTAACCATACACCAAAATTTCTACCAGGTTGAAACCCCGATGACTCACGGAAATTTTGAAAGGTTGTTGCGTTCAAAATACCTCAGCCTTTTTAAAGCACGGTCCGTGGTATTAAAAGGATTTTCTGGTGTCAAAACTCAAATCTTTTTAATCGCTAAATTACGCCGAAGCGTGCTACAACTTAGCAAGGTCCATCTCTAAATCATCGCGCCTTGGCAACACTACTTCAAAAGGTTGCGTCCAAGGCTGGCTGTTGGTAATTGGTTTTACGACCCCAAGTTTCAACTTCTTATCTCTCGCTCCAGAGACGAACGCGTTACGACTTGATCAATTTTGCGCCGGTGCATAACATAATTGTAGTTTGTCAGCCTCTCGTCGAAACCTTAATACGGCACATGCTGACTGCCATTAGCCTGCAGATTTCATCAGTTTAGAAAACTTTTGTTAAATTTAGACTTTATTTTAAACATTGTTGGAAATACCGATTAGTAACCAATAGTCGATACTACATTCTTTGCTTTTTTGCTATCGATTATCGCAGATGCTTTGCTTTCAATTTTTTCAATCGATTATCACCTTTTCTATGCTTTTTGCTTACATTTTATCGATTGGTAGAATCTTTAAACTTTACTTTTGTTCTTGTTGAGTCTGCCCTAGCTTACATCGTTTCGTTTCTCTTTGCTATATTGCTCTTTATAATATTGTCCTAAAAGTGTATTTTTTTTTATCGTTGATAGTACCGGTAATAATAGTTTTTCCACTCACAAGTTTCATTTAATGGTCAAAATGGCAAAATTTTAGTACATCCTTATGAAAAATAGAATAGAAATTTTTGTTCGCATTGAGGCATCGATTACTAATTTTTGCTTTTTGTTTCTGATATCTTTGCTTTTTGTTTCTTTACTTTAGTCTTTGCTTTTTGCGTAAACTATCGATTCGTCTTTGCTTTTAAACAGCATCGACTTCCAACCCTAATTTTAAAATGATGTATTTTAAAATTTAAATGTTGAAAATTGTTATGCAGGATTTGTTAAATGAGCTGTATTATTATTTTTTCATTATTTCACGTTTCTACTTTTTCAAATGTGGCAGTAAGTTACTTCACTCGGTGATTAGTGTATACCAGAGATGGAACCGGTCAGGATTTTTTCGACCCGACCGGTAAATTTCAAAATCATCGCCGGTTGACCGGTCGGTCGACCGGCCCGGTCGACCGTTTTTTTACCGAAGGTTTTTCTTCACTATTCAATGTATTTAATGAAAAATTTTCAAAAGGGGGGGGGGGGGGCATTGGTGAGGTGTTAAAAATTGTGACTTAAGACGGGGGTCTCAGAAAAAAAAACGCAAAAAAATCTTTGCGTTTTTTGCAAAAACGACTCAATTTTAAGACCTTTTTTGGTTAAGTTTCGGTTTGAAAGACCTGTTTTGAGCAGCGCAAAACGTGTACAAAATAAGCATAAAAAGCACTGGAGGGCACAAGCTGAAGTATTAGACGTTCTTTCTAATGATATATTGCAAAAGGCCAAAAAATGAAGTTACAATTTTTTAGCTATTGGTGACAGATTATTTGCAATTTGCCGAGCTGCAAACACTAAACTTTTTTTCGGCAGTGCTGCCTTTGCAGTTACAAAAAGATAACAAAAAATAACAGCAGAAGATAGGTAACAGTAAAAACATGTGAACATCACAATACTTGTACTATTATACCCGCTAGCGTACGCAGGATTTTCGAAAGGGGGGCAGATTCCAAAGGGAGGGGGCATGACTCAATTTTGCTCACTATTCTTACTTGTTTATGCATTAATGGCACCCCCAAGGGGGGGCATGGCACCATGGCCTCCCCTCTAAATATGCCCCTGTTTATACCCAAAAACATTAAAATGATGGAGCAATAACATTATATAATATTAAAAATTATGTCACTAACAGCGTGAAAAAAAGGAATATTGAAAGATTATGTCACTAACAGCGTGAAAAAAGGAATACTGAAAAATTATATGTCATTAACAGCGTGAAAAAAAAAAGTAATATTCGTAACAACTAAGCTGTTTCACTAACAGTTTGAGAAAGTATGAAAAGGATCTATTGCAACACATTATGCACTGGAAAAGGTTTTTGGCGCCACAGAGATTTATATTAATTGTTCCGTCCGTATATAAATCTCTGTGGAGCAAAAAAACTTTTCCAGTACATAATGTTTTGCAATAGATCCTTTTCATACTTTCTCAAACTGTTTGTGAAGCAACCTAGTTGTTATATATTTTTTTTTTTTACGCTGTTAGTGACATAATTTTTCAGTATTCCGTTTTTCACGCTGTTAGTGACATAATCTTTCAATATTCCTTTTTTTCACGCTGTTAGTGACATAATTTTCATTATTATATAATGTTATTGCTCCATCATTTTAATGTTTTTGGGTATAATAGTACAAGTATTGTAATGTTCGTATGTTTTTACTATTACTAATCTTATGCTGTTATTGTTTTCTCATTTATCTTTTTGCAATTGCAAAGGCAGCACTGCCGAAAATTGTTCTGAAAAAGCTTCCCAGTTTGGGAAGCGAAACGTCAAACCAATAAATAAACTCATCGATAGTACGAAGTGGTAATGATTAACTATCCCGATGAACGCAACGCGTCCGTTATTTTCATTGAAAACACTAAATTGTTATGACATTGGCTAGAAAACATTCGAAATATAATGTGCCCCAGCAGTTTGTAGAAATGCTGCTACTTCAGAACAAGCCATGGCTAGTTAAATATAAAAAAATAAGAGCTATGTCTTTTTTGCCCAGTGTAGAGTGTGGTAAATTTAAGTTGAAAAAAGCTTTTTGAAGCGGTAAGATTTTAGCATGTACTAAAAAATCTGAAATCTGCACCACTTCTACTCTTAAGCTGATTAAAATGATGCTAAAATGCTAGGTAGCGCCAAGCCTCTTCCACATGCATGCTTCATTCGAATCTGATTAAGCGATTGTAATAAATATTTTGCACTTTTTTGCTTTGTGCCGAGGCCCAAAGTGGGGGGCATGGCACAATACTCCCACCCTAAATAGTCCCTGAATGTGCATGTCTTAATGGTCACAGCATATTAGTCACAGCTTGAAACCAGTAAACAAGTGTTTTCGAAAGATGTGGTTTGTTAATACCGTTTTTTTATAAAAAAGTTTTATTTATGATAAAATATATAAGTATATTTCGGTTGGTGCTTAGATGTCTTTTAGTGCCAGAAAGGAGAATTTGACCGGCCGGTCGAAGAATTTTGACCCGACTGGTTTCCATCTCTCGTGCATACCTTTTTCGGTTGATATTTTAGATAAATTTTCAAGAAATTTAGGTTAGAAAATAAGATTTAGAATTTTGTGTGAGCCCTACGTTTGCTAACGAAAACCGCTCGACGCACGCTCATTCTTTTACTGTAATTAAGTCTATAGTTGGTTTGCTCTCTTGCATTGTATTTACTGATTACTACAATTGCATTACACACTGGCGCAAAATAAAGCAGAATTGCATAGCTCTATGAAGAATCGAACCATTACGTTTCACTAAAACCCAAGTTGTGGCCAGAGATAGGAAGCGCCAATCGTTTCAACTTCCACTCTGCATTTCAGCAACAAGTAGAATTTTCATTTGAAAATTATTTAAGCAAGTATTTTTTTAAGCAGTTTATGACGGAATCGTCGAAATGGTTTACGTTATCATCATCTGACATAAAAGAATCAAATTGCGTTATTGGGTTTGTCATCACATAGATCTACAGTTTTAGCGTAGACGAAACCAGGAATGTGGATTGGGAGGATTCAAACGTCTAATCACATAACTTATACGTTATAATCACAAAGAGAAATCATTTGGGGTCCTGGGGCAAGGGTAAAACACCCAGCACTCGGAGAGTTTTGAAGAGTTGCAACGAAATACTATTGCATAACCGTCAATCTAAGTGAACTAAAAATGTTACTAAGATTTTGCAAATACTGATCTAACAAACAATGCACTGCAGTTGTTTTCAACATTCGGTGTATATATTTTTAGAGAAAGCAGTTCACTTTAACCGCTTTCACACTCCTGATTGTGATACTTAATAAAGCCATGGTAAAAACTAAAAAGGTTACCAACACCATGTGCTTCGCCCCTATTTGCAGTTCTATATGAGTGCATGTTTTCAGTAAAGCTATCATAATTCACTCAGAGCATAACATCTTGCAGTATCTGTGCACAGAGCGAAGATACCGTAGTACAGCATTTGTATAGGTTTAGCTTATTTTTATTTCGTTTCAAGATTTTTGGCAATCGCAACTTTCTAGCAACACATAAACGTATTTACAGTACACATATACCACTCTAAAATATTAAAAACTATCTAAAACCCGACAGACTGTTTCACCTATAAAAGGATCATCAGGGGTCTAAAAATAAAAACATACACTGTGATAAAAACTGATACTGATAAAAGTCATAAATATAACGCTGTACTGCTGAACTCTGGTAAAATACAGTGATGCTAAGTCAAGTGAGCAAAAATTACGCGCGCGAGGTCAAGGTGAAAAAACAATTAAGACTGCGAGATGGTGAGAACAAACAAGTGTCGGAGTATGAGGTGTGAGTTCGGTACCCGCTGCAGAAGAACTGCAAATACAGAACTTATTTATGGGATAGGTTTAAACTGTTTCAATTTGTTTTTGTGACGGCACTTGTTAATCAATTCAGTTCTTTTATTAAGGGTAGTACTTCTGTTTGAGGTCAAAATGTAATATTTTTCTGCAAGACAAAGATTGCATTGTCGACTTCCATGTTGGTATGGTTTGGCCTTACAGATGATTTTCCATGAGATGGTTGGGTTCAAACCAGAGTCCTTGCATGCCCAGATGTATTTCGAAAGTTCAGTCGCCTTGCTCTTCTCCCGGTGTCTGAACGACTGCACGTGATTGTAGTAGCGTGCTTTGAATTCGGTCTCGCACAGACCAAAGTAGTC
The DNA here is from genome assembly GCA_963965965.1 of Trididemnum nubilum. NCBI lineage: Eukaryota > Metazoa > Chordata > Ascidiacea > Aplousobranchia > Didemnidae > Trididemnum > Trididemnum nubilum. The sequence goes on along the minus strand of OZ014475.1, from coordinate 26,271,373 downwards.
CATGGTTTTGCCGCTACATTCTACGCTGGCTTTGTAGACAATACATTTCTCACGGCATCTACTGGACATCGGGCACTGTGTCTTATTTCTACAGTTACAAGGCAAAGCTTTCGGTTTCCTATCAGGTTCATGAAGTAGTTTCTTCATGTAATAAACGTATTTAAATAGATAAGATTCTTACTAAATAAAAGCATATCAACCAATCACATTTCATTATCATAAATTGAAGAGAACTACAAAGTTGAAAAACATTTTTATATATGCGCGAAAAAACAAAGCTACGGAAACTACTGTAGATCATATTCAAAAATATTTGAATAAAATTTAGATGTATAGCTATTTGTACGGGGCCCAATCGAGTAAAAATCATTGTTGCTTGGTTGATCCTCAAATTCGGCAATCTTTCATCAACCTATGCAGTATGTACCACTACAAACATGTTGGAGACTTGCTAAACAAAACATCGCAACACTATTACAGTAGCTGCAAACCATACATTGCACGATATAAAGTAAGTTTTTACCCTCCTGCTTCAATTATAGTTGTCTAATTTCAGATTTGGATAATGAGTTTGCAAAAGCTGGAGCTGTAACTGTTTTGTATTTAGAAGAGAGAACTTCGTTTTTTCGACATAATATTCATTAACAAAATCAGAACCAGCTCAATCGCATTCTTTTTCAAATGTCTTAGTACTTAAACCTACTTCTGTTACTAGCAATTTTACACTAGCACAAGGCTAATGCATTTGGGGAATAACTACGGAGCGAATTCTCGTACCTAAATGCCTTTGCACCAGACGAAACGGCCAGACAAACAATTTTGTTTAAATAGTTACTGCTTGAAATCGGTTATATTGAACAAATGAGAACTACTAGAGGTAACAAAGAGGTGCTCGAAACCTTGCTAGACTACTCCTTTTGTCCACAAAAATAAAAATTTAATCCGTTGACTCCGCACCATTGGCAACCCTGCGTTTCGAAATTTCGTTATATCATAAACGGACGACGTGAAAAAAATTACAGAATAATAAACGCAATGTTTACAGGAATAATAATCCAACCTCGCGTTGCCTATTCTGCAAGAAATTTTTATAAGTTATCCTTTTCTAATGTCACGAAATTTCAGAACGAAGGATTGTCAATGGTACGTAGTTAAACGGATTAAATCTTTTTGCGGATAAAGAGAATAGTGGAAAAAGTTTGCAGCACCTTTTTATTACCTCAAGTAGTTTCCATTTCTTCAGTAAAACCGATCTCGCGCAGAATCTCTTTAAAAGAATTACAGTAAAAGCTAATTAATTGTCAGCGACAAAAGCGTTCATTAAACTCGGAAAGCACAAATTGGCGTTCATACGGTTTGGCGGTCAAATCATAGACTCTTTATTTAGTAGACTAGAAACAGACGCACGGAGAAAAAGAGAAGAGGATTGCGGGAAAAAAGGTTACTCTTGTGAAGGTTTTTTGTGATCACGCATATTTGACTGGTTTGATTCGACATGTTCGAAGAACGAAAAGCAAAATTGTCAGTTTTTAGTCCACTAATATAGAGTGTATAGTCAGGACGCATCACAGACGAATTCGTTAACCGGAAAAGCACTGATTAAAATAACAAAATGCAGGCTGTCAACAAGCGGCCATTTAACAAACAAAAAAAAATAACGGCGTTTTCGAAAAAACAAAAGAACAGAACTTTGTAACAAATAAGAATAAAAGATGAGTAACAAGTTAAGATATTCTAATCAAAACAAAAGTCATTTTGTAGTATGTTTGTCAAAAAATATCTACATACACAAAAGTTGCTAACAATTTTGATAGCACAACTCAATCTAGATGAATAAAGAACAGCAAGTACTAGTACATGCAGAAAATCCTCAAAACAAATAGATATCATGTCAGTTCCTGGAGGCACAATTTCAGTTTTTAAACACTTGAAACAGTTCATTCATCCACAAGTTCGTTTTTACAGCGATTTGTTTTCCAGCTTTCTGATGCTGCTGCATAGTTGAGTTGACTTTTTTCAAAGTAGCATTTGCAGTAGATACCATTTTTTTGCCACTTTATTAGTCGGCATGTCTTTACTTGCAAAAGCTATTTATAAGTTTCCGCTTGCCTGTTCCAGCATTTTTTGTGCTACTAGCAGATTCTATTAAGCTTTCGCTTGTTTTTGCTGTATGTGGTGTTCTTTTTTGCCCAGGAAACATATCCTGGAGAGAAATACAGTACAAACCTGATCCATGCATAACACGCACTGGAGTATAAAGTGCACGTTGTACTTTTGAGAAAATCTAGGTATTTTACGTATGATCTTATGGTCCGAAAAATCGATAATTAGACTAAAAATTAGCGTATAACCAATCCAAATCCGTAAAAAATACAACGAAACAACTGGCTAATAAAATAAACAGAAAAAAAACAAACAAAAAAATGAGCGCTTGAGAGTCTGCAAAATGAAAAACATAATAAAAGTGTTTCGAACGATAATACACTACTCATCGCAAATCTCAACAAAAAGTCTTGGAGATCGCATGCAAGTTCAGAAAAATTTGATGCCCTCTTAGTGTTCGAAGGAACATTTCTTTTAGAGTCTTCTTGTTCTTCTGATAATGGTTATCCACATGGGTTATTTCTACTGTAGTTCTGCTGTTACATATTTTTAGGAAGTCCACAATTTATTCATTATATTACATAAGTGCATTTCAAGATTTTTATGATTGTTTGTGAAGATAAAAACGCTGCATGTACACTTGCAGTCTTGCACAAATGCACTGTCAAAGATATTAATAAAGCAGAGTCACGAAAGCAGTTCATCCAACCTTGGAAATTAGTCGGTGCATTCTGTGGCTGAAATCCATGGTCCAAGACTTCTAAAAACAAGTGAACTGTGAAACTATACTCTTTGATTTTGCCTTTTCAATTAATGCAAATGCATGCACGCCATGCAGTGATGCAAATAGACTAATAAAGTATAAATGACAAAAACATGAACAAATCTGTAGTCTAACTAGGATGATTATTGACTAGTGTTTATCACCAGATAAACCACAACATTACTTACCGCATTTTGTCACAAAATACCTCTTTTCAAAAAAAGAAAAAAACAATTTAGATTAACTGGTTTGCGTGCAAGACCCATAAGTAATTAAAAGATTACAAAAAATATTACAAAAACCTTGAAACTTTAATGTGCACTTAGAATGGACACAGAGCAATATGAAGCACTTTTGCAAGTGATTGTTTACAACGCTTGCAAAGACCAGCATAACACTGCAATGCTTCTAGTCTCAACCACATGTGTACATCTTATACATTTTAAATTATACCTTTCTGAATGCATTTGTCTTGTAGTTAATAAAATTCCACTATTCAAAAACAAATCAAAGAAATTCCACTTTCATAGTTAGCGATATTCTGGTGGTAGTCTGAGTGGTTGCAACAGTGTAGGTGATCTTTTAAGGCAGTGAATTATGCTCCTTAAAGAACCAGAAAAATGTTCCTAAACGATTAACAGCAATTAGTAGCAAATGTTAAAAATAATCACATAAAAATAAAAGTAGCAAACACTAAAACAAAAAAAAGACATACCTAATGTAGAATATTTTCTTGCTCAAGCAACTAAGTAGAAATGACCCACTTGCAATAATGAGACTCCCAACATGGCTGAACAACATTAGAAGTTTTGCAGAATGCAAAAAAATAACCAGGGACACAAAGAAATTCTTTTGCCAATTTAAATTCCATTGGTGAATTTTTGACGACAGGTACATCAAATCAAATTTTTCGTTATATTCGACATATTAATCTGAAACATGTAGCATCAAGGCAATCTTGCAATTGCAAAAGGCAAGGAAATACAGCACCTAGTGAGAAAATGCTGCAGCAGTGGCAAGTTCTTGGCAGCAATGTGTTCAATTTGACAGGTCCAAAACTTGAACCTCAGACCTCCTACTTCAGGACAAACATGTTACTGCTCGACCAACTAACCAGTGTTAATTTGGTTAAATTTCACAGCAAATGAGGCCATAGTCAGCACCAAAAATTGTATCTCATGTATAGGGTTGCACAAAGTAGAATAATGCAGTATTCTAGAATAATTCTAGAATACACATTTCGAATCTAGAATTTCGAATCCTATTCTAGAATAAGTCATTGCAAATAGTGACAATACAGTTTTATTGCAAAAATTCAAAAAACACAATCCTGACTCCTGACTAAGTTAGACAGCTGTCTGTTCTTGAGTGGGTGCACGCTTGCTTAAGAGCAATGCACTATCAATGAAATGCAACTAGAGAGTTAGATAGCTGAAAATTGCGTAATACGAACCACTCTTCGCATTTTGGCGGCGCTTTAAAAGATTTTTTTCGAATCCAATTACCCGATAAAAAATGCGTTTTGAGATTCGTTTCTCCAGAGATTCGAATCTCAAGAATTCGAAATTCTACTTTGTACAACCCTACTCATGTATATACTGTAACATTGCAAACAAAACTGAGCTACAAATAATTATTTAAAGAACTTACCCAGACACTTGGTAATTCTTGTTACATTTTTTCATCCAAAAGATCTTTTTAAAAAACTTCTTGCAGCATTGCCAGAAAATTCTGGATTGTCTTGCATAAATTATGCATTGAAAATGCAATTCCTCATTCATTAACTCAGTCATCCTGGGTAACACAATGGCTTAAAAGTTGGTATCAACCAATTAATCTCATATACCGGTAGTTTGGACAATTATTCACTACAGCAGAAACTGTTTGTCTAAGCAACCACATCAAACAACTAGGTTTCAAGCTAGCTTTAGTACGGTAGGTTATCTTTTATGCCTGAAATGCAATTTTGTATTTCAAGCTATTAGGTATAAAATAGCCTATGTATCAATAATTTGCAAACATCAGTTAAGTCTATGCAAACACTCCACCAGTACAGAGTACAAAGTAACACTTAAATAATCATATAAAACTTGCATAATGTCGCGAACTTTTATCTGTCAGTGTCAGATCTTTAAACCTTGTATGGTATCTGCTACTGTACAGTACTGTACTACAGTGCAAAGCTGCTAAGTGCTAAGGTTAGCAGCCTACGTAAACGTTTTCACGAGTTTTCATTCAAACTGCTTTAACGTTTAACAATCTATCAGTTTAATACCAATTCTGAAGTAAACTTTGTTTGTTTCAATTTCATTCACTATGAATACCAGTATGTACGAGCAGATGAGCGATGAAGTCAGCAAGTGTCTAATGGAATTTGTCTAGTTCATTCTGAGCATAAAATTAAAACCAATCACAAAGTTGGTTAAGATTATATAATAAAATGAGTTTAACATTTCATTTTCATGACTTTGACATTTCAGTTTTTCCGATTTGACATCTTATTTTCCAAATTTACCAGTTTACATTTTAGATTTTAGTCATTTACCAGTACCTATAGCCAATTGCTCTAGCTCAGATCTGCTACTAGTACTAGTAGTACTCAGATCTACTACTACTAGTAGCTACTAGTACTACTAGCTACTACTACTAGCTACTAGTACTCAGATCTACTACTAGTACTAGTAGTAGGCCTACCATGGTGCTTTTGCAATATACATAGCCAGTAGTAACTTAAATGAAACTGCATTAATTAATGGAACATGGGACCTTAGGCTTCCCTCTGGTATTCTATCTATAATGCAATAATTCAAAAAACCTCAGCAGCTCAACCCTAAAAGTAAAATTAAAAAAAGATTATTACAGTAGACTAGGCTTTTTTGACTTGTTTGCATGAAAAATTTTATTTAATATTTTCACTTCATCATAAAACGTAAGCCTAGGCTTATTGACTAACTGCTATCGCTTTGTGATATTCTTCCAAGCCTGTGGTAGGCAACTTTACCACAAACTTACGTCTAGCCTAACTTGCCCAGTACCATCGTATCAAGTTGCCTGTAAATACAGCGGATCAAGTCAAAATTGAGAGCGGAGTACGAAACTGAAGGTCGGGACACAGGATGTGACGTAATAAATCTGCAAAACCATGGTAGAAAAAAAAATTTCGCTGGCCGGAAAAGTAGCTATGCAAAATAGCATGTTTTTAGCAGTTTTGAGGTTAATTTTTGCCCTAAAACAGGAAATAGCCCCCCCGAACAAAAATTGCCCCCCCCCCAGATCGTGAGATGAGAAGTAGAAGTGGGCGTCAGTTGACAGAAAAACGCTCTGAATTTTGGTGAAGACCTTTTTTTTTTGGAGATTACTTGATTTTGGACAGAAAAACGCTCTGAATTTCGGTGAAAACCTTTTTTTTTGGAGATCACTTGATTTTGGACAGAAAAACGCTCTGAATTTCCCTCAATCCACTTAAAAACAATTGAAAATTCGGGTCAAGTTCGTTTACGGTTCAATTAAACTTCAAAAAAAGCCGCCTCCCCTCTTTCCGAAATCCTGGCTACGTGACTGCGCACAGTAGTTAAAAATAATAAAAAACAAGCAAATTTGCAATAAGCTATGTACAGTAGGCCTATAAAACATGTTCTACGTAATGAAGATGGTAAGGACGTTGGGGTAGGGTACAGAGGTGGACTGATAGTGATAGAGTGAGTAAATAGTATAGGGTGAGGACATGAGGCATGCTTAACATTATTTACTTTACTAATCATTTTTTGCTTAGAAATCTTGCAGTAGCAATTTGAATGTGGTTAAAGATTTTACTTTAGTTGATGAAGGTATTTTATTCCATAGCACTGGCCCTTTATACTTGATTGATTGCATTGTTAAAATGATTCGACAATATGTAGAAAAGTATTTCGAGTTGCTTCTGGTTTGACGCAATTTAGTTTTGGAGGATGTGGAATTATTTTTTGTAAGACCGGGCAAGCCAATGGCAGTTTGCCATGATCACATCGATGCATGAAGCAAGCTAATTCATTTTCAAAAAGCTGGTTGGTTGTTAATATGTGATTTTGTTGCATCGTATTTTTTACACTTTCACAATAAATTAATTTAAAAATGAGTCTAATGAACTTGTTTGCTGCTCGTTGAAGAGTTTGTAACAAAGTCTTATTGCCATTGCACCAGGTCAAAATACAGTACTGCTAGTGGCTCTTAACCATGGAGTTATAGAGTAGTAGCAAAATTTCTTGATTGAGATAGTGTTGCATTCTTCTGACTACTCCAGTATTGATTCTAATCTTTGCCAATAACAATTTCATATGTGGCTTCCAAGACAGATGCTCATGAACTACGATTCCCAGAAAACGTAGAGATTCCACCCTATTCAATGCTTTGCCACGTAGATACAAGTTATTGCTCACTGGTAGTGGGGTGTTAGGAGTACTATAGCTAGTTTTGTTAATATTTAGTGATAGATTGTTAGAGAGTTGTAACACTAGACATGGCCTCGTAATACTAGACATTTGGCAGTGTAAGTTGCTTTTTTATTTTACTGCCTGATAACCAATGACGTCATCAAAAGTGATGACGTCATCATAATTACATGCCTTATCTGAAATGTTACGCTACGCCATTAAATTGAACCAACGTTTTTTAAGAATGGATTCAGTAGTATATTGAAAAGAAGTTCTTCTTTTCAACAAATCAACTAAATTGCTTCAGGATTGGAAGTTATCAGTGATGAAGCTGAGCGTTCAGTTCAATTTGGCAGTGTTTACTGTTTAGGTTATAATGAAGTTTTAACAACAAATGAACAACAACGGCAAAGCATACTTCAGGTTGTATAACAAACACGCATGACTTTTACCTCATCAAAACAAACCTTTTCAAAAAAATATCGATTTTTTTTATTTTTATTCAGTGTAGCAGTTTTTGAAATTTGCTGAAGTTTGGTTACTGTTTTGTTTTATTAGAATAATCTGCAGATATTGGAAAAGGTACCCTAATGCCTACTATTACTTGATCCACCGCTCTGTCGCCATTACTTTAGCCAACGCATCCATTGACGACTTTCGATACGAAAGAAAAAAGGCCAGACATATCGTAGCGCGTTAGATAGCGCTGCCCACAAGAAGTAGATTAGTCTGGATTATTCTAATTTTCGCATTTCTAAATTTCTTGATTACTCTAAATTTTACTATTCTGTATTCTAATTTCTGTATTCTATATTATAACATTCTATTCTGAATTCCAATAATTTATCCTGATTCTATTCTCTAAATTGCATCAATATGGTTCCATCAGTTAAACATTGGTCTCGTTTTGCGTTGAACGAGAGAGATATTTTACCCCTTTGTCAGAAAGTTAATTGCAAGAGGAAACTTCACAAAAGTCAAGAAGCATACTGTCGTAGTTCGATGATATTTTTGTAAATTTTATATTCTCACAACACAAAGTTAAAATTGCAAGACTTTCACATCCGTTTTCACTTCAATTTGACACAGTTTTATTTTATAACTTACGTAAATCTGAAATTCTCCAGCAACGAATTTTAGTCATTTAGATGAGAATGTGCAACTAAGAGAAGACAGCGTATGGTAAAGCTAATGCATTTGACAATAAAATTTATTATTAAGAAATCATTAAGTTAAAGTATATTGTGATTTGGATTTTTGCTTAATGTAACTGATTAATTTCTGTTTTCTATTTGAATAAGACATAATCTTTAAAATTTACTGTTGTGTTATCGACTAAACCGAAATGACGGAGCACGCACCCAACAACGTCAATACAGACTCAAAAAAAAGTTGTTGGGACAGTTACTCACTTCGCGGCAAAAAGTTACACATGGATTCCACACACGTGTTAGCTTCGTAGAGATGCAGTCATTAGAATCACACAGCATATTTACTTAAACAACTAATAAGCTAACTAGACTATATACTGTAGCCTTAGATTGATGATCTTATAATTAGAATGTTAGTACACAAAAAATAGCACCAAATCAAACTCACGTGATCTTTAGACCCTTAGACCTACATGAAAATATACTCATTACAGTTCTACCTGTACTACACACCAGTCAATGCCCTAATCCTATCTAACATCTCTAGCACAGGGTCATTCTATTATAAGACAGTCAAAATTTTAAAATTTTGTAACCCACCATCTCAGATTTTTTTCATAGTTGGATACATGAAAGCCATCAAAAACTAATGAAGATTACAAAAAACGGCATCAAAATTCATCAAGCGGTTTTCGAGTTATGAGGGTTTCAATATTACCACTTGAGGGCAGTGTTCGACAGTCCCAAATTTTTAGATTTGCATAAAAATCTTTATCCTTATGCTATCAGAATTAGCAAAATATCAATTCCGATAGATTTGGGGGTGAGGAATTCAAATATACAGTTATTTTTTTGAAAATTGCAAAGGTAATAAGTCAAAATGCAGATTGAAAAAATTTTGAGAGCCCGATTTCATTTCCGATTATCTCAGAAGGGCAAAAAAACTTTAAATCCAATCATTACCAAAATGTCAAGAATAGATCAGTCTTTGACATATTTGAGTTTGGTTAGTGCTATTTGTTGCGTATTTCTGTAATTGGTTTTGAAACATAGTTAAAAACCAACATTGATTTTTTTCTGATTTTCTGAATTTTTTGGAACACAAACATTGAATAGTATCTTACAAAACACTAATAGTTGCAAAAGACGAAGTAATCATATTGTATAAACTTAGTGAGTCAGATTACACTGGCAACAAAAAAAAAAAAAAAAATTGTGTATCTAAAACAATTTGACTTGATTTTGGGTAATTTTGGGGCGCTGAATCAGAATCTGAAGTCAAAATTTCCATATTTCGTCAGGGTTTTTAGATAGCACATCACAATATCAGAATGTTCAACATTTGCAGTCAATATAGCAGCATAAATAAACAACCAATAGTGACTATTTACATGCAATCGGCAATTTTCAAAACTTACAAATTGCAACCCAAACATACTCTTTACAGATACACTCAAAAGATGCTAATTTACGCTTGTGGTTGGTACAAAAACACAATTAGTATGGTATTCACTAGTCTACAGAACGGGCAACAGGAAACAAATTACGGTAGGCCAATATATTATGGCACAACTTTAAAAGTGCTTGGACGATTTGCTCTTTCGCTTATGAACTTCGCCAGTGTCTCGTTGGAGGAACCAACAGTAATTACCCATCATACTGGTATTGAAACGACCTTGATATCGTGACTCCATCAAAGAAATTTCTTCATGAAAACGCTCACCATGCTCGTCGCTGACTGCTCCCAAATCTGATGGAAAAAAAAAACAAATGGGAGTGTAAGAAGTGTAGTTTCAGTGACATACGGGATCCCATGTTGTGATATGTTGAGAGCAAGTTATCGACCAATTCTTGATAGTTATCATCCCAGTGATTTCCAAGAAAGTTTTCCACAACTTTCACAAAGGATTCCTAGGCAGGGAGCTTGAGGTGGTTGAGGTGATTTTTAAAATCGGAATCCTTGATCAGGCGACGAATTTCTGGTCCTATAAATATGCCGGCTTTCAGTATAGCATCACTTTTTGCTGGACAAAACATTTTTTGTAGGTACTTAAATCCATTTCCTTCCACATTCATTGCTTTTACAAAGTTTTTTATCAGTCGAAGCTTGATGTGCAATGGAGGAAGATACACTTTTTTTGGATCCACCAAAGGCATATGCTGCACGTTGTATCTTCCTACCTCGTGATCTACTCGACTGGGCCATTTTTTCACGAAAAAGTGATTACGATCATCTCTGCTATTCCAGAAACATAAAAAGCACATGTGCTTGGTGTAGCCTAATTGTAGACCAAGGACAAGAGAAATAACCTTTAAATCGCCGCAGATCTTCCACTTGTAATCTTCGTAGTGAATCAATTCTAAAATTCGTTTCATGGAATCATATGTTTCTTTCATTCCCACTGCATGTGCTAAAGGAATGGAGGGTTTTGTGTTGCCATTGTGCAATAAAACAGCTTTAAGGCTAGTCTTGCTTGAGTCAATGAATAGCCTCCAGTTTTCGGCATCATGTTTAGCCCCAAGTTCTTCCATTAATGCTGTTGCATTAGGACAGTAGCAAACACCATCCATAAACTTGTAAAATGACGAAAGCTTGGCACTACGATCACGGTAGTTCGTCACTTTTGTACCCTTTTCGAGTAAGTTCCATTGCTGCAACCTTGAGCTTTGTAGTTCAGCTTTCTCTTTTGGCAAGGACAGGTCCCTTACAAGGTCATTCAATTCCAATTGATTAAGTAAATGAGGTGTTTTTTCATCAGCTGCTGGTAGGTACGCGTCATCTTCACTAGTTTCTGCAGAACTTTCACTGCTTTGGTACTTTTCAAATTCACTGTTTGAAGGAGGATTTGGTACTGGAATTTCTGAACAGTGAGCAACTGGTTTTAAAGCTGATCGACAGTCAGGATAAACAATCTTCGATTTGTTTTTCCGAGAAAATCCGGTTAGCTAGGTCATGCAAAAGTAGCAATCTGAATAATGGTCCACCTGTTCTCGCCATATCATTGGTACTCCAAAAGGCATTTGTTTTTTTTTGCCATTCATCCACATAATAAGCGTAGAAGAGCATGTAATGCAGCAAAAATGAGGAGCCCAATTTTTATCTTGATCTCCAACTTGGCATTTGAAGTAGTGCTTGTAGGCTGTTTTTACACTCTTTGTCAAATTTTTTCGTTGGATTGTTGGGGTATATTTACCACAAATATAACAAAAACTATCAGGATGATTAGTACAATTTCGTCGACTCATTCTTATCACTACACAAACAAAAGCTGAAATGCAAGGAAAAGCGAATTTTCAAATTAACAAAATCTTTCAATTCACTGCACGGACAACAAGACGGCTATGCTATTAGTACACTCTAAACTATCCAACTGGTTACTGTCATATGTGTGATGGTTTTGTCTACCGGGCATACGAAACTGTAGGTAGGCTAGCTAGCCTATACTACCGGAAGAACAGTCAGGCTAGCTAGCCTACCTACAGTTTCGTTACTGTCAGCAGAGCTACAGAATCAGCTTATCATATGCGTTTTATTTCTAGTTTAAGGTCCAGCGCTACTGTCATTTAAAGGTCTGCTATCGTTTAAAAGTCTAGCGCTACTCTAGCGTCTACGCCATGCAGCTAAAAACATAGAATAGCTCTGCTCAGACTGATACTATTGGCAACTGTTTGCCATTTTGCTGTTCAGCAAAAGAACTAGTCAGCTTTTTCTCCCCGGATGTGTGCAAAACAATGCGGAAAACTGCGAAGTAGAGATATGCAGCATTGTCGAGCGAGACAGTGAATTTAGGTTACTTGAGATTACAGTAATGGCTAATGGGATTGCAAAGACCTGAGTCACAAGACTGCGTACAGCGGTAAACATTTCATTGCTTATAAATGAACAAAGTGTAAGCTTATATACGAGCTATTTCAGTTTTGTCGCAGGTTAGCATTGGATGAAGGTATTGGGTGTCTTTGTTGCTTATTTGCATTGATATTTATGATAGCACATATTTGACTCAGATATAATAAGCATACTCTATGTGCCCAAATGGCTCTTTTTGTAGAGCATGTGGTCATGAGTATCTGAAAACCTAGACGTGATAGACGAAAACTGATGCCATATTCGGAATCAGCACCCTGAATATACCCTAAAAACGAATCTTTCGAAAAAGATTCAAAATTTGTGTTGACCAGTGTTATCGGCAAAATTTTTGATTAAGCTTTTAAATTGTTATTGGTTAGTATAGGTCGAGCTAGGCTATTATAGTTTTGCTTCGAGCTATTCTCCAAGTGAAAAATAGTCAAGTGACAAACACTGATTATTTTTGGTATGGAGAGAGCTAGATTTCTGCAATCTTTTTTTGATTGTTTACCTATGGGAGTACTCTTGAGTTTTAACCTCCAAAATGGGTAGATTACCATAAATTGGAGTGTTTGGTACGAATTCTCAAATGACTCAGTATAGCACAAGATTTTCTTCCTTTAAACATTTGCACTTTGTGCATGGGTGATAACTTAAACATTTGAAGAAACTATGCTTACTGTTTTAGAACATGGGATTCTTTATCAAATAGTTGCAAATAATAAACTTGCCCTTTTGATACATACTTTACGGTTTAGATTGCGTTTGAACAATACGCATGAAACAAGGTAAACCCATCAGATTACAGTTTAGATTGCACTTGAACAGTAAGCATGAAACAAGGTAAACCAATAAGTGTAGAAAATGTTATTGAATAGCAGGGAAACCGGAATGCATTTCTTATATGTGATGATTTAAACAGATAGACTATTTAAAAAACTGCATAATGTTTAATAATGTTAAGTATTGCAGATTATAGTAACGCCTTAACATTTACTTGACAGGATCTAAAATTGGTTTGCTAGTAATATATTGCATATACTGTTTATACCGCAAAGTGTGTTTACTGCTAAAACCTAAACGGAATTAGATAAGTGTTTTATTGGTGCTCAAAAGGAAAACGATAAATGTCACAAAACTTGGTACACAAGACAGCGAGAATTGCTGCCTACCAAAGAGTTGAAAAGGAATGAACTAGAGCTGTTAGAATGGAGATCTGGAGTCAAATCAAGTGATTGCATTTATGATGCAAGTGCCGAAGTGTGTGCTCACCATTGCAAAGGATATCTAGAACGATTTGAAAAAAGACAAACGAAATGCTGCAACATTTTCCAAAAACACTTAGGAATCAAATTACCTAAAGCACGTCACTCGATTACACTTTCAATGGCAAAACTTCTGGTAAAAAGCTATCAAACAGTTATACCAGGTCTAAAATTATGTGTGAGCTGTTACAGACAAGCACAAACAGAAACTGTTTTAACTACTACAGATGACACTTATGATCAAACTTCATGTTCTTCAAAAACCGATCAGTCAGAATTTGCATTTGGTGACAACAATGATGCACTTATAAGAGTCAGTTCTACCCTCCTTGAGCAATATATTTCACCTTTGAAACTTCATGCTCAGCCACCTCAACAGAAAAAGAAGCAAGCTAAAGAAAAACTTACTAAAGCTGCCAAAAATCTGCAAGCTTCTTTCACTGCAGCTGGCATTGACGTTTCGCCGGTTAAGACTTTTGATTCTTCATTGCAATCAAATAATAGGAAAAATGCAGATTTTGACATACTAATGAATGAACTAAAGTGCAAATTTCAATCAAGCACTTACAAAGAACAAATTCAAATATTAACATTAAAGCCAAATTCTTGGACCACGGATGAAACCAAAATGTTTTTAATACAACCAAGCATAGCGTCCAAAAAGCAATAAATTTAAAGAACAAAAAGGGATCTTACCTGTTCCAATCCGTTTAAACAAAAAAGGATTGAGTGAGAGTGATATAAAAAGTGTGAAAAATTTTTATAATGATGATGAATTTGCAAAACCTCTCCCTGGCAAAAAAGATTACATAAGCGTTCGTGTGAATGGAGAGAAGAACCAAATTCAAAAGCGACTGTTGTTGGGAAATTTAGCAGAATTATATGAAGTATTTAAAACACAGCATCCAGATGTAAAAGTTTCCTTAGCAAAATTTTGTACACTCAGACCCAAATCGTGCAAACCAGTTGGCTCGCCAGGAGGTCACAATGTGTGTGTTTGCCAAAAACATCAAAATACTGTTCTGGCTGCTTTTGCTTTAGTTCTTAGTTACAAAGGCCTAATTTCAAATTAATATGATTGTGTGTAATGCCGACTCTTGTTTGTGCATGCTTCATCGTTGCAAATCTTGTCCTGGTAAAGAAGTGGTTTTGGAATACCTTCATCAAGAATTTGCTGACATGGAAGAAGATAAAATTACATTTCAACAATGGAGATCTACTGATCGAAGTGATTTGGAAACTATTGAAATGGAAGCGTTTGAGTTTTTTGAATTTCTTGCAAGCAGCATTGATTCCCTAACAATTCATTCCTATATTTCTAAATGTCAATCACGATATCTAAAACAACTTAAAGAAGATCTAAATCAAAACAAAAATATGTGCATTATTCTTGCAGATTTTTCAAAAAACTATACTACGACGGTGCAAGATGAAATTCAAAGCTACCATTTTCATAAAACGCAGTGCACCTTGCACCCCTTTGTTTTATATTTACCTAGCCAAGACCAATCTCTTCAATATCTTCAACTTAGAATGGCCTTTTTATCTGATGACCTAAACCACGACCCTAGTTTTGTTTATGCTAGGCAGCAAAAATTTACATGTTATATTAAACAGCACTTCCCATTTATCAAAACTATTCAATACTTCTCAGACGGTTGTGCTGGGCAATATAAAAATTTTAAAAATATTTTGAATCTTACATACCACGAAAACGACTTTGGTTTGACAGCAGTTTGGAACTTTTTTGCCACTAGTCATGGCAAGTCATCATGTGATGGGCTGGGAGGAGCAGTAAAGCGAAAGTTGCTGCACCGAAGCTTAGCACAACCATTTCAAAAACAAATTTTAACTGCTGAAGATGCTTTCAAATACTGCCAGCAAGCAATGCCAGCCAAAGTTTCACTTTATAACCAAAAAAGAACTGGTCACCGTTCGCCACATCAGGTATATACAAGGAAGCACTTTACCAGGCACTAGAAGCTACCACGTTTTTGCTCCTGAATGCATTGGAACTGTCAGGTACTAGATTACTGCTGAAGATGATTATGCAAGACGATATAAATTTTTCGATTATTACCCAAGACAAAGGAAATCTTTTGGTATTGGGGAATATATTGCCGCCAAATATGATCAGACGTGGTGGATTGGTACAATTTTAGAAAATGTCATTGACACAGCTGAAGTGTTAATTAAGTTCATGCATCCCCATGGTCCATGAAAAACTTTTTATTGGCCAAAACGAGATGACATCATATATCTTTCAAAATCTGATGTTATTGCAAAAATATCTCCACCACATGTCAGCAGAACTGGCCGGGTGCACCAAATAGCAGATCAAGAATTTGAGTCTTTGTCCCAAATAGTTTTTTGATTTCTGGAAACTGTAATTATTTCTACATTCTGTGGATGTAACTAATTTTTTTCCATGAGTGCTGCTGTTTTTATTGTAAATTTTTGTTATTATTTTTATCTAATCGATAATTTTTTTACATCAAATCATATTTGCTTACTTAAAAAATGTAACTTTTCATAAAATTTTAACAAGAAAATAATGAAATGCAAATAATAAGTCATTTCAAAATGTACGGTAAGTCAGTGAAGTCACAACATGGTCCATATTTTGTATCATTTTTCAAAACCAATTACAGAAATACGCAACAAATAACACTAACCAAACCAATATGTCAATGACTGATCTATTCTTGACATTTTGGCAATGATTGGATTTAAAGTTTTTTTGCCCTTCTGAGATAATCGGAAATGAAATCAGGCACCCAAAATTTTTTCAATCTGCATTTTGACTTATTACCTTTGCAATTTTCAAAAAAATAACTGTATATTTGAATTCCTCACCTCCAAATCTATCGGAATTGATATTTTGCTAATTCTGATAGCATAAGGATAAAGATTTTTATGCAAATCTAAAAATTTGGGACTGTTGAACACTGCCCTCAAGTGGTAATATTGAAACCCTCATAACTCGAAAACCGCTTGATGAATTTTGATGCCGTTTTTTGTAATCTTCATTAGTTTTTGATGGCTTTCATGTATCCAACTATGAAAAAAATCTGAGAGGGTGGGTTACAAAATTTTAAAATTTTGACTGTCTTATAATAGAATGACCCACAGTTTTTTTAGAAGATAAAACACTTCAATCAGCCGCAAAAACGCTAACAACCGGACTAAATTAAACTTTGTTAATCTGCAAGTTCCATAGCCTAGCTAGCCATGTGTGTATAGTTCACTCTAGAGATGGTGCGGATAACAAAAAATGCATCCGCATGCTGCGCTGTGTCCGCAAACCTTGTCCGCATGCTGCACCACACCGCAACCAAACACAGCTAAGTTCACGCTACACCGCACCGCACCAAAAGTTATCTATTTTTCAAATTTCCACAAACTTCAAACAAAATTAGCTCTCTAGCTTACGACATACAAAAAAATTAATTTTGGGGTATCATTTTCGGCAATTTTCAGAGGCGTGGCTCTCTCAAACCATGTCAAATATTTGTCTTTTAAACATCTGCTGATATAAAAATAAACTGTCGCCCTAGCTTGAGCAATCAAAAAATTAATTTTTGGGGGCCCGTATTGGGGGTTTCTGGAAGAGTGACCCCAAAAACTTTTGGGAGACAAAATTGCGTTTGCAGCTTAACAATTTTACACTAAAATTAGACTTTGATGTGTTGTGGTTTACAAAACGAGCGCACAAGATTTAGAAAAAAAAAATCATCGTGATCAAAAGTGGGTTGGTAGGCTGAAAGGGTATATTAAGACATATAATAACCCCGTGAAATATTGTTTGCTGTATTTTGGCCGTTTTTGAATAAGACCGCTTTTTACACCAAACTTTTGAGGTGTTTTTTTGGTTCTAAAACCGAAGTCACGTGACTCATTGCCTCGAAATTTGGCACAAGCATATAACTTGTTAATCTCAAACCGTTGTTAAACTTCCTTGCAGCTAGACTAACTGTTCTCGAGTTATAAGTAAAAGTCTGAAACTTTGCACTCGTTAATTTTGAAAATGGCCTAGTAAAAACAAAGAAACAGGTGACTTACTGGTTTTATCAGCTTTGTTGTATGTTTTCTATCAGTTTTTCTGCACTGTGTTTTAGCAATCAAAACCAATCTACCTGTCTACCTGATGATTCATCCTACTACTGTACTAATCTGCTAATCCTGAACCAATAGCCCATATATTGGTATATCACGTGCTCTGCGTGCTGTCACAAGGTACTACACTCAGATTTAACTGTCTAACGTGATAAGAACATCTTTGCTGCCTCCCAACGTAAGGCTATATATGGGCATTAAATATTCGGTAAACTAACCGGTAACTTACTTATCCGTGAACCCGGAACCCTCTAATCATCTGCTACTACGTAGGCTATTCTGACATTGCAACTTTGTGCAGCATAGTCTTTTTACTCTGCCACATACCAGATAGGCTGCAGATACATAAGACCGAAAGGCTAATGCTTGATGCCATGACTTGTTGACGAATAGGCTACACTGAACTAACTCAGTCACTCTGAAATGCAAGCGCATGTGCAGTAAAAACTGTTATCTAGCCTTGGGCTTGTACCAATACCATTGGCCTACTGCATACAAGGTGGGTATGTGGCAAGGCTATGTGCCTCTGCTATGATGATTGTTTCTCACAAACCTGTTTCATCTACATTTTTTGTCTGCCTTTGTTTCATCTTTTCACCAAACGTTCTAAACTTTTCCTAGCCTAGCCTACCATTGCTACCAAACCCAAAATCTTTTTGTTGATGTCAAGAAACATGTTCAGCCGATCAAAACTAAGTTTGTTAAAGCCAAAATAGCCTCTTTTAGGATACTCCGAATTCTGAAAAAATAAACTTAAACCAAAGACATCTTTTACTGTTTTAGTAGCCTTACCCTATTTATTGTCGCAATATGGTATCATGACTAACCATTGTTGTACACAAAGAAATAATTCACCAGCTACAATTGTAAAAAAAATGTAAAAAATTGTAGTAACCAGCGCTGCACTGACGCTCTTACGTAATGCAGATTTTAGTTGCCACGCTGCGCGGCGCGGTGTACCAAAAACAGCGCGCGGCCACGTACGCTGCGCTGTTGCCATCTCTAGTTCACTCAAGAAAAACAAGGCAGAGTTCACAAATATCTCTGATCCAAAAAGAATCCATTCCTACATGTTTATTGATACAGCATGAACACACGCAACAACTCAATGGATAATAAAACTGTTTTGCCACAGAAAACTATATAAACCCAGAGAGAACAAAAGGCTGGATTACGTCACGTCACGCATGAATGAACTATGCGAATTCTTCCTGCTTGCGCTTGGAAAGCAATGGGAGTAAATGGATATGGGCATAGCCTAGACCAGGTTCCGAAGGAAATCGGCCAAAAAAAATATATGGGGGTGTAGGCAACAAACAAAGTTGAATTAGAGAAAGTTAGTGATGTCTGTGATATCAAGGAAAGCTTGTTTCCTTGAATGTATTAGGGATTTTAGCAAAAGACGCCTTCCTTTGGCCTCAAATGCTAAATTTTGCGGTTTCCAGCGATTATTTTGATACCTGTATCAGTTATTTATCAAAGACAATAAATTGATTGGAGGCGAAAGTTGAAATATCGTTTATGAGGTGGCTAATCACTGTTTTAGCTGCTGACCGAGCGGTTTTAGCCAATATTAGATGTACTATGGCTTATATAAGTGTTATTACAGTGTGAGGTAAGAATGCTTTCTGATGTGTTAAAATATGACAAGTCACTCTTAATTTAATATTGTAGTCCTTACATACCGTATGACAATCAAGTTTTAGCAACAAGTTTGAGGTTTCCTTTTTCAGATGCTGGCATATAGGCGTCGGCAGAAAATTTTTTAGGGGGGGGCATAAATAATAGAGCCAGTATTAACTACTAAAAATGAAAGAATTTTTGAAATTTAGGAGGTTTAAGAGAGTGTATGTGAAAATCCAGGGTGGGCATGGCCCCACTCTGTCCCCCTTCCCTTGCCGACGCCCATGGATGCTGGATCTGCATGATGGATAAATGCACTAATTAAGGCAGTAGTTTTTTAGTCTCATTGCATTTATAGCTTCTCAGTTTATAGTTTTAAACGTTATGCCCGTTACAAGTATTTGATAATAGTGCCTGTTTGATTGTCTTTATAAAAACTATATTTTTTCCAGCTTATATAGGGTGGTAGACATTGTAATAGTATTTTTTGTTGTTTATTTTCCTTTGCCAGACAAGAGTTTTTCACAAAATCTTATTGATTTTGCCTACAGATGATTGTGAATAATGAAGCAAGCCAAAGGATAAAGACAATAATCAAATTCTTTTCTGAAGTTTATGATAGACTGTTACTTCTTTGAATTGTATCAATTCAAGAAATTAAACATGGAATCGACTTCTGAAATGTTTCTGCAAAGTTTAAGAGTGATTATATGTTATCCAAGAAAACAATAGGCTATTTTATCTACAGTTTACAATTTCTAGTCATTATGGCCTACAATTTCCAATCATAATCAAGACATTCCACCTTTGATCCAATTTGTTTTCATATGTTAGAAAATAGTGGTACGCAAGTGTTTTAACCACGACTTAATAGGTGTTAGATCTGAAATCAAAATAAATAAAAGCTTTATACTGTGAATTTGTCATGCTTTTTAGTATCACGATGAATAGGCCTGGTGGCTTTTATTCAAAATGTGAATACACCGTAGTTGATTGTAATTTTCTATTGCTTTTAAGTTTAAACATTAAACTGCATGCAACAATAATTATTACTTGTTATGTTGAATTAATTTGTAATGAAGTAAGAAATGAAAATTGAAGAAATGCTGATGCATCAATGTGTAAGACTAGAATTTCTCGGAAAAAAATTCAACTAGCTTTTGCTTTTCACAGATAGGAATGAATTGTGAATGGTGTGAATGGCTAGTGTGAAAGGCTAGTGTGAATGGATCCAGAATAAACGCATGGATAAGTAGCTGCAGGTACAGAAAGACTGTAAAAAGCTAACAAAATGTTTTTGGGTAACATTCAATCTAACGCCAAGCAGCTAAACTATCGATAAGTACTCCACTAGCAAATACGGTAACCGAATCTCAGAGCGTTTTGTTAACGAATAAATAGGCTACCTAACCGACGTAATCTCAAAGCGTTTCGTTTACAAATGAATTCCGATACCTATTACCTAACCAAACAAAATCTCAAGGAATTCTGTCTGCAAATGAATGCGATTCAATTGACCAATATTTCAGGACTCGTTCTGTCATGGGCTGACTTTCTAATAGGGTTTGTCATCTCTTGCTAAATTCTATCTTGACTTACGATGAAAGAGCGAAAATCATGCAAAAATTGCTTTATTTTTTGCTGAAGCATAACGCATGTAATAAAATATATTTCAGCAATTAACGCAGCAATCCATTGCACAATTAGCAAAAATTCTTGTGTATACCGGTAATTAATGGTGGAATCTAGCTTCAATTAAAATATATTAGCGTACAGCGTAGTGAATCAATATTAGCGTATAGCGTAGCTTTTTTCATGCTATGTCATCTATCTCTAACAAAATTTGCATAATAGTGCATGATTGATCAAGTAATATTAAACCAGGTATGTATATTCTTTCCGGTAGTTGCGGTTGCAGAGGGCTCAATAACTGGATGTCAGGGCAAATTGAAAGTTTATTATTATTAAATAAGAATAAGAACGTTTTTGTTCGGTTTGCTACAAAGTCAGCAAGAAAGAGCTGAAAACTATCCTCTGAAATTTATCTTAACTACTTAAAAATGCAACAAGCTCTTTTGCCAGTGGACATGCCAAATTTTAACTAAAAAAGTACTAGAATCATTAAAAACGTATCACTAATTGCATAAACTCGGTACCAGGGATGATTCGGCACTAGCGACTCCTGGTCCGGAAACTTTTTTGCGATCAGAAGGAAATTTTCAATATTTTGATTAAAACCACAAGCAGTGGCGGATTTAGGGGGGGGATGCATCCCCCCACCAGCCAAAACATAAAGTGCATACTGCTTATGTATAATATTAAGCTTACGTATCTGAAAAAAAGCAGTCAGTGAATACTCGATAGGCCGTGCGACTGTGACTTGATTTCTAAAGCCAATGGGGTAGGGGGGGGGGCAGAAAAATGTTATTTAAAAATGCTTATTGAAAAAAGATCAATTATTGAAAAATGCTTAACACCGGTATCATCAAAAATATATAAGCTCAGAAATATGGGAGGGGGGTTATTCAGTATTACAGTACTGCAGTTAATTACCAATCACTTCTCTCAAATTTCCTTCCATTAGCCCCCCTCCCTATTTATATCTTCTCTATAAAATATAG
This sequence comes from Trididemnum nubilum, assembly GCA_963965965.1. NCBI lineage: Eukaryota > Metazoa > Chordata > Ascidiacea > Aplousobranchia > Didemnidae > Trididemnum > Trididemnum nubilum. Next base: position 26,249,475 of record OZ014475.1, on the reverse strand, counting down.
ACAAAATAGATTACTCCTTGAGAGTTTTATTGAACTACGGAGATAGGATTTTATAATTTACAAGCTTGTAAATAAGAGAACTGAAATTCTAGCAATAGCTACCTCCAACAAAGCCCATATATGTAACTAGTATAAACATGCTTTTGCAAATGCTAATTTTTATGCCGTGCTTTAAGACCATAACTTTTATTAAAATAGGCCTAAAATTAAGTTATTTTTGCCAAAAAAATACAAAATTTTCTAGCACTGGGGGCTCTGCCCCCAGGCCCCCGTGCCTCTGGCGGCTGGGGGCTATAAGCCTCACACCTCCAGTCTCCAGCGGTTAAGGCTACGCTCCCACACCACAAGATGCCACCGCCCACTGGAGGCCCGTACACAGCCACCCCACTGCAGATTTTTTGCCACCCGCCTGATCAAAAATATGTCAAGCAAATTTGCGTGACGTCAAGAAGATTAATCATAAACATCCTAAACTTTGAGATTAGGCCTATAGAAAATCTGTGCTTATAATTTTTGTCATCCCCCCACCAAAATTTTCTGGATCCGCCACTGACCACAAGTGCTGCCTTTTTTCGATTTCGCTAATTAAAAGTTCAATTTCATGAGTTGACAGCGAAGGAATGTTAATTAACTATACTGCAGTTCTGGTTGGTAACTTTTCAGAATGAATTTGGAAAAGGCCTAGCACAAGTTTGAAGTAGAAAAAGTTGGGTAATCGATATGCGAAAGTAAACAAAACAGCGGGCAACATATTTACGTCTTTGAAGGAACATGAGAAAACAGCAGGCACAATGTTAAAATACGTCATTGTTGATTAAAACAAATGAGGTCAAATTTCTTTTAACATTTTTGCTTGATAACGTTGAAACATTCTTTTTTTGCGTTGACATCGGCAGCATTTTGTTGTTTTCGGCGGCTCAATATTTTCAAAGGCACGGCTAAAAGCTCAGTTTCCAGCGCTGTCCAGCTCTGTGCATATTATGACTCGAGCTGCTTTGCAGCTGCAGGGTTGGTGGTTGATCTAGCCACCTGACTGCCAGTGGAAGTCGTAATGATTTCCCAGGAGTCGACCACGAAGGACATCAAACTTTTCGGTCAGTTTTCTTCATTGAAAACGGTCATAGGCGTAGCCAGGATTTTTGATTGGGGGTGGCCCCAGTGGCGGATCCAGAAAATTTTGGTGGGGGGGGTGACAAAATTTATAAGCACGAATTTTCTATAGGCCTAATGTCAAAGTTTAGGATGTTTATGATTAATCTTCTTGACGTCGCGCAAATTTGCTTGACATATTTTTGATCAGGCGCGTGGCAAAAAATCTGCAATGAGGTGGCTGTGTACGGCCCTCCAGTGGGCGGTGGCATTTTGCGGTGTGGAAGCGTAGCCTTTAACCGCCGGAGTCTGGGGGCAAAGCCCCCAGCCGCCGTAAGCACGGGGGCCTGGGGGCAGAGCCCCCAGCGCTAGAAAATTTTGTATTTTTTTGGCAAAAATAACTTAATTTTAGGCCTATTTTAATAAAAATTATGCTCTTAAAGCACGGCATAAAAATTAGCATTCGCAAAAGCATGTTTATACTAGTTACATATATGGGCTTTGTTGGAGGTACCGGTAGCTATTGCTAGAATTTCAGTTCTCTTATTTACAAGCTTGTAAATTATAAAATCCTATCTCCGTAGTTCAATAAAACTTTCAAGGAGTAATCTATTTCGTCTATACTGAATAGCCCCCCTCCCATATTCCTGAGCTTACATATTTTTGATGATACCTATGTTAAGCATTTTTCAATAAACGATCTTTTTTCAATAAACATTTTTCAATAAGCATTTTTAAATAACATGTTCCTGCCCCCCCCCCTACCCCATTGGCTTTAGAAATCAAGTCACAGTCGCACGGCCTACCGAGTATTCACTGACGGCTTTTTTCAAATACGTAAGTTTAATATTACACATAAGCATAGGTGGGCAAGTTAATGCAAAACGTTAGCTTCGTTAACCACTAGTTCGTTAACAAACTTCACACCTCCGTTAACGTTAATCCGTTATTTTCAGCTTTAATTAACGGAAGTTAATAAAGTCCGTTAATCCGTTAACATTTTGCGTGTAATTTACATTTCTTTATATTCACTCGCTTCTAGAACACGTATTGACGCTGTTAAGCTGATTGTAAGGAAATATTTATTGCTATGGTGGTCTTTTTGTGTTTTGAAAGTTACATTTTACAGTCTAATCTGATTCCAAGACAAAAACAAGTTCAAATGCAGAACGAAGCTGCAAAATATTAACGATAAAACCTTAACGGAAGTTAACAGAACTTAACGGATGTTACTTTAGTCCGTTAACAGCACTTAACAGAAGTTAATTTAATCCGTTAACATGAAAAAACTTTTTAACGGATTAACGAGTTAATGAAAAAGTTAGCTTCGTTATTAACGGATTAACGATTAACGGACTTGTGCCCACCTATGCACATAAGAAGTATGCATGTTATGTTTAGGCTGGTGGGGGGGATGCATCCCACATCCCCCGTAAATCCGCCACTGGGTGGCCCAAACCACAAATCACATGCAATGACGTCATCAGAAATTTTCAAAAAAAGAACTTTTTTTGGGCAAAAGTATCGTAGAATGAAAGATATGAAGCCATAGCCAGTTGGTACTTAACCAGGATTTTGATAATGGGAGAGGGCGGAAATTAATAGCTGGAAAGTGCAAATATTTAACTTAGGAGACGTGCTGAGTAAGCCAGTGTACTCAAGCGTATCACAGACGGTGGTCTGGGGGCAAAGCCCCCAGTCGCTAGGCAATTTTTGGTAGTTTTTGGAAAGAAAAAGCTATTTTAATACCATTGGATCACGATTCGCACGTGTTCACAGCCATTTGAAAGAACTAGTTTTTTTAACATTCGAAAGTCAATCGAAAAAATTTAATTGTTCGATCCTTCTTTTACTTGCAATTAAAGTTCAAAACATGTTTAAAATCTTGCAGTGCAGGGTAAAATTTTAATTGTAAGTGATTTAGTCCTTGTAGAAAAAAGTAAGGAACATTGCCTCCTGCAATGTTTTAGCAGAAAATAATAATTCATTCGTAAATTTTCCTTAGAGATTTTTGTTTTGTCATAAAGTTAACCAGTTATACGAGTACATGAACGACCAGTGGGTTCATGCCAGAGGTGGAGTCGAGGACACAAGGCTCGAGGCCAAGGCCAAGGACACAAAAACCGAGGCCAAGGCCAAGGACAGCCTTTCCGAGGACAGACACTCTCGAGGCCAAGAACAGGAATGCTCGAGGCCAAGGACACAAGCACAAGTGCTCTCCAACAAAAAAAAAAGGTCTTCACAAAAATTTTTCAGGCGATCTCCAAAAAAAAAAAAAGGTCTTCACAAAAATTTTTCTAGCGATCTCCACTAAAAATGTTTTCCAAAAAATTTTTCAAGCGCTCCACAAAATTTTAACATTCCGAAAAATCGTGCTGTCCTCGAGCCGAGGACAGGCCAATTTTCGAGGACTTGAGGCCTTGAGGCCAAGGCCAAGGACTTCAAAATGTGTCCTCGAGGCCAAGGACGTCCTCGAGGACTCCACCTCTGGGTATGGTACCAGTAGTCTACTGCTAAATGGCAGTCTGATGCGGAAGGCCTACTTTAGCTTTTTGACGTGTTGTAAAATCGAGGATTTTGTTGAGTTTGTTGCATATCTACTGTATCACAGATCAGTAGGCTACTAGGCTAGTGGCTATTTCTAAGAACTGAAAAATACATTACGATGAAAATTACAGTAAAGTTTATCATTAAAGCATCACGCATTACTCTTACTGGTACTGACTGACTGAGAGCATGACAAAATTTTATGGACTGCTTGAGTCTACAGTACCAGAGTACTGTAATCTAAGCCGTGGCTAAGAAATTTCAAATTCAGATATCATAGTCAAGTTTAAACATCTCTTTTAAAATATGATTGTAGTTAGTACCTGTTTCACCGTCTCTTACTAACAAACCTAATTTTACCACGTATTCAAATGGAATGGTTTCTTATTCAAATAGAATACAAATAAAGCAATAGTTAGTCAAGTCTTACAAAAAGAAACAAAACCTTAACTTAATTTGGTCAGGCAAACACGCACCTAAACCGCTAACTAAACACTGCACTGTCTCTCGCCTATCTGACTAAGAATTTGGCGCCAAAACAATTAGTATTACTCCGCAAAGTAGAAAAACGGAGTTGGAGGCAGTGCAAAAAGCACAAAAGTAAAAGAAAGCTTAAAGCAGTTGAAAAATATGCTTCAAATTACAAAGAACATAATGGTCGTAACAAACGTGGTAGTTTAACAACCGTGGTTTTTACAAACGTGTTTTTTTTTGTTTGTTTGTTTTGTTTTGTTTTGTTTTGTTTTGTTTGACTTGACTAACTATTGCTTTATTTGTATTCTATTTGAATAAGAAACCATTCCATTTGAATACGTGGTAAAATTAGGTTTGTTAGTAAGAGACGGTGAAACAGTAAATAACAATCCTTGACACCAGTAAATAAATTAGTAGTTCATCATTCAACATAATGACTAATCAAGATAACGGACAGGAACCCGTATCTTTCTCCCGCGTCTTGTTGTGCCAATACGGCGGGACGCTGGAACAGTACCTGTAATACTATCATTAGCCACTGAAGTGCTAAACCCCAAACACCAACCTATTTCTGTACTGTAGTGTAAAGTAGCCTGCAGAGATCTACTGCTTTAAGAGGAGCCATATTTTGATGTCAGTGTACGAATGTCTTTTTCTCTCGATTCCAAATCAATAGACATAGATACCATAGTCAGTATAGTAATTGCTTGTAATATTGCTTCAAATTCAACATGTCAATCAGTCAATAACTCAATGTTCTTTTACTGATAGGTGATAGTGCAAAAACACCAAGTGTTTAAACCACCTTTTTCATTTATAATTGTTACGGTAGTATTCCCATATCTGGTATCATATGTGATACCAGTAACTAAGAATAAGATGTAATGATTAAAACTACTTCAGACTTTTGCATAGCAATTCTTCACCGTAAGCACAGTATAAATATCATACAGTAGGTTCACTCAATTGTGACGTGTGTCTGCATTTTTTGAGAGCCAAGCAAAACATTGGAGTCAAATTAACGTCATAATAGTGACATCGTGAGCGGATACGAATTATGCCAAATGATAGCAATTGTTCTGAAATTTTATGAATTTTGTCTCCACCTGACGGAATTAAGTCCTTCCCCTTTTTTTACGGCCCTAAATAGTGAAGAGCAGCATTTTTCACCACTGTCATACTCCTGACGTAACTTGGCCTAGCTTTCGTTGTGCTTTTCGGATCGAAATAAAAGTGGTACCAGTAAATCCGTTTAAGCTCGGGCTTTGATTCGCTCCATTTGTTACGTCACTTCTGAATGACATCACAAAGTCAGAAGCGTAAATATAACCCAAAATTGGAACTTTTCGTTCTTTTGGTAACTTTAGTTATGGGGGGTTTTGCTCGCGTTTGACACCCAACAGTTTTGTTTCGTCCAAAATTTGCTCTGTATCGTCAACTAGCTTTCCTGCAATTTTCGTTTTAATTGCTGAAGGATTTACGAAAATATCGTTGGTTGTTTGCATGACGTGGTCAAGTTATAATGATAAACGTTGCATTTAATAGCTGTACGTTGTGCTTTACCTGATACAACTTAATTGTTACGTCATTGCTTTTAAGTTGAAGCTGGCTGTTCCTAAATTTTCACCGATTTTCAGCCCCATTTGTTCTCAATTTATTGGCGAATAAAGTGACATAAATTTATTCTTGCTTTGGTGAAAATTAAATTATCTATAGGTATTGAAAGTCAGCGACTTCATTTTAGACAAATCAACTATAGCAATATAAAAAGAAGTTAAAAAAAGTCTACTGATTATTTACAAAGTCGGTGTAATAGCCTGTGTTCTTTATTATTATTTTTTTATGCTAAAGCTCGAATGTTCGTACTTTTTTCTTAAATTTTGAGCAAAAATGAGCTTCCTGTGGCAAAAACGAGCTTCGTGTCACCACCTGAACCACCCTCGCGCAGTTTTAGAGCCATTTGCAAAAACTAAAGTGCCAAATGTCGGAAGTCAATTAAAAGAATGAAATTAAATTATTACGGAGCACTGCGGCTATATTGCAACAATGCTTGTGAACAGGTTTTAGTGAATTTTCGTACAGACAGGTTGAAATTACACTCTTCGAAAAAGAGATGCATTTTCTACTCCAAAGTTGGGTTTAGTAATATTCTTTCTATTTAACAGAACAACAACAGCGTGTACACGCTACAACAAAGTACAAGCGGTGGAATCTTCAGGCTTGAGAAATAAAATAATTAAAATTATATAGTGATTTTTATGCAGCTGAAGTGCTGTTTCGAACCAAAAAATGCTGTTTCGTACCGAAAGACATCAATCAAGTCGCTAACTAATGACAATGACGTAACAATTAAGTTGTATCAGGTAAAGCACAACGTACGGCTATTAAATGCAATGTTTATCATGATAACTTGACCACGTCATGCAAACAACCAACGATATTTTCGTAAATCCTTCAGCAATTAAAACGAAAATTGCAGGAAAGCTAGTTGACGATACAGAGCAAATTTTGGACGAAACAAAACTGTTGGGTGTCAAACGCGAGCAAAACCCCCCATAACTAAAGTTACCAAAAGAACGAAAAGTTCCAATTTTGGGTTATATTTACGCTTCTGACTTTGTGATGTCATTCAGAAGTGACGTAACAAATGGAGCGAATCAAAGCCCGAGCTTAAACGGATTTATTGGTACCACTTTTATTTCGATCCGAAAAGCACAACGAAAGCTAGGCCAAGTTACGTCAGGAGTATGACAGTGGTGAAAAATGCTGCTCTTCACTATTTAGGGCCGTAAAAAAAGGGGAAGGACTTAATTCCGTCAGGTGGAGACAAAATTCATAAAATTTCAGAACAATTGCTATCATTTGGCATAATTCGTATCCGCTCACGATGTCACTATTATGACGTTAATTTGACTCCAATGTTTTGCTTGGCTCTCAAAAAATGCGGACACACGTCACAATGGTTTTTGCTTGGAGTGTATGATATGTATACTCTGCCGTAAGCTTAAGAAACTTTGAGCTAAAGTTGTTTATGCTATGTGAAGAAATACGACTTGTTTTCGATGTACAATTATATTACTCGAAAATGATCGAATCATTATCTGAAAGTAGTACAGACGATAAGTAAACTGAAACTCAAAGCTACACCAAACTGAATACAAGCTCAACACTAACTCAACGTATTACTCCGCTAGCCTAGAGACTGACACGGCAAAGAGTGAACTAAAACAACTGTTAGCAATAACAGTGACGTAATAAACGAAGCACAAACGAACGATAACAAGATAAACATGGCACAATCTTATATCCCCCCCAGTTCGTTTCCCGCTCCAGAGTTATGACGTGGACCCCTTCTTGACCCATAGCCCATTGGTCGGGTCCAATTCCAGCGTGGGACGGCGAATGCGATTAGAGCGACGTACTGTAGGGCAAGCTGAGGGACCACCCATATCCGTCAAGGTAAGGGGCTCAGAGACGTCGGGAAGACTTTGATTTGGTCCTGAAGCAACTGAGGGTGTGGAGCATGACTCGTGGTTTACATCGGTAATGGAAGGGTCCTGCTGGTCATGATGGTTCGGTGTGGTGATTGGGGGGGTCTGCGGGTCCTGACAGACTGCTGAACCACGTGATAGTGCATCTGGGGAGGAAGATGGAATAGGAATCGAGGAAGCCCCAGGGTCAAAAGGTGTAGTATCATGAGCTGTGGTTGGGATGGGTCGGAGGAAGCGTCGATTACGTTTGGTTATGCGTCCCGATCCACCCACCTTGATAGCATATTGATCAAAGCCCAGAGTCTCAACTACGGTGCCAACTTTATCCCATTTGCGGGGATGATTGCCCGTTTGATTCTGAAGGAACACACGGTCACCGCAATGCAAGGCGCCTAGGGGGCGACTGTTTCTACGCAGTGCAGCGTCGTTACGTCCGGCACGCAGACGAAGGGCGTCTTCTTTCGCTCTCCATGCTTCACGCCACGTGCGTCATATCGAACGATTAGTAAATTTGGATAAGCGGTTAACAAAAGAAAAAGCGTCACGCAACGGGCGACCGAATACTATTTCAGCAGGAGACATATCACAATCGGGGTCAGGAGTGTTACGCAATTGTAACAGCGCTCGTAAAAACGAATCGTTATTTAAATCACCATTGGGACTGACGTTGGCCATCAGCAGGCGCTTAGCGGCCTTTACAGCCACTTCGGCACGACCATTAGATTGAGGGAAATAAGCCGATGACACACGATGTTTGGCACCCCAAGTTGTAAAAAATTGCTGCGTGGCAAAAGCTGTAAATTCAGGACCTCCATCAGTCGATACCTCATCAGGCACTCCGAACGTAGCAAAGTAAGTCCGTACAAGGCGAATCAAAGCAGCTGCGCCCGCGATGTTTGACCCTGGCGATGTGCCAAACACATCTGCCCAACCTGAGAATTTGTCCCCAATCACCAAAAAGTGGCGCCCACCGTAATCAAAAAAGTCGGCAAAAATGTGCTCGAATGGCGTGGTAGGCGGGTTGATGGGCTCGGTGGGACAGCTGCTTGAGAGGGCGCATTACGGTTGCAGTGAACACAAGAATTACGAGTAGTGTTAATGTCCTGAGTCATACCGGGCCAAAATACTGTCGCCCTTGCACGTCGTTCCATGGCCGACACGCCTTGATGAGCAGCATGTAAGGTTTTAAGGGCAATGCTTCTAAGCGATGCCGGTACAACAACACGGTCGCGATATAAAATAACACCATCTAAAGTATAATAGCCGTCACGAAAGGGGAGATACTGACGTATTAAAGGAGAATTAGAGACATCTGCAGTGAAATTGGACTCAATAGCAAGCAAAAGCTTGCTTAATGCGGGGTCACGACTCGTCTGGGCTCTTAGGTCACGCCATTGCAAGCATGCAATATCAGAGGTTTCACGTTGAATAGCGGCAACGAGTGCCTGTTCGACAACGTCAGGTGAGCCTTGCTCATGAGACAACACAGTAGCTATGAAATTACACGACACCGGGTGACGCGATGCTGCGTCAGCGGCACAGTTAGACACCCCTGGCAAATGAAAAATCTCAAAACGCCACAATAAAGTACGCTGTTTCAATCGAAAAAGTCTAGTATTAGTAATTTCATCCAGAGTCCGGTCACCAAAAATTTTAACAAGCGGTTTGTGGTCTGTTACTACGACGAGGTTGTCGCAGCCTTGGGTAAAATACTTGGTTTGCTCTAAACCCCACGCGACCGCTAACGCTTCACCCTCAATCGCGGCATAACGTTGCTCAGCCGACGATAAAAACCTAGATCCAGCTAACGTCACCCGCCAACCTGAATCGCAGCAATTGGGAATACTAGAGTCGCACAAGCAATGCTTTTGGAGTAGAAAATAGCCGATGCCTCTATTTGACCAGTCCGGCCGCAAACATGTGCGTCGGTTGGGATCGAAAATCTCCACGCCATGCCGAATGGCGTCAGTAATAGCGGTTTTAGAATCGATAAATGCTCTGTCGAGCTCATCCGACCACTGAAATTTGCGTTTGGGACTCAGGAATGGTTTGAACGGTGCCAAGATGTCACGAAGTTGCGCATAGTTTGCAACTTGGTTTACCAAACCAAACCAACTCCGCACGTCTGTTATGTTCTTGGGGGTAGGAAAGTTCTGAATAGCGGTCAAGTATTTGGGCAGCGGCTCTACAGCCGATTCGGAGATACGAAAACCAGCAAAGTCAACCGAACGTTCAGCAAACTGGAACTTTTCAGGATTGAGGACGATACCTGCCCGTCCAACTAGGGCCAGGAATTCAATGGTACGCCACCAGTGCTGTTGAAGACTATCATCATAAAAAATTGTATCATCGACGCAGCGTTCTTTACGCACAAAATCGGCGATAATAGCACTAAATCGGCGGTTGTACCCGTCTCCGGACGAAAGGAAACCTTGCGGTGCTCTTGTATATCGCCATTTACCAAATGGTGTAATGAAGGTGGTGAGGTGTCGATCAGAATCTTGTAGGGGGACGCTGTGATACCCATTCCATGCATCTGTCACGGTTTTCCATGTGTTTCTCGGCACTCGACGAGCAAGATGGAATGGTGCTTCAAAAGCATGAGTTTCACGCTTGCAAAACTTGTTTAATGGTGACAAGTCCACAGTGCGACGGGGAGATCCATCATGTTTCCTGGTAATGACCATGCGATGGCACCACTGTGTAGGTTCGCCATGGGGCACTTTTTCCAATATTCCCATTGCCTCATCACGAAGTAGGTCGTCGTGGACCTTCTGTTGCCAGTGAAGGGGGATGGTGGCAGGGGTGTGACATGCCACGGGCTTAGCCAAGGGATCAACGTGGATTTCGATTGGGGGTCCAGCCATGCAATGCAGAGGGCGATGCGGGCAAGTGTTGAAGGTAGAGGCCGCATACCTGTCCAAAAGCCATGCTCGCATTTTGGCATTGTTTTCTGGTGTGCAAGGGAACGGTAGTGATGACGGGGGCGGCGGCACTGCGGTTCGTTGGGGGCAGGTGCAAGTGTCTGTAGGTTGACTGAGAGAAGAGCAGCCACCAAACATCGAGCGAAGAGGGGTGGTGGGGAGCTGGGTGACACAGTCCTGGTTGTGAGTCTCGAGAGGTGGGTGCTCACCTATCAGAGGAAATTGAGGAGACAGCACACCTAGGTCCGCTAATGTAGCCTGGGACAAGTACAGGTGACTGATATCAGCGCTGACATAGATCATGGCATGACACTGCACCTCGGTCTTGTTAGCGTCCAACCCCTTAATGACGGCAAAGAAAGCCCCAATGATGTTGATGCCTAAGTGGTTTGCAGCGACTAGGTCTGATGCAGGGATCAGGATGCTGCGGTCAAAACCGGCCGCTAGGAAGTGGCGCAGTGACCACACATTAGTTTGAGCACCTGTGTCTGCAATGGCAGGCACATTCCTGGCAACTATGGGGCCATGCCTGGTGCGGCACCATGATTTATCCATAGAAACACACACGGTAATAACAGGGTGTGCACGCATGCCTGCTTTCGTCCAGTGGCCATCCTGGTAGACTTAGTGAGCATAGTCTGATCTTCTGGATTCCTGGAGGGAGATCTCTGCTTGCTCTTCCAATGGCGATGGAGGAGTTGTCATGATTGCTCCTAAATGGCCTGTCTTATCAAGTGTTCTGCTACAGTCTGTGATAGCAGACGACGTAGGTGGCGGGGGTTTCCTCCGCTGATTGCGCCGACGTGTGCGGAAGCAGTCGATGCATAAAGTAAATGGTTTGGTGTTCAACCCACTAGGGCCTTCTCTATACACGGAAAATGGTTGCTTGCATATTGGGCAAGGGGATCGCTTCGATGGACTGGTCGTAACCAAGGAGGGATGACGTGAGGACGATGGGCGACAGTCTTCATTCGGAGGGGTCGCAAGTTGGCGCCGAAAAGCGGAGACAGCAGAGACATCGGGGGTAGGCATAGCATTCCGTGCCATTTCCTTGCTCTCAACCAGAGCTATAACATCATTGATCGCCGTGGTAAGAATATCTGCCGTTCCGAGTACCTCCCTACGAATGTCAGAGTCGGAGATTCCATTCAGTAATGTGTCACGTATCATGTGGTCCGTGTAGTTGACTCGTAGACCGCACGAGCACTCGGCGGAGAAGGCGCAGGTGTCAAGACAAGACAAGACAAGATAGTTTATTTTAGTCGCTCAGGAACAATATAAAGACAGTAATATAGAATTTAAGATAGAATTGCGACAAGGAAGTTGCGAAAAGACCTCGCGGTCATCGAGTCAAACAACCACCCTATATGTCGAGGAGACTGAGTTAGTCAATGATATTGAAATTTCAATTTTTAAGTGAAGTGCACCGATTTTATGTTATTTTGTTTGCTTGATCAGCCGTATTGTCAAGCTTCCAAGAAGATGTAAATACAAGATAGATAATATATTCAAGACTTGCAGGCGAATCTAATGACTAGATCCATTGAGCAGAACATTTTTATACTCAACATTAAATTTCTTGTATGATAATACCCTTATTTTTTGGGGAATGGAATTCCATACTTTGACTCCCTGATATTTAATGCATCTTTGTAATCTATTAGTCCGGTAGCGTGGTATGTGTAAATTAGAATTATCACTAGATTGTCTCGTAACTCGGCTTGAATGTTCAAGGGTTTTACAAAAATATTTACGGAACGAATTAGGAGTTTTGTTAGTTAAATAGCAATAAACAAATTTGGAATTTCATGCTTAAATAAATCATCAAGTTGCAAGATATTAAATTTAAAATAATACGGTTTGACGTCATCTCGGTAATGACATCTGGCGACCGCCCTTACAGCTTGATTCTGTAAGGATTTCAATCTTTTGATGTATGTAGGATATGTGGATCCCCAGATTATTAAACCGTAAGATAGGAATGGATACACTAATGCATGATAGAGTTGTAGCATAACTTTTTGAGGAAAAATGTACTTTAATTTGGTTAATATTCCAACTGAACGAGCTACCTTTCCCTCTAACATTTTAATGTGTTGTTTAAAATTAAGATCGTTGTCTATTATTACTCCCAGATATTTAGCGCTATCGACTATATTTACTGGGGATCCATTACTTATCAAGGAAAGATTTGGAGAAATTGTTACTTTAGTTTGTTTCGGAGGAATAATTATGACGTTGGTTTTGGTGGGATTAATGGAAAGTTTATTTACGCAGCACCATTGATGAAAGTTTTGTAATTCTACATTGATTTTTGTTTGTAATTGTTCGCAATTCGAGTCCTTCACTATTAAACAGGTGTCGTCGGCAAAAAGTCTTGGTTGGCTCACTAAAGCATAATTTAGGTCGTTGATATAAATTAGAAAAAACAAGGGGCCAAGCGACGAACCCTGGGGTACCCCACAATGAACTAATTTTAGGTCAGACCTTCTTTGATTAATAGAAACGAATCGTTGCCTGTTATAGAGATAGGAATGAATCAAATTGTACGCAACTCCTCTAACGCCATAGTTGCTAAGTTTTACCAGAAGTGTTTGATGCGACACAGTATCGAAAGCTTTCCGTAAATCCACAAAAGATAAAGCTGTGTAACAAGAATCATTAATGCCATTGTAGCAAGAAGTGACAACATCCAGCATTGCATGTATTGTAGATATGTTACTTTGGAAACCAAATTGATTTTCATAGATTACGCTGTGCTTTTTGAAAAAATTGTAAAGTCGTGCATACAAAATTTTTTCAATAATTTTAGAGAAACAAGTAAGTATGGAGATAGGCCGATAATTATTCATGTCATCTTGGGCTCCAGATTTGTGAATGGGGACGACCCTGGCAATTTTGCAATTGGTAGGAAAAATACCTTCAGTGAAAACAAAGTTCAGAAATAAGTTAAGATAAGGGGCAATAACAAATCTGGCTGTTTTTAAAAAAAAGGGCTGGATGTTGTCATGACCCACTGCTTTGTTTTTCAAGGAAGTTATTAGATTTAAAACTTCATTATTAGTTGAGGGTACAAGATAAATGGAATCCGCGACCTTTTTTTTGAGAAAGTCCTTTGATTGTTTACCCGTGGCATAATTTATGTTATCTGCCAATTTTGGTCCAATGCTACAGAAAAAATCATTAAATTGATTAGCAATGACATTTGGATCCTGTGTGACTAGTTCATTAATTTTTAACATGGCGGGAGGATCACGGCTCGGTTTACTTGGCAAAACTGATCTTATTATCTCCCACGTTTTGCGTGAATTCTTTTTGTTGCGTTCAAATTCGGAATGAAAATGAATCTTTTTAGATAAAGCTTTGATTCTAGTAAGTGTATTGGAATAATGCCGAAAGAAAGTTTTTTCAGTTAAATTACCTTTGACAAAATGAGTTCTAAACATTGCGTTTTTTTTTCGTATGGAGATCAATATTCCATTGGTAATTCAAGGCTTGCTAGCAAGTTTTCTTTGCTTCCGACTCATTCGTTCGCGTGGAGCATGTTTGTCAATGATTTTGGCAATTAAATTTACAAACAGATCAAATATTTCATCAAAATTGTCAGTATTCAGAGGGAATTTACTAGAAATTAGGTTGCCTAATTCCTTATCTAAATCATTTGAGAACGCTTCTGAACAAAAATTCTTTTTATTTCTATATAGTGGAATTGGTGATTTTGTGCAAAAAGTATCAATTTTACTAATTTTACACATTATTGGATAGTGATCAGTTATAGCGCTAAGAACTACACGCGGTAATATTGAGTGCGCTGAATCATTGGTGATAATATGGTCAATAACCGTTGCCGTTTTGTCCGTGACCCTGGTTGGTTTAGTTATAAGTGAAAACGCTCCATTACTTGTTATTGCTTGCATGTATCTGTCAGCCTGAGGATAATTTTGATTGGTTTTGTTGATGTTAATGTTCATATCGCCCAGAATGTAAAATGTTTTCTTTTCATTTCCAAGTTTTTCCAAACATTCCGAAAACTCGTCTATAAACTTAACAACGTCTTCGGCTGGATGCCTGTAGATAGAGCCAATTATAAACGATTTTGAAGAATTGTTAGTCACGATTTTTAGCCATATGGATTCCGTACCAAACAATTGAAAACTTTCAAGTTGGGTGAATTTAAGCTTCGTATTCACATAGACGGCGACGCCGCCCGCTTTTTTGCTGGGTTTCGCATAGAAAAAATGATAACCTTGTAGTTGGATATTTTTCAAAGGTTGATTTATCCGGGATTCAGACAGACATATCATATCTGGTTCGAAGGGAAGCAAGCTGACAAATTCATGCAAGTCATCAAAGTTTTTATGAAGAGATTTAATATTAAGATGCATTAGTATCAGGGAGTCACTATCCTGACTTGGGATTGACTTGTTGTCGTAAATGTCAAGAGTATCACAATCGGCAATGTTGGTAGTTATAGTATTAAAAATTTGGTTGCACATTTTACTGGGTTCATTTGTGGGGTCGGCTGCTTGACTCATGCACGGGGCCTCTGACAACTCCCCATTACACGATAAACGTAGCGCCATGACCGAGCAAAAAACAGAAGAAAAAAAAACAAAACAATGAAGAGGTATAAAAACGCACAGAAATTAATCACTAAGCAAAGTAACGAAACAGAAGCAATCAAACAGGCAGCTACCAAGTTGCGTAAACTCACGTTTTGTAGAATATAAATATAAGGTGCAGATAAGTAAAATGTAGGTTTTGTGTATCAATGCAATGTGAAACAGTACCAATAGTCTTATAGTAAGTGTGTAATCACTTAAACTATCCAAATTTTAACAACTTTGCTCTTTGAGATGAACATTAACGATTTAATTTAGGTGCAATCTATAGAAGATGAACAAATATTTCTGACAAACAATGCCAATTACAAGGGATACTTTAATATAATTTTAGAAAAAGAAATAACTCTTTATGAGTGTTAAATCAGTCAGTGACAGTAATAACACAAATCTCATTCTTAGAATTAATTCACCAAGATAATTAGCTCATAATAAGCCAGTTATTAATTTTCATCAGAAGAGTCACTGCTATACTGGTCACTGCCGGAATGTTCACCTTCTTTGAGTGATTGATTCTTTATTGGTTGATCCACTCGCTCGTTGTCAACAAAAAGTCGGTATTCGCAGTCTTGTAACTTCCAAGCAGTTTTTTGCTTATTTTTTTTTGCCTCAAGAAACAATGGCATTAATGCCTTCTTTTGCTTTTGCAGTTCTTTTGGAAGATGCTCGGTAGCGTAGACGTAGGAGGCAGTCGCATGCTTCGCCTTTCGCTTAGCGTTATATTCTTTTAAGTTTCTCAAATTTTGTGTAAATTGGTGTTTGTCGAAAATATTTATAAATTTAATGATTATGGGCCGAGTAATCTTTTTATGTTCTTTATTGAAAATGGGGTGTTGCGGGAGACGATGAATATCAGCTAGTGGAATGGCATTCGGGTCCTCTATTTTCAAGCCCTCCTTTAGGAAATTTCTAAACAGCTTTTCTGTTTGTTCTCTTTTCTCCCAGGCAATTTCATCAATGCCGTAAATTAGATAATTGAACCTTTTGCTGTAGAGTTCACTAAGTAGTTCTTGATGTTGTGCTCTCCTTTTTACTTGATCACTTTCCATTTTGATTTCATTTATCTGGTTTTGAAGTTCGGAATTTGTTTTCTGATATTCAATTTGATCTTTCTCAAGTTTTTCAATTCTAGTTTCGTGTGCAGTCAACCTCTTTTCAAAACAGGTAAATCGATTTTCTAGCTTTTCCAATTTTTGCTCAACCGAATTGAGAGAATTAATGATGAAATCTAATTTTTTTGCAATGTCAGTCATTTTGAACATTCAATCCTTGAATTTCTTTTTTAAAGATTATTGAAAATCTGCACTAACTTAATCACTGATTTTGGTCTGAGAGCTTACAACTTGTAGCTGCTGTTTGCTTTGAATTAAAGACACATTCGAAAAAGCGTCTGAACTGTAGAAGCGTTTTTGCTCGAATGTCCGCTTTTCCGCGTACGCGTGCCGAGAACGACCTAAACGATTCGTCTCGCATCTAGCGCATCAGCATCAATTCTGTTCTGAGGACGACGGTGGCTATGGGGACAACGGCTAAACGCCGGATTGATTCCGTAATTTCGTCCAAGGGCTTAGTGGTGATATCGGCATCGAACTTAAGCAAGTTGTCACCTAATGCTTTGCTGGTGCATTGAAAGAGTTGCGGCGGGGCTGCTGTGTCGCTAATGCCCGAGCCCTCCTTAAAGACGCGCCATCTCCGCAAAAATACGTTCCAATCTTCCATGGAGACACCGATATCAATGCAGGGTCTTTCCAGTTTAGGCCCGGGACACTCGCGAGCTTGTGTGGGCTCGTCGCGTTGGTGGACAGCGGAAGCACCACTATGAATGAATGCGTGGCTCTGCAAGAGAGCGCATGCGATGGCCTCTGTAACATCTTCCGACTTGAAATCGCACCCTGGAAAGGCGCAGGATATTATCACCATCTTCGCTACTGCAGAAATAGGCCTATCCTAACTACGGTACCGGTAAGTTATGATTCGATCATGAAGAAATACGACTTGTTTTCGATGTACAATTATATTACTCGAAAATGATCGAATCATTATCTGAAAGTAGTACAGACGATAAGTAAACTGAAACTCAAAGCTACACCAAACTGAATACAAGCTCAACACTAACTCAACGTATTACTCCGCTAGCCTAGAGACTGACACGGCAAAGAGTGAACTAAAACAACTGTTAGCAACAACAGTGACGTAATAAACGAAGCACAAACGAACGATAACAAGATAAACATGGCACAATCTTACACTATGCAAGATAAGTTAGAGAATTTTAGAGTTAAATTGATATGCAGTATGAAACTTAAAATGTTTATACTTCTCAGTTGTGTGGTATAAAACTAATTATTGGTATAAAACTATGATCCATTAACTATAAAAGGACAGATTCGTATACACTGTAACTTATCAAGCATGACCATGACTTACTGGTACTCTGGCAAGCCTAAGTAGTAATGATGTCATATATGACTGTGCTTTTAATGCTACTGTTTGCATGATTGCAGCCAGCAAGCTTTAGCAGTTGGAACTTCTAAAGTGGAAGTGCTGATATATTCAGTAGTGGTAAGTTCGGGTAATTCTGGACAGCCAAGGGTAATTCCGGACATGAGAGTAAAATTGCAATTAATGTGTGTTTGTATTACCTGTATCTTAGTAGATTATCATTTCGGTAATTAAATAATTGCCTGTTCATTTTACGTGCAACAAAACTATTCTGCGTAGTTGCTCTCTGCTTTGATTTGCAGATTAGGTTAGATACTAATTTGTCCTATAATGTACCTTCACTGTGCACATGCTCTCACACCCTGTTTTCTAAGCAAACCAGATTCCTGGTAGGTTTATTAATTTATAACTCCACAAGTTTTCTGGAAAAAGTTAAATCCATTCCTACTCCGTGTCCAAATCTAACCTGGAAAAATCTGTAAGACTATGAGTTTGAGGAGTCAAAATGATTGTAAAAGAATAAAACAATTTAGAAGATAGCTTGGGGATGAAAAATAAAAAGCTTAAATTGCTGTACTTACAAAAAGTCCTAGTTGGATTGAAACGTGACAAGCTGCACTCAATAAATCCTCAATCCGTGGCAGAAAATTACCAATAAATTCATAAATCTGGTGTTGGCGAGCGCAAAACAAACCCAATCCCCGACTCTACAATAATTTCGGAGTGGCTGTTAACTGAAAACAGCTCCTAATTCGAGCACATTTTGTAGAATAAAAATCTTTATTTGCAGTTCAACCACAATGAAAGTGTTAAAATGGAAATTTTGATCAACATGGCTGAGGTTTATCCATTTTAATTAACATGGTACAATGACTAAATTGGCGCTAGGCTGGCGCAAATGTTCTTCGGAATGCATTAAAATTTCCAAAAAAAGCACTTAATTATACTTCTCAGCATATTATTCCAGTTTATGATATTTATAAATATGCTATCAAAGAGTATCCAATTTGCACTTTTGCCTTTATTTGTTGATGTTTGGAATTACCTTTTCAAGGATAATTCTGGACATGTTCGTTCAGACTGATTTTTTCATCCATTCCTAAATATTTTTTTTTGAACCAGTGTGAAAATACCATAGTCCAATATTGAAATGCACAAATGTAAGCAATGGATTTGGAGTTGATTGGAAAAGAAAGTGGACAGAATCAAAATAGTAGAGTTTTGTCCGGAATGACCTGATTTTACTTTATTCCAAACATAGTGTCCACGGTTTGATTCATGATTGGGATAACTTAGTATTGTTTAAAATTGACCTATCATCAAGAGTTGGGTTAATGGGCTTGTTTAGTTAAGCAACAATTGAGACCAAGTCATTATTTAAAGCTATTGCTTGACTAGCATCAGGTGAACCATGAGGTACCAACATGTTTGGTTTGTAATTTTGCATGCAGTAAGATACAGTATTGGTGTTAGGTACTGTCTAGAGCACCGGCGCTGGTTTTCGACATCAAATCGCTGCTGCATCGGCAGCCTGTTATATTGCTTTTTTCTCATGGATTCGAGTTAAATACGACACTTTGATGCATCAACTATGAAGACCTGGTAGTGTAGTGTTAAGCGTGCTCAGGGTTTTGATTCGCGCTGGACACACTTGGCATAAATAGCGCTAGAGTGCAATCTTGCTACATAATTTTTTTTTTCTTTAGAACCTTACGATTAGAGTTGGGGTTCAGGCAGCAATGCCAGCTTAAGAGATAGCCTAGTAAATTGAACTGCAAAAAGAAACGACCGGTGTAGCAGCGATTTGATGTTGGAAACCTGGCCGGTGCAGCAGACACTGCCTTGGTGTTAAGCAATACCGTTAACCACTATATTTTGACTTGCGGTAGTAGTTGCGGTGCGGTGTAATAAGTTCAACTTTTTGTGGTACAGTGCGGTATGCGGATAGAATTGAGCAGTGCGGTGCAGTTTGCGAACAAAAATTTTGTGGACCGCACCATCTCTACTGGTAAATACTGAACAGCAGGGTTGTCTATGGACCGGAACCAGGAACAAGTTCCAGCTGGAATTTACCTTTTTTTGGAACCGGAATGGTTTGGAATCAATTTTTTATTTACCAGAACAGGAATTCCTAAAGGTAGTGACTATTTCACCGAAAAATTTCAAGTTAAAGAGAACAAAATGAAAATGAGAAATATTCATCCGAACTTTTTTCATTTGTTTTTTTAGGGGTTAAGATTTGGGTTTAAGTTAGGTTTTGGGGTAGGGTTCAATTTGGGCATAGTTTTAGAGTAAGCATTAGAGTTTGGGTTAGATTTGAGTCAGAATTAATAAACAACTAGATAAAAATTATCGGTGAAATAAAGCCTTCCATTCCTAAATCTCAGATTAATTTTGTTCATGAAAGGTTTTTTGCAGTAAATCATGCAGTTTTCAAGTAACTTATATGCAGCGTGTGCAATTTTAAATGTCGTAAATGAGTTGGCATTTGCATGTCAGTTCAGACCTCATGCATGAACATTGTTTCAAAGGACAAAATGAACTAAAGTCGTATTTGATAAAGGTAAAAGTTCATATTTGAAATAGTTTGTATTTTCAAACAAACAAACTTCAAATATTTTTGGAATGCGTTACATGCCAATATGATTTTGATATTTTGATAGAGCTTTGTTCATATCATCATCATATCACATGTTGGATTCGGTATTGCTGACGGAGTTGGCTGGATTTCGTATGGTCATTGTCTTTACCACGCCTCGCCATTTTGTTCGATCACATGCATACTCTTTCCCCAGTCCATTTTTCTTCATCTCATTCTCTACGTGCTTTTTCCTTGTTTGTTTCGATCTTCCTCTACTACCTCTCACTTCAAATTTCAAAACCTTCACTATCACATTTTTATCTTCTTTCCTCAAAACATGACCGTACCACCGTATACTGCTTACTTAAGCCATCCTATCTAAAGACTCCTTTATGCCCAACATGTCCATCAACTCTTCGCTGTTTCTTCGATCTAATAGCTTCTCACCACACATCACTCGAATTATAGCTCTTTCTGTTCTTCTCAAAATTGCGATCTCTTTTTCTCTCAAGCACCATGCTTCAGTTTCATACAACATAGCTGATCTTACACAACTTTTGTAAATCTTTCCTTTCATCTTTAATGAAAACCTTCTGCCTTTA
Source organism: Trididemnum nubilum (assembly GCA_963965965.1). Taxonomy (NCBI): domain Eukaryota; kingdom Metazoa; phylum Chordata; class Ascidiacea; order Aplousobranchia; family Didemnidae; genus Trididemnum; species Trididemnum nubilum. The sequence goes on along the minus strand of OZ014475.1, from coordinate 26,228,703 downwards.
AGTATTTTGCTGCATTCCCTGAACTTCACGCAACCAATTCTTGATGTAGCTGTTACCGCCGTTTCGCACCCACCAGTTGCATTCAATCTGTGACCTAGATAAGTGAACTTGCTCACAGTTTCCACACCATCACACAATTTTTCATCTGCTGCCTTGAAGTTCTCTACCACGCTTTTACATTTCTTTCAAACAAAGTTTTTGTTCACATAAACTGAAACTTTCTTCTTATCCGTGTTATTTTATCATACTTATAAGTACAATTTTTTTAATTAGGAATTTTGGAATGACATTTTTGTAAAATTTAGGAACAGGTTAGTAATAGGAACAAAAGCCATTAGGAGCAGAATGGAATAGGAACAAAGATTTAGTATCCTGGACAACTCTGCTGAATGGAGGTGGCAACGAATTAGACCCGAATCTTACTGTTTTTTCTTGGAACCGGATCTGATTTTGCCGATTACTTTGAAACTCATCGTTGATGTTTGTCAAAATATTTGTTAAAATGTACAAAGTGTAGTTGCATACTGGTACAATATACTAAGATAGGATTCGAATCGGAAGTCGATCTCAAAATTTAAAAGGTTTAGGATTCAGATCTCTTGTTGGAGCGGGATTGGTCCCAGATCTTTTAATATGTGGATCCGGCCATATCTATTGGTGAACTAGCCTTTGGAGTCAAGCACAGTAAGCCTACTCAAGTGTCCTAAATAAGTCTGCAACTATATTCTATCAATAGGCTATACAATGGATGATAATAGTGTTGATCTAGGTTTTATTGAAAATCCTGAACATTCATGGATTCTTCATCGATGTTATTTTCCCAGTAAAGTTGGAGGAAAACCAGCTTGGCTGAATCCTGAAGAGCTGCCAAGCCAAGAATCATTACAGTGTCCATATTGCCAAAATTCAATGGTATTTTTGTTACAATTGTATGCGCCAATCGAAGAAGTTTTGCATTCTTTTCACAGGTAAGGTATGCATATTGCTGCATTTGGTTGGCCTATCATACCGATGTATCCTTGCTTGCATGTTTTTTGCAGTTAATTACTGGTACCAGCAACAGCGATGCTAGACTTAAGCCAAATTTCTAGTGCATGGCAGAAAAGGATTTAATGCTGAGTTTAAACTAGGTTTCTCCTTTCACCATAATACAATCCCAAGTCAGCAGTGTAAGCTTAGGTTGAAATCAAAATAATACCTATCAAATTGCAATAATTGGAATTACTTTAAAAAGCGAAAACAAATAATTGAAACGAAAGAGGAAATTTAATTGAATTTAGTAGGCTGGCACCATAATGAAATTAGGCTAAGTCACATCGAAGCAGGACATCCTGACGTGACTGACCTGACGCGAGACAACTCACCCCGGGAATCCTGACGCCAGGGACATCCTGACGCTAGGGACATCCCGACCCCAAAAGCTCCAAACTTTTGCGCTCTGTTTTTTTTCTTTTTCTTCTTTTCGCTTTTTCGCGCTACGCCACAGCTGCGCTTTTAACGATTAACGTTCGATTATTGTGACGTAAGTATAATATTTTCCGTTAATTGCAAACTTCATACGAATCTCTGTTTTGCAGAAACAACTCAAAAGCGAGTTGTATTTTTGCGACAATAATCGTGATGTAATCAAAGTCAAGTTAGCGAATATGTAAAAATGCTGGCGTTAAGTTTCAAACGATGAGCGAATGCCGCGATTGAAAGTTATATATGTTTTGCTGTTATTAAACGACCACGTAGATATTTCATAAACAATAATATGTGTGGTTAATTTACAAAGAAAAATGCTCTGAAAGGAATTGTATGTTAAAAGAAAATAGTAAAAATATAATTCAAAGTCAAGTACCGCAAATCGAAATTAATTAATGCAGCGTTAAAAGTTTATTATTTTTGCCTATTAGTATAGGATGACCACATAGCAATTTTACACGCATTTTCATAAAAAAATTGTAAGTTTTTGTTTAGCAATAATTTGTCGATAGCATTTCGATTAGCAGCTTGTGATCATTTTTGTGATCTTACTCTTTAATGAACGGAAAATTTTGGAGCTTATCCAAATTAGCAACTTGTTATTGTTTAAATGCTTTGATTTTGCAAGCGGAGAAATTAAAACCAAATTAAACCAAATAAACCACATAAAACCAAATAAACCACCCATTGGGAAAGTAATTAGTTGGATAATTACAAACTGTTGCACAATATTTTTAATCTATTTTCATTCTTGGCCGTAATTTCAACTTTACTTTCAAACGTTGTCTATCGACAAATTATTGCTAACCAAAAGCTAATAACTTTTTTATGAAAATGCGTGTAAAATTGCTATGTGGTCATCCAATAATAATAGGCAAAAATAATAAACTTTTAACGCTGCATTAATTAATTTCGATTTGCGGTACTTGACTTTGAATTATATTTTTACTATTTTCTTTTAACATACAATTCCTTTCAGAGCATTTTTCTTTGTAAATTAACCACACATATTATTGTTTATGAAATATCTACGTGGTCGTTTAATAACAGCAAAACATATATAACTTTCAATCGCGGCATTCGCTCATCGTTTGAAACTTAACGCCAGCATTTTTGCATATTCGCTAACTTGACTTTGATTTCATTACGATTATTGTCGCAAAAATACAACTCGCTTTTGAGTTGTTTCTGCAAAACAGAGATTCGTATGAAGTTTGCAATTAACGGAAAATATTATACTTACGTCACAATAATCGAACGTTAATCGTTAAAAGCGCAGCTGTGGCGTAGCGCGAAAAAGCGAAAAGAAGAAAAAGAAAAAAAACAGAGCGCAAAAGTTTGGAGCTTTTGGGGTCGGGATGTCCCTAGCGTCAGGATGTCCCTAGCGTCAGGATGTCCCTGGCGTCAGGATTCCCAAGGAGAGTTGTCTCGCGTCAGGTCGGTCGCGTCAGGATGTCGCGGACCGAAGTCACATTGTTTTGAAAGAAATGGTTGCAATCAAAAATTGTTGTTATTCAAATTGTACCAATATTGCATCACAGCTCAATGGCATCATATCTAATATTGGTACTGGTACCGGTAAGTGTTTTGCAATTTCAGATTTACAGCTCAATTTAACAATAACAAATAATTTAAGTGAGCCATAATTTTTATTGTTTTTAGGACGCTATATGTTTTCTGCTGCAAAAATGGTGATTGTTATAAAGAAACTAGTAATTGTCCAATCAAAGTTTTGCGATGTTGCCTTCCAAAAATCAATATGTATTACAGCAGTGATCCTCCAGACTATGGCTCTTCCAGAGCTGCTGAGTAAGTATGGATGTTTATTACATTTAAAATTTTTTTTCTTTCAGTAATTCCATTCTAGTAAACTGCTTTGTTCTAAGAGATGTTGCTACTGGCAAATTGTTTGGATATGAAAGTTTTGGTTAAGCTTACCGCTTTTTAAGGGAGTGAGCTCTGCGCTCAGATAAGAATTTTTTTTGGTCTTCACCTGTATTTGACAGGAAAATATTGCGAAAATCCCAAAGTGCCTGGGGTCCAACTCAGTGTAAATCCGGCCCTGGCAATAACATGGTTAGTAAGCGTAACCATCTATTGTACATTTTTCAATAACAACTCACCTCCACCTGGCCAATTTTTATGCCACAAAATACTTTTGAAAAAGTTAGCTACAGTAAGGGGAACTCTCATTGAACAAAATTTTAAATTGAGAGGGCCTGGTCTTCCTGGCCGTGTATGTACTCCTATAACTTGTTGTTTTCATCACAAAGCAATAATCTCCAAGGACAATTTCGAGTGGATTGTAATTCACTGCTAAAATATTGCAGGAGGCAATGTACTTTACTTCCTCCCCCCTACCTGGACCAAGTCACTTACAAAATTTAACTCCAAAATGCAAGATTTTAAACGTGTTTTGGACTTAAATTGCAAGCAAAAGAAGGACTGAACAACTTAATTTTTTCAATTGGCTTTGAAATGTTAAAAATCTAGTATTTCAAATGGGGCTCTGAATACGTGCGAAATGTGATCCAATGGTGTTAAAACAGCTTTTTTCAAAAAGTTACGAAAAATCGCCCAGCTGCTGGGGGCTTCGCCCCCCAGACTCCCATAGCTTCTGGCGGCTGGGGGCTGTGCCCCCAGACTCCCGTTAATAATACGTTTAAATTACAGTGCACTTCTTTACTCAACACGTCTCCCAGTTTAGACGTTTTCACATTTTAACTATTGGTTTAAGCCCGTTCCTTTGAACGAGTTTCTAGTACGTGTCAACACCAGGCCACGGCTTCTGATCTTCCATTCTACGATATCTTTGCCCCCACAAAAAATTCTTCTTTCGAAGTTTCTGATGACGTCATTGCAAGTGATTTGCCCCCCCGCAATCAAAAATCCTGGCTACGTCTATGTATTAATCTTAATATAATGCTGGAATTAAAATTGCTATTTTCAAAAAATCGAGTAATTAACTTAGTTTTAAATAGCGCAACGGTTTTTTTTTTTTTTTCAGAAACTGTAAATCTATTGCAAACTTATGTGCAGTGTGTGGTTGTCGAGGTAAAAAGTTTTGTTCTCGCTGCAAAATGATCAATTATTGTGGAAAAAACCATCAAGTGATTGATTGGAAAAGGCATAAGCTGACTTGTGGTAATGAAAATCAGCAAAAATCATTTTCAAAAACATCAAATTCATTTTTGTTCCCTGGTAAACAATTTTGTTATGCGGTTGTCATGTAGCAAATAAACTAGTTTTCATGCTTGAATGTACTGCATTAAAGGTGAATTTACACAGTATCTGTTTTCGTCCGTTTTTTTACGTTTTTGCTTTTTCTTGAAACAGTATGCGCTTTTTCATCCGTATTTTTATAAGTCCATATTCGCACTAACCAGACGTCACATACTGGACAAAAGTTTTCCGAAAAAAATTTTTTGTGAAAGGGTACAGCTCTATTTTGAAATATCGCTCTTATCATTCATTCATACGCAAAATTTTTGAACAAAATTTTTTCGTATTTACAACAATCTACTTAGTGCGGATATGGACTTATAAAAATGCGGATGAAAAAGTGCATACTTTTCAAAGACGAAGCAAAAACGTAAAAAAATGGATGCTGTGTAAACTCGCCTTAATGTAGTAGCATGTTGAAAAGACTTATTGAATAATTAAAAGTGGTACTGCCAAATTTTTAAAACAAGCATCTTTGAAGACAAATTTTTTTTACTTTGGCGATTGTCAATCATGTTCAAATAGAAATTTGTATTTGATGACAATATTTCTGTTTGAATAAGGTTGCCAATGATTTAAACTTTGAAGTTAATAACCGAAACGTCTCTTCAAGTATGCTTTACGAGGTTTTGAAGATAATAATTTCGATTAAATGTAACTGTAAGTAATAATAGAGTTACTGTGCTTGATACTACTATTAACAAGATGAGTTGTTGACCAGAGCAAGTTTTAACAAAGTCTTGGTTGTTGTTTTACCTGCTTAGTGGTCGTTGTTATGATCTTGTCCATCAGCCAGTTATTGTTGCACTTTGATTTAAAAACGTAGTAAATTGAGCTAAAAGAAGCAAGTTACAGAATGTTAATCAATTGCTACACATTTTCACTTCGATATCTGAGCTATGGGCTGGCTCGAAGTTTTCAAGTAAATATTTATATTTGTTTTTATTTGCGTTATGCTTATGATTTTTAATTAGTTATTTTTGATTTTTAAATTTCTGTTTAAAAATGTTTCTCCTCAGAGGAGTTACATTCAAATTTTTCCATTACATGTGGTAAACCGCTACGACTTATCCTTACATGAAAAAGAGTAAGGAGGTGGACTGGAAAAATACTTCACAAAAATTAATTGATACGATATTTCTAATTTTAATTTTGAATAAAATTGCAGAATTTGAGCTTGTTATTGAAAACGAACATGATTTACGGAAGGAGCCAAAGAATTCAGGTAGTACTTCTACCCAGCCCATCACCAGTATACTGGATTCGAGCGATTTCACTGAAGAAGAGCTTATGAAGCATGGTGAAACGATAAAGGAAGATAAAACGTTTGTAAAGTTTAAAGACACTATATCAGTAGAACCAGAGCAGGTACTAACTGTTTTTGTTTTTATAACCTATATGTGTTTTTTTTTTCCCTGTCGCTTATAAAATGGTACCAAGCACAGATCATACATAAAATAAAAGAATTAACGAAAATTTGTTTGAAAAACTATCCCTGAACCTTGGAAGTTTAATTCAGACGTCTTACCTTAGAATTTTTTTGGTTTCTGCACGCTTTTACTGTGGCTTGTTACGGCGCCAAAACTGTTCTTCCTTCCGCAACCCTTTATCAACTTATATAATCATGTTTCCCTACATATTTGATTGCTGCTGTGAGTAATTTCAATTAGTGACGTAAAAATACGCGCTTGTCAAATCAAATCTTTTATTGTACTTGTATTACGCCGAAGCGTGTAATTAGTTGGTGGGGCCCATCTCGCGTCATTGCGCCTAAACAACACAGCTTTCGAAGAAATATCGCATTCTTGACGAGCCGTTGGCAACACTGTGTTTGGTTTGATCGGTCCGAGATTTAAACTTCAAACCTTCCGATCCAGAGACAAACGCGTTACCGCACTACCACCTGGCCAGTAATGCGCGTTTTTATGATTTAGATTGTTCGTTACAAGAGAGACGGCTCCCCGCTATGGTGCTCCGCATCGAACCGTTCAAGTAGTGACTTCATTCCACCTTGCCCATGTGGATCGCCTCGTGCATTCGAATTTCAGGTGTTTCAAAAGAGTAATCTACCTGAATTTTTACAAAAACTTTCACTTTTGTTTTGAAAGAAGGCTACATTGTTCGTAAATTTAATGGCGTAATTACTAATTAGTTATGTAAAGTGTAAACTAAAGGCTAATTTTGATGAAAATTATGATGCTGAAAGTAGCTTTGCTTGATACAAAAACAAATGGTAAGTTGCAGCATCGAACCTTTCGGGCTTGGTTCCTTTTTACATCGGTGTCTATGATAACAATTGGGAGTTGGATGAATTGATGCAGTGTTGTGTCGTTTTTCAACCAATTTCCATTCTGTTTTGTCAATTCCTGTTGTTTACAGATAATGCCGCACTTGCTGAGCCTTTTGGATGTTGACACCAGAGTTGAAGGACCAACCATAGACTGGGGAACAATTGCAGTTTATACTTGCTCGTTTGATTGTGCTAATACGGACATAGCTTACCAAAGTGAATTTGCGTGGCGACAAAGTTACTCGGAGTAGGGCAGTTCTAGAAGGTTTGGTGGTCGCATGTGGCAGCACAACTTTCAACAATAAGAAGTCTTCCTTGCTTCTTCGTGGCAGAATACTCAAGCCGCGTACCCAGCGGTAGCAAGAGATAACATTTGGGTAGCTTCTTTCAACAATCAACAGTGGTCGAATGTGCAATAATGCGGTGTTCAGCTCTATTTGTGCGGCAATGCTCACTACTTCACCGGGTTCTAATAACATTGAATCGTATCTGCTCTCAGTAACAGGGAAGAGCTGGCAGTTCCAATCAACGAGCTCAAGGATATTGGAGGGGTATTCAAGTCATTTTTTTCTTTATTGACCAACAAGTTGATAAAAATTTTAAAGGCATTCTCTCCAAGTTTGAACTTTCTACGTCTTGCCGTTTTTAAAACAGTGCAGTTCAAAATTAAGAAATTTCCTCTGACTTCAGTGTAGCCATTTTGCCAGGATTGTGACAACTTTTGGAAGTTGGCTTGAATTTACTTGAAAAGTAGCTATTTACAATTCTTACTCTTTGGCGTTTTGACAACACTTCTGAAAATACTCACTGAGAGTAGCAAACACGCAGTAACTGATTAATATTTTGTCTGTAGTTGGCAACTCTGGTAAAACTTCTAAAAGCTTTTCTAAGGGGAAATCTATATTGTCATATTTGGAAACGGAAGGTCATAGAAAGCTCAAATTTGGTGAAGTTAATCTTCCGATGTGTCAACATTTTTTAAAGAAGAATGCCCTTTTCAACCCAGTGAGAAAGTCGACGCCATAGTTTTACTCCCGTTAGCGGTACTTAACTGAAATTCAACTTCTACTTCACTACGGCTCGCACTAAGTCTACTTAATCCTTGGTGATTTTCAATAAATGATTGTAGAATGCGTTTATACTTCGTAAATTCAATATTCATAGGTGTACGTGCATATCTTGAAGTAATGTTGGGCTGTACGCGAATCTGCGATAATTTTTGAAAAAGGTGCTCACTACTACTCTTCACTTTGCTGGTTATATAAAATTAAACTTTTCGGACGAGCTTGAAATTCTCTTCATTTAAGCTGATTTTGTGAATGTTAAAGTAACTTACTCTTGAAATATTTCTTGAATGGTTGCACCTTGCTTAATGCAATCCTACGTTATTGTTGTTATGCTATTAAAATTATTTAGCAAATTGGACGAAGTAGTTGCGCGCTCGTATTTGAACCTTAAGATTGTTGGGGGGGTCAATTCCTTGATAAGAAAGGAAACTGTTGTGTAGTGTATACTGCCCAAATGTAATGATTCGGAATGAGCCCCGTAAACTCGTTCCACGCTTCTGCGTTGTATAGCAAATTACTAACAAAACTTAAAACAAACAGAAATTAAACTATATACATGTTTATTATTACCAGCAGCATGTTTCCAAATTCACACTGAAGTCTCGATACTTAACAAACGCATACTAATTGAAATGAACAATGATCAAACACAAAGTGTTTCAAGCAGAAGACCATTATGTTGCGTAGTTACTTTCCAATCATCGTTAAGGAAGAGCTCTGGCTAAAAACGTTACCGAAGGTAACACTATTTGAAAGGGTGAGATTGACACGTCTTAAATTTACAAAAACCTGGCTGTATGGCATAAAAAAAAAACAAGCAACTTGAATAATTTTTTACGCTCATGCAGCTTAGGCGGAGTACAATTTTCAAACGGATATCTCCCACACAGTGGTCTATTTACGATCAATGCTATATCTGGACCCAACATAACCAAAACATGCTTTTTAAGCAAAATGTAAGATAGCTTACAATACGTGAAGAATGTCTTATTGACGTTTTCATCACATGCAATCACAATATTTATATAATTATTTTTGATACAATTCGAGACCAAAACGCGTCAAAAATTTTCCAATCACCTCCGTAATTGTTTGAGCAATGCACAGAAATGGAAAGTGACGCGAACATTGAGAAGCAGACGATGTAATGCATAAATACAACGGAATATTGCGCAATTAGAAGAAAGTAGATTAATGAGATTTCTGCACGTAGTTCCAATATAAATTAACCGTGACATCATTCAGTGATGTGCAATTGTGCATTATTTTAATGTTTGACTTAAAATAGTTTTGGAAAATAAAATATCAGTCGTACATCCAGATTTAATTAGAAGCGTCAAATAATGTATTTAAAATACTTTGCTAATTCGTGTAAAATGGAGGTCGTAGCGGATCCAGAAGCAACACCCCGCTTAATTTAAATCTGTTGAGATAAAATTGCCCACAAATTTACGAACGTAAAAACTTCCACATATTGATTTTATTTGGCGGCAGGGGATTTCTCCCCGGACTCTGCAAGTCTGTGATACAGTCTACAACTTCCCCGTTTAAGATCCGCCGCTAATAAAATAATTATAACCAATATGAGCATCCACCACGCCACGAAATCTTCGCTGTTTGGTAATTTTGAAAGTTAATCAATTCTAAATGTTAAAATTCTATCGTACAGGAAAAAAATACTTGTGCACAACTTGTTGGGATCAAATTTTTGAAAGATGAAATAATTCTTCATCAAAAGAAAATTTATCAGTTTTCAACTGCAAGATGATAGATAGATAGAAAACAAACTTTCAAATTTATTCCATTCAACATAAATCAATACGTCAACTCTATAACAAAGCATCAACGGCTAGTTCACTCTTGATCAAGTTCAAACTTAGTACTAGAAGTAGAGTCAATAATACAACAATTTAATCTCCAATTGTTCAGTATTAGTCGGACTCACTACCGCTACTTTCGCCTTCCGACTCTCGAACATTGATATTGAGTTTGTATTCCTGATCGCAACCCATATATGCGTCGCTCATGAAATAGAGAGTGTAGGAATGGGAGCCTGCCGACGGAGGAATAAAATCTAGCTTGACTTTGGCCTTTTGTTGTAAAGTCAGTCTCTTGATCGAAATCAAACTGTTGGTTTTCGGATCACCAACAACCACCCACCAACCCTCTTCACGCTTCTGTGGGAAAAATGGGGCGATGACGGGACCTGCCACTTCGTCTTCACGTTCTAAAGTTACGAGAACGACCACTGGACTTCCAGCATGTAAATTGTCAGGATCTTGTACGTCGTAAGTCAGTTCAATGTTGGGATAGCGATTGCAAAAGCGAGCTACGTCGGCCATCTCCGCTTCAGTCATTTTCAAAAGCTGTTCGCGATCAGAATCTTCCATTTCCAAGATGTCAAAAACACTCTCGATTTCCTGAAAGAACACGAATGAAGTTAACACCGGGTTGCTTAACTACTAACAAAAACCAAAATAAATTAGATATAAACTTTTAAGATATCAAGTTTGTGTTAATTGACTTGATGGTAGAGTAAAGGGCATCTTGATGGTAAAGGATTAGTGACTTACGGTTCGATTACTAAACCGGCAAGACCTCCTAGTGCTTTTGGAAAAGGCACTTTAAACCTATTCTCTACAAGGCCAAGCAGTTTAATTGTTGTGGTGGCCAAACCTGACGATAGACTTGCAAACAAACATAGTCTAAAAAGCCAGATGTGGAAAATAAACGCAAAAATAGAAAACTTATTCGAAAACGTTTAATTTTACCACAAATTTCTATATACTTTTTTATCAATTCTGACCCAAATCCAACCGAACCTCAAATCCTTACTTTGAAACTAACCCAAAAGAGATACTGCTCGCAATTGCTTTTATTAAAAAGATAACTACTTCAGGTAATAAAGAGGTTTCCCAAACCTTTTTTCCACAATTCGCTTTATTAGCGAAAATACGGTTTAATCGGTTTGGCTCGGTATCATTGGCAACCCTGCATTTCGCAATTTTTTAACATCACAAAAGGAATAATTTAGCAAAAATTATCGCAGAATAAAGAAACGCGATTACCAACTGGTAGCAGTGAATAGCCTATAACCAAATCAGAAAATTTGGTAACAGCTACAAGAACCTTGAGTCCCAGGCTACAGTACTGATCTATACAGTACGCCTTTTGTGATGTCACAAATTTGTAAAATGCAGGGTTACCAATGGTACGGAGTCAAAGTCAAACCGATTAAAACGTATTTTCGAGAATAAGGGGAATTGTGGAAAAACGTTTGTGGCACCTCTCTATAACCTTAAGTAGTTCTCATTTCTTCAATAAAACCGATTTCGAGCAGTATCTCTAATAGGGTGTTCGGGTTTTTCACTTTTTGCTTAAATCTTTTTCTTTATACGATTTTAAGGGTACAAATTGGCACGAAAAAAATCGTGATAGTTTTTTTGAGAAATTTTTTTATCTTCATACCCTGGGGAGGCACAAAAGATTTTTGGGGGGTGCGTATGATTAATATCGCATAACTCAAAAACTACTGCACCTAGAAAGACAATTTTTACATCAATCGATTCAGAAACACAGGTTTCTTATCTGTGTTCAATACATTATATGGCTTTAACTGCTCTATTTTTCGAGTTATTTTCGAAAAACTGTTTTTACCCCTTGCCATTTTGCTTTAAATTAAAGGTATTTTCCCGACACCGCACAGATGACCAAATGGTGGACGCACCTGACCTAAAGCCTGCCTGAAGCGAGAAATTGAATTTGTTTTCTGGGTGGATACCACCTTAACACAAGTTACTAGCGACTCAGCAATCGCTTCTACTTCGACACTGCACTGCACGGCTGGATGCAAGGCATGGAAATGACTACTCCTGCTCATTCCCTATCACTTTAAAAGTTACTACTGCGAGTCTAATAAGGATGTAATTTTTTATTCTGCAGTATGCAACGTTGCACAAGACAAGTGCAATTATTGCACTAATTTTCACTCTTGACTTTTGTTTTCACTTTATTAAGAAACACCAAACATTTTAAGATACGACTTTCTTTTTCAGCCACTCATTCATTTTCGTCTTTGCTTCCGTGACAAATAAATCCCCTGATTCTAATATCAACTTGTCGTTTTTCTTGGCTTTGCGAAAATTTTTCACTCAGGCATTATAACATAAGACCATCTCTCACAAGAGCGGTTATGATTGTCGATCGAATTCCAAAAAAACTTTGTCGTCAATTTGGAGGAAGGTGCTCGCTTCCATGCAAGTTGTTTGGTGTCAACATCAGTGGAAGTTGCTGATCGGGATCTTTCACTGTTTTGCTTGGAATGCAGGAGTTTTTGAATGAATATTTAGGGTCACATTGATTGGGTTCATCCAACAGCAGAAGTCGTTTACAAACACAGGTTTCAAACAATGATCAACCAGATTCGTATGTTGTTGGCGAAAATCCAGCGATAAATAACGAAGAAATATTATGTTTGTTGGTCCTTCGGACGCGCGTGGATTCAAATGAATTTTCACAAACATTGGCACATAAACCCATATGATGTAGCTTGTGATTTGAAGAAGTTTGCTGTTTTGAATGACGGTCATCTTGGCGTCAAATAGAAGTCTCATGTAACCATTCGCAGTTGTTAACCACTTATAACGATAAATCTGTAATCAGTAAAGTCAGATACAAAGCGAAGATGACCGAAATATGCAACACTTACCTTGCCAACGAAATGCTTTCGTGTTTGTGAGACAAAATCGTTGAAACTTCGATGGATTACAGATTACTTACTGATTACAGATCTATCGTTACAAGTGGTTAACAACTGCAAATGGTTACATGAGACTTCTATTTGACGCCAAGATGACCGTCATTCAAAACAGCAAACTTCTTCAAATCACAAGCTACATCATATGGGTTTATGTGCCAATGTTTGTGAAAATTCATTTGAATCCACGCGCGTCCGAAGGACCAACAAACATAATATTTCTTCGTTATTTATCGCTGGATTTTCGCCAACAACATACGAATCTGGTTGATCATTGTTTGAAACCTGTGTTTGTAAACGACTTCTGCTGTTGGATGAACCCAATCAATGTGACCCTAAATATTCATTCAAAAACTCCTGCATTCCAAGCAAAACAGTGAAAGATCCCGATCAGCAACTTCCACTGATGTTGACACCAAACAACTTGCATGAAAGCGAGCACCTATCAGGCCATACTTCGGATGCAGCAGTAAAGCAGCACCTTCCTCCAAATTGACGACAAAGTTTTTTTGGAATTCGATCGACAATCATAACCGCTCTTGTGAGAGATGGTCTTATGTTATAATGCCTGAGTGAAAAATTTTCGCAAAGCCAAGAAAAACGACAAGTTGATATTAGAATCAGGGGATTTATTTGTCACGGAAGCAAAGACGAAAATGAATGAGTGGCTGAAAAAGAAAGTCGTATCTTAAAATGTTTGGTGTTTCTTAATAAAGTGAAAACAAAAGTCAAGAGTGAAAATTAGTGCAATAATTGCACTTGTCTTGTGCAACGTTGCATACTGCAGAATAAAAAATTACATCCTTATTAGACTCGCAGTAGTAACTTTTAAAGTGATAGGGAATGAGCAGGAGTAGTCATTTCCATGCCTTGCATCCAGCCGTGCAGTGCAGTGTCGAAGTAGAAGCGATTGCTGAGTCGCTAGTAACTTGTGTTAAGGTGGTATCCACCCAGAAAACAAATTCAATTTCTCGCTTCAGGCAGGCTTTAGGTCAGGTGCGTCCACCAATTGGTCATCTGTGCGGTGTCGGGAAAATACCTTTAATTTAAAGCAAAATGGCAAGGGGTAAAAACAGTTTTTCGAAAATAACTCGAAAAATAGAGCAGTTAAAGCCATATAATGTATTGAACACAGATAAGAAACCTGTGTTTCTGAATCGATTGATGTAAAAATTGTCTTTCTAGGTGCAGTAGTTTTTGAGTTATGCGATATTAATCATACGCACCCCCCCAAAAATCTTTTGTGCCTCCCCAGGGTATGAAGATAAAAAAATTTCTCAAAAAAACTATCACGATTTTTTTTCATGCCAATTTGTACCCTTAAAATCGTATAAAGAAAAAGATTTAAGTAAAAAGTGAAAAACCCGAACACCCTAATCTCTAACTCAAACCCTAAACCTTGACCCTTAAAAAAGTATTTAAAAATGCGCAGAAAAATAGTCCTTATTTTCGTTTTATTCTGTTTTAACTTAAAAATTTCCTCTGAAATAGTAACTTCAATCCCAAAAGTCTACCTACCTTTTCGGCACACTTCTTTATCAAATCAGCGCTAAAATGTGGCAGCTGCTTCAAATACGAATCTCGACTCCACATAGCTTGCGTTACCATCTGAGCCAATTCCATGGCAGCCAAAGCAGGGGATAACCACCCGTTTGAAGACAAGACATCGACACAAGCCTACACAAAAAGTTAATATAAATCTCAGGCATTTTTTTACTAGCGCTATCACTAATAAAGATACAAACAATATGCCGGTGACGATTTTTGTTCGTAAAAACTATTGCTTGACACCTACCATTTCTACCGTGCTTAGAACTACGGCAAAACCATTATTTTTTTAGGTACTATGGTAAAAATGGCAGTATATTAAAGTATTTCTTGTTAAGAAATGCAATCCCATTGTCAATTCTCATTTGTGTATGTCAGTTAACATCAACCATGGTACGAATAAGACTACGATTAAACAAAAAGCTTTATTTTAAAAAAATGTTGCCCGAATAAAAACCCCAGAGAAATTATATTGCAAGCACATACTACCTAGTTTCCAAATTGGCTTGGCCAAGAGACAGTAAAGGGGACCTTTCGATCTTCGAATCAAGCTGCCACATGCCCACCGGTTTAACACTTGGTGAGGCTTTACAGTGTCTTTTTTATTGCGGAACGTCAAGCAGAAAAGCTAAGAATAACATTTTTAGTCTTTGGGTTGACCGGAAATCGAACCCAATTCTACCGTTTCAGCAGCACTCGATCTGTCTACATGACCAATGATCGGTTTACAGTTTAGTCATAAAGCTAAAAAGTAAAGTGTGATTACTGATTAGGTACTATACCTGAATGAGCCGGACCGCTTTGCTGAGTATTTGCTCTGTGTCTGACATTAGCTCCGCTGGCAGTTGAAGCCTGGATAAATGAGCTTGAAGCAACAGGTTTGTCTTAATGTGGGGGTCAGTGTAGCGGACATTCTGAGGCTTGTACTGAACTTTGGGCAAAAGCTGCTTCAGTGTATTATCCTCGTGGCGACGAATTGGAATGCTTTCATATTCCGCAGCGTTGCTGATAATTTCAATCAGACCTCTAATTTTGGTCTTTGCATTCAAGGACATGCTAAAAAGCTCGATCGTAGTGTAGTTGATGTAGTAATAAGCCGCAATCATAGCGAGATTCAAAGGTGTGATGTCCATCTCGTCTTCAATTGAAATACACTTTGACTGTTCCAAGTCAGACAATGTATTTTCAACCAGTTCTGATAGGTTGTCAGACAAGTGTCGATGGGAAACGCCTTGAAGATTGTAGTAGTTTGGATTTTGGGTCATTCGTCGGTACAGGAATGTCCAAGTCAGGTAGTCGACAGCATCTTGCTTGTTTTCAATGATCTTGGTCACAATTTCAGCATTAAAATGGTCATGGAGGCAGTGGTCCAAGTGAGACTCTACTGGCAGTGGCTCATACACAAATTTCTTGAAAAAATCTTTCTTTGAACTTTGGCACATCACAACACATTTGCCCTCCTCGTCTTTCAGCGGTCTGTTAGCTCTGCCAATCATTTGCAAGACATCGGTAACAGGATAATCGACATACGAATGGATCTTTCCATTGTAGTACTGAGTGTCCATGACCACAACTAAATGGGCTGCCATACTTAGACCCCAGCATAAACTCTTAGAAGCAACCAACACCTGAATGGCGCCAGATGAATAAAGCTGTTCAACCACTGTCTTTTCTAGCTGTGTTGTTCCATCATGCAGGTACGCTACTCCATTGCAGAGAGTTTCCTTAAGAGTGGCATCTTTCACATGCTCTAAATAGGCATCTAGCTCTGATTCATTGCAGTGCAAGAAACGTTGTGGCGTTCCATCTGCTGCAGCATAAGTCAGAATGTCAACGGCAGTTAACTTGCTTTGTTTGCGCGAAGGCACAAAAACAATACAAGCTCGCTTTGGAGAATGTTTGTTGATGGCGTTATACACAGGTTTCGCCATGCTGAGTAGTCGAGACTGAGTGTGAGTTATACTGAAACCTTGAATGTGCAGCTCCAGGGGCACAGGTCGAACGTTGGGATGAAAATTGAATGTATGCATAGCTGAACAACCAAGCCACTGAGCAACATCACGGGCATTAGCCAACGAAGATCCCAAGGCTACGATTCGAATCCGCTTGTCTAACTGTGAGGCGATGTAACGCATACGTGAGCAAACAACTTCAACCTCAGGTCCATTTTCTCCGCCAATCAAGTGAATTTCATCAACAATGAAAAGAGAAATGGTGTGGACATTACGGCGCTGCTTCCATCTCCGAGAAATCACATCCCATCTTTCCGAAGTTGCAATGATAATAGATGCTCTGGATAAAAGCCGAAGATCAGTGCTCGTTTCTCCAGTAAGAAGAGCCACCTTCTTACCCAAATTAACCTCAAACCTTTTGCGCCATTCTTTGTAGATGAGCTCAGCAACAGCCTCAACGGGAGTAACGTAAACACATCTGGCATCCATATCATTAGCAAAAGCTCGCAGCAGTGCAAATTCAGCACAAACAGTCTTTCCACTTCCAGTTGGGGCACCCACAAACACGTTTTCATCACTGTTGTAAATGGAATTGAATACTTGGGTTTGGATGGGGTTGAAGCAAGGAAAGCTGTTTTCATACAGTGCTTCAAACTCTGGGTTACGCAAAGCAGAAACTGGCAAAGGTTGCAAATCAAGGAGTTCGGTGGGAGGCGGGTATTTCTCAGGAAGGATGAGATGTCTGAAAGAAACGGGAAGTTGGGTCTCAGAAGCTATCCAATGATCAGACACAATGCGAATGAAGTATTGGGGAGGAAGAGGTTCAAATACGGGAACGAAGAAGTTGACGATATGCTCATCAGTGGCATACTTACTTTTGAGCAAAAAGTATTCGTGATGTAAAATAACTTCACTGTCGACGTCCTCCACGAAGATAAAAAATGCTTGCGAATTGCCATGCACTTTCTCATCCCATTGAAAATCAGGAGTGATGGTCAACTCAACTCTTAAAGTAGACCTCGTAATTGGTTGTACGTGAACAGACAATTCCATCTTTGGAAACTGATGAATGAGCTTGTGCAATCCCTTTCCCATTTTTGGCATTCTGATAAGTTCGCCAATTTCATTATGACCGAGATCGTAAAAGCGCTCCCAGGGAAAATTTTTCTTCTCGATCTTCTTGATGACTTCTTCTGGCACCTTTTTGAATTGGCGAAGTGGAGACATGGATTGCCACATTCGGCGATTAATCATTTTGCAAAGTGAAAGACACTTGTCGGCGAGCTGTGCCCAACCTCTGAAAAGCACAATTTCATAAATGGCTCTCATCAAACGACCTGCACTTTGAGTGATGTAAACCATGTCAGCCATCAGGGCCAAGCCTTCTAGTTTAAGCTGAGAGATGTAGGCTTGCAGCAAGACATTAACTTTGGCAGATGATTCTTCGATACTCTCTTTTACTGGTATCGGCACTCTTTCCAGTAACTTGTTAAGCTCTAGTTTCTCCTCTTCTCTAACTGCAATGTATTTGAATTCAGAGGAGAGAGAAAAAACCCGGAACAATTCAATCTCACTCAAAGTCGGTTTCAACAGCTGATTATAGGTGGCCATGCTTTCATATGTGCAATAATAGTGACTAGCGATTCGACCAAGATCAGTGATTTGTATCTGGCCTGTCTTGCGGTCATATTTAATGAGATTATTTTTGGCCAAGACAGTAGCAGCAGCGTGGGCGAGATCAACTCTTCTCTGTTGCAACAAAGGATCACTCTGCAAAGACTCGACTCCGTACAAAGATGGCTGGCGTAAAGCACGTATGTAGAGATACGTATACCCCAGCCAATTGACAGCATCTTTGATGTTCTGAATGTTTCCGAGAACGACTTCAGCATTCATAGTGTCAGCAAGACGAGAGATCATCTGACTTTCTACAGGTAGCTGTTGGTTCAAAAGTGAGAGGTAATATTGCAATTCGCTGTGAGCTGTAATCAACACACCCTCACCTTTTGTGTCGTATTGAGGTCTACCTGCGCGACCCATCATTTGGAGAACGTCTAAAGCTCCTAGTTCTACCCAACGACCTTTCTCGGGGCTGTACACTTGCGTTCCTTTAATGATAACAGTGTGAGCTGGTAAATTGACACCCCATGCCAGAGTGGATGTAGAAACCAAAACCTGAATATGACGGTCAGCAAAAAGATCTTCCACCAAAGTACGATCAACCCTTGACATGCCAGCATGATGGATAGCAAAGCCGTAAGGCAATAAGTCCTTCAATTCCAAATTCTTTGCTTGATCAGCTTCAGTGCGGAGCACTTCAGTTGATGCAGATCCTTCACGGAGAAAATGTCCCAATGTATCATTTTCCAAGCACATGTCACGGATTGCTCGTGCTGTTTTACCTGTTTCTTTTCTGGAATGCACAAATACCAATACTTGATTCTTTCCAGCATGCTCGACTACCTTCTCATATACAATTTCGTTCATAACTTGGAATCGCTTCAGTGGTTTCTTCTCAGTGATGCCAATATATTGTTGTTCCAGTGGCACTGGTCTGAAGCTATTGTCAAAGTAAAAAAGGCCTTTTGCTGGATCGACTCTCAGAAAGGTTGCAACATCTTCGTAGTTTGGCAGAGTAGCAGACAAGCCAACGAGTCTAACATCTTCTTGAGTAGTTTCGATTGATCGAATGGTTCTTGCGACAATCGCTTCTAATACAGGACCTCGTCCATCGTGAAGCATGTGAATTTCATCCATAATAATTAAGCGCACCAACTGCGTGTAGGTTCTCTCTCCACTTTTTCTGGTAATAATGTCCCACTTTTCAGGAGTGCAGACAATGACTTGGGTTGCTGTAATTTCTTCTTTGCACAACTGATGATCGCCTGTTAACTCAGATACCTTGATGCCATAATTAGCGAGCCTTTTTCTAAAGTTTCCCACCATTTCCTGAACCAGAGATTTCATAGGAGCAATGTAAATGATTTTGAAATTATCAAGTTTGATAGAGCCATCAGCATTTATGTGTTTTCCAATCTCTTTCAGCATGCAGAGTAAGGCAACATTGGTTTTACCTGCGCCAGTGGGAGCACACAATAAGACATTTTCATCACTATCCAAACAGGTTTTGCACAGCTTACTTTGAACTCTGTTCAAACTCTTAAAGCCATCAAAGGCTGCCTGTGCAAACGTTGGCAAGGAATCAATGGTCACCAGCTTTTCTTTGTCATCAAATGGCTTTGGTTTCAAAGCAGGAACATGGACTTCTTCATATCCTTTGCGTTGCTTTCTGTAGGAACCATCTGGCAATTGGCACTTTTTGTTTGCCATAAAATGAGATCCTTGAGAAAACTCAAGGTCTTCTAAATCAACGCCAGAATGGCTGGGCTGGTACTGATTTTCAGTCTTCGCATTGTCAGCATTAGTTGCTTCCAAGTCAGCTTCAACCTTGCTCTTTCTCAATCTCTCCCTTCGCTCTTGTTCTTCTTTGATAATGTCCTCCTTTTCAGTGTCATGAAGTTGGTTTAAGATGTCATTCAGTTCTGAGTCGGCTCTCATCTTTTGTTCAATCTGTTGTTTAGCAGCATCACTCTGAGCACTTGCAAGAAGAGTGCAGTACAAAATCATTTGGCGATGTTCACGGACGTTTTTGATGAATTGAAACTGGTCAAATCCCAATAAAAGCACAAGCTGGTTTTCACACTGCAAATCATCTGGGGCAGTTTTAAGAATATCCAACACTTCCTCAGCTTTTTTCTGTGACACCATTGCATCATCGTAAAACTTACTCAGTTCGCGCTGAAGCCAGTAAGCATCAATATCACGAGGATGCAGCTCTTTATGTTTTGTAACATTTACATCGCCAGCCTTATTTGTTAATTGACCAGATAAAACTAAATCAACATTTGCTTCTGCACCCTCCTCATTATCATCATCATCAGATTCCTCATGGACTTCACCATAGGCATCTTCCTCTCCTCCTTCTTCATCAGATTCAAACTGGACATTTACACCATACGTGTCATCAATAGTGTCGTCAGCCATATCAGCATCTTTTGATGCTCCAAAATCAGTGATTTTCTTTCCTAAATTGACCAAAACGTGATAACGAGTATCTTCCAAAGGACCCAGCAAAGATTGAATTTCTTTTCGCCGCTCCTTATCCCTATATTTGTCATTCTTCAACACCACAATAACTTCATCTGCTGCTCCACATAGAATATCTCTTGGTTGGTCTCCCAAAGCAGCTTGAATAAAACTAAGCAAAATTTCATAAGTTTCACGAGTTTCTTTTGTCTTTGGCTTATACATGATTCCAACCATTTCATCCACACCCTCTGATAGTAGAGTTCTTCCTTTGAGATTAGTGATTCCTCTTTCATCTTCATCACGCTTTCGTCTCTTTGCTTTTCGTTCCTCCATCTGTGGTGGCCTGGTGCGCTGAGCTTTATCACCCATCTGGATTCCTCCCAATTTTCCTTGCAAAGTAAGTACCTCACCAGTAGGTTCATCTCTAGGTCTTCTATCAATCAGAGATCTGTCAGCTTGCAATACAAGATTGGAATTGGCTTTGTACTCATACTGCAAAGAACGAGCAGAGGCATCCGCCATTTTGTTAAAATCCTAATTGCAATTCAACGAAAGTAACGGTATCTATTTAATTTTTGCTTCAAATACAGTGCCTAAAAAGAAAATAATTTTAGAACACCAATCAAACTTTCATTTTTAATATTGTCTTGTTGTACTAGTATCAACTTGAAGTTTGAGCCAATAAAATTTTTTTCTAAAAAAAGCCAAGGATCTGATCACATTTTTGTTATATTCCATTATGACCTGGGTAATTCATGCGATTTTTTACCTTTCTACGCTCTTCGTTTTCTACACTTTTTTTACCTTTTCTACATGCAGTCTTAGCTATACTGACAAAAAATGAAAGATGAAAGTATATATATTCTAAAACAGTATGTCTTAGGCTGTTAATCATAGGTTTGATTATGCCTCTATGACTCTCGCTGGATATTGTCTAAAACTAAATTATCTCCGTCAAAACTTGATTTTTCAACCAGCTTGCACAGCACCTAAAGCATTGAGCAAAAATCGAGAAGGCGAGAAGCAAATCGTCCCCTTGAGTGTCAGAACAACGAGGCGCTGTACCCCAGCCTCTCAAAAACTGGCATCGTATTGCACATAATTTTATGGTAATTGCTCTAGAATATTCCAGAAAAATCATTATTGCATCACAATAGAAAAGTCTTACAAGCCAACATGCAACAAAATTATAACTAGAGCTCGATTGATATATCGATCAGCCGATATCAGGGCCAAACCGATATATCACATCAGGTATCTACCACCGATAAAATATTGGCTTAGTATGATTACCTTAAACTGTTTATTTTTCAGAGCAAGCACAACAGTTCTTGACTATTGATTGCCAAATCGTTGATTTTTTTTTTTTTTTTTATTGAATAATACTATAGTGTGACTTGTGTTTGCAATAGTCTTTTTTTGGAGGGAAATCAGTGAAGCTTTTACTGTCAAGGTAATTGAAAAATAGTGACGTAGTTAATAAGTTAATAAATCAGTTATCGATATCGACCTGAAAAAGTCATATCGGTCGAGCTCTAATTATGACATCAAAAACTTTGAGTCTAAATATTCCAATTAAAGAGTTGCAAAAACAAAGAACAACACCAGAATTCAGAAATGACAACAAAGATTACAGAATACACCTATGTAAACATTAATCCAAATTTTAAAAGCAAATCAGCATTTTCATCGGGCACATGCCAACTCGTTTTTGAATTTTCAACTGTTTGCTAAATGAAAATCGCCAATTTTTTGGGCACACACCAACTCATCACAACCTAAAAACACTGAAAATAATTATCTCAAATATTCCAACTCAAGATAGCAAATGTACTGTTAGAGCAGTATTGCTACAATTCACCATAGGAAATAATCATAATAAAATCTTTCAAGATTATGTTTATGACATCACTCATTAAGCATTTGTTTAGAAACCACGACAAATTAAACCTAAAAAATAGAGCAATAATTATCAGGTTTTGTTTTGCAACAGATCAAAGAAATTTTACAACAAATAAATCATTAATAAAAACATCATTAACGAAATAAGCCAATGCATGCTTCCAAACAGTGCATGGTAGTCCCAGATAAAAATCAAAGTTTTGGCCAAAAAGACAGAGGTTACGCAGGCCGATGTTAACATGCTCAATTTTGCCAGTTTGCCCATTTAGAACAACAGACATGAGTTGTTCTAAATAGGCATAGTATGCCGATGCCACCGCCCAACCTAAACCCAAACCTATTATGCCTATTTACAACAGCTGGCAACCTACTGTGCTACGAAAAGGCAATATTCAAAACTTTACAAACATTTATTTATTATTATTTTTAAATACTTTTTGCTCATCTATCTCATATCTTTTGCAATTTAAAATTTTAGCTTTGCAGTCAGTAGTTGGTGGTATACAGATGTAGTTTTGAGATATCAGCTATTCATGGCCATTTTCAAAAGGCAATGTGGATCATTTGTATCTAACCAAGTAAAATGTTTACACTACTTCTTGCTTGATCGAAAAATTTACTTATATCTTCACATTAATGCAACAATTCTCAACAAAAACTTGATTTTTTCAAAAATGTAATAGCCACATTCTGTTTTTGCTCACAGGATGCATATGCCTACCCATAGCATATAATTACAAATTGAAAACTGTCTTAAGTTAGAAAAAGTGCTCAAGAAATACGCTGATTGGTTTAATCTTGAGAGTTTTTGCTTTTTATACAACTGCTTTTAAACAAATGTATTCAGCAGCAGTTTCTTCGCTCTAAACCAATCAGAGAACTTTATCAAAGTACAGTACTAATCAGTAAACCCAACTAAGTTGTTATAACAGCATCAGAAGTCCTACCGATAGGTACAAGCCAGGGTCTGGACCATCTGGTCCACTAACTACTGGTATAATGTATGAAGAACTATGAAACTTACTGACTTGATTTAAATTATGAGTTTTATTGATTGATTGAAATCAAACTAACCTGTTATTGGCGTTAAGTAACGTAACACCAGCCACTTCCAAAACTTAAACAAAAGTTCTTAGTATTTTATAGGCCCACAGCTTGACAGCAAGTACTGATAACCTAATCATTTCAAAAATTATACAATTTAAGCAAAATTGCTACACCACTGACCAATTTGTAAGTTATTTGTTTCACAATGATTGAATGAGCGAAGTGACCTGGCGCAAGGAACATGTGTGGTTAAGTAAACAAAGATTTTGGTGACGTCACTCGTTTTAGGAAATTTTCATTTTGATTATTACAGTTACAGGTCTGGGTTAGAGTTTAGGTTAGGGTTAAAATTAGGACTAAAGTTTAGGGTTAGGTTTGTCAGGCTTTGTTATGAAATGTCTTTGTGCACGAACATGTGCCAAGCCTTTTTCTTGAATGAAATTGTAAATATTTCAGCTCTGGTGGGAGTGACAACTGACAAGGCCTTATTTTACCAAAAATTTTCAAGTTTAAGAGAATAAAAAAAAGAGAAATACTCATTCACGTATTTTTTATTTGGCATAGGCTGCTGTTATGTTATGTAAGAATAAGAAAATTGCTATACTAGCCCCAACCCTAAACCTAACCCAAACTCTAACCCCAACCTTAATGCCAACTCAAATTCAAAATCTCACCCAAACCCTAATGATAATTTAAAAAATAAAAAAGAGTAAATGACCACATGAGCGCTCACTCTTTGCTCTCTTATTCTATTTAAGGGCGTTAGCCGTTACATAACATAGCACCAGCCAATTTCTTTTTATCTAAGCCTACTATTTAAGGGTTTAGATTTGAGTAAGGGTTTTCTTGAGTTACTTTTACAGTAAGGATTTGAGTTTGAGTTAGGGCTACATTTAGGTCAGAATCAAAAAACAAGTTAGAAATTTTTAGTGCAATAATCTCTTCCACATTTGATATGCTAGGCTATACTACCAGTCTGCTGAACTGCCCTAGCCCAAATATCTCAACTTTTTTCAGTTTTAGTATGGAACAATAATATCTATTATCTAGGTACTCTAGGGCGTAGCCACTGATCTTGTCACCAAGTGATTTCTCCACAAAGTGAGGTTACAGGTAAGGGCTGGACAGCTCTGGGGATAGAATAACACTGCGATGATATCACTTTGTAACAAGATCACGGGCAACCCTCTAGTGGTTCATCACGTAGCCTAGTCATATTGTAGAGTAGGCTACATACAAAGTAATGCCAACAAATAACTTGATTTAATTGGTCTTTATTGGTCCAGCCATACCGTAGCTTCTTTATCAGTATCATAACTTAACTACCAGAAATGTTAACTAAGTCGAACTAAACATGCATTATTAGTACCAGTATACTGTAGCAACAACTCGTTTGGGACTTTATCATTTATTGCAACTGTTGACTGCCAAGTGATTACATTCATATCAGGGAGCATCTTGACTTGATAACCTACCGATTTTCAGGTGCTCCCTGCCATGGCAGACATAAAATGCATTGTTTGCTTCTTACTGTTTGTATGCAGGGGGGGCATGAAGAGAGGGGCAAAGGGGGCACTTGCCCTCCCCCCTGAAAATTAAGATGTTTAGTATTTTTTATGTTTAGATTTGCAAAATATGTCCAAATTTATCTACATAAACTAAGAAAACAACCCACTGTGGAGCTTTTATTGGGGATCTGGGTGCGGAGCCCCCAGTACTCAAAAATTTTTTTATTTTTTTGCCCTAATAACTTAATTTAAGAGTTAGTGTAAGATAGGTTGGTGCTTTCAGAAAGTGCTTGATGATATCTCAGAGCAATTAACAAAATAATGAAATACAGACCATAAAAAGTAAAAACTAAAAGTAATCTAAAACCCCCTACAGCCTGTTTCGTCTTTTGACCCGTCAGGAGGGTATCTGCATGGTAAACAAAAACTTTTAAAACTTTCAAAATCTTTAAAACTTTTAAAACCTTTAAAAACTTTTACAACATTAGGCTGCGATCCTACTCTGCCTGGTGCTGTCTACCGCTAGCTACACACTTGCTACCAGCAGGCTTGCTGCACAGCGAACTGGAAGGCGCGCATCACTAACGACATGCAGTGGCAAAACAGGATCGTCAGGCAAAACGGTTGTGCACCAATGCAGACAAATGTACACAAACACCGAAAAACTACAGTGAAAAAGAAGTACAAGGCAGTGTGGGCGTTAAGATTAAGGGATATGAGTAAAGATTATGTAACGTTACTGAGTTTGAATTTGCTTTCATACCTGCATTTGTTAAACATTTCAGAGTGCTTGTTAATGTTGGTGCGTAGATCCGCTTTCAAGATTGCCAATTTCTCTTCTAAACACAGGTTGCAGGATCTAGCCCCGCTCAAGTTGGCAGAGGCTTGCTTTGTAACGATTGGTTCAAACATTCCAAGAAACGCCATGCAATCGAGCTATCCAAGGCCGTCTGGAAAGAAAAAGACCGCGGACTGTCCCCAAAAATCACATGGCAAATTACAAAGCAAGCCTCTGCCAACTTGAGCGCCCGGGCTAGATCCTGCAACCTGTGTTTAGAAGAGAAATTGGCAATCTTGAAAGCGGATCTACGCACCAACATTAACAAGCGCTCTGAAATGTTTAACAAATGCAGGCACAGAAGTAAATTCAAACTCAGTAACGTTACATAATCTTTACTCAAATGTAATAGGTGTTCGTGTACATTTGTCCGCATTGGTGCACAACCGTTTTGCCTGACGATCCTGTTTTGCCACTGCATGTCATTAGTGATGCGCGCCTTCCAGTTCGCTGTGCAGCAAGCCTGCTGGTAGCAAGTGTGTAGCTAGCGGTAGACAGCACCAGGCAGAGTAGGATCGCAGCCTAATGTTGTAAAAGTTTTTAAAGGTTTTAAAGATTTTGAAAGTTTTAAAAGTTTTTGTTTACCATGCAGATACCCTCGTGACAAGTCAAAAGACGAAACAGGCTGTAGGGGGTTTTAGATTACTTTTAGTTTTTACTTTTTATGGTCTGTATTTCATTATTTTGTTAATTGCTCTGAGATATCATCAAGCACTTTCTGAAAGCACCGACCTATCTTACACTAACCCTTAAATTAAGTTATTAGGGCAAAAAAATAAAAATTTTTTTGAGTACTGGGGGCTCTGCACCCAGATCCCCTATGGTCTCAGGCAGATAGGGGCAGAGCTACCTAACCCCTAAAACAGCTCCCAACCCCTGTTACAGATTTCTGCTTATGCGCCAACTAAATCAAGTAAACATGTAGTGCTCATACTTCTAAGTTTTAGAATCTTAAAATCTGCTATGAGAAATTCTTGAGTAAGCCAATTAACAACCGCAATCTACTGTACATTAATGAGTACCGGTGTCTACTACCATATCTAAAGTAGCCTAGTAGTAGTACCAGTATCGCTATCTTTAAAATATACGGTAACTTTTTGCATCCTACTAAGTGGTGGGTAGTAACTAGTTACAATTGTAACTAGTTACTTTTCTAGTAACTGTAACTTCATTACTTTTTTTAAGATGTAACGATATTTGTAACTAGTTACACGTTTAGAGCCCTAAAAAGTTACAGTTACTTTTTGTACTACATGCTTTGAAGCGAATTACAGATTTTTTATGAATTTCATTCAAAATAATTGTATTACACTGGCAACACAGAACGCACAGTCGCATGTCTGATCAACCATAACCTTTTATCCATATTTTCTTCACTGTGTTCACTGGACTATACATGTGGTTGCTGGTTAAAGTGAAGGCAGTGATAGTTTTCCAACTTCGCTTTCTGGTGATTGAAACCGTTTGGGGATTCAGTGCTGAGTAGGCCTACTGCACAGCTGTACGTGTACTAGCAATCAGTGTTAGTTTGCAACTTCAGTAAAATGCATTTCTAATCAGTGTAACCTAGTTCAAGAGGCTGGAGCAAGAAGAATCGGAGGGATTAGGGATTATCTCATCTGTTATGGTAAAATTGTGTTTGGGGTTCTGGATCAAGTTTCTGGGTCTACTTTAAGATTAACCTTTAAGTTTACCGGTTTCGTATTTGGAGTTTGCAGTTAAAGTTCGGTTTTGGTTTTATGGATTGTGGGTTACAGTTTTGCAGTTTAAAATAAACGGTTGGGATTTTGGGTTAGGGTTTAGTCTTTGACTTTTGAGTTTTAGGAAGAGTGTCATGCAACTTTCTAGTTGTTCTGTATTGATTTGCACCGTCCTCTTGTCTCCATTTAAACTGGTAGGTTCTGGTATCGATAACATTAACAGGTTTTCAAACCAGCTTTCAGGCTTTAGAGTTTGGGTTTAAAGGTGGTGAATCATCTAGCCAATTTCGGTGGTTTACAATAGTTAAAATTGAACTATAATTTTTGATATTTTTTTGTTAATTTTAAGGCTGCAGTTGCAAAGATATTCAACAAACGCTAAAAGATATCCCCCCAAAAAAGTTTTTGGAAACTCTGAGTTTTGTTCTTCCCGCCAAAATCACAGTAGGCTTAATAGGTCAGAGAACTGCAGTTTTCGCGGGAACAACAAAACTCAGAGTTTTCAAAAACTTTTATCGGGGGATATCTTTTTGCATTTATTGAATATCTTTGCAACTGCAGCCTTAAAATTAACACAAAAAATATCAAAAATTATTGTTCAATTTTAGCTATTACAAACCACTGTAATTGGCTGGATGATTTACCGCCTTTAAGAGTTTGATATCACATTAAATAACCCCCATAAGTTACCCAACTGTTGTACACTGGAAACACATTGATTACCGGTATTGCATGAGATAGTTTTTGTGTTCAGGAGTCTATGTTACCTAGCTGCCTCGTACCGGTACTGATACCATGCTACATTAGTGTACCGGTGGACAGTATTTGAGATTAATATACTTTTGAGACAAACAGATGTAATCTGGCAAGTGCCGACAGGCCTGTTTTTAGTCCAAATTTTTAATCACTAAAAGTAACTGTAACTTGTAACTGTAACTAGTTACTTTTTTAATTTGTATCAATCAATCAATCACGTTTATTTGTCCTCAAATCAAAATAATCAGATTTCAAAATACAGCACAGAAAATAAAGCACCAGGAGATGGCGAAAATGACCGTCCGCTCTTCAAGTCAACCACCACCTGTCACAAGTCATGTAGCGTGAAAGTATGTTTTGAGAAAGTACATTTACACAAATAAACAAAAAAAAAATGAGTAAACAACAACAAAAAATAAAAACAAATCATAGTTCAGATATTTACATTACATGACTCTGATGATGTCACGTTTATTTTAGCCTAATCAAGAGTATATTTGCTAATAAAATGGAATTTTAGTTTCCGTTTGAATTGACTGAAATTTAATAATTTGAGTTCGTTTGGTACAATTTGCCATACTTTTGGTCCCACAAAAGAAAACGATTGTTTACCAAAATCTGTCCGTTTCCGAGGAATAAAGTAGTTATTCTTTAATGAGAGTCGTGTGTGATGTTTGTGCATCTGTGTTGCAAGGCAAAAGATTTGGATATCGTGCAATGTCATTTTATTCTTTATTTGAAACATATTTTTTGCAATTTCTAAATTACAAATGTCATGTATTTTTAACAAATTTAGTTTGAAAAAGAGTGGAGTAGTGTGTTCAAGATAATGGCTATTAGTTATATTTCTGATATGTTTGTGTAATTTTCAGAGCTGGGCAAGTCCGCAAGTTAGTCCGCAAGTCTGCAAATCCGCAATTGCGGACTAATGAAAAAAGTTGCGGACATGCGGACTTGCGGACTTTGACAGTTTAAATTGCGGACTTGCGGTTGCGGACTATTTTTAATTTTAGTCCGCAATTCCGCAAGTTTTATACAAATATTGAATTTTTTTACTATTTTCGTAAAATATTCATGTTTTTACCCAGTCAAACATGAGAAATCAATTTAATTTTTTCGAGTTCAAGTTTGGTAAAAATATCAAGTTATTCGAGTTCAGGCTGACATAAATACTAGGTCTTCTTTTCGACTTAATCGCTTTCTTTTTATTGACATGCTGTTTGGTAACGTGAGAAACGAATACATGCCGCGTTCTAATCTTTTATGCAAATAGTTGGTTGATTTTTTAGGACATTTTAGAACCCCCTTTTGTGCTTGGTTTAAGAATCTTCTAGAACTGGCATTGTGGTAGTTTTAACTGTATTGTCTTTAGACCTTTAATCTCATAATCTTTAAGTCTGCGACTAGTGTTCAAATTAGATAGTCTTCAACAGTACGAGTGATGTGGTGTTTCAAATTTTCGTAGTTTAGGGTATCAAGTTAGATATGAAGTAAGTTGGTTGCTGATGTTTCTATTTTTATAGTGAGACCTCGAAGCAGTTTTTTAGTAATATAGTCTTGTAAAGTCCAGCATAGTGTTAGTATAATCAATATCGTAAATTTTGGTCTAGTAAATTTTAGTTAATTGATATTGATTTGGCAAGCTGATAATTGACGTCTTGTTTTGCCGTGCTCCTTTGGATGAATTAAATTTTTGGTGTTCTGTGAGGAATAACGTGAGGAATCCAATTGTTATATTTATATCCAAAGTGTGGTATGACTGCAGAAATATGAAGGATACGGCGCGCGGCGAGACAGGCTATTACAAGCGGGTCTAACCTGATGCAAATTGGAGTCAACACTGTTTTCTCGAGTTCGGCAAAACAACCGACTTTTTTTGGGTTTAAGTTCGAATTTGCAACCTTGGTTTAAAGTATGGCTTTGTTGTTTTTTACCGTGAGTTTACAAAATTTGCCACTGAGGTATCATTTTTTGTACTGGTTGCCAGTGCCGTCGCTACGGTGAGGCCAGGGGCGCCGTCCCCCCCTAACGACTGCTTGTGCCCCCCCATTTTGGTTTATTCAGAATGCTTTTTTGGAGCATCGCGTAACGACAAGACAACAGGCAATAACGGAAAAAGGAATAATAATTTTCAAACATGATTCTCGTTTGAAGTTTTCTGGATTGTTTTCAAAATTGCTGGCCACCAACTGCTGTACATAAATGTGACCCAATAATCCGTCGTATTGACACGCCTTTACGGATGTGTCGCGGAATAGGGATGTATGCCTACAGAAGCGTTACCGGTATTTCGTTAGTGATTATGACCTGAAACAATACGTGAAAACATTTTTTTAAAAGACTAGCTGTTTTTTTTAGAGCACACTCTAGATTTATTTTAGGTCGCAGTCAGTGGCGCAACCAGGGGGAAGGGGCTAAGGGGTAATTAGCCCTCTTTATCCAAGGCAGTTGTAAAAACATAACCGAAGAAAGAATAAGCGTTAAAACCTGTTTTGGACTTGACGTGAAGTATATGGAGGCTCAAGAGGCTAGACAATTTAAATCTTTCAATGACTTTTGAATTTTAGCAATTTACTGTAATTATTGATATGGTTTTAAAACGTGCGAAATGTGATTTAATTGACGTTAAAATCGCTATTTTTGCCGCAAAATTGCAAAAATCACCCAGCAGCTGCGGCCTCAGCCCCTCTGTAACACGCTTGAGTAGCAACGGTTTGTTCAGCACCGGACCTAAATTAGACAATTTTTGTGCAAAAAACATTTACTTTTGGTTCAAGCCTCCTCTCTCTTACTTAGCAAAACCCTGGTTGCGCTTCTGGTTGCATTCACTCCTGTAGACATATTTTTCAAGCGATTATACCGGCCGCATGCGAAACGAGCTTATAAACGCTGCCGGCTTATATGTATCTTTTTCCAAAGATGAATACAAAATTGTAGCTTTAAAATATCAGTTTTTATGTGCAAAAGTTCAGTCCATTTTCGGCTAGGGCCCTCTCACTTCGTTTGGTCTGGTGACGGCACTACTGGTAGCGTGTGCTTATCTCATTCCTAGAGTATTTGTTGAAACCAGGGACTAAAAAGTTAGTAACACGATTAGTGATATGAATGTTTTTTTGCCTTCTACTGCCTTTGCCTTTTCCTGCCTCGAAAAAAATTGTTTTCTTAGAATATATTGTTGCAAGCGGAAATGCCGATTGTACGTTGCTATTTGATGGCTTCTGACTTTAATTCAATGGCTTTTAATCTGTAAATCCCTAGCTTCATTGCAGCATTTTTTAGGGTTTGCCGGAGGGTTGTGCGTTATGCTTCCACGCAGTTTAGGCACCTACTTTAGAAGCAGAAGCGCAACCGGGAGGGCTGGGGGCTAAAAACCCTTAGTCAAGTCACTTAAAAACTTTAACCAAAATTACAAGCGTTTGAATCTGTTTTGAGTTGGACCTGAAAGTAAGAGGGGCTGGGCTATTCAATTTTTAAATTTGCCATCCGAAAAAGCAGCTCAATAACGAGTCATGTTGCGGTACATTTACTACAATCAACGATTGTTAGTAATTTCTTCTATTGCGTGGAATGGATTCACCATACGTTTTCTATACTTCCCACAAGTCACAACTTTTGACTTATTTTTGCTAATCAACTCTGAGCAGTTCACTTCGGGACGTGGTTGATTGCAAAACTTTTTCACTCGGTTCATAAAAAGTTGCGGACTTGCGGTGCGGACTTCAAATATTGCGAAGTTGCTGACTTGCGGTTGCGGACTTCAAGAATTACGAAGTTGCGGACTTGCGGTTGCGGACTTCAAGAATTACGAAGTTGCGGACTTGCGGTTGCGGATTCAAGAATCTCGAAAAGTCGTTGCGGACTTGCGGTTGCGGACTAAGCTTTTAAACGTCCAATTGCGGACTTGCGGTTGCGGACTAAGAAAATTGAAATTCGGTTGCGGATTTGCGGACTGCGGACTTAAAAAAAAACTTGCGGTGCCCAGCACTGGTAATTTTTCAAGAGGACTGTGTGCATTTGCATGGGCCAGTCCCCACGAGGAGATGCAGTATTGCAAATGCGAATATATTAAGGAGAAATAAACAGTTTTAAGAGTTGGAAGGTCTACATATTGTCTTGATTTTAATATTGCCCATGATCCGGAAGAAAGTTTAGAACAAATCTGTTGAATCTGTTGTAACTTAGTTACTTTTTTGCCAAGTAACTGTAACTTGTAACTAGTTACTTTTATAAAGTAACTTGCCCACAACTGCCTATTATACATTTCAGGCAGAGGCTGCTGTTATGTAACGTAAGATAGTAATTGCAACATTTTTTGGAACAGGATCATTCTAACTTTTTTCAAACTTGTTAGCAAATCCTGGTTTGCAGCTGTAAGGTTTTACCTATTCGATCCAGTCGATAATGGATACCCTGTACGCTGGTACGTCGCTTGCCCCCTTCCCCTGAAAAAATTCCTGCAGGTGCCTCTGTTTGTTTGTGCATTGTGTGATTGTCTTGGCTAGGCTATCGGCTAGTTCGCAAATCTGAAAAACAACTTCTCACTTTCTCTCGATACAAACTAATTGTTAGCTATAACTGAACTGGGACTCAGCAGCCTAGGGCTAACAACATTTAAACGATATTTTTCGATTCAACGGTGAAATAAATCTGATCAATTGATATTCCTATAGGGGTTGTGACCAAAATTGGCAGTGCCAACTGCCAACTCAAATTGGCAGTAACCAAACTGCCAATTTGAAAGTGGCAGTTGTTATTTTTCATAATTTTCTCCGTGCAATTATTCAAGCGTGAAATAATTTTTAATTTTTTTTCAAGAGGTTTTAGTTTAAAAGAATTTCCGTTTCGAAAGACAAATTAGAAATCTAGTTTTACGTTTATTAAAATGCTATTTAAGAAACATTAAAAGCGTTTAGTTAAATTTTATTTTTCTCAGCTTTTACTACCTGTGAGAGAAAATAGATCTTCTGTGAAAAAAAGAATAAAAATACCTATGACCAAGTGGAAAAAGTTTGATGGTACGAAAGTTTACTCTCGCTTGGGGAGCCACAAGCTGTGATTTTGGGGAGGGGGACAAGCAGTGATTTGGGGCGCACGGCCCAGAAATACCAGCCGTAGTGCCGAGCTTTAATGGGGGCTACTTCAGGGTTCTGAGGGTGAAGTCCCCAGAAGTCTTCGAAGATTTTGCATTTTTTCCCTAACAAACTAAATTTTAAGCCTATTTTGGTAAAATAATAATGCTTTTAAAACGTGGCATAGCAATGCAATAGCATGATTAAACAGGCTGGCTAAATGGGTTATGAGGGCGGTGGTTAATGACAAAATTTCAGCCTTTTTATTGCTAACAGGTAAATTATAAAATCTAACAAATTTTAACCTAATGCGTTGGCATTAAAAAAAAAATTGGAGAGGGGCTAATTGGATACAATGTGTAAGAAGCGATTGGTAATAAAGCTAAACTAAACACTCTATACCCCTCCATTCCACACCACGTTTTTGAAGTTTACGTTCAGCATTTTGCATCAAGAGATCAAATTTGATTGCGTATTTTTAGCTGTTTCAAGCTAATTGCAAAGCTGCCGAAAAAGTGCAAAAATCGTGGTTTATCACTTAATGTGCATTTTGGTTGCTTAGCCAATGGAGAAGATGCTATCGCTTCAGCCCCTAGCTGCGCTGCTGTTACCCGAGGCCCCACGCTGCGCTA
Source organism: Trididemnum nubilum (assembly GCA_963965965.1). Lineage (NCBI taxonomy): Eukaryota > Metazoa > Chordata > Ascidiacea > Aplousobranchia > Didemnidae > Trididemnum > Trididemnum nubilum. Next base: position 26,194,860 of record OZ014475.1, on the reverse strand, counting down.
CTACTGCCAGGGGCCCCACGCTTGGATGGTAATTGCAACGAAAACGTAGCGTATAAGCCAACATCTTTTTGGTCTTCACTTTTTTCGGCGGAATAATGCAGCGAAAATCTGGTATAAGACCTTTTCGCTTCAGAGATGCATATTTATTCTTCTGTCATCACATTGCTTTAGACGGTTACTACTGGGCGATCCGCACACATTTCTTTGCAATGACTACTTCGCGCTTGGAAGAATCCGCACATGTTTAGGAGTGATCCAACGTTCCAGTGGATTTCTTTAAAATCTTGTCCACCGTCTTTGCTACTCGTTCGAAGCCACCAAGAAGAGTTGATATCGTAAAGCATCCTATCCAAGGACACAACAAAATCCAGCGTTCTACACCCTTATATCACCACAACGTAGCTGATTCAACACTGTCTATATAATCATTAACTACTGACTTAGTTTTTTAAATCACCCTGTATTTTAATTAATAAAGCAACGTATGAAAGGCAAAAACCACGAAAGAAACAGCGCAAAAACATGACTAAAAGAACGAACAGCAGCAGCAACAACGAAACACATTCTGAAGTTCCTTCATCGGCATGAACCAGGCACTCTGCGTCTGTCTAACCACACGAACGCAGAGTACTTTATTGGGTTCTGTTTGCAAGTATTTCGTGAGCTGGGTCACCACAACGAGTAGACAGCTCGGTCGGTTGACCCCAATGGGAAATACGCGTGAAGTGTCTTTCCCAAAGACACGACACATTGCCAGTTTGGGAATCGACCAGGGGTTAGCAGCCTTTCGATCACCAACACGACGCTTTGCCAATGAGGTATTGCCGCCAACATCCGTAGTGGTCGCAAAAAGCTCACTTTTAAAAACAGTGATTGGAAAAGCGAAACAAACACTGGCAGCAAAAGCGAAACCAATAGTACTTTCAAAAGCGTAACACCGTGTGTGGTAATTGCAAAATAAAATTCACATTAAAAATAAAGATGAAACTTGCAATAACAACCAAATTTTTCAACCCCCAATTTAATAATTGTTTGGCAAATTTGAGGTATAACACCACGAGAAGTGACGCAAACAGGGGAGAAGCCCTCTTAGCAAATTTCCAAAAATATTAGGAACTTCACCAGAAACTAAAATCTGTCGAGTGTCTACCATGCAAAAAAAAAAACTTGGTATTTTGTTGTTAGCAATTTAATTCTTTTAAATGGCTCTAACACGAGCGAAATGTAATCTTTTTATGCACAGCTTGGAGAAGATACGTCACATGTCCATAGTTTTACTGTCCAAAGTAGGACGAATACGAAATAATATGGTCTAATTTATGCTGCAGTTCCACTGGCGATAACTCGGTTTTACCAAGCTGTAACGATTAGATGCGACCGATTATGCGCCTGGACTTCTACGCGCCAGATTCAAATTTTTAATTTTCGCCAAAAACTATTGGAACAATTTTTTTTTCTAATTTTTGCATCATATTTCTACAATATACATTTTTTGTCTTTCAAATTTGTCTTCATTTTTGCTTCAAAAATTAATCTTTCTATCGCGTATTACAGCAGTAAAGAATCAGAAAATCAAAATAGGTTTGAATTTTTAAAATTCTTAGCGGTGAAAAAAAATCACCACACTCAACAAGAAAAAGAATAAAATAAAACACATTAAGAAGGCTAGAATAGTAAAAGGAATTAACCACGAACTGCTGTAACGTAACTATAGTGTATGCCAGTATGCAACTATGCGTCGGACATTGTTTGAACGGTATGCTTTGCAACCAACATCTTCACTTTTAGTAATTTTACTGCAAGCAGCAAAGCATAGGTAGCACAGGCGTAGCCAGGATTTTTGATTGGGAGGGGCCAAACTTTAAATCACATGTAATAACGTAATCAGAAATTTTCGAAAAAAAAAACTTTTTGGAGGACAAAGATACCGTAGAATGGAAGACCAGCAGCATTGACTTCGTTGGGCATTTTAACAGGACTTTACTAAAAAAAGAGCTTAAACCAAAAGTGAAAATGCCTAAATTGGTAGTATAGTAAATAAACTAGTGTAATTCAAACGTAATATAGATGTACAAAAGGTCTGGGGACGGAACCCTCAACTGCCGGAGGCTATGGGGGTCTGGGAGCTTTTTTGTTGAAAAGAAAAGCTGTTTAAATGCCATTGGATTACATTTCGCATGTGTTAGAGCCATTTGAAAGAACTAGATTTTTACCATGTAACAGCCAATTACAAAAATTAAATTGTTCAATTCTCCTCTAACTTACAATTTAAGTCCAAAGCGCGTTTTAAAAGCTACTCGAAGATTTTCAATAAATACTCGAGAATTACAATAAATAATAATCCATTTGAAGATTTTCCTTTGACATTTTTGTTTTGTCATAAAAACAATCAGTGGTAGTAATTTTTCTTGTTTTTTTAATTACCAATTAAAACAAAACTTTCCGCCTGGGTCAAAATCCTACAGCCGAATTCTCTGCAATTTAAGCATTTTTTTGTTGCTCGGCAATAAAAAATTACTACTACTGTAGGAGTACATGTACAACCATGGGGCCCAGGCCCCTCAAATCAAATTTAATGATTTGCAAATGAGCATTTCCACTCGCTAATTTTTTCAAAAGTTTACATCGCGTAAAAACTGGCGAGGTGAAGGAGCATTGTCATTGAAAAACGGTACAATAGATGGTTACGGCCTACTAACCATTGCCCGGGCCGGATTCGCGCGGGGCCTCTGACTTTGGAGATTTTTACATTATCTTCCAGCCAAATATACTGTAGGTGAAGACCAAAAAAAATCTTAAATCTGAGCGCGGGGCCTCTGGCACTGCGGCATATGGCAAATCCGACCCTCGTTATGCATTAAGTTCATAAAACGGTTAGGTAAGGGCCTAAGGTAGCAAATTTCAGGACAAAAACCCTTAATATCAGCCGTGTTATATATCTATATTGGTTGGCAAAAACTGAATTGAGGGGCTCCATGGTCGTCAATATTTTTGTTATTTACTGTTTACATGTGAAAAATACAAGGAACTGAAACTGAAGAAACAATATGCTTTTTTGTCACATTTTTATCATTGGTGGCATTTCAATTTTTGGGGGGGGGGCGGACCCCCCTCTGGCTACGCTTATGATAGGTAGTGCAAATGCAAGATGATCCCAAAATATAGAGACGAATTTCTATGAAACACTCCGCAATTTTTTTCATTAACTAAAATAAGTGGAGGTGTATAACCTTTTGTCCAGAATAAAAAATGTTCAAAACATAGGCATTTTCTCCGGTTTTACATATTTAGAGGATAGAATCTTCTATTGAAACGGTAGACTAAAGTCAGATTCTCGGTCGGTTCAAATCTAAACACTAAAAAAATTGGCATCCACAGCTTCTTAGTAGCGTTAAAAGGGAATTTGCTTGTAAACCTCCACCGTTTAGGACTATATAAATTGCTGCTTGACTCAAAGAGCAAAAGGTCCCTTTGCAGTCTCCTGGCCAAGACAGCTGTGTTAATAAAGATGTAATTGCAATATTATTTACGCTAAAGTTGTTGTGGAAGTATTATGAGTGTGACGGAACACAAAAAAGGATCGGGCTTGCAGTTATACGCGTAAAGTATGCAACTGAGGAGGTAAATAACCTAACTATATTTCAAATATTCATTTAATTGCTTTTGTTTTATTTCTTCGATATACGGCTGTTTTAATGTTAGGCAATAAGCAGGCGTAACATAATGTGAACTGTTGCTCTATACGTAACATGTGAATGGAAAACAAAAAGATGAGATCGTTTCATGTGTTGAGTTCTTCAAAGTAAATTTCAGCTTTGCTTTAAACCTCAATAAAAGGATGGTTTCGCAAAAAATAAACAAACTAAAAACTTATCAATAAATTTTGGAATTGAATCGGAGTTCACTTCTTCAGTTGCATCTATAATTGCAAGCCCATTCTACGTTCATGCATTTGGAATCAGCTAAGTCGGTAAACATGCCGTAGCCTAATTACGTCAAATTGCACAATATTTCTCCGCAACTTTTCTAGCTTTCTGACACCACTAAACACCTTTCATTCTAAACAAATGTTCACCAAATAACTTTATAGAAACTATGTAGGCAGAATAGTCACAGCAAGCAAAAAAGCTAATTTTTGATATACACTTGATCGGAACCCATCAATTAAGGCTGGGGCGTCCAACAAGTAGCCCGCGCCAAAGGTTTCTGCATCGATTGGTTGATTGATACTTCCGCGCTGACACTGGAAGTTGCAGAAACGAGTCCTTGAATTTCTTTTGTACTTGCTTTTTAGAATCCCACAAAATCCATCGGAATGACCTTTTTTTTGTGTGTGTGTTCACTTGGTTTTTGGCAGAAAAAAACGATCAAAACCTGAGTGAAGACTTTTTTTTTTGGTCTTCACCTAGTTTTTGGCAGAAAAAAACGATCAAATCTGAGTGAAGACCTTTTTTTTTTGGAGATCACCACGAAATCCACCGGAAGACTTTAGTTTGCGAAGAAGAAGATAAAGACTAAATTTTGGCCCACGAAACTTTTGGAACAGCAAATTTGGCCCGCGACTGAAAAAAGTTGGACGCCCCTGAAATAAGGCTACATCGCTGAATGAAATATAAACATACATAACACTTTAAACCTTGCGAATTAAAATTAAACGAGGTCTGAAGGCAAAATCAATGGGTATATGTAAAGTTAGGCAAATCGCATAAGACTAGATTGGCGTCGATTCCATCCTTCTTGACCAAGCCGTTCCAGAGATAATCTACTTCAACCACGACGTCGGGCCGGTAGGGGCCACTCTGATTTTAATTTTATTGGCAACCCAGGCCTTGATAGCACTGGCGACGCCATCCCAGTTCTAACCTAAAGCAACGCCGCATTCAGCCGCTTCGCTGCTCTCTAATCAGCTTGATCTTGTCAGTAGAACAGATTCGAGCTGGAAAAAAGAGAACAAAATACAGTAGCCTACGTAACAAACGTTTTAAGAACAAGTAAAAGTAAGGCTAGTAGGCCATTGTTGGCAACTTAGTTGGAAAAATTCATTCTAGGAATCTAGGGTCACAAAATACTGTAACCAAATACAACAAACTCGGGTACTGGTAGTCTTATTCTCAGTCTGACTTCATATCCTAGTAATAAAAGCGTTATTACTACGCTAGGCTATGACTTAGACAGAAATGTATCTAATACCTTGATTTTTACTAAGATCGCTAGGCTGCCAAACAGGGACAATACCAAAAGGCGAAAAAGTAGGAAAAGGAGGAAATCGTGCTCAAAGGCGGTTAGGGTTGGCAACCGCTTTTTCCTACTTTGCTGCCTTTTAGTCATGTCCGCCAAACAGCCTTTTCTTTGTACCAGCTCGGATCTGTTGTGCCCATAAGATCAAAGTGATTAGTGTGCAGCGAAGCAACTCAATGCAGTAGCCTAATCGCGGCATTGCGTTACGTTAGAACTGGGATGGCGTCGCTAATGCTATCAACGTCAGAGTTGCCAATACAAATTGTAACATTAAAGACCTCTACATCGTATTTGAAGTAGAATAACTCTGAAACGGCTGGGTCACCAAAAAAGCACTCCCATTGATTTTGCCTTCAGTCCTCGTTTAAGCAATATCTATACTAACCATCTCTTTGTTGATGCAAAGGACACATCCATATTACTTTTTTGACCTTCACAACACTGACACCAACCGAGCCAAGTCAACTGACCGCGAACCAACCGTTTCGTCGCAGTGATTTCGCCACAAAGTTGAGGGTTTGAGCAAGATGGCTCTGGGGATAGTAAAATGTTTTTAGGATCGCCCGTCTCAAGCCAATCGGCGTTGTTCGCGGTCAGTTGTCGTAGACCCAACACCACCGCATGATACCAACGCGCGCATGCATCGCATTCAACCTAATAAACAATAACAATAAAAAACATTAACGGTGGTAAGTGAAAAGTCGACTTTTAAACGGTAATGCAAAGCAATTCTAAAAAACAGATTTCTCACGAAGCAGTTATTTAACAGTGAACACACAATTACACGTCCTTTACAGGGACCAGTATTAAAATCATTAGGAATCTGATGCTAGAATGCGTTCTTTTTCGTAGATTTTTGATGTGACATTTGGACTAATATACGATCCAAGGAATTGTTGATTCAAAAGCACTGTTGATTTACGTGCATGATCTTTTTTCCAGCAAATTCGATGATGAATTAAATTCGTCACGTACGTATCATTTACTGCTGTTACTGCGCGATGGAATCGTGGAGAACATTTGCCAATATCCCCATTCAGGAACTGAATCACAGGGTCAGGGGTACTACAAGAAGAGTTAACCTGTAGTGTATAGACAAAATAGGTTGCGGCCGTAAAGTTTGGAATGTTCATATGGTTCGAAACGATATAATCCAGTTTCCTCCAAAGACATAGAAAACCATCTCATTTTGCATAGACATGCAAGTATTGCATTTCTAGATGTTATAAAAAAAAAAGATCAATTTCGCCAATGTGAAGAAATCCCACCGGCGAGCAAGTAAACTACGGCCAGAATCAAAAAGTGCAAGTTCATTGCCAGAAACGTCGGCATGTTCATGGGCCCAGTACATCGCAAACTACACCATCGACTTATCACAGAGAAGTCCAGGGACAAACTTTTTGCAATACTTCAATACTTCCTCAGGAAGTCAGGGAAACACACCCATTCTTTCCTTCCCGATCTTCCGTCGAGACACATCCAGCAGTCGTTCTCCATGTTTTCTGCGTGCAAAACATTTTCTAAGTTTAGCTCTAAATTCAAATGTAACGTTTTCAACAGCTCAATGCCGCAACGCAAGTTTAGATGTTTAACTGATGGGATATAGAGTATTAACAACAAATGCCAAAACAAACTTATTTAGTGTTTAAGCAAACTTTCGAAACAATGAAATGACGGCAAAACATTCCTTTGCCCAAAAATTACTTTTCGATATTACCGGATTAAGTCAAGTTCACCGCTGGTTTGTTCTACATTTTTCGCAGCATATAGCTTTGGCAAAGAGTTAAAATATCTGGTACTATCAGTAGATCAGTTTCGATTTTGCAATTCGCATTTTTAGCTTAGTCAATGCTTATTTGCTTACTATCAAAAGCAGTTAAATGTATTTGCACTACCACAATTAATTTTCTGAATTCCCTACGCAACAGATTTGAATCGCAAACTACACCATAAGTTTATTTTTCGTAACGTACTTTATAGTTGGTTTGATGTTCTATATAGTTGTTCATATATTCTACAGACCCTCTTTCAAAACTTTTTTAAAATATGGTTTTGCAATTCTTTACCAAATCAACAACAGAAAACAGTCCGAATCGTAAAAATCAAACAATTTTCGCCTTTTACTTTCTTTTTTAATCTTCGTAAGCTTGGTTCATTACTTTTAAATGATACATTGTTCTCCGCACGATTAGCGCTTAAGGCCTATAGTTTTCAGTACGAAAAGCGCTAATGCAGGCTCGAAATGCGATTTGGCGCATTTGTAGTGGATCCGAAACTACTCTGTTTAAACGCCCTATTACATTATACCAATAATTTAATTTCGTTTTCTCATTTTTACAATGCGTCCTATTCTATTTACCTGATGTAGCCAATATTCGGCATGCACATCGTAATCTGAGCTATTGCAAGTATGGTTGAGTGTTTCCAAAGCAGACTTGCATCGGAAATTTTGACAACTCGCTCAGCAAATTTCTCGCAATCTATAAAACACAAACCTTTTTGGATATGCAAACATCCATTATCCTCTCAATACAGGCATGAGAGCATTGATCTACTGCTACACGGACTTGATTGGTCTGCAACCATAAACGGCTAAAGGCCTGCCATTTTCAGTCAGGAGTGGGACGATTTTCATCGCCGTTTTATGTACAGTTTGCATAACAACATAACATTTTAAAATAGGTCTAAACAACATCGGAAAATATCTGGATGAGTGAAAGACTAAAACAGTTTTGTTTTTCAAAGACAATCCAACTTTAAAAAAACATTTAAATCTGTTGTTGTTACTAGGCCAATCAAAGTAATTAATTTTTGGGGGGCGCTCTGCATCATGACCAGTGATCACGCTACATCTTAGTTACCTTTAAAATATATATTCCGCAATTTCAGCCGTCTTGCTGCTGTGGGTGCGATATTATCACCGGCTGCCAATTCACTTCCTTCAGCTCCTCGTCAATAGACCTTAATTGCAGAAAATTACTGAAAATTGACAAATTGAATAACATCAGCCAGAAAAAATAAATTTTCTCGTAAAACGAGTAGAAATAAGATACAGTGTGCTTTATCAGTCCGATGCTTTAAAAATGGTACTCTACAACAATCAACCAAAATTTTTCTATTTTCTTTCTCCTATGATTTAAACAATAAACCAGAAGTTTCATAATAATAACTTCATCTATTTTTAGGCCTTGAGAGTTTAAGCCATGCTACTACTTTTGAAGCAACATTCGACCTTGAAAATTAATAAATCCTTCCAAAAACTTGGGCCTCAACATACATGTTAGAGTTTACCTGAAAGCGACAGACGCACTTGCAGAATTCTCCAATTTAGATCTAAACGGATCTACCACTGCAATGTGTTTCGATGGTAGATGTATGTACTAAATAAAACAAACAAGAACATTACCACAAATTTACTTTAAATATTATAAAATACGTACACTATCACGCGTACTAAAACCTTGTGTTTAAATAACAACAGCACAAGTGCCAAAAATCATTGGTCACACAATCTAGCTCATGTTTAATAGTTTCAACTAGCTTCGCTTTGGCATTGAGCACTATTTGTAGGTGCTGTGAAAATCACACACATGTAATCTAAATTTTTACGATTAAAAACAGTAAAGCCTGATTCAAAATAGAAAAAATTTTAAACGTTTCGGACTTGGCTATGTCCATCATCAGTAAAAATAAAATCTTATTCAAATAGAAATAAAATCTCTTTCAAATTTTTTTGATGATGAACATAGCCAAGTCCGAAACGTTAAAAATTTTGGTAGTTTAAATTTACTTTGGATAAATTTAAAATTAGGGCTTTACTGTTTTTAATAAAATTAAATAAAACTGCCATGCAATCAGCACTGTAAATTTGTATGCTTTTTGTAGCAATGCATCCATACTGTTAGAACCGAATTTTAGAAAGGCCAATAGATTTACTGGGTGGTAAAAAGAAAGGTCAAAGTATAAATAGATTGAAAAGTACTGCTGTAGCTTTCGACTATTAAGTTTTTTTTGTAAATTGTGTGAAAAATTCTCTCCACATATTGTTAAACAAAGTTGCTAACATTCGATAGGCCATAGGTTCTCATAGTGCTCCGAACAGAGCCCAAGGCTCCACTAGAGAAACCCAGGGGTTCTGCAAGGTATTCGTTTACTTTTTTGTTTTTATTTAGAAATTTATTGTGGGGCTCCATAAATAATGGTCAACCTCTTCAAAGGCTCCATAACACCAAAAGTTGAAAACTCCTGCAATAGGCAATAATACTACAATAAAAACTTCTGTTTTAATTTACATTCTTACCATGAAATTGATTCAATGTATAAATATCGGTGATCGATTGTGCACCGGCCAAATTTTTAATAGTAATGACTTCTGCCAGTTGATTTTGAACAACAATTGTCATTGCAGGGAACAGCATCTTTTGCAAATAGAATAATGTTACAAATTTCAAACACAGTAATATCTGCTGTCAAATTTTGAAATCAAAATCATCCATATGAATTTTTGTTGGATGTAGGGGCTACTTATTTAGTACTTTTGTTACTGAGGATAACATGGATGAACAACAGTTCTAATAAAATAAATTATTTTAAACAAAGCATGGTCAAGAAAAGGTGGGTTTGGTGGTATCTAACAATAATGTGAATGTGGCTTTATCCAAACTGTACAACACCATTACAAAACACATTATTTCCAAATGCCTAATGCTGACCTTAAGTCTTCTCGCAACATCTCTGACAGCAATAACCTGATACAATAGCCTCAACCTAATGAACATCAATTTTTAATATGTTGCTTAATAGGTAGGCAAAAGAAGATCTCACAAGCTCACGGATAGTGATAAGGATTTTTCTTTTGCAATGAAGTGCAATTAGTTATTCTTAGAAAGTTCGTTGAGTGTTGCAAAATCACACGTTACTCTTTTACACTGTTAGAATCACCTCATAAAACTCCTACACCAAGCTTCTTTAACGAATACAAAACAGCATTTTACTATTTATTCCAGTACTCATAGACGTTGATTCTTTGTGGATTAAGCAAATTTCGAAAGGGCAAAATGTTTTTGAGAAGTTTGGTTAAACTTAATAATTCTATTTCAGTCAGGAATTTTGCCCCCAAATTCAGGTAAAGACCAAAAAAAAGTCTTTGCCGCATTTTAGATCTATCTCAGTCCGTAATTTCAGATTTCTTGTTGCCAAGTGGGTATTACTAGCCAGAAAACCGAGGGGGTCAGACATATTTTGCCCCGTTCAGTGTTAGACCTGAGAGGGCACCGCCCTTCGGCCCCCCATAATTGACGCCTATGCCAGTACTTGATTAAGTGTAAATTCTTTCACAATATTTGATATAGCATTTAAATGAAATGCTTTTTCCATGTCGCATCAAAAAAAATTATCAACAAATTTTAAAACGTTTTGAAATTTTTTAAAGCAAAAATTGAACGCATTGAAATCTGAAATGTGCATTGCCACACATTGCAGTTGGGCTACAGTCGCTACACTAACATACTACAAAATAGTTACAACAAGATGGCATTCTTTCATGCAACTTACCATCACTAAACATTGAAGTAGGCCCATTGGTATACGTATAGTTGTACTTGAAGGTGTCAATGGCATATTTTCTGGAAAGCAGTCTCTGTTTGTTGGTCACAGGTCAATGTTACCAGTGCCACTAAGCTGTTTTTTGTTTCAGAAAACAGCGATTTGTTCTGTGTTGGATCAAGGGAAAATATTTTACAACAATATATGATATGATAAAAATTTAGTAGTTTTAGAGAAGTCTACAAATTTGTGGAAATAATGAAACTTGAGCAATTTTGTGAGTCTGTAAAACAAAGTAACCATTTTAATGTGATTTCAATAACATTTCTCACTTTTTTAAAACCATTTGAAAGCTAAATTATAATAATACTTAAAATCAAAACTTATTTGCAAAAATCAAACTTTTGTATTGTGTTCCCTCTAAGTTTTCCTCTACTGCGTAGGTGCCGGAAAAAGTGCAAAAATGTCCAAAAGTTTTTGCGAAAATGCCTTAGTTTTGGCTTTGTGATGCTACAAAATACCGATTTCCAAAAAGAAAAAAAAGGTCATCGTGCTGTGCTGCAAACCAATTTTTTCTGTGATTTGGCAAGCGATCAAAAAAAAAAGTCATTACGCTGCAGATCCGATACTTTCTGCAATTTTTGGGGCTCTGACAAAAAACAAATGCCGAAATTAAACGTCGTTTCACGCTTGTGAAGATAAAAAACACTGGAATTAAACGCTGTTTTGCACTTGGGAAAATGTGTGCAAAAATACCGAAAAATATTTTGCACTTTTTTGCGCTTAGAGGAAACACTGCTCTTGCATACTTTTTGTATAACCGACTTGCTTCAATGAGGTAGTTATCAGATTGATCTGGCAGCATTTTCATTTTACATGCAAATAGTGATTTTTTTTTTGGTTAAAAAAGACCATACAAACTACTGTAACTTCAAGGGTACACAATTTTGCACAAAATTGTGATATTTGGTTATAGTAGGTAACTTATTCTACAATTTTTCAAGCCTCATTTTGCAAAATAGGCTACATAGTTTTTTTAAGTACTGCTACAGTAAGTTTTTTAACTTGAGCTCCAAGGCCTAATTAAACCATAGCAGAGATGCAAGTGGAAAATAGCATGTGGCTGTTAATACCTTTTAAATTCAAATTTTAATACTGTAAAGCTTACAGATACGCTTAAGACACAAAGCAACCAAAATGTGACGTCATCAACAACTTGCAAAGGGTCAAACTTTTGTAAGCAGTTCTCAACTTCTCTTGCTTGTAGGCTTATTAATTTGAATATTGAATTATTGAATAGGATACTCAATCTAAAAGGATATTAATACTAAATGACTGACTGGATATGTAGAGTTGCACTTGAAGTTTGTTTGGAAATGACATAAACAGTAGGCCTATATTTACTGTATATGATTTTGCATAGTGTCCAGTATCAGTGCCAAGAATAGAATTTTGGCATTGTTAGATGCAGGATAGCCTTAGGCTATCAACTTAAGCTGTCCAAGTTAGTAGGCCTACAGTATTTTACCTTGTTAGCCTTTAGGAAAACTAAATACAATGCCAGGCTAAGTTTGAATATCATCAACTATATCTAGGCAGCTAAGGCTGTAAATTTGTTCTAATTTCTATTAATACTTGATCTTTCAACAGAATTTGAACAGGTCATTATCATTGCTTTGGTATCCTTTTTGAGCTGACTTTGAGATGCAGAGTTTGTTGCTGTCAGTAGGAGTCCACTGCAGAAATTAAATAGGCCGAATACTATTTTTATGTATTTTCTTTTATTATAACACTCACTTTATTAATAAAATTTCGATTTAAGGTTTAAATTCCAACTTTGCACAGAACTATCAATATGCAAATAAATAACTGAACATAATTTCAGAGACTGACTTTTTCTCAAACTAACAGCAAAAACTTCACTACCAGTATATACATAATTGATAACAAATTCAACTTTCAGATTCACTTATAACATTGGCAATGGGAATTAGGGATGTCCATTTCAGAACAGTTATGTATTCTAGAATAATTCAGAATCTTTTTTTTTCAAATCCAGAATTCCAAATTCTTAACCAAATCCTAAATCTATAAAATGGCTGTCAGTACTATTTTGATATCAATTCAGAACGTAACTGCCCAACTACTGCAAAACAAAAAAAGTCCAACATTTTGTTTCATTTTTAATGAATGTATAGCCAGTAAAAGGATTCCAGCACTATAAACCACATGGCAATGGGATATTCTCATTCTGTAATGCTTCATAAGTTTCTCTGAATTTTTCGTTTTAATTTTAACTGTCATTTCTAGTTGATTTTAGGGAAAGAAAACAGGCCCGCAAAAAGGGGGGCTTAGCCCTCCAAAAGAAAATCAACTCATAATACGTGTGTAGTGTATATATACTGGCATATAAATTAATTTGCTCCCCCTTTTAAAATAATTTTGCCCCCCCCTAAGCACTTGCTTCTAGTTGCTGGCCTGAAGAAACCGAAGCATGTACAGGCAGTGGCGTTTCAGGGTCTAAAAGGAGGCATGACCTTCTTAAATCTTACAAACAGAGGAAAAAATGAACTCCAAAACACGTACAAACAGTACATTTCACACTCATGGCCTCCTCAATTTTTTTCCTTGCTATGCCAGTGTTTAAAGGGAGTTCAATAAAGCTTTATAGTAGTGCAGAATATTCAAGGCTCGAACATGTAAGCCCATTAATCAAGACCGCAAGTGTGTGCCTGCATAGTAATCAAGACATGCGATTAGACCACATGTAGCAGTGTAGTGCAGCGTACGTTGGCATTATATATACATGCTGATGCGCAACGTCTGAAAAGATTTATCGCTTGCAGTTTTTCTTCACACCTAAACCGAATCCTAAAAACGGAACCGGTTCAAAATAGAATCCAGTTACGTAGGATTTGATATTCTGAAATGGACATCCCTAACGGGAATCTTCACAAACAGCTCTAACCACATAAGACAAACAACTGTTTAAGCTCAAACCTGTACCCTGGTACCGGTACCATAACAATTAACATGTTTAATTTGTTTCGGCATAAAGGCAACTAGTACTATAAACTTTTTCCTTCACGATTACGACATGATAGCATACCAGTACTAGGCTTACAATAACACAAACTTAACCTTCCTCACGTTGGAGTACACTATGACCAAACATAGTCTATGATAGCTCTAATGAGTAATACAGAATACCACTTCAAAACTAAAGCATACAACGCTTCCTGCAAATTGAATCCAATGAAAAAGCAGGTTATCAGAGCTGGCCTGATGTATGAAGCAAACATTAGCAATCGCAAAGGCTGGCAACCTTTGAGAGTGACGTTAATCATGGGCGACCACTCACAAAATGCAAAAGTTGGCGACATTTCAGATTTGCCAACCTTTGCTTCACATCCAGTGTAAACACACCTTTAGTGTTTAAAGGACTTCACCTTTGCTAAAACTCCAACTCTAATCACAATAGGTTAACCTTTTAAACATGCATTTAGCTCATGCTCTCCCTGTGATTTTTATATCTGATATGAGCATGTCATTAGTTGTTTGATGTCATTATAAAATTTGCATAGACAGAGCAGATGTGTGTACCGATGCAATTTTTATTTCCAAATTTGGTAATTGCAGATTTAAATGAGTGCATTGCCAATTTTTGTTTCCAAATTTTAATTGCAGTTCTAGGCCTATATCATTGCATGTTTAAATATTGTGTTATTCTTTTGGAAGGCTTTATTTCACCGGAAATTTTTATCTAGTTTTTTATTAATTCTGACTCAAATATAACGCAAACTCTAATGCTTAGTCTAAAACTATTCCCAAATCGAACCCTAACCCAAACCCTAACCTAAACCCTAATCTTAACCCCTAAAAAAGCAAATGAAAAAAGCGCGGATGAATATTTCTCATTCTCGTTTTATTCTCTCTAAGTTGAAAATTTTCGGTGAAATAGTCACTACCTATTCTTTTTGCCTGATGAGACTCTTGAGCAAGGTCGAAACGCGTCGCGATAGCTCAATCGCACTGTATATTACAATAATAAATTGTATAGATGAATAACTTATGCTTCTAAATGCTGGCTGTAAAGATGGCCTAAGTTACTGGTTGAAACACGAAAACCTAAAGTTTTAGGTTGACAATCATTGAATGAAATTTTAATGATTCTAATTTGCTACTAATTTTTAGTTAAATGTTCATTTACTAAGCAATGTGTCGCACATGCATTTAGCTTGTGCTCTCCCTGTGATTTTTATATAAACATGTCATACCGGTAAGTTGTTTAGGCTACCGTAATTAAGTTTTTGATATTGTAGAAATCAAAGAAAATAGATTTTTCAAAAGTAACGATGTCTAAATTGGACATATAGCCTTAAACTTTTATTTTTGGTCATCATCAGATCATCTACTAATACAATCTCAGAATCTGTAATTGTTTAAAATTAATGTGAATAGTTTTGTTTTTCCGCCCCGAAGCGTGTTTATTCCAGAATGAGTCTGATTACAGCTGCAAAAGCATTCTATTTCCTACTGGTACAGTATCATCTAATACTAATAGGCTATTTTACTGGGTGTACCATACGAAATGTAACGCATTTCAAATTTGGTAAATGATAGCCTAGGTATTATTAATAGCCTATGCATCAATGCATGATCTGTGATGACAACAATCCTCACTTACCACCAAAAAGGTGGCAGGTGATAAAAACAACAATTTCTGCAGTTTTAAAACACATCTGACCTAATAATTTTCATGTTAAATTAAGTTAATTAAAACATTCATTTAAAACTTTAGGGGTCTACAAAATATCTTCTTTTCATGTATTCATAATAATACTTTCTCAAAAGCAAATATAATGTCATTACAAAGTTAAATATTGCCAATTAGCAGGATCACCTGTCAATAGAACAGCCATCCAATTATTGGTTTTAACAATCGCCACCTTTTTCATGGTAGTTGCCAAGCGCTTACTGCCAATGCTCAACTGCCAACTGCCAATGCACTACTGCCAACTGCCAATGCCAACTGCCAACAAAATTGGCAGTTGCTAAAACGCCAATTTCAATTGGCAGTGCCAACTGCCAACAAAATTGGCAGTTGTTAAAACGCCAACTTCAATTGGCAGTTGAAACTGCCAATCGAAATTGGCGCCAATTTTGGTCACAACCCCGCCTCTGATATTCACCAACCATGTGTAACTACTACAATGTTCACAACGTCACAAGGACGACAACAAGCGCATTTACTGCTTTTTTTTTTTAGAAATTGGTTTTGCGGAGTGATAACTTTCCAATTAGACTCCGCTATATACTGTTTCGACAAATGATTTCGATATGCTTTTTCAAAACAATTAAATGAATGTGTGCTACCCCAAAGCTAAAAGAAACGTGTATTGTGTAAATACCGTGCAGTCGTTAACACATCTAATAACTTTCAATGTTGTGCAACCAAAAATGTGATCATTGTTTTAATTGTCGCCAAAGTCGCAGCCTATTCGTCTGCAACAAGGATTTTGCATGTTTGCTTTGGTAGCCGCTCGAACCATAAGCTGAAATTTTTTTGTTGGAATAATGTATGCAGTTTAGTGGCATATTTACCGTAAGTAAACTCATCCGTCTCACGTTGCATCACAACAGGGGTTTGAGCAGGGTTTGAGAAGGTGCGTAGCCAAAAATTCGCAATGAGGAGTCTTGTGTTTGGGGTCTGGGGGCCGTGCCTCCAGCCGCCGGAGGTGCCTGCGGGCAGAGCCCCCAGCGCTCAAAAAATTAGCATTTTTTTTGCAAAAATAATTAAATTTTAGGGCTATTTAGAAAAAAATAATGCTTTTAAAACGTGGTACAGAAATTGGCAAAGCAAACACGATTAGAACAGGTTGAATAAATGGGCTATGTGGGAAGTGGCTAATGGTAAAGTTATAGTTCTCTTTTTTGCATCAGTGTTGTAGAGTCGAAGCAAAATCAGTTCGACTCTGACTCTCAGCCATTTTTTCAGTTCGACTCCAACTTCGACTCTGACTTCCGGGATTTATTTCCTTTCGACTCTGACTCCCGACTCTAGCAAAATCCTTTTTTCGACTTCGACTCCCCATAAAAACCTTCGACTCCGACTTTGCAACACTGCAGCAAACTAAATACAAGCCTATTTAAGAATGTGAAGATAAAAATATAAGCGTATACTGTCGCAGACCGGCCAGTTGGTCGAGCGGTAACGCGTTCGTGTCTGGAGCGGGAGGTCTGAGGTTCAAATCTCGGGCCGGTCAAATTGAACACAGTGTTGCCAACGGCTCGCCACCGCTGCGACATTTCTTCGAAAGGAGCTGTGTTGCCCGGGCGCAATGACGCGGAGATGGGCCCCGCTAACTTGTTACACGCCTCGGCGTACTACAGCGAGTATAATGAAAGATTTGATTGTTGCAGCTAGACTAATGCGTGCTAATGCTATATGCAACTTGACTACAGTTACGTTCAGAGGTGGGCAAAGCGCAATTACAAGCGTAAAGCGCAACTTCCGTAACCTCCGCAATTGTGGAAGTTGCGTTGCGCTTTAATTTTTTTATTTTGAAACATTGCGGAAGTTGCGTTGCGAACTGAAGTCTTTAAAATTTGTTGCGCTTTAATTGCGCTGCGCTTTCAAAATTTTTTTCGGTTAATAGCGCAATTCTATGCATTGAACTCAATTTTGTTCCATTTTAATTGTAATGTTGATAAATATCGGCCGTTTTTAGCAAATTATTTATTCTTTTTTCGTCTAAAATTGCAAAAAATGTTGTATTTGCATTGTGTTGTGAAATTTCGATAGAGGAATTTAGGTTGCGCTTTAACTTGGTACGAAAATGCCGTTCCGCAATTGCGGAATTGCGTTGCGTTTCAACTGAATCAAAAAATTTATTCCGGAAGTTGCGTTGCGCTTCAGAAATTAAAAAATTAAATTGCACATATTGCGCTGCGCTTTTACTGGTAGAAAAGATCGTTGCGCTTTGTTGCGCTGCGCTTTTGATATAATGTAATTTGTGCCCACCTCTGGTTACGTTAAAACAGGAAGTAGCTTACATTTTAATCAGATTTTTATGCAACACTGGGAGTCGAGCATATATTTTTCGACTGACTCCGACTCCCAACTCCGGCAAAATGTTTTTTTCGACTCTGACTCCCGACTCCAGCAAAATCCTTTTTTCGACTCTGACTACGACTCTCTGTAAAAACCTTCGACTCCCTCGACTCCGACTCTGCAACACTGGTTTGCATACATGTAAATCAAATATCCTATGGTTCAATAAAACTTACTCGGAGTAATCTATTTCGTCTATATTTTATAGAGAAAAATATCTGGATGGGGGCTAATGGAAAAATATTTGAGAATTGATACTCTCTGCGCTGTTCGCTGCTGATAAAACGACAAACCCCGCACAGCGCTGAGAAAAAAAAATTGATTGGTAATTAACTAATACTGAATCGCCTCCCATATTCCTGAGTTTATATTTGTTGATGAAACCTGTGTTCAGCATTTTTACACCAGCGATCAAATTTGGTTGCTGATTTTTGACCATTTTTTAAAGTTTTTAGTGATTTGTGAGTTTTGTTTTGGGACAAATTAGCACCCATCTAAATTTCAAAAAGATGCTATAAATCACTTTTTAGTCCATTCCAGTGCAAAAAAACAACCTGAAAAGTGCTAAAAACCTGGTATTTTCTTATTCTGCATTTAGGTCGTCAGGCCAATGGAGGGGGCTATAGCCCCCCCGCTACGCCACTGGGTCTGTGGGCGGAGGCCAGTTGATGAAAATTTTGATGTTTCGTCAAATGAAGACCACATACTAGTACAAGAGGTCTCAAGTCATCTTGCACTATCAAACCAAAAACTTGAAATTCGAGCTAAAATATTAGTCATTTTGAACTTAAATAGCGGTTGCGCCACTTTTTGAAAGTATGTTATTTCTATTACAAATTAAATTGTATTGATCACTGATTAAGAGGATCTCTATCCTGGTGTTATATTGCTATTGTGCATTGTTTGCTTGGTGTTTGATGTTTGTTTTTGGAGCAACAGAAATAATTTTTTGTTCTGTGTTCCTGTCAGTAACTGAAACAGTAAACTTTGAACCGGGAGCGTCAAACCAAACACTATCAAAATTGGTATTCACAGCTTCCATACTTGACGTAAGCATTAAAGAGTCCGTATGAAGCCACCACGTGTCCAATGTCGCATGGGAACAGAACTGGTGCATGGCAGCTAACCTCAAATGCCGCTGCCTCCTGGCCAACGTAAATTTGGTAATCTAGTTGTACCCTGATTACAATTTACCATAGGTGGGCAAGTTAATGCAAAACGTTAGCTTCGCTAACCACTAGTCCGTTAACAAACTTTACACCTCCGTTAACGTTAATCCGTTATTTTCAGCTTTAATTAACGGAAGTCAATAAAGTCCGTTAATTCGTTAATATTTTGTGTGTAATTTACATTTCTTTTTGTTTATTCGCTTCTAGAACACGTATTGACGTTGTTGAGCTGATTGTAAGGAAAAATTTATTGCTATGGTGGTCTTTTTGTGTTTTGGAAGTTACATTTTACAGTCTAATCCAAGTTCAAGTTAAGGGGCTTCAAACGCACTAACGAAGTTACGATCGAAAAATCTTTGGAAATTGCGAACAGCGATAATTAATAGACGTATGAAGTTGTAGCTTATTTATTATTTGCCAAAAAAGAGCTCCGTTCTTCGCTTTTTTCTATCACTAGTGCTGATACGCAACAAGTGCTACCAGTGCAAACTGGTTTGTACCGGTACAATGAATGAATGGTGCGAAATATTAACAATACAAACCTTAACGGAAGTTACTTTAGTCCGTTAACACAAACAAACTTTTTAACGGATTAACGAGTTAATGAAAAAGTTAGCTTCGTTATCAACGGACTTGTGCCCTCCTGTGCAATTTACAATACCTACTTAGTAACAAACTAAGGAAATGCTAAAATTTGTGGAATGCTGAAAATTCGATGAGTGATCACAATTAACAATGTATTAAAGGCAACCAAAATTACATATGAAAAAACAATGCGCAATATCTTTCAATGACTATTATCGATAATACTGTCTAGTGTCTAATCGTTACGCCTCAATTCTCCTGTACGCAGTATCGGTGTCTCGTGCAGGGCCAGTAGTGAATTTAGGGGTCCGGACTCCGTTCTTTTCAGACCAGAGAAGTACAAGAAAATTGAGGACTCTTAATGATTTAAAGCCACTTTCGAAACATTTACTAAGGGGGGAGGCTAGTACTAATCAAAATTAAAGCTTACAAATATTAAAACCTTTGCAAAATCGCTAAAACTAACAATCAACTTTGATTGCTTAATGCAAAATCCTCAACGTAGACTTCAACAACTTTGCGTGAAATGGGAGGAGGGCAGGATTCAGTACTTAATTTAGCTAATTACCGATCACTTCTATTAAATCTCGTTCCAGTAGCCCCTTCTCCAAGATCATTGTTTTTTTAAATACAAACGAAATAGATTAAAACTTGTGATATTTTTTCATTTTAAGATTTACTAGCTTGTAATAAAAAGACTAAAATTTTACCATTAACAACCGCCCTCATAGGCCATGTACGCAGTCAGTTTAATCATGTTTGTGCGCAGCTAATTTCTATGCCACGCATCAAAAGCATAAATTTTTACTAAAATAGGCCTAAAATTAAGTTATTTTCCCCAAAAAAAAGCAAAATCTCCAAGCGCTGGGGTCGCCACCAGACTCCCCAAATAGCCCCTCTCGTTACAGATACCTGGCTACGCTAACAACCGGTATGCAATTAAACTGAAGCGGAAATCGTACAAAAACGTCTGCAAAAACATTATATTTTGAAAGGACTCCCCATGCACAAATTTCTGGATCCACCCTTGAGGACTAATATAATTACGCAGGCAAAATCATTTTAAGATTATTGCCACAATATGTGATTAAGGCAAAATACATCGTCGTGTATCCGATTTTAGCGCAACATCAAATCTTTCATTATACTCGCCATATAACGCCGAAGCGTGTAACGCGTTGGCGTTATATGGCGTCACTGCACCTGCAGGCAATACAGCTTCTTCCAAAATGTCGCAGTGGTGGCGAGCCATTGACAACACTGCGTCGGATTTGACCGGCCCAAGGTTTGAACCTTAGACTTCCCGCTCCAGAGAGGAACGCGTTAGCGCAACAATAACATTCTAACTTATTAATAACCGTTTGCGTCATCGTAACGCATCGCTAATGACTTCACAATGGTTCAAGTATTTTATTGATTAGCGAAGCGTTACGACGGCACAGACGGTAATTAACATCAGTGTCGCCAACTAAATGTTAAAATCCAAATAAAATGTTGCGCTGAAGTCGGAGGATTCAACAATATGCGCAGAGGTTGGCAACCGCTCCTTTTAAAGGAGAGTCACACAGACCCCTAAGCGACGCAACACCGCTTCTTTTGATTCTTAGTATGTTATCTATATACGATTGTATTATTGATGTTTAACTAGAGTAACTAGGCTACTGACTGAATGTCAAATCAGTGATTTCCAACAATTTAGCTATTATCAGAGACACTCGCCATTATCCGAAAACAATTGCGAATTCATCCGTCGCAAATTATTCAAAATTATCCGATCTTTCCAGAATTATCTGAAAATTCCGCTTCAAAAGCGAGTAGCGGCTGACCATTAGAAAAGGAGCGCTTTTCTGCAAAGCTCTGAATATACGAGAAGTAGAATATCTCCGGAACAGTTCGGCTAACAAGAATTGAGTTAACGCAAATATAATGTGATGATATTGCGTTAATTTTAAGAAACCCCATTGATTTTGCTTGTTGTTTTCCTTCACCTTTCGGTACGGTTTTACAGTGCTACAACTGTTTAGACACAAAGGCATTGCACTAAAATAATGACTCCTAAAATACATTTTGGCTCTAGAATATCCGCATTTTTGAAGTCTAAGCAAGTTTTGAAATTCAGAATATGCCTTCAGCTACTGTTGGGAGTGGCATGACTGACTCAAAACAATAAACCAAAAATAAAGCAGCAGTCGCAATTTGTTAAAAACGAATTGAATTGAAAACAAAATATCAAAGCGGAAATAGTTCAAGAAAGGCAGTGGGTTTGCAAAGAAGCTAGCACATTGTATCAACAGCATGAAAAATCTACAGAGCAGCAAATTACTAAGGTCTTTCGGTCTCAACTACCACAATGTTTTGTAGTTGAACTTGAACTTCACAAGATACTGCAGCCTAACTTGAGCAACATCGTACACAATATACTCGTTGTAAAGCAAAGAGCTTTTTTCGCCATACTTGCCCAACTCCGCCTTTGTACCGGTACCCATTGGTATCGTGTACCCTTCCTTGCTTAAGGTATGAGTGGAAGGATCAGGCTCGGTCATACCGATTCCTTTCACGCTGTGCTTTCCTTTAGGAAGCTTTCGGATGCATTGCGCGTCGGTTAGTTCTTTCCTACAAAAATCAATAGCACGTATGAACTAGTTAATATTTACGTAATTTTTTCGGGGTTGCCATAACCGCGAACCCCGCGCCACTAAACCAGTTAAGTTGGCCTGATGACTGATGATGAGGAGTTGGGAAGCTTTTCAAAACGAATTCGAGCTCGTCACTATTAAATTTCGCTATTTATAATCTGTTTTAAACCTGTTCTTGGATAAGAGCTTGATTTGCTTGAAATTTTAGAGCTTTCCAGCGGCAAGTATTTGTCAACTTCAGCAAAACTTTGTACGAAAGATCTATCATCTGACCATTGTTTCAAGGTAACACGATAGGGTTAAAAATGCTATAATGACTCTCAGAGCGTTTAAAAACACCATTTGATGTTTTGAAGAGGTTAAAAATTGCATGACATTCACGAATTTTATTCCCTAAAAAAGTTAGAATTAGTGGTCAAATGATCGAGCGTGTGTTACTGAAACGGTAGATCTGGGTTGGATACCCAATCACGTCAAACCAAAGACTATAAAAATTGGTATTTACAGCTTCCCTGCTTTACGTTCACAATTAAAAGGGACAGTGTGAAGCCTCCGCCGTGTGTAGTAAACGGGTTGGCGGGTAGCAGCTTGACTTGAAAGCCGGAAGAACCCTTCACTACCTCCTGACCAAGGCAACTTGGGAAATAAAAAGAAATTAGTAAATTACAATAAAAAATTAAACGGCCAAAAAGTTTGACCACTGGAAGGCTTTCGACCAATGGAATACCTTCTATTGTGCCTAATTCCTTAAAAAAGCATCATATATTATGAAATTTTAACGCTTTTTTTCTAAACGTCCAACATCTTTAGCATTACACAATGGGTCCTGGAACTTACATGTTTCCCAAAGCAACATCCGCCAGCAAACACAGGCCTGTCGTGTTTGTTCTTGATGTCGCACAATAATTTGCACTTTTCGACACCATGTCAGCAAAATAAATGCCTTTTCCGAACATGTAGCCGGTCTAAAACAAAAAATTGTAGTTTAACATACTTTTTTCCGCTAAAAATCAGTCAAAAAATTATTTTTCGAAGTATTTTCCGCATTAACCATAAAAAGCCCAGCCAATCAGTTTTTGTTTTAATGCGATTTTCCAATCCTATCAAGCTGTAGTAGCCTGAAATTGAGGTTCTTCGGACCCAACACTTACTTCCCTTGTTCTCGCATAGAGTATGAATAATGAAGCCTGAAAACTAAACCGATGAAATTGAAACAAAACTGTAAACTAGCTTTTCGCGTAAAACACAATACCAGGTCCAGAACTATTTTGCGCGAGTACGGCAAAGCTTGTTAACTTGGTAAGAGTAGCTGACTGGTCCATTGCCACCTACTGAGCAAGGTAACCACCTCCGTAAACCGTCTCCTCAAAAGAGCAGAAAATTAACCTTGAAAATCAAAGATAATAGTAGATCTACCCACCACGGGCGCTTCTGGAGGCGCGATTCTCAATCCTTGTGACAAAATGCCAGCGTAGTTGCTCGTTCGTGATCCGTGCCAGAGCAGTTTGCGATTGGGAAGAGACTGAAACGGACGGAATCTGGCTGCCTCTCCTGTAAAAAAATTAATATCCCAGATACAAAATTGGTGTGGTTAAGCTGTTCAGTGCTCGCACAGTATTATCGTAGCTCCATTTAAACATTTTCAAAATCATGAAATATTCTTCTGGCTTTTGGATAAAATTGAACGTGTACATTTAGCAAACAAGTAGCTAATACCTTAAGAATGCAAGCTGTGTAGCGCAGAACGTAAAGGTGTGCTGGAAAAGTTTAACACAATTTGATATTAAAAGACAAACAAAACCCCAAATGTAGAGTCTATATATTTTATATTGTCATAAGTTTGAATTTCTAATTCTTTAACCAAAACATAAGGTCGTCGGAAATTTAAATAAGATTACGAACAAACAACTATCACTCGTACTGCTACACTTACCTTTTCGTTCTATCTTAAAGAGTTCCTCAATAGACAAAGTATACATGTTGTGAGTTGAAGCGTGAGTTAATTCAGCGTATTTTTCAATCATCGCAAATTCCTCCGAATCTTTGGCAATAGGCTGATAAAAAACACTAAGTTCAAAATTTCAAGGTTTTCGAATCAAATTACTGCAGCTAAACTAAAAAAGAACAAGCAAAATTAAAAAACATCTTTTCTGATCAGCACAGACAGTTTGAATACATAAAAAATTTCGATTTTTTTTACGTGCATTGCACGAAAATAAGCTCAAAAACACTCTTCGTACCAAAATGTCGCAGTTCAGTTTGTTATAACTCGAATCAATGACATCCGCTCCACTTCCACCTTCCACCACTGATAAGAAATTGTAAGCCAATTCAATATCGTTCAAGCTGTCGAGCATTTCGACCTAAAAAAAATGCAGAATTTCTCGAAATTTCTTTAGATATGTTTATGATTCCAACCGCAATTCCATATGTATATAAATTATTTCAAATGTGTGGTTGGTAACTTTCAAGCAAAAATCTTATTTGCTTGAATTCGTAGCTTTTAAGACACAAACTACAACCACAAGTGTGAAAGACAAACGAAATGGCCCAATCCGTTGCGGCTCTTGCAACAGTTTTTGCGAATTTCAAGTCGCTGATAAAATTTAAAGGCACGAATTTCGCATCGCACAGGGCCTGTGATCTAAAGAGAAATGTTGCACAGAAAAAAAAATGTTGAAAAATGACGCACAAAAAATAAGATTGTAGATGAACTCTTGATAGTTAGTTTAATCTGGAATAAGTACCGAAATAACGGTAAAGACACTCTGTTACCTTGCTTTTCACAATATCAACATTATTGAGTAACGGAGGCTGATTGTATCCATAATCATGTGGAATCAGTGTGTAGAACTGGTTTGAATAATCAAGGATCTTGCCGCTGTCTAATTCGCCTTTTGTTATCAACTAAAACAAAAAAATAATTGTATAATCATAAGAAAACTAAGTGCAATGAGCTAAAAATGTACTAACTCGCAAACATTGAAAAAAGAATTTGTATTGTGAATCAAGCATGCTGAACTAATTGTTTCTCTTTGACTTAACTTGTTTAATCTAAACCAAATAGACATCACAGCAAATCGTTTGGCACCACGTGTTTATTGTCCACTTACCAGGCCCGGCCGGTTCTTTGTTTTGGAGCCTGCTTATTGCTGAGCTATGCGAAAAAGTGACAAATTACAAAAAAAACTTGCCCATCAAAGACTGCAAATGTAACGAAAAAACATTGCCAGCATGTGTATTGTTTGATTGTATTCATAGTTTTTTCGCAATTTTGCACTTCGTTTCACATGATTTAACATTACGGAGACACCGGAGCTAAAAACCGGGCCAGAAAAGTGAACATGTAAAAACGCTCATAATCAAATAGTCACAACAATTGGAAGTAAAAGCACGCATGATGACAGCAATGTTTAAGTTAACCTTAAAATCAACAAACCAAAATTTACACTTACATTTGTCTGGACGATTCTTATTAGAAAAAGAATGGTGCGGCATTGAATTGGATTTACTAATCGCGGTTATTGCAAAGCATTCTTCAACGAGCAATCTTACCTCAGAAGCCTTAGTTAGAACGCTGTAAGCCATTTGGATTTGACGTTTACTCAATTTACCAAGAGGCATCTTGTTCAAATCAATCTGAAACAGTCCTTTTCTTAATAAAAAACTACTACAAGTATTCAATATTTTGGGAATGGATACCTAACGTAAGCAAGCGACAATGGCATTGCTGTGTAAACTTTAACAAACGAAAATCAGTAGGTTGAAAACGAACATCAATAATACGATGGGAATGCTCTCCTTTTTTGCAATATAGTAAATTTTGGGTGAGGTTGGCTGTTCTTAATTTTCACGAATATCAGCCTCCTTTGTTCGTAAATGAGCAATTTTTCTATACTGCAGTCGAAGCTACAAGAACAAAGCAGCCAGTTAATTCGTTACGATACGGTGTCACTGCATAACAGAACTTGATTTTAATTTTGAGTAAACATGAGCCTTGTTTTCTCACATAGAAAAGAGTGTAGTTGTAAGTCTTAACTTAAATAAATTAAACATTGCCAAGGTGTCCAAAGACCGGCCACGCCCAGCTTTTCAATTTTGGCCCGCCACCAGAATTCTTGACGCAAACCCATACAAACAAACAAGTCCAATGAGACCGAACCTGCTTGTGAAAAGGCTGGAGGCCTTATTTCTGACAAAAATGTGATTAAAGATATTTTTTGGTCCTCATCGTAATTTTTGAGCAAGAGTAGTTGTAGAACATTTCTTTTTTGGGCTCAACGTATATTCTAAACAAAATCGTTCCATTTGGTTTAATGGTTGGACAGTGTACATCCACGCTGTGGTTCATTTGGCACTAGATCGAAAAAGCTTGAGTGAACATCCTTGAATAAGTTTTAATATTAGTTTAACATTGTCAGTTGAGAAACATACAACTAGTGTCGGGCCCAATGAGAATCATTTCCACCTAAAACGATTATGCAATGCTTGCTGCACTTTCAATCTTGATTCAGCTGAGTTTGTGAAAACTTTTTTCCCACCTCGTATTCCATCATCGTTTTCTTCATCGTTTCAATATCAAATATCATCCTCACTAAATCCTGGACGGAGCGGGCCAACTTGGATTTTGAACAGGCTTCATCCCAGTCGATCTGCAACCAAAAAGAAGTTACTTCATGCTTGTGGTGTCCCAAAATTGATTTGACCACGGCTTAAATAGCTTGGTTTTGATGTTCGCCGAAATGAACTTCTGGTATCTTTCAAGTCGAATATTCTTTTGTTTGCGGAAATTTCGGTCAAACATCCAAATTTGGAATTACTCTACGGTGTTTTTACCGTCGTTTCAAATAAATTTTTTGGGTGGCTATTTTCGCAAACCTAATCTAAGGGTTTGTATGTTAACATTTTAAAAATGTCCAGTCATTTTGAGTAAAATAGCAAAATTCGTCAGGCCTGTAATTTAATCACAAATTCAGTTAGATCGGAAGCAGTGTTGCCAATGGTTCGCCACTAGGGAGATTCAAAAATACACTTTTGTTTTAAAATCAAGAGGGACCCCCTAAATTTGTTCAAATTCATAAAAAAAAACGCCACACAAAAAACTTTAGTTCGATCGGTTGAGAATTGGCCGTGCAAATCCACTTTTAAGTTTTAAGGGGGTATTGGAGACTTTTCGGGGGGGGGGGGGGCAAAATAACATAAGCGATAATAACTTTTGATCTATACAACGCAAAATTACTTGTGACCACTTAAAATTCGCAGAATTACCGCAGCTTTCCGTTTATAACAAAACTGTTTTTGTGTTGTAATGCAAACAGATTTAATTTTTTGAAAAATAAAAATTCAAAAATTATAAAAATTACCATAATGGTAAAAAAAATTTAAAAGTTGCATGAAAAAGATAAATTTATTTTTAAGACAGAAAGTAGCTGGGCAATTAGTTTTGAAAAGACCGTGTAAGTGAAACTATAGACCAAAAAACAAGTAAAACATTTTGCAAAAAACAATGCGCTTTCAAAATTAATGCCAAAATGATACATTAGCTTTTGAAACAAACCTGTTGAAACGTTACGAAGTCGAACTGGCTAAAGCTGACTTTCTACCTGAAACCAGGACTATCTCGGCAACTTTTTTCAACACAGCATGACTTAATTAGAAGATAAATCAATAATTTCTGGGTAGTAAACTGTTTCTTGAGGAGGGTTAAGGCCAACAAAAACTGGAGAGATTGGTCCCGACCGAGTGATGTTTTCAAAATCAGATAAACATGTGCTGGTAGTTGATGACTATAATATTCGCTGCATCTACTGAAGCGTTGCTGTGAAGAGGATGCTACTGTCTGGCTTAAACGCTTTCCTGCTTGGATATTTTCTCTTTTCTAATTCTTTTTCCCGGGATAACTTGCGCTTCAGTTTTTTAACCAGCTTTGCACCCTTTCCACCAAAAGTAGCTTGATAGAGTCCCTTTTGATTCAGAATAAAGTTATGATCCTCAACACAGAAGCGCTGATCGATATCATCTCTTGAAATATCGAAAAGCTTGTTAGCCTCTTTGGGATCGAATCATTAGCTTTTTTTAGTATTTGATGCAGATTACTCATCTTCTTTCGACTCACGTAGCAAGTATAGCCAGGACTTGCACCTTCAACAACTTTTCCCACATCTCAATAACTTCATCATGTGTTGCGCTTATTGCTTTTTTTGCCGTACACTTTTAACTTTTAAATAAAAGAGAAGTACTGATTTGTAAGCAAATCTTCGTAGGTATTGGTTCTCTCCCTACTCCACTTCACTGCTGGACGTGTTTGCGTGAAATCATTTTCACAACCAATTAGTACAGCAGTCTATCAGACAAAGCAAATTATTTTACGTTTTTTACTTATTTATCTTTTATCTGCATAAATATGACTTACGAGTAGCAACGGTAAAAGCCATAAACTGTGAAGTATTTTTGTGATCTGAGTACTGTGACTAGCATCTACCTTTACCATAACCTACCTAACCAAATTTACCAAAACATGCGTTTTGGTTAACTTAGGTACAATCAATTTTATCCTCGTAGATTATTTTTAGTACATTAGTAATTAGTATCAATGCAATATTACATACACTGAAGCAGAAAACGTTTTGCAACGTCTCTAATATTGCAACTTGTTTACCAATACCTATATCAAATAGTTGAAAGGTCTTGAAAATGTCAACCCAGTGGGATACTAATCGATCAAATTAACCAATTACAGGTAAATAACGTGAAGATAACGCAATGCGAGTTTATGCTGATTGCTGCTATTGTCAAAACATAAGTTAGTTCAAAACGATACAAAAAAATATATCGTTATTAATAGCACTTATGTCTTTTGATGTAATGGTATTGGCGGTATCTAGTTCTGCGTAAGCTAATCGTTAATGAGGTGTCGTTAAACATTTTGATTTGTTGAGGCTTACTGGTCGTTTATTCCATCACACTATTTTTTCATAAATGGGATGTTTTTCAAAAAAGCTGTTTGTATCACAACACAAAAATAGTTTTGCCGTAAATGGAAAGCTGCGGTTATTCTTATTAAATTATCTTCTCATAAAGTCATACTATGTCGAAAAAAGTCGCCAAGATTGTCCTGATTTTAGGTAGAAAGTCAGCTTTAGCCGGTTCGACTTTGTAGCGCTTCAACAGGTTGGTTTCAAAAGCTAATGTATCATTCTTAAAAATAAATTTATCTTTTTCATGCAACTTTTAAATTTTTTTTACCATTTTGGTAATTTTTTATAATTTTTGAATTTTTATTTTTCAAAAAATAAAATCTGTTTGCATTACAATACAAAAACAGTTTTGTTATAAACGGAAAGCTGCGGTAATTCTGCGAATTTTAAGTGGTCACAAGTAATTCTGCGATGTATAGATCAAAAGTTATTATCGCTTATGTTATTTTGCCCACCCCCCAAAAGCCGCCAATACCCTCCCTAAAACCTAAAAGTGGATTCGCACGGCCAATTCTCAACCGATCGAGCTAAAATTTTTTGTGTGGCGTTTTTTCATCAATTTGAACAGATTTAGGGGGTCCCTCTTGATTTTAAAACAAAAGAGTATTTTTGAACCACCCTATTCGCCACTTTTGTATGTTTTTTAAAGCTTTGCCACCTAAGCTCTTTGGTCTTGTCTCTAAAGGTTTAATCAAATCACTACAAACAGATGCTATAGATATTAACGATTATTAACATACATGATTTTTGATTGAGTACCTTTTTAATTTCATTTTCTCCATAATCAATTTCTACGGGATAAAACAAACGAGGTTCCTTAATAAAATTCTTCGTTCCAAATTCGTTTCCTGAAAACAGCAACACCAAAACTACGAATGGAATTTTTTGCAGTTTTTCTTGATCACAGCAAAAAAAAAAAAAAGGATATAAGTTCAGACTTGCTTAAACTGGTGGGGCAACTTTTTTGTTTTAACTCCAGCATTCTTACTTTTGTTACGCTTGAAAGCTCTATATACGCTTCTTTCAAAAAATGACTTCCAGTAGCATGGTATTGTTGAATGGTATTCATACACATTAGACAGTAATAATATGCGAGTGTACTAATATTAACTGCTTTATGAGTTATTTTTTTCGAACCTGTTTTTTCCAAGTAGTGATCAGAGAAAAAAGCGACAGCAGAATTAAGACTGTGAAAATCATCCAGTTTCGTTCCTCCAATGGTGGTACCAACGCGACCCCAGGAACGAAATACGTACCATCTAAAAAAAATTAGCATATTAAAGGTAGAATACACCAACGAAGATTTAATGCAGACAATCAATTTTTTATCTTCTACACCGTTCAACTAACATGACTAAAAAAACAAACAAAATTCGTAAGCTAAGAAGAACAGTAACCCCTGAATTACGATCAACGATCATAACTTACTCATGAACAGAAAACAACCGACACTTACTTTCTTCCATGATTTGCTTGCAAAACTTGCAATTTATAGTAGGAATTTGTTTCATTTTGCATGTCGACTTTTGACAAAGTAGCTGTGTATTTCAATCCCTGATACGTCAAAACTTCGGTGCTGTCCTAGTAAAAAAGTTTCAATGTTAAAAAATATGTTTCCGATTTATTTTTAAATTTTGGTCGGGTATCAGAATGAAGTCATTAGAATATGTTATCACAGCAAGCCTAATGTCAGGCACCAAAACTTAGTAACGCGGGAGAATAAAAAAACATCTTGTTTTTTTCATTAACATAATCTAAGTCCGTTTGCAAGTCGAATGCTTAGCAGGCTATTCTTTAAAGCAGGTCTATTTCGACTTTCGAGCCAGTTAAATCGTAAAAAAACTACCTCATAAATGGGTGCTGTTCACTTGATCACAAAAAGCCTTAACAAGCCTTGATTTTTTTTTACCTCCATTTGTGATTCCGGGTCCACTGCTGAGCCAGATTTTACAATGAGCTTCATCTTCTTTGGTGCAGTTTTGCCTGAAAAATATAAGTTTTTTGGTCACTTAGGGTTTTTTACTATTATTTTGTACAAAATACTCTCAAAATGTTCGAGTACTAAACTAATCGGCAACAGCAACAACCGTATTTCTTGATCTGAAAATCGCTCACAAAATGGGGTAATACACAGGAATAAAAATTACAAATAAAGGATTTAAACAGATAAAATCGCAAAACATTAAGAAGACAGATTAAAATTCGAACCTTCACTAAATTATTAATTTCTTACTTTTTTGCTCTTCCAAAATTCGTTTCATACTTTTGGGATCACTGTAGTCAATTTTCTGTTAAAATACAAATTTAACAATTTGGTAAAGAAAAACACATCAAAGACTGACAATTATAACGATGAATACAGACGATCACAAGACCAGTATCATGACAAAACACCATCAAAACAAAACGATCTACCAAAGGGTCCGACTAATCGAAAATAGACCTTTCTTTGAAACATTTGCACTGCATTTTTCGATTAATCGTTTTCTGTAAGCCATCAGCGCGGACCCTAGGAAAGAGCCACTAGAACGGCGACAACTTAAAACAAGCAATGTAAAAAAGTTATCCTCCTACACGATTCGAACCAGCCGCCGATGGATTACTAGAACGGTGCTCTACCAATTGAGCATGCAAAGAAACGTCTTCTTTTATAGCTTAATTGATAGAGCACTCCTACGACAGGCAATCCATAGGCTACGAGCTCGAGTCTTGCTAGAGAACAACTTTTTCGCATTGCATGATTTTAAGGGTTGCCGTTTTGATAGTTCTTCCGTAGGTTTCCGTGCCGGGAGCCTAAAGAACGAAAACGATTAAACATTGAAACTTTTCTCGTAACGTCAAAAACATTAAAAGTAAATTGTTCCTTAAAAAGTATAAGGTGTTAAATTCACATCATGTCGTATTTTAAGGATTGAAGTTTTGAAGAAAATTCTATCATTAAATAGAAATTTACTTCTTTGCCCCAGCTAGCAATTGAAAACTTCTCGAGCAAAGGTTGCAGTGGGACTTGCGCAGTTAATTTCTCGCATTCATCAAGGAATTCTTCTGATAGAACAAATAAGTCTTGTAGTTCAGCATTGTGTATTTTACTCTTCCCCGCTTCAACTTCGCCTAAAAATGAAAATTTTTTTCTTTTGTCTGCAGGTTTATATATTTCTGAGTTCCCTTTGGGTCCCTTAAAATCACTTCAGATTGCCCAATTTAGTATCTAAACGAGCCACTATCACTACAGCGTAACGTTTGGTTTGTACATAATCCCTATTGGGTAATTGGGGAGATTAATATTAACCTTTCCAGTTAAAAAAATACAGACTGTCATAAACAAAAGGGGAGACATGCAACGAGCATGATGCTAGAACTTTGATTTCCACAGAAAATTAAGCTAAGATACAATTGCGTTAACATGATACAAAAGAAAACTCTTACTTTTGGTGCTAATGCAGAAATGAGCATTTGCCATTGAGGTCGTCACAGAACCACCGAGTTTTTCAATTCTTAACTTCATTTCTCCCTGTGGTTTGTTGAATCGACCAATGAGAACGATCCACTTTCTCTTTAACGGTTTCACTGCAGCTCTGAAACACGTTAAATTAAAAACATCGAAAATTTTAGTGGAAAAATTAGTTTTTGCTCCTGCAAGTAAATTTACTCAATTTATTTTTCTCGCAAAAATAGAATTAGCAAAATTTGAAAAAACTTGTGCGAGTATTTCGTTGTTTACAAAACAATGCACACCCAAAATAAAACTTACTAACTAGCAGGTAAAAGCCAATGTAAACGTACATTTTAAGAGCTGCATTACCTTGCAGTTTAAACTTAAGCCATTTTTCATCTAAAATAAAAAAGTCACATGAATTTCTAACTTAACCACTAGCTAAAATACTTTGTACTTACTTTGGTGGAAAAACTCGATTTCTTGGTTTGTATTTGTACTTTTTGCTAAAAATATGAACTCAATTTTATGATAGCCAACTGAAAGAGATACTGCTTGAAATCGATTTTATTAAAAAATGAGAAATACCTGAGAGAATAAAGAGGTGCCCCAAACCTTTTTCCACAATTGCCCTTATTCGCGAAATTACGATTTAATCGGTTTGACTCCGTATCATTGGCAACCCTGCATTTCGCAATTTTGTGACATCACAAAAGGTTGATTTTTCAAAATTTCACACAGACTTTAGGCTATTGCCTATGAAAGATAAAACAACACCAGCCTAACCAAATCTGAAAACTTGGCTACAGCTACCTGTACACCTAGGCTATTAGTACTGCTCTACAGTAGCCTTTTGTGATGTCACAAAATTGCAAAATGCAAGGTTGCCAATGGTAAGGAGTCAAACGGATTAAATTGTAATTTCACGAATAAGAAGAATTGTGGAAAAAGGTACGGGGCATCTCTTTATTACCTCAAGTAGTTCTCCTTTCTTCAACAAAACCGATTTTGAGCAGTATCTCTTTAACAAAAAAATCTTAAAACTAACTGATTTTGCCGACAATGGCATGGTATCACCTCGATTTCTTATCTGGGAAATTTCGGCTAGCGCAGAGAGCCCAATTGGACTTCAAAAACTTTTTGAAGAGTGACAAATTAAACTTCGCAAAAATGCACACAGGTTAATTACAGTTCTTCAATGGGACCACTTTGAACGTCAAATTGCAAGGCCAAAACTAGCCAAGTGGCCAATGGGTAAATAAAATTAGTCCAGATAAAATATGAAGACCAAAGTGGAACATTTTGGGTCAGAAAACAAGTCAAGACCAAAGAAAAAAGAAGGTTCTCAGCACGTTTCCTGGGCCGAATCAAACATATCTGCACTGCAGGGTATATTCAGTCAGAAAAACAAGGGTCATGGGCAAGATACAAATTTCCTAACCGGCCAGACTTTAAAAATCCCTGGGTTTAAAAACCATTCGAGAAATCACTCATTCAGGGCGGATAAGCATACGACAGATTTTTAGATTTAGTGATCGAACAATAAACCTTTCAGCAAATCGAAAATTATCAAGAGTAAAGTAAATGGTATACTCCCGCAGTCCACAAGTGGAAGAGGATGTTTTTAAAATACTACAATTGAATCTTTAGCAAAATATGACAAAAAAAACAACAACAAAAACTGATAAACAAATAAATACAACTTACAGATATGGTATGTCTTCTTTAAGTTGATCAGGAATCGTCCATGCTGTTCTCGTCGCATCTGTCGTAGTGTTGGTGCATTTGGTCCATTCGGAAAGATCACCAACACACTGGTAAAATCCCCTACTACTGGCAACTAATTGTCCGTTTTTACAAACGCTGCAAGGTGCAAGCCTTCCAAATAGTAGACCATCAGCCACACGATCATAAATCTGAAAAAGTTGGATGGTGGTACAAAACTTGAGTATTGCTATAATCAGATCTTCAATTCTTCGAAGCTTTTTGTCGGACACTTATCAAGATGATTAGGCAGAAGAGCGCAGAAAATAAACAATTATTTATAAAACAAGTTCGAGCCGTGATTGGGTGAAAAGAAGAACCAATGAGAGACCGGCATTACTTTGAAACCTTCAAAACTATAATCGAATTCTTTTTGTCTGCAGAGAAAGGAGTTATATCTAAAAATTTAAAACAAATTCTGCAATTTTATAGAACAGGTTTCCCATTCTGAAATCGCAAAAATCTAGAAATTACTCTCAAAGCAGAGTTTCCCTGAGAGATTAGTCACTTAAATCTTAGTACCAACATGCACAAGTAAAATATTCCTTTCAGCATTTTACCTTGTCAATCCCGGTTGGAATCGCTTGTCCATTGCAACTTAAAATGGATACCAGTTCTGGCTTTTTCATGTCCAACTTTTTCAAAGTGTCAATTGTCTTCCAGAGAAGTTTGCTTTGTTCGCAGAGTTTTTTTGACAATTCTGAATCTCCCAAGCCATTTTCAGCATGTCCATTGGCAGTAGCAGCAGCACTCTGCTTTGTATGTTTTGATTTTTTCCCTCTTTTCCTACAGAGGAAAAAATGTACTAACCAAATTTGACTATCATGTGAATCCAAATTTGATTTACTCTAAGCCAAATTCAGTGTGGACAAATTACTAAAAGGTGTTTTACTGTTTTAGCTTTGATTATGATCATCTCTTGCTCCAAAATGTTTAGTGGTATCACCATTATTCAGTGCAGCCAGAATTCCGAGTCCAGCATGAGTCCATCAATGCCCCATTTCACACAAAAAATTACTTGCTGTAGTGACATGACAATAATAAGGCATTTCCGATTCCTAGCAAATAAAATGACTTTAACAGTCACTATGCAATGAAGTCATTTTCTACGCAAATCAGTGCCTCTTTGTAGCCAATGAAAAACCAACAGGCTACAAAATTGAAGTCCTGCTTGGCAGACGAACCGAGTCGCAATAGTGGTCGCCATTATGATGATCTGGTCCACCAGCCAGCCTGGATGCTACCACCAACCCAAGCATGGCGCGGTACCTGCATGGACTATCATTTTGATGTGACACTGTATACAAAAGAAGCTAGGAAGAATTTCAGTTTGAAAAGTTGCTCCAAGTAATACAGTACTACAACATCATAAAACTGCATACTTCTTATCCAAAAGCTTTTTGATTGTATCTCGGTCACTTGCATCCAATGACTTGAAATTAGTTAGCATATCAGCTGTGTATTCATCCTTCCAATCGAGCTCATTTTTACGTTTGATAAAGCAGCCGACGTGATGCCAGCGATCTATTGGGCCCAGAAAAGCTTTTTCTGGATCAATTTCTTTGTGAGAAATGCGAATTTCTTCCTGTTAGCAATATAATCACAAAAATAAGCATGCAGCACTCCAATTCATAAAATTGCAACTTTAGATACTTCTACCTCTTGCGATTGCAATTACTTTTCATGCTTGCACAATGCATTGCAAACGTACTGCAAAAATTCAAACAAAAGCTTAAAAAGCATATTGTTTAAATATTCACAATTGAAGGGCAAAAGCTTTTCATCTTTGTTTGTTGAGTGTATTCAGTGATAAATAAAGACAACTGATCACTTAAGGAGTTGTTTCGAGTGGTGCAGGGACTTTTGTGATGAAGCAGACATGGAAAGTTAAAATTGTGTAAAAAAGTAACTGTTTTTGCTGCTGCTTAGACAATTGAACAGCAGTGTTCCCACTAAGCTGGTTTTTGTCAACGCGTCAGCAATTTGTTGGATGAAAGCAAGTCATTTTTGACATGATAAACAAAGCTTTAGAAAAGTTGACAAATATGTGGATATCAAATCAAATCTTTCATTATACTCGCTGTAATACGCCAAAGTGTGCAACAAGTTGGCGAGGCCCATCTCCGCATCATTGCGCCTGGGCAACATAGCTCCTTTCGAAGAAATGTCGCAGTGGTGGCGAGCCATTGGCAACACTGTGTCCGATTTGACCGGCCCGAGATTTGAACCTCAGACCTCCCGCTCCAGAGACGAACGTGTTACCGTTCGATAAGACTTTAGATATACTTCAATACAGGATTGATGCAAAATTTAAGACACATAAACATTTTATAGCTTTGGGCACAGTTGTTTTGAGAAAATTTTGGCACTCACCGATAAGCAAAATAAGTTATAGGGAACACTATTGCACAGCAAATGCTGCCAACATAACATTTGGGGCATATTTGATTCGCTTTTGCAAAATTACACTTAGTCCAGTCTGCCAGTATTCCATTGCTACATTTTTTCAAACAACTTTCTTGAGTAAATTTTTACATCAAAGGCAAGAAAGCGATGGCCCAAAAGTTATTTTCACAATACCATCTAAATGATAATCATTTTTTTCTAATATTATTCCTTGGTTTAACATAGTATCATTGTGAAAGCAATCCAGACACTAATAAACTAACCTTTTCGATTTTTTCTCCACACTTCTTACAAGTGCTTTTTCCAGAAAGTGCATATTGGATCATAAAATCAGGCAAAGATTTTGAAACAAGCTTTCCTTTTCCTTTCTTTCCAGAAGCAGATGGTCCTCGTTCGATTTGAGTTCTTACTTTTTCTTGATCTTCCCAACGTAAATTGTGAAAACGACCAATTTCATCAATAGATTGGGGACGAAAACGACCAAAGAAACAAGAGAAATGATACCAATTGGGTTGCTAAAACAGTTGAAATCCATGTTTTATAACCATTAAACATGCAATAATTGTCAAGAGTTTATTTCACCACATCTGACATAGGCAAATAATAATGCTCTCAAGACATAATATGCATTGTAATAAAAAACAGTTTAAAATATGTACATAATTAGTGATTACAATGATTAATCTTAAACCAAACTCAAAGCCAAACCCAAAAGTTCTATGTTAATCCAAAAACAAAGAGGAAATGAATGCTTGCTCTTCACTTAATTATTTTTGTTATTGGCTTATGATGGTGGCTTATAGCATTAAAGACTTCCAATTATTATTGCATACTAAATGTTAACTTAAAAATTACCCTTGAAAATACCAAACCTAAAGATTACTGGAAAAGTCAAAAAATTAACTGAGCACACAAACCTTGCCATCAAAATGACGAGACTGAACCATCAGAGCAATTCTCAGTGAATCTTTAGCAATGAGACTCACACAACCTTTACAAGATGCTCGATTGCTTTTTGC
The DNA here is from genome assembly GCA_963965965.1 of Trididemnum nubilum. NCBI lineage: Eukaryota > Metazoa > Chordata > Ascidiacea > Aplousobranchia > Didemnidae > Trididemnum > Trididemnum nubilum. The sequence goes on along the minus strand of OZ014475.1, from coordinate 26,156,975 downwards.
ATATTCTGCCAAATATTGAGGACTCTCATTCTCCATTGCAACAATAGCCACCTAGCTTACAGAAGAGTCTAAATACTCTTTTGGCAGTTCAACCAAAAGCAAAAAGCAATGACAGCTAATATAACAACTAAAACTTAAATCTGATCAAAAGTACAAGCCTACTGAACGTAAATTACAACACAGTTTGATACCAATTGCAGAATTTAGGACAATGAATATACAAGCTAGTATATGCCAGGGGTACCAAAACTTTTTTAATGAAGGGCCAAATTCTCAATTAGACCCAACAAGGTAGCAAGTAGGTGCAAGCTATTTCAATTTTTGGACCTAAATTTTCCATGTTTCAGACCTAATTCAGTAATTTTAACCAGATTTGAGGTGAAGACCAAAAAAAAGTTTTGATCAGTTTTGGATCTAATTTTTACATTGAGCTCTATACATCATACATGTCAGTCTCTTTTTATCTACAATAACAGGAAATAACTTTGGCAGCGGGCCAAACTTGCATTTTTAATGTGGGCTAAACTTTGGGCACCCCTACCCCAAGGTAAGCGATTTTGAAAATATATTTTCTGAAGTTTCTGTTGCTTTCCATAGATCCTGGATGCAAACTTCTACAGTCTAAAGGTGTGTTTACACTGCACGAGAAGCAACCAAAATGTGACATTACCAACAAATAATGAAAGGTTGCAACCAGTCACAAACTCAGTGAGCGGTTGCTTTACTTGACTAAGACAAAATTGTTGATGAATGGTTGGCCTATTTTGAGCAAGTGGCGCGAGCGACAACTTGCGAAGGTAGCCACCTTTGCCTCACGTTCTTTCGTGTCCAGTGCAAACGTGCCTTCCGACCTTAATACACTTTCAACTTTGAAGCCATTGAGTTGATGTGGGACAACTATTTATGAATTTAATAACTGATCTGTGATACTAATAGGCAGTAAAAATGACACCAAATTGGCAAAGTAGTATGTATTATAAACCTACTGGTACGTCTTAACAGTCGAGACGCATTCAATGCATTTATTCATAGCCAGACTGCCAGATGCTTAAAATATCAGATATTTTCTCTTCAGTTTTTCTCAAAATATCAGATATGGTCTAGATTCATGGGTAGCCTATAGCATAGCCTGACAGCTCTCACTTTTTATACAATTTCTGATACAATATAAACTTTGTTGCTTGTCTGTGTCAAAATCAGTTAATGTTCTATTGTTAAACTATTGCCAGATCAGAGATTGCAATGTAGCTTAATGGATAATTCTACCAATGAACAACTAATTTTTTTTAATTGCAATTAGAAAATTGTTGATAGTCAATCTTCTGAAACAGTGCTCGATTATTCAGAGTAAAATCAGAGCAAAACATAAGTATAAAATTACAGTAAAAGGTTATATGCACAACAGTCTGACAGTCTGTTTCGTCCTAAGGACTCATCAGGTACTACTGTAATCTGTAAAAGAAATATTGTAAACTAAAACGTCAAATCTCTAAAAGCTAAAACTGCATATTATTGAAGAACCTGTCAAGCTAAAACACTACCAAAGACTGCAAGTTGCAGTGTTGACATACCGCACTGACTAAAACAGTGTTCCCACTAGGCCGATTTTTTTCAGCGAATCGACGATTTGTTGGAGCAAGGGCAAGGAATTTTTGGCAATATATTAAACATAGCTTTAGAAAATTCGACAAATTTGTGGAAATATGACATTGAGTATACTTTAATACTGGATTGGTTTGAAATTTAGGGCACATAAACGTCTTTTTAGAGCTTTGGGCACAATTGTTTAAAGAAAATTTGGGCACTTGCTCATTAGCCATAAAGTTAGAGGGAACACAGGATTAAAACAGGCATAAATTGCAGGATCAAGATTCGAATTGGTCAGCAGTGGCTCAATCTGCAATAGACCATGTGATTATAGGCTCATGGCCAGAATCTTTAGCATTCCAAAATGCTTTTGAGAGTTCTGTTGCATTTCTTTTTTGTTATGGCTGGATATAATTGTAGCCATATTGGGCATGCAACTGTAACTGACTTTTAGGGTATTGCGGTTGCATACTTTCAGTAGATGGTGGTGAGGGGGGAAGTGCTTGTCGATGAGCTTTAGGAATTCTTTGCCAATGTTGTTCTTGACACTTTTGTAAAAGGGGGGATTAAACCATACTATACTGCACTTATGATTTCTTCTCCTTGTGCAGGTATCTGTAGCATGGTTGTCCTCAGCAAGTCCTCAATGATAGCCACTTGACTTTATGGTGATATAGTACAGAGTGGCGGCCTTTGCAAATTCCTTGCGGTTACAAGAAAGCTCAGATAGTGCTTGGACGACACACTGGGCATTTGTTTTTTAATCATTGGCAGATGATTGGATCCTGTATTGATATAAAGAAACTGGTCATTGGGTATACGATAAGGCCAGTACTTTCCACATTTTAGGTTGAATGTAACATCCAGGAAGCCGATTTGGATGAGGCCTAATTCCGTTGTGATATGCAGATTGTTGTCCTTGAAGAGCTTCTCGATTTTCTTTCTAATTCGATCCATTTTGAGACCTGAAGTTGCTTCAAAAATTACCAAGCCATTATCCCTGTAGAGGCCAATATTCATTTTGTCTCCAACGACAGACAATCAATGACACAGCATGTAGAGGCCTACTAATTCGCACACTTCAGTGCCATCAAAGGAGCCCATAGCAACACCAAATTGTGGCCTGCTCTTTTTTGACCAGGCACTACTGTTTGAAAACAGGATGGGCTGACGGCAGTGCAGACTGCAGAGACAAGTGGTTACCATAGAGGACTTGCTTACAACAACCATACTACAGATACTGCGCAAGGAGAAGGAATTGCAAGCGCAATATAGTATGGTTTAATCCCCCCTTGCAACTCAGCGAACTGCCCTTTCAATGAAAAATGCCGCAAAAATGCTGTCATTTACAAAGCCTCGATCACATCTGATGGCTCCCCCAAATATTATATTCATATTGGGTGGATCAAAACAAAATTCAAACCTGTTATTACAATCACACCCACTCCTTCAGATATTGAAAGAAAAGAAATGCAACAGAACTCTCAAAATCATTTTGGAATGCTAAAGATTCTGGCCATGAGCCTATATTCACATAGTCTATTGCTGATTGAGCTACTGCTTACCAACCAGGGTTTCGATTCTCAGTCAGGCATAATTTATCTATTTATGCCTGACTGAGAAACTCGCAATTTTTTTTGCTGTCAAACGTACATACTGCACTTAACCAAAGATCAGAGCTTACGTGGAACTGCAGGCACAAAAACAAATACAGGTTGACAAAACGTTCAACTATAGTTTTTATTTTTTAACCGATGTGTTAAGGCAGAGGCTGCTGTTACGTTATGTATGAATAAGAAAATCACTATTCTAGCCCTAACCCCAACCCTTAACCTAACCCAAACTCTAACCCTAACATTAATCCTAATCCAAACTTAAAATCTAACCCAAACCCTAACGATAATTAAAAAAAAAGAGTAAATAAGCAAATGAGCACTCACTCTTTGCTCTCTTATTCTCTTTATGGGCGTTACATAACGTAATACTAGCCACTTCCATGTTTTAATCAGTGCGGCATTTCAACACTGCAACTTGCAGTCTTTGGTGGTAGCATTTAAGCTTGACAGGTTCTTCAATAATACGCAGTTTTAGCTTTTAGAAATTTGACGTTTAGTTTACAATATTTCTTTTACAGATTACAGTAGCACCCGACGAGTCCTTAGGACGAAACAGACTGTTGTGCATTTAACCTTTTTCTGTAATTTTATAGTTATAATTGCAGTTAGTGGTAGGTCTCTTGCTTGCTTGCTTTACAAGCTACTGTAGGCTATTACTCAACAGATAAGTGCAAGGTAACGGTAGTCTATAATTTTTTATTGATTTTTTTATTAATAAAATATTCAAATTGAGTTGTTAAAAATCATGTTAGATTGCTATACAGTAAATATGATATGCTCGATTTGGTTATGATTGGCCAGCTAAATTTAAGCTATTAGTATTAGTTACCGTAACTGAACAATCTGGCAATGAAAGCAAAGGTGCTCGGTGTGAGACACACCAATCAATCCTGAATCTGTCAACCCCACCCAATAAATGTCCTCCATCATGGAGTAAATACAGAATAAATCGGGTGTCGTTAAATACCTATAAAGCCATCGCTTTTTTTTCAGAAGCCCTGTGACTCGTGTATGAGCGCGTGTGTGTTCTCTCCTTCTCTCGATCTAAGCTATTCCCCAAATCTAGCCCTAACCCTAATGAGTGCGCGCATGAGAGAAGCCAGAGTGCGTGCATGAGAGAAGCCAGAGCGCACGCACAGAGATTTTGAAATAAAGCTGATGGCTTATAGGCTACTTAATGACACCCAATAAATCTATCCTACCAGCCTACCTTCCTTCAATCAAATCATGTCTCTTTATCTGTTAGTTTCTTGCTACTGGCAAATAGTTTAATGTAGTCGATGCAGAATGTTGAGTCACCTTTCTCGTTCCCCGCGCACTAACCGTAACCCCTGGCCGACCTGCCTCAACAACATTAACATCGAAGAAGCCGGTCAGTACTGAAAACCTTTCATGGATTTCGCGCGAGATGTCATAGTCATGGTCCCATGACTCGACATACATTCAAGATTCATTCAAGCGTAAAAAATAGTACAAATTAATTCATTGCTGAATGAGTCTGGATTCTCACGAAACGTCAACCATTGGAACTTTGATTGCAACAACCAGAAGAACCGCGTTGAATTGTTCCTTTCGATTGTCGCCCACAAAAACGATCAAAGGTCACTTCACCTAACCAAAGGTTATTTATTTTCTAATTATTTTATTTTGTTTTATTTGCACCAACATACAATTTTAATCAAATGAACAATAACTAAATCAGAATGAACGATAACAATAACGAATTTTTTACTGCAGGAAAAACAGCCAATAGAATAAAATAGCTATCAAATGCGTACAAAATTCTTGAAGCTATTTCTTTATGAGAGGCTGCAAAAGACCAAAAAATGCCATTCTGAAAAAACTGCTGGCAAGGTCGTCGAGTCTGCAGCCTCTCTTAATCAGAGGTGGAGTCGAGGACGCAAAGCTCGAGGCCAAGGACACAAAAAAATCCGAGGTCAAGGACAGCCCTTCCGAGGACAGACTCTCTCGAGGTCAAGGATAAAAAAAACGATCAGTGGTCGAGTGGATAGAGCGTCTGCTACTGAAACGGTAGACTCGGGTTCGATTCCCGGTCGGGTCAAACAAAGACTATAAAAATTGGTATTAACAGCTTCCCTGTTTGACGTTCAACAATTAAAGGGACAGTATGAAGCCTCCGCCGTGTGTGGTAGACAGGTGGGCAGGTGGCAGCTTGACTCGAAGACTGAAAGGTCTCTTCGCTGTCTCGTGGCCAAGACAAATTGGTGAATAAAATGTAATTACAATTACAAAAAACTTACTCAAAGATCAATTGAAACATGAAACAAACTCTCAACTCAATTACTGAATTATACCAGTGAAGGATTAAGCGCGTTCCCCCAAAAAAATCTAAATCGCACTATTTGAAACATTTGAAGATAAATGATTATATTACACATTTCAGCTTTATTACCATAGGCGTAGCCAGGGGGGGACCATGCAAGTGTAACGTATGTGTCAAAAGGACACGCCCCAATGCGGTCGACCGGCTCGGTTGAACAACCTATTGAGCTATTCTCAGGGTTGACTTATTAATCCATATCTCCAATTCATCTTTCACTTGTGGCTACAATGGAGCTGACGCTACATCATCCCCCCTCCCATTACGCTGGCGACGGCATCCACTTCATCGAATTCAATTAGCGCAAGGGAGAGCGTCCACCACTCCAACGTCCTGTCGTGCTCGCCATTGTAACGTTTGTGTCAAAAGGACGCGTCCCAATGCGGTCGACCGGCTCGGTTGAACAACCTATTGAGCTACTCTCCGGGTTGACTCAAGTATCCATTTAATCTTTCACTTGTGGCTACGTTGGAGCTGACGCTACACAAGCAATGAAAAAGTTGTGGCCAAAACGGCTAGTGTTTGTCAGAACGTGATTTAACTTTGGTTTGCAGGTTTACCGCAGACCGTGAAGACCTTTTTTTTTTTTTTTGTTCTTCGTCTAATTTTTGGGACAAAATAGGCTTTTCAGCTCGTGCTGACCATATTAGTTCAGGTGTTTTTTAAGTTTGGTCCCCACTTGCATCTCGATGTTTGGGCCCCCCTCAATCTACAATTGGTCTCCAATTAAATTTCGGGCCACCCCGATCACAAATCCTAAATCGAACTGTGAAGACTCTTTTTTTTGGTCTTCACCTATGTGATTTCTGGTTACCTTCCCCCCCCCAATCGAAAATCCTGGCTACGCCTATGTTTATTACCTCAATTTTTCAAGAACTAACCCAAAAAAATTGCCTTTGTTTAAATTTGCAGTACCGTTAGCCTACAGCAAGACATTAGGTTTTGTTTTATTTTTGTTGTTTTTTTCCTTTCTTTTTGGTTACAATTCTAGTAATCTGGGTTACCGGTATCTCAAATTATAGTGTTAAATTGAAATCAATTTTCTTGTGTTAGTTTAATCATAGACTCTTTATTAGTAGACCAGAAACAGACACAAGAAGAAAAAAAGAGGATTGATGAAAAAAAGTTTGCTCTTGGTGCAAAGGTTTTTTTGTGGTGATGCGAATTCAACTGATTTGATTGGACCATTTGAACATATTCGCAGCGCGAATAAACCTTAAAAAAAAAAGGCAAAACTGTCAGTTTCCAGTCTACTGATAACGAGTCTGAGGTTGAACAATACTAAAAGGCGGAAACAGGAAAAGTAGGAAAAGGCGGAAATTATGCTAAAAGGTGGGAAAGTAGGAAAAGCCTAACTCTAACCCTTATTAAGATTAGGTAGAAAAAGTACGAAAAGTCTAACCCTAACCCGCTAGACTTTCCAGCCTTTTCCTATTTCCACTTTTTAGTGTTGTCCTCTATGGTTTAATTAAGAGCAGAGGTGGAGTCTCGAGGACGTGTTTGGCCTCGATGACAAATTTTGAAGTTCTCGAAGGCCTTTGCCTTGAAGGTCAAGTCCTTGGCCTCGAAAACTTTTTGGAAAACGGTTTTCTGGAGATCGCCTAAAAAATTTTCAGAAGACTTTTTTTTTAGAGAGCACCTTGCGCTTGTGTCCTTGGTCTTTGGCCTTGGCCTCGAGCATTCCTGTCCTTGGCCTCGAGAGGGCCTGTCCTCCGTAGGGCTGTCCTTGGCCTTGGATTTTTTTTTGTCCTTGGCCTTGAGCCTTGTATCCTCGACTCCACCTCTGCAAATAGCACGTCATTATTATTTCTTCCGTTACATTGATCTTTCCAGGAGCACAGCACAAGCAAATAGCTATTCTAGTGAATTAGCAACTTTTCATCACTCGCAATATTAATCACACAACTTACTATTATTCATGAAATTTAATCACTAGCCATTTGATTTAGTAGCATAGACTTTATTGCTTATATTACGACTTTACTCATTTACACATTACATAACACAAGTTGGATGTGCTCACCAATTGGATCAAATTATGAAATTAAAAGATTAATTCCTTCGGCAAATACCGATCGATTTCGAGATTGCAGAAATTAATGCTTTTATGGGTTTATCCCAATTCAAAAACCTTGGTTGCTAGTTGCTACTTCCACCTGCTACTTCACAGAGAAAGCATAGAAACCGACCTAAAATCCGACTGCAAAAGTGATGACAATTTACGAATGTGTTGCTTACCTGCATTGGCTATGGTTCCTCCAATACACTTATGAGTTTTGAACACTTGCTGCCAACATTTCAAGACATAATTATATATTTTGAACATATTGTAATGCGCTCATATTTGAGGCCAGAAAATATCTACGTAATGAAATATTTACGACAAGAAATGTTTACGTAATTAAATGTCTAATAATTAATTGTTCGTGGTTTACAGTCGGGTGTTTAAATGTCGGGTGATGAAAAGTCTGTACACCGTTATGATTGCTCTTTCCCCTGTTTCACCAAATTTTGATCATTTGTTAGTCTATAATATTTAACTTAAATGATACCATAGCAACTTTTTATGACTTTATCGCTTTGAAGTATGCATCTTAAGAATTAAGAACGTTATTGGCTGGTACAATGTACAACGCATTTGTGACTAATGAACCGAGTTTTCTTGGCCATTTTTATATTGCCATTGTTGATTGATCTAAAAATAACAACTTTTTGAAGCAAAAATGAGTTTGTGTCACTTTATTCTCCGATCAAGTTAAAGATAAATATACTGTAGAACAAACTAGATGTGAGCTTGCTGAAGAGCAACTCCTTTGAACGACCGACCCAGATATCAACAGATTTTATAAAAAAGCGCCCTAGCTTAAGCCGTTCAAAAAATTGACTTTGGATTGTCCATTTAGGAGGTTTCCGGCGAGAGGGCACTTCCAAGCTAAGTCAAAATTTTTCTTTTTTGAACATCTACTGATATCACACACAAAAAAACTAGCTCTCGAAGTTAAGCCGGACAAAAAATTGATCTTTGGGGACATCTTGGGAGGGTGGCACTCCCAAACTACAGTATGTAAAAATAATTGTCTCTGAAATATCTACGGTTATCAAAAAAAAAAGAAGAAAACTGGCACCCAAGGTTGAGCCATTCAAAAAAGTGATTTTGGGGGTCCATTTTGAGGGGGTTCCTGAGGGAATCGCCCAAAAAAATTTTGGGAGACAAAGTAACGTTTGCAGCTCAACAACTTTACCAAAAATTAGATTTTGATGTTATGTGGTTTAGAGAAAGAAAAGCGTACAAGATTTAGGAAGAAACAGAGCCGGCGCTAAGGGGGGCCAGGCCCCCCTACTTTGATAGCTTGGCCCCCTATTTCTGACGAGTGCTTTGTTGCCTCAGCATAGGACCTGTTGCAGGGAAAGCTAAAACGGAGTAGGTTTAATCAAGAAAGAAAGACATGTCAGACGTCGAACTGCAAAAGTCACTGGAACAGAACTGTGGTAGATTTTTGCCCTTGAATTTAATTGACTCGGCCCAGTCTGAACGTAAGATTGAAGTAACCATGCGTGGCTTTCTACGTCACAGAGACACTTGTCTTCATCATAGAGTTGGTTGGTATGCTGATTGTGCAAGATGCACACAGTCCGGCATAGCGATTAGCTCAGCGGGCGGTCTTGAAATGAAACAATAAACTTCTGTACTGAACTGACTAGGGTCACTATAGTTACTGCGACTCGTGAAAGATAGCTAAGTAATGGATTGGTACCTAGCCTGTAGTTCTGATCTATTGTACCAGCCCGGATCTTTTGTACCGGAATCGTGTTTTTGGTTTCGTTTAATTTTTCTTGGCAGTATATTTACTGACTTTTACGGTGCAGGATTATAGGCTAATTGCCAATCGCATTGCGAGATTTGTCGTTATAATTGCCGATCGCATTGCTTTAATACAGCATTTCGTTATAGCTTATATACTAATGACATGATTACAAACAGTATGCAAACTAAGTAGCTCTAAAATTGGTCGTAATAATCTGGCCCCCCCACTGAAAAATTTGGCCCCCTCACATTGACAGCTCTGGCGCCGGCACTGGGAAGAAAAAAAAGGAAAAAACTCATTGCGGCCAAAAGTGAGTTGGTAGGGATGATAGGGTATCATAAGAATTATAAACGCATGAAAATTTTTTTGCCGTACGTAAGCCGTCTTTCAATGAGACCGCTTTTTACGCCAAATTTCGGGGCGGCTTTTGGGTCCTAAAACTAAAGTCACGTGACTAATTACCTAGAAATTTGGTACAAACATACAACTCATTAATCTCAAAGACTCAAACTGCTGTCAAAGTCCCATGTAGCTAGACCCAACCATTCTCGAGTTATAAGCAAAAGTTCGTACTCATTAGTTTGAAAGTGGCCGAGTAAAAACAAGAAACAAGCGACGCGAGCGTCGGTCGTTCCAGTGAGGCCAAAAATTTGTAAAAATTTTAGAACAACCATCCTAAACCCAAAATTTATTGATTTAAAAAAAAAAATCTATCAGAGGAATTTATGAGAAGAAATTATAATTTTAAAGTTTTTAAAGGCGGTGAATCATCCAGCCAATTCCAGTGGTTTACAATAGCTAAAACTGAACTATAAATTTTGATATTTTTTGTTTTAATTTTGGGACTGCGGTTGCAAAGATATTCAACAAATACAAAAAGATGTCCCCCCGAAAAAAGTTTTTGGAAACTCTGAGTTTTGTTCTTCCCACCAAAACCACAGTAGGCCTAATGGTTTAGAGAACTGTGGTAGGCCTAATAGTTTAGAGATAGTTTATTTCTAAATAGTTTAGGCCTAACTATCTCTAAACTATTAGGCCTAATAGTTTCGAGGATAGTTAGGCCTAATAGTTTAATAAGATTACAGTAGGCCTAATAATTTAGAGAACATTGGTTTTGGCGGGAAGATCAAAACTCAGAGTTTCCAAAAACTTTTTTCGGGGGGACATCTTTTTGTATTTGTTGAATATCTTTGCAAACGCAGCCCCAAAATCAAAACAAAAAATATCAAAAATTATAGTTCAATTTTAGCTATTGTAAACCATTGGAATTGGCTGGATGATTCACCGCCTTTAACTTTCACAGAACAAAAATTTCAAAATCTGTGAAATATCAAAAGCATTTTGGAAGGTTGTATATTGTACCGCAAGCTCGAACTCACCGCAAAAATTGATGACGTAAAAATCGTAAATTTGCTGTTCGTTGCTCATCAACCAGCGATGTTTGTTTTGTTTCAACCTCCGAAGGTTTCGTTTGATGAGAATTATGGCTAATTTAGCGCAATAAGGTGAAGTTAAACATCACGCATTATTCGGCTAGACAAAGCTAACAATAAACAATTATTAACTAACGTCTATAGACGATCGATAGTGCTTGTGAAAGTGAGCTTTGAAAGCCATGTTACTTCTTTTGCAAGCCTATTTTTACAGGTACCCTTTTATTCTCTTTTAATTCCGGTAACCGAAAAACAAAAATAAATCAAACGAAAAACCCAGTGTTGCCAACAGGAAAAGTGAACTCGTAAAAATCGTATTTGTCCGCATCTCGGGAAACGTTTTTCAGGTTTTTGTAAATTTTGTCAATTTTTCTTTCTCGATTTTTGTTTATTTTCGGACACCGTTTTTTGGTTCGATTGCTCGAAAAATAAACTGGAAAACAAAGGAAAAAAAAAAAGAGAAATAGCAATTGAGAACCTAAATCGAAAACCGCGCTAGAAAAGTGGAACCTAAAAAAGTGGCCAGAAAAATGTAAACGTAAACAAGTGGACATGCAAAAAGTGTTCAGAAAAATAGACTTGCAAAAAAATGGCCAGGAAAGTAGACATGTAAAAATGGTATTGGAGTTAGTGTCGCATTTACGAAGCGCTGGATAGGTGGTTGGGTATTTTTGCTCCCAGTTCGGCATTTTCAGAGCAAAAATTTTTAGTAGCCGCTGAACGTCTCTCCAATAAGGAAAGACATGACACAGCAAGTCAACAGCTCCCAATATCTCTAATAGTAAACAGCTCTCCATACAGTAAATCTTATGCCCTGCTGCTGCTGGTAACGAAGTAATCGTCAGCGGCTTTGTCCAATGACGTAATCGCACGAACGAAGTGAAGAAAAAAGCAAACGATCCAACCATTACTTTGTTCTTTATCGTCAGCGAAGTTAGCTAGCGAAGCAGCTCGTAAAAAGAGCGAGTTCGTACTTCAGAAGCAAATTAAATGGCCTTCAGGCAATCCAGTCTTCTTACTCTAAGTCGTCCTGTGCATAGAATTGCTTTGACTATTTACAGTAAATAACCGAAACTGAATTAGACTCAGTGTAGTTGTCTGTCTGTGAATGAAAATAGTTAGTTACTGTTTTATTTAGGTCTACTGACGAGATCGTAAATTGAGGGATTTTCAATCAGAAGCACCTCCTCATACAACAATATTGTTTAGTGTTTTATCAATTTTATGAGACAAAACAAATGCTAGCTTGCAGAGAAAGCACATGTTAATTAATTGTTTGTGAAACTCTGAATTCTACAATGCACAGTATGTTGATGGAATGTCACACTGTAGACGGTACTTTTGTGTGACAGCTCTCTACCTTCTATTGTAATTATTTTAACATCTGTCGTGCAGAGTATTAATAAATCAGTAAAATTTGAACGCATAGAAACATGTTTTCGGAATTCGCGAAACAACTGACTGCCAAGTAGAACTAACTGTATTAACTGTCGTATCGTCTATGTGGCAATCGCTAAATCGAGTTCGAGATATTTTAGATATGGTACGACCTGAAAACGCTACGCAGTAAAATAAAATTGAAGTTTGTTTATTGATGCTACAAAATAACAACCCCAAGTAAAATAACAAACTTGATTTGCTGACGAACTACCAGTATTTGCAAGCATGTTGAGAGATGAATTTTCAAAACTACTGTAAATGTTTTATTTCAGAAAGTAAAACGATGAGTAAACGTACTTTGTTATGCTCTTAGAAAGTTGTGAAGACTATATGAGTTCCGAAGCCGCTGTGTATCGAGTTTCTACTCGATCGAACACCGCTAACGGAACGGCGACGTTGCAAAGCTACAGAACTCAGCGCAAACGTTCTTCAGAACATAGCAAACGATCGTCAATGGCTCCTGACGCCTCTAGTCGTTTCAGCCAGGACTTTCATAGAGAAAGAAACAGCGCTACTCCTGATGTAATTCCAGCAGCAGAAAAAAATCAACTTGAGTGTGAGAGTCGGTTAAAATGCGTGCTGCTAGGAGATGGTGCCGTTGGCAAAACCAGCCTTGTAGTTAGTTATACTACCAACGGTTACCCTACAGATTATGTACCCACAGCTTACGACAATTATTCCGGTAAGAAATATGTTTGTATTACACAACCATACTCAAGTTTCATTTCCATTATCAAAATGTAGAAATGATATTTGAAACCTAGCTGGCATGTGGCTATGTTTTATGCTGAATGTTTGAACAATGCCCACCAGTTATTACTCTATTTGAGCGTGAAATTCCGTTTCAAGAATCTGTAATCTCGATTCAAAGAAATATCCTTTCTATGAAATGTATACGAAGAAGGTTTCTGACTTTTCATAAAATCGTTCGAGAATGTGGATCACATTATACGCCAAACAAGCTTAACAAAAGCGTGAAAATCTCGAGTAGATTCAATTAAATTTTTCTAAACGCAAAACTGGGTCATTCGAGATCAAAGTTTTTTTCTTTTGTCCTAATAAGGCAATTGCTATAACCATCACAATATCGACATTTTGTTTTTGTTTACTGACGTTACTTCAGTCACCTATACGTGTAATTAAATTACCGGCAGCTAGGAAGGGCGACTTTATTACATTAATGAATTGTATCATATTGTTCATGCACAAATAGTAGGAGGCTTGCTCTTCTATACCTTAGAGACAAGAAATTAAACTTAGCAGCGATTAAGTTGTAGGGCCCTGTTCTGTGTCGAGTAATGTCGTTTACTTTTTCTGCCTTTAAAATCAATGTACCAATGCAGTTATTTAGCTTTAGGAAGGCTTTATTTCACCGGAAATTTTTATCTAGTTTTTCATTAATTCTGACTCAAATGTAACACAAACTCAAATGCTTACTCTAAAACTATTCCCAAATCGAACCCTAACCCAAACCCTAACCTAAACCCTAATCTTAACCCCTAAAAAAGCAAATGAAAAAAGTGCGGATGAATATTTCTCATTCTCGTTTTATTCTCTTTTAGTTGAAAATTTTCGGTGAAATAGTCACTACCTTAGCTTTATTTGTCCGATTTTTTAACAGCTCTTTTGATGTTAATAATACTTAGACGAGTAGACTCTTGTATACTAATAGACTCTTTTGTAGTTTATCTACCGACGCTTTCGAGGTAGCCGTTGACGCATCTCTCATTTGCGCTAAAATTTCGTACCCAATTTTCAAGGGCGAACCCTTTCATGCTTAACTTTCTTGATGTTATGGTATCTTTATAATATTATCGAATTATCGAAACATAATTACCCTTCTACAATAGCTTATTACCGTATCTCCACAGCTCTCCTATTTTTCCTTTTAGAATGTTTGATTCTTATTTTAATCCTTGAAAAAATGGAGAGTCTCAGAATATTTTGATTTACAGTGATCAGAAAGTTTTGAAGTGTGTATGTTTTCTAGTTCCAATGATCCCAACTTAGATTTCTAAAACCTCATATTTTATTGTGAAACTCTAAAACATAGACGAAAATCATGTTTTTCATTTTGTTTTGCCATTCCATGTTTCATTTGCGGTAGCATGTTTTCCATTCGTTTTTCTTTAAGAAATTACCGTATTTGATGGCATATAAGACGCACTTTTTTTCCAAAATATTGGCTCAAAAAATCGCCCTGCGTCTTACATGGCGTAGGTAAAGCTCGAGTTTTTCCTGAATATGACCTGCTAAAATGGGGTGCGTGTTACATGCCCGTGCGTCCTATATGCCGTCAAATACGGCAATTCACTTCTTACTATTTGAAAAAGCTTCATCCCTGAGGATCTACTTCAATGAGATTTATACGTCTGATGATCCAGTTTACGGGTGAAACAGACTGGAGGGTTTCTGATTTTAATTTTTAGTGTATCTGTGTGTACGTAGTCATGCATATGAACCAAGCGCTCTGAGTCTGACTAACCTCACCTACGCTAATTAAGTACCCTGTTTTGAGATTACGTTTGCAAGTCTTACGTCTGGTTGGGCCGCCACAGCGGGTAGATCTCTCGGCCCCAATGGGAAATATGCATAAGGTGTCTTGCCCAAGAACTGCCAGTTCGTGAATCGAATCCAGATCCATCAACCTTTCGATCACCAATGCGATGATCTACCGACAGCGCTATCGCAAGTGCCGCAATTAGAACGTTGTTCTTAGGGGGGCAAAATTTGTTTCTGGGGGGCTAAAATTTTTGTGTTGGTCTACTTTTCTCCGAGTTCTCTGTTGATCAAAAAAAAAAAGGTCATTGTGCCAATTTGGTCTACTTTGGTCCGAGTTATCGGTTGATCTACAAAAAAAAAAGGTCATCTCGCCAAGTTGTTTTGCTTACCTCCTAGTTTTCTGTTGGTTTCCAAAAAAAAAAGCCACCATCTTGAAACTGCCGCAAGGGAAAGGGGAGTTTGGGTAGGCCTGCTGGGAATTTTAAGGGGGCGGAATTTTTGTTTAGGGGGGCTGTGCCCCCATTTGCCCCCCCCCTGTTGCGGCCCTGGCTATCGCCGGCGCTATCGTAATTTATTAACTGTCGTAATCTGATGTGACTCCGTATTATCCTATTTTTAGTTCGCATCAAAGTCGATGGAGAACCAGTCAGATTGCAAATCTGCGACACAGCTGGCCAGGTGGGTAAATTGGACGATTTTTGAAACCTGATACCCTGATATAGGTTAGGCTATTGTTGTCATATTTTCGTAGCCACCACTCAGATACATGTTTGGTCTATAATAAGCGAAGACCTCCTGTGAACTGGGGAAATTTCAAGCATCACTGAGCGAATCTAGGATTATTTGGTCAATTTTAGATCCAATCTTAGATGAATGAGTAGAAAATAGTCAAACATCATTTTCAAGCAGCGGTGAATATGTTGATGTTATGATTTTATCAAGGGTGTTACTTGTCTTGCGCTGCAATGATGTAAACCTCTCAGTGTTATAGTCGATGTCGATGATAGTTAGCATGTTTATTATTAAAGTACTGTATAAAGCCATTAAACGTACAACCTTTGTGTCATTTTTCACCCCCTCTGCTTGCTTCTTCTCGTGTCTACAAATCTTAGTAGTTCGTTTGTCCGTTAGTGGTTTAAAGTGATTTGATGGGCACCAAAAATCGTTTACTGTGGTTAGGTTAAATTTTAACGAAGCTTTGTACTGTCTCTTGGTAGAAATTGCATTTTGCATTGTTTTATATAAATCACATGGAAATTGATCTGGTTCTAAACAGGATTTGACTACTTCCTTAGATACATTATTTTTGAAATAAAAGATATGTAGGGGTAAAATATCGGCGCGGAAGGGACGAATCTTATTTTGGTTTAGCTCTTGTTTTTGAACATAGGCTTGAACTAGCCACATTTACCAAGCGATTCTTCGTTCAAACGTTAGCTTCTACTCGAAGTCTAGCATTGTGGACGCTGCCAAAAGGGAATGCTAAATTTACAGATTAGAATTTTTAGAACCTGATTAGAAAAGAATGATTACTAATCCTACCAATAAAGAGAAAAAAGATAAGGATCGACCTTCAGGCAACTAACGCTTTCGAGTTTAAGGTTTTAGTGATTTACTTTCTAAAATCTTTGCCTTGCTGTCTTTCTAACTTGTGTATGAAAACTAAATGATTAATTTTAGACAGTTTATTCTTTTGTGTTTTTAAAGTATTTGTTTACAAGATTACTTAGATACGAAATGAAATGTAAAAGAGCGCCAAGCCATTCTCGGAAGTAACCACTGAGCTTTCGGAACTAATAAGGTTTAGTTGGATTTCTCATTTTTTTCGTAATTCCACAATGTTTCGACCGCGTAATTGGCATTGGATAACTTGTAGAGTCTTAAGCCCTTAACAAACAAAACCCTTGCAAGTAGAAAAAGAAATTTTGAATGTTTCGAACTTTGTAGTTTATAAGGTTTCTACGAAATCATTTTGCTGTTTTTCTTCGCACTGATCTTAATTTTACAAAACCATCCTGCAATCAAACAATACCAACCATTCAACTTCACAAAATATGCGTCAACGAAACCAAAATGGTAAACATCTTTTACAGTTACTTAAACCATGCTTTCGCAGAGCCGATATTTTCGTGTAAAATGATTGCTGAGGTTAATTTTCACTTTAAGGGAAACAAAAGTTTTTAACCAGTTGGTCTGTATTCAATAGATTTTTGTTAACTTTCGGTGCTTAATTACGTTATTTGTGTTCTGCACGAATTTACTGTTGCAGTTCCACAATTAACGTTGGAATTCTTGCCTTCAAGTGTAACAGTAAAATCATTCACTGAAAATGGCATAAGATTTTACCGCAACGTTTGCCAAGAATGATACTGTACTTGCGTTTTGGTTGATGTTTTGGTCATTGATATAATCTTTGCCTGGTGCCACTGCTGCACCTTAAAATGTGAAAGAACCTGTTTCTGTACTAAAAAGGCGGTATTTCTTCGATGATTGTTTTTTGTGTTGCTCTACCGATCATATATTAATTTGTCCTCTTTTCGTCCGCTGAAAAGATGAATAAAATGAATTTCATGGGGGACTAATTACATAAAGCGACATTTGGAGTATGCCGAGCATAATGTGAAGGGCACTTTAAATGTTATGCAAAATTGAAAAATAATGGGTAATACAACCTCGGTGAAAATTTTGGAATACTGACAAAACGATCAAAGGACAAATGGCGACTATTTCTGACACCTTTTCTCGAAAAGTTTGCCGATCACTCGAAACTGACAATTAGAATGAGTAATTGCGTCAAGCAGCATTTCGCTATCAACCATGTTTTTAATAATACATCACGACAAATGTGTTTGTGAGAACCAAGTAAAAGAACCTTTGGAATTTAGAAACAGTTTGAAATCCTTTATTGATTTGTCGAGTTCTAAACGTGCAAGTGGAATTCTGTAATTGCAAAGAAGCATCTATTAGGTTAATTTACATTTTTTTGTCGGTAAAAAATACGAAATTTCGTAGTCGAGTATCAATAGGGTAAGAGTGTTTCAATTCATGCGTTGAGTTTTGATTTGATGCATCAAACAAAAGTTTTGGAGTTTTTACTGAGTTAGAAAATAGCTTCAAATGTAGCTAGTTTTTTTTTTTCGGTCATTTGTGGGTCATGACCAGAATTTTTTGTGAGTGACCGAAAATAAATCAGGCAATGGTCCAAAAAATATTTCATTCAAGACCTAGAATCATGCTTGCAATGATTAAAATAACTAAAATAAATCTGAATTGACCGAAAAATAACGGCCGAATTTAGACATTTCACTGAAATTTGTGATTGAAAAAATAAACCCTGCAGAGAAGCTTTCTTTTAATCAAAAACTATATCACTGCAAAGTGCTGCAATTTCTTTTACAGTACAGCGACGTGACACCTGATCTAATTATTTTGCATGTTCTAGTTTTGAAGTCTATTCTGCTTTGGCTTAAAATGTAGTGACAAGAAGTTGTCGACATTATTGTTGTCGAGTGGATACAGCGACAGCTACTGAAACGGTAGACTCTTGTTCGATTTCCGGTCGATTCAAACCACAAACTAATTGATATTCATAGCTTCCCTGCTTGGCGTTCAGCATTCAAAGTGACTGTGTGAGCCTCCATCGTGCGTGGTAGACCGGTGGGCAGGAGGAGCTTGACTCAATGACCGAAAGGTCCCTTTCGGTGTTCCTTGGCCGAAACATCTTGGTGAATAAAATGTAATTTCAATTGCAATTGTCGATGAATCGTACTTTTGTCGCAAAATCAACAACTGTTCATTCGCATAATCTTGAAATATTCCATGGCAAAGCAAGTTTATGCTGTAGTAAAAAAAACAAAAACCGGTAGCATTCCTATACCTGAAATTCATTGTCATAAATTTGTTTTCAAATGTAAATTGTAAATGCTGGAAAAAAAAAATTAAACAGTTGAGCGCTGGTCTACGTACTGTGTTAGAGAAAGTTTTCAAAATACGTTTTGTTTATTTCCGTTTTCCATACTTAGAAACGAAATGCTTTTGAATTTTATTGAATGTTTGTATCACAAATAAACTGCAAAACATCGTTAACATTAGTTGTAGGAATGTTGGGTTGTAAGAAGCGATTTGCAGTCGTTTTTTGATTAAGAAAGCAATGAACTTTTATGACTTTAAGGTTGTTTGGATAATTTTTTGTTGTGGTGCACAAAATACACATGTTTCTCTTCCAGAACTTCGCATTTTTAGCGTTTCATTAACCCTTTATTCTGGGCCGCAAGTTGTATGTAGATAAAAAAAAAGAAAAAAAAAAGCTTGAATTATTTTCCCTAAAAAGCAATAAATGAAAAATTATAATTGAGTAAAAACTGTGGAGAAGAATGTGAAATCAGTATCGCGTATTTAGAGGTAGGCGGCGAACAGCGTGCCATGCGGTCGTGCCCCCCTCCCGCTGGTAGGTCAAAATCAAAACCCTAAAATGTTGGTTTTCTTCTTTCTTCATTGCCCACTTTTCCGTGAGGGTTGCGGGGGCAGCAACTTGAGATTAAGGCGACACCAGTAATGTCCTCTGCCCCATTGTTTGGACCGAGACGGGCGAACAATGAATTTAGTTCTGAAGCAAGAATCCTTTTCTCGGCTCGAAATAATGCAACGCTCCTAGGGCGGTGTTTTCAATGCTTTCTTATGGTCTTCACCTTTAATACGAAAAAAAAAAAGCAACCATGCCCCCTCCCCTTTTACGAATATGTCTACCTATACGCCAGTGTTTGAAATAATGAAAATGTGAGCGGTTAAATAGAAAAGTAGTTGTCATGTAATCATTCATAAGGGTAAAACTGTTTTATAATTTGCAACCGACTGTGGTACTGCCAGTGCCTTCAGTATTCAAGGCCTAACTTGCTTTTCTCACTAGAAAGCGTTATTACAGTTCAACGCATCATTTTGAACGAAAAAAACTAGTCAATAGATTTATGAGATAAACAAAGTATATCCATATGGTGTCGTAAAACAGTCTTTGATTTATTTATTTTTCGATGTCATCCTTTATTTTTAATATAATGCTCCAAGAAAAGGTAAATTTCAAAGCTTCCACACCCTTTTGTATTTTGTTACAAGCGTTTCACTGTCTAAATTCGAACACAAAACTAACATTAAGGCCCGACCCAAGTGTATTTGATTTATTTAGGCGTTGCCATTGCGCAAATTTGGCGTTTTCTGAGTATAAACGTCGTCGAACCGTAAGTACTAGAGTTGCTTTTAAAACGCAGTTTGCAAAATCTTTGTGATTGCGCCATGAACAATTGTCTCCTTTGATCTTGAGAGTACAGATCAAACTCACTTGGTGTAAAAAGCAATGCGTATTTATCAATGAGGATAGACAAGACTTCCAGCTAGGCTGCTCGTCAATATTTGGTTTGTGACTTGGCCTATCTCGCTAATTGGCTGCATAAGCCACCAAAGTAGGCTAAGTCGAGTCAACATTCACTTTATGTTTTAACTGCTTGTCACGCATGACTGCTAAAGCAAAAAAGTTCTGATTTACAATGTAGAATTCTCAGACGTCACGCATGACTGCCAAGTTAAAGATAAAATAAGAAACAAAAAAAAAATGAAAGAGTTGAACAACCACGGGTGTAAGACTCTGACTCCTGCGGAGTTATCGACTTGAGTAAATGATAGTCTCAGTTGTCTTTTTTTTGGTGCAGTTATGATGAGCATCTTTGGCCATAAAAAATAAGATTATAATAAAATAAAACATTATGACTCGCAAATTTTTATTTTTCTTATTTATTTGAGCTATTAGAGCTGTCAAAATCTTTTACCTGCATGGGTTTCATCAAAGCAGTTATACCTCTAAGCATTCTGTTCGATATACGAAGGGCATTAAAGCTTATTACGGTATTTGGTTCGTTTGCTATTTAACTTCAGACTTTCATGACGTAAGCGTATATTTGCCATAGTCAATTGCACAATATCATGGCTTACAGAAAACGGGACTGATAAGCTAGTTAAACATGACGTCATCAACACCGTACGGGCTTTCAGCTCTTAACACTTATATGGTCGTTTCGAAATAGTCGAGTGTTTAGGGAGAGAGGCTTGTTATTTTCTTTTGTCAAGTTTATCAATCAAGTCTTCTCCTTTCCGTTTTGTCGTATAAACTTATGTTGACTGGTGTTATTTGGCAGGTGGGTTTGTTTAGCAACATTTGATAACGGTTTGAAATTGCTTCCTTTTAGAGAAGTAAATAAAAGTTCAACTTAGCATTGGCTAACGTCAATCGAAGCAACGTTGATTGCTTCTTAGAAAAAATTTCGTTTTATGGGCAAATCTTTTCAAAACGGAGAGTTTCTTTACTTATTTCTTGCTCTATTTGTTTTGATGTCAATATACTGAATACTAGATAATTTGGTTAAAAATACCCTTTTTAAATTCTACTTTTCTGGATTTTCTTTAAAAAAAAATAGAAAGAAAGAAATCGAAAAAAGAACAAAAACCGATGCCTAAAACGAGAAGATGTAACGTAATACTGCTTTTTTATGTGTCCTCTGATTCCACTTCAAGTGTTTAATGGGTCGTTTCATGGGTCCACTACATGTAGAGTAGCTTTCTATTTCTCCCAGCTCCTCCGATAGGCTGCCAACATATGGCGAAAGCCGCTTCATCTCGTGAAAAAAGTACGGATGATCTCTTTTTAAACTCGGGCAGGATCGGTCGAATTTCTTTCTCGAAGTTGAAGGCAGTGCATTCCCACACAAGAAAGGTTTTGATTTGTAGAAATAAACTTCAGCTTTGTCAGTACGCCGTTGGCCACCTCAGTTTTCTGAGCAACACGACGTCAAAAATCGTTTGTTTCTGATTAAATGGCGAAATAACTCCCATCTATTTGCTATTTGTGCAAAACGCAGCTCTTCGGTATTGATTAGTGATGATTACCACTACAGTCAACAAAACACTGCCTGTTACGGCTTACGTAAAGGACTTTATACTCAAATGGCCTTTGGTCGGCATTAACAAATATAGAGTTGTGGCCAAAAAATCTCTTGTAATATCATAATCTGCTCTACTTAATTTCTGCAACAATTTCCAATCAGTTTTGCGATGTCATTTCCATCTTTTAAGCAGTTTACTAGTCCTTTTTCATCTGTGATTTTCTCAGGGATTTTGGATTTGTTTCGACTTAATCCAGTCGTTAACAGATTATAATGGAGACCACCTAGGTGATATGACATTGATAAATAACGATTGGATAGCCTATTAGTGCCAATGTGCCTTTTGCAAAAAAAAAAAATTGATTGCTAATGTTTATCGTCAAGGTTAATGTAGACGAATATAAACACAACGCAATGAAACAGTATTTACTTTGATGCAAATGTTAGCATGTAACAAACCGTAACATTAAGCGGAACCTAAACAAAAACACGCTTTCATTTTGATTGCCTTCGGCAGCACAAAGTAATTGTGATGAGTGATTCTTGCAGTAGTTTACTAGCTGTTTGTGAGTCGGTAACTTTGCGAATACAACAGTCCTTGGATGGTCAATTGCCTACGAAGTCAACTTCAGTGAATTTTCCAGAAAAATTGTTTTGGTTGGTGTCTGCTTTTGCGATGTCTGTTAACACCGCATGGAAAGTGGTGAATATTTTTGGCAACTCTGGTATTATTTCCAATTTTTTTGGGTAGGGCAAAAACTCGCATAAAATTTGCAACATTTTATTCATAAAGTACAGCTTTTATTTGGCAAAATAAACATTTTGAGCTGAGGAAAAGTATTTCAAGTTTAAAACCACAAACTTAAAAATTTTTTGTGACTAGAAATCAATGTATACATTTGTACCTACACACAACTGATGAGTTCAAAATGCTTAGAGAGCTGGCAAATGTTGAGTTCTGTTCGTTTCTCGTAATTTTGTAATAAAAAAACAATAGATTACATCCTTTTTTCCATCAGAAACATGTGGAAACAGATTCTAATGATATGTTACCTAACTTTTTGAAAACCTTTAATTATGAAATAATATGGAACTGAATGCCAGTGAAATCTAACCCATATATTGCTACATGTCATGGTACAAGTTTGTGTTCTTTCTGTAATCAACAAAGTGAGACTGAGTCTCATTTGTTTTTTTCGTGTATTAAGTTACAAAGTATGAGGTACTTCTTTGTGGTTTTGATTTTTAAATTAACTGGGTATTCTCTGCCCTCGCTGTCTTTGAATTTTTGTTTGTTTTTTGATTTTAGTTTTCTGACGGCCAAACATTGTCATTCACATTGTTTTCTTGCTTAGTGCCACAAAATATTGTATTTGGACACATCGAAATAGTATAGTCTACAAGAAAGTTAATTTTGATTCAGACTGCATCATTAAAGAAATTAAAAGCATGTTATTTTCTAGGCGACGAATTGAAAACTATCGATTAAATAAAAATCAGTCAAATTTTGAAACTTTTATGTAATGCTCTAATATATTCAATTTGCCTAGATAATAATTGTGACATATTGTGTTTTATTTTCGTAATTTTTTAGTAATAAAAAACAAAAAAATAGATTTATCAATTATAGATTTATCATGTGAACAGCTATGATTTTGAGCACTTCTATTACCCCCATAAACTCCACAACTTTTATAACTTCCACTATAGAAAAACACAGTGAAATTAGATTGTTTGTTATGAGTTAGATTTGCTCTCAGTTTAAGGGTTTTTGCAATATGATCCATTGTTTCGAGAAGCCTAGCGATCCAATTTTCGTGACTCCATAACGTTACACATGAGCACATTAATATTACAATGTCACCTGAACACAACAGCATTCTTGAAAGACATTAAAAGAGCCCTTAAATATGAAAATAACAAACACAGTGGCACCCGGTACGAAAGCTTTAAAACCTAGCCATCATGTTATTATGTAAATCGGTTTGGCCATAAAAGTGCAGTCAATATTTGAATCGAATGGTGCCAATGCTATTCAAAGATTTATAGCTCAACTTAAAATAGTACAGTCATTGGCTGAAACAAAACTTTTGACTTCACAAGAGAGTGGCAAACAAATACCTTTAACAACTTTTCTTAGTACTTAAGCATAGTTGGGTACTGTAACTGAAGCATGGAAGCAAATTTGATAAAGGGGGTCAAATAGAACATCAAGAGGGGACTTTAGTTTTCTGAGTTAGACGATTAAGTTGCAATATGCTTTTCTGTTTTTGCAGGATGAATTTGATCACCTACGACCGCTTTGTTATCCTGGTACTGATGTTTTCCTGGTGTGCTTCAGTGTCGTCCGACCCACATCACTGTGCAATGTTCGCGATAAATGGCTTCCAGAGATCCGGAAGTACTACCCCAAAGTTCCAGTAGTGCTGGTGGGGACACAAACCGATCTCCGAACCGATTTAGATGTGCTTGTTGACCTTGCCAGGTTCAGGTGGGTTTTCAAAACAAAATGCAGAAAAATCCGTTTATGTTTTGTCAATTTTTGTGTTTTTTTCATCATAAAAATGGTTTGCTTTTTTTCTACGTTGCATGATTATCCACTATTCGAAATACCAGAGGCGGGAAAAATTGTCGAAAAGCTCTTGAGCGGTAATAAAAAACGATACTTCATTGAAACGTTCTTCTTGTTGTTGGGTGCAGAAATGCTAAGTATATCTCTGTAATAGTCTGAATAGAGCCAAGTTGATCATAACACAGTTCAAATTCTGAAAATAAAAGCGCAGGGTTATCTTAATATGTAACAAAAGAAAAAGAGTAAAAAAACAATTAGGCCTACTGTGCATTCACGTTTTTTGTCAATGATTAGCCGCTTGTTTTTTTGTCGACATATGCTATTTTGCAGCGTTTTGTATAATCATTGCTTGCAGTTGGTCAGAAAGAACCACAAACAAAGTGCCGAAATTGCCTCTTTAAATATTCCGCTGTCATGAACAAAACTGAAACCGAATTTACGATTTCGGCGCTTGATTTTGAAAACTATAGTATAGAGCAGTATTCAACGATCATTCATCGTAAAAATCATCATAAACTTGCTAGTCTTGCGAAATGTAAACGAAGTGTCGCGCTAAATATTTATGCAGACGTGTAAGTTGTTGATACATATAATAAAGATGTTTCTCAAATGAACTCAGCTTACAACAAATTTGTCTTAACCCTATTTTTAAAGGGCTAGCTGACCAACTCAAATTACATAAGGTAGTGGAGGAGGGCAAAATTACTCTCCCCTTATTTGGCTTCGTAACCAAAAGTCATAAAAACACTAAATTTGGCATGTGCTTGTTGACTGTTGTTCATCTAAACTTTTCATGAAATTGGTTTGAGGTTGATGACGTCATCACAGTGACGTCACAGTCGATTTTGGAAAATAAACGACGTAGGCAGTTCAACTTTTGCACGTAAGTTATTTTCGCTGCATTTTGTCACCTATCTTTTCCGAGTAAAATAGGGTTAACCTTATTTTACACACGAAAGATGGGGGGCATTTTTGCCCCCTCCCCGATCTAACTCCTAAACCAAAAATTATTGGAGCACTAAATTCGGCATGAGGGTTGGTGTTCACCAAAATTTTCCTGAAAAATTGGCTTTGAGTTGATGACGTCATCATTGCGACTTCACGACCAATTTTTTGAAAAATGGCCTCCATTTTGTGATGACGTTACAGGCAGTTTAGATTTTGCGCATAGGATTGTTTTTTTGGTACTAAATCATAAAATGCCTAAGTCAAGTTAGTTACGTCACAAAACTGTCTGATAGCGTCATTTAAGTTAAGTTTTGGCCGAAAAATGCTCAGATTTCAGAAACTACTCCGCAAAACTTCAAAAATCGGAAAATTTTTCGTTACTTAAACAACTTCAAATTTTCAGGACTTATTTTCACTCAATTTCAGAGGTTTCATATGATTATGACCTTTGGCTCAAAGTCAAGTTAATTCAAAATTAAGATATTTTTTCTGGAGAGATTTACCACGAGGGGGGACGAAAATGCCCCACCCCCCCAGAAACACTGATAATCTGACTTATATAGAGATGGCAAAAATCTTAAACAGCTTGCAGGGGCAAATCCAAAAATTTTTGCAGGGGTGTCCACTCAAGGCAATATTTTCGAAAACGTTTTTGTACGATCTCCTCTTTCAGTTTGTTTTCTGTGCTACCCAGACACGCAACCAGGATTTTGCTAAAGGCAGGGAGTTTAAATCAAAAGTTGAAATCTATTGTGTTAAAAAATGTTTATATTTATGTGAGGCTTCTGAGCAACTGGTGCAACTTAAGCGTTACACATACGGGGGTCTGGAGAGGACCCGGCAGAGTTCCTAGCCGCCGGTGGCCATCGGTGTCTGGGGGCGATTATTGTGATTTTTCGACAAAAATAGCCATTTTAACGCCATTTGGATCACATTTTGCACGTTTTTGGAGCCATTTAAAAGCACTAAATTGCTGAAATTTTACTGTTAAATCCGGAAAAGAAATAGATTTTGCTCCAGTTATTGCGATGAATTTTATATGTTCCAAGTTTTTTTTATATTTCTCGGACATGAAAAGGGGGGTCCGGACCCCTGGATTCGCCATTGGCTTGACTCAAAAAATACCCAAGCCATGCCAACAATTCCACGACACAGCAAAGGGCTTCCTTGTTATGCCTGTTTGCTTGTATTGGCTTCAGTGGATATTGGTCTGCCATAAAAACAGCTGTTGTTGCTCGTAATTTCAGCAGTTATGCGATTATTCCTGTTTAGTGTTGCGCTACTAAACCTGATTACCAGGTTTTGAGAACCACCTGAACCAAATTGTTCCGAGCAGTATAGCAGCGAAATGGTCTAAATTTTCGAGAGCTAAAAGTATGTGCCCGCTTGATGTCTGTTGTCCAATTCAGAAGTGTAAAATAATAAATTCAAAACAGATTTTGTAAAGTGCTTACTTAAAACTTGGTAAAAACTAACGCCTATCAGGAACTCTCTTCTTGCGGAAGGAATTTCTGTGAGATATGAAGAAGAGTTTCCTATTTGCAAAGCACTTAAAAAACCTGACCCCATCAAATTGGTTGCTTAGCATTGAGTGTTTGTGATTTTTTATCTCCAAACGGGTGATAACTGGAGGTATCGCGGTAAAAGCGTCATTTAGCGACAACCCTGATTGCGTGATCTGGGTTCAACTCCCACCCTGGTCACGTTGTTCCGTTCTTGGTTAAGACGCTTTACGATGGATATCTCTGCTTGGTGGCTTCGAACAAGCAGCAAATTCAAAGGGCAAGAGTTCGAAGAAATCCACAGGAACATTGGATATCACTGGAGCCTCCTAAGCAAGTGCGGATTCCTCCTAACACGAAGAAATTATTGCGATGAAAAGTGTGTGGATAGTTCAACAGTTAGCATCTGACGCTGTCCGGTGACAGGAGGATAAATTTGCGTAACAACAACAAATGGCGCGATTTACGAAAATCAACTGGTAATATTTTTGCAGTGAAAGACCAATTGAAGAAGACGAAGCCGACAGATTTGCACGTGAAAACGGGGCATCCGTTTACGTCGAGTGTTCTGCTTTGACTCAGAAAAACCTGAAAGAGGTATTCGATACCTCTATCCTCACAGCTATGAACTATACCGAACACCAGGAAAAGAAAAGACGCAAAAAATCATGGCGTAGAAAAATGAGTGTGAAACGAAGCTCAAATTCTTCCAAAGCTTCAACTTCAAAATCAACTGTCCGTTGGAAAAAGTTTCTCTGTTTTTCTTAGGGCTAGCTTTTCATTTTTTGCCCTACTGCAGTTTTGTTTATGCAAATTTTTCTTCTTGAGCCAAGAAAGGGTTGAACTGGCCCCTGCAATTTTATTTTCGTATTAAAGGAAACATAATGTACTGTATTGCGTATGGTCAAAAACTTGCAAAAATCTGCTGTGAACGCAAAATTACTTTGTCCAACCGATGTTGTTATTGAGACGGTTGATGATTTGAATTCCTTGCATGTGCAGTTCAGTCGTTTTTTACCCTGACTGGGAGGCATGTTTCCAAAATGTACGTTTGCTGTTAGCAAATCGATTACTATCTTTCAGGCTGGCAATCCTGCCCGAACCCCATCGCTAATGCAGGGTTCTGTGGAAAAAGAGGATAAGGATGCAGCGTGGTTCGAGCTCATGTTTGAGACTTGTCTGACGCGCCTGGACCATTAGACCACAGTGACTACGCTGTCTAATCGCCAGAATGTATTTACTTCAAGATAAAGAGAAAAGGCGATAGATTTTAACTATGTAGGTACACTTCGGAAAAATTCTCTACTTTCAACGATTTTGGTCCATAACAATGTTACATTGTTCAATTTCAGTAGCAGAATGCAGGACAATTTGCCCGAGTTTGGAACTATAAGCAGGCGTTCTTTGAGTGGCCTATGCTTGAAGCTTTGGGGGTACGCATAAATTTAATGATTTCCTTACGTCTAGTAAGAAGATATTTTTCCATAGTTATTGATATCAAAAGCAAACCACTAGATAATTTAAGCAACTTTTAATGTTCTGCATGTGCGCGTCACCTAATGATTATGCAGCTTTGATTAAAGGTTGTTTTAAATCGTACAGTAAACTGCTTCAGGCATTAACCAGGCATAAATTGCTGATCTTCTAAAATTAGTTTAAAAACGCAAGAAGTGACAATTTGAAAATTATAGTTTTTCTGTTTATTTTTCTGTACTTTTATTTTCCGAAACGGCTGCTTTTCAAAACCTTTGATAAAGAAATTATTCAGTAAAACCAAAATAGGAGGGTTGGGCCTAATTAGTAGTTATTCAATGAAAAGTCTTTCAAGTTTTACTGCTGAATTAGCTTGTTTTTCGCTGTAGTAGGGCAGATAATGAACGGGTTTGAATAATTTCACTTAAGTAATTTTGATAATACTAAGTTTGGTGTTTATGTTGAACACGTAGCTACTTTCCCACCAATGCGAACTTACTGTGTATGCTTCTACTACCACAATGTGAACGCTAGTAAAGTATACCTGTCCAATATTTTTGGAATTTTTCTCAATTCAATAATCCAAACTGCCCAAGTTTAAGAAATACTGTACATTTGTATCTGGTTCGCATTGACATGAAAATTTTTGGTACAGTCCAATTCATTTAACCTTATCATTTATTGCAAATTATTGTTCACTAATTGTTTTGGAGCTTTGTCTAACTTCATGAAACGCAGGATATAGAGCAAAAATTTTGTTTTAAATTTTTGTAGCGATTTATATACGTTAGCTAATTTGTTTTGGGATAAATTTGTGTCGTAAAACAAACTGTACAAAATAGAGCTTTCATCTCTGTATAAAATTCATGCTTTTCTCAAAACCTTACTGGCGCGAGTAGTTGGTACGAGTATACTACGAGTTACTGGTGCTAGTAGCTGATACGAGTGATCAGCAGAAATTTTGCTTGTGTGAGTATTTGGACCGCCTTTTGCGAATTAACCTGCCTGAAATACTTGATTCGTCTTTTTCGCAAGCGTTGTATCAAGCATGGAAGTATTTGGATCGTAGAAATTTAAAGGGTTACTGTGGTAAAACAATTTTTCCAAATAAGACTTTGTCTTAGATCGGACATTTTTATTGAATAATTACCGAGTAAAAGAAGGTCAAAATGCGTTAATTTACTAATTTTGAAAGGCTTTATTCAACCGTGTTAACTTGTAAAAGCCTCCAGGGCTATTTTGTGCTGAATCTCTGGATTAGTTCGAATTTATTTTGTCAAAGTCACAGTCGCCGTACAGTCTTTGTGCCGCCGATTTGTATCGATTGATTATTATGTAACATGTAATTGTCGTACTGATTTTAATGGCAAAAAACACGACATTGTGAATTTGTTGTTGAAGCTAAGCTATTTGTATATGGACTTACTGCGAGTGCCCATTTGATAATGCTCTTTTAAGCTATTTCAAGTAATTTTGCTTTTAATTGCTGTGATTTGATGTATTGTAGATTATTTTGGCAATTTTGTAACTGTGCTCAATATGGTTGTTTAACTATTTGTATTTTTCTTCATCTGTACGCTTGACAATACTTGATTATTAATTATTTATCATTATTGATTTTAAACAATTAATCGTAGAAAAAAGCCTTTTCCTTTTCGACATTAAAATTTACCAGAAAAAAAAATGTTTTTCAACCTTTGAATAATTCAAAAGCATATGAATTTGATCTTATAATTATTGTATTTTATTTATGCAGTTGCTATGTAATGTTTTATGTTGCATTGTATGATTCAGCCATGGATTAATACAATATTAAAAAAGGATAACTAAAGCATGCTTTATTTATACTGTAATAGCGTGAGACTTGACAATTAATGAATATTTAGCATATTTTAGCTATGTTTTGTTTTTCAATTTGTAAAACTTTTATTCTTTGCATAGCCTTGCAAAAGAAAGAACCTAAAGTTACTAGAGACATCCCTTATTTTAGTCAACTAACAGTACTTATCCAATTGCAAAAAAAGTTTTCGACTCAGAAAACACTTTAGTTAGATTTAGTCTTCTCCGGAACATTAAAAACATTTTAGTCCTTGATTAACTTCCACCTTTTTGAAGGAAAAACAAACACGCTCATCTGCGCAAATTTCGTTCGGGTTTTAATTTCGTTTGATTATTAGCGATGAAGGGAGAAATTAGAATGAAATTGCCAGAGATGTTTTTGCATCGCGGATAGATAGCTGTACTTCTATTGAATAATGTTGTTTCTATGGTAAATCCATTTCGATTAGATAATTAAGTCTGCTTAAACCATCATTATGTCTTTTGATTACAAAACATTTGCTTACAAAATCCCAATCACAGTACAATAATAACCACTAACCAGTTTCAATTTTAGAATGTTTATTTTGATTTGGTTTGTTTTTCAAATATAAGCGCTAATCATGGGAACCAAAAACGGGAGACAAAAACTGAGAACGGCAAATTTTACAGCAAACAAACAGAGTATTTAGCGGTTAGATTTATACGCTCTGAACACCATAATTAGAGAGCTTTGAATGGCTATTTTTTCCACCAGTAAATTATTAGCTCTTGTTTGAGGAGCCTGTTTTCGTCAAGCCGTTCTATATCACAATATGTTACATTGTTACGGAATGATTAAAAAGCATGCAAATAGAAGCTTGTCACCATCATGCAAATAATTTGCTTACACACTACACTGACTACTAACAGCATTGGTTAGGATTTGGACTTGAAGCTGTTAGCGAAGTTGTAAGTCGCCCGAGCTTTTCGGGCTGTGTTGGAGCTTAAAATTGACTAAATTTCGGGCTTAATTCAAAACTGATATGTGCCTTTTATTTCAGGGAGCTACAAAAGTATAATGAAAATAAATTTGTACGCTGAGTGTAGACTTCATTTAAGCATCAATACGATTATTAGTCCACAATTATTGTTTTTGTTACTTCACAATTTGTCAATAGGTTGTTTTATTTGGTCACCGTAAACTAAAGTTATTAAAGGAAAAGAGCAATATCAACCATCTACATCTTTTAGACCTAACTTAAATTTCAGGCTTTTTCGGGCATGTTTTTGGCATCAAATCGTTTTTGGGTTCGATCCGGACTCGGGCCTGAACTAGCCGGCCCGATTACAACTCTGCGCAAACTTCTTCACCAAAAGATTTGGAACATCTTTTTACTGCTTATGAGTAAAGTATAGCACAATCAATATATCCAAGTTGTTGAAAAGTAGTTTTCAAAATCTTTTGCTATTTCCTTTTTGAATTTAAATTTAACAATGAAAAACCTACCATTTCAAAGTTTTTTTCAAGCGGAGTTTCTTGTCTTTTGTTACTTGGTCAAATGGTCAGTTGATGATTAAAGCAAAGACGCCGTGGTTGTTAAGGTTTTTGTGTTGCAATCAGCAGATGAAAATTGAATGGAAAGCGTGAAAATCAATCTGAAATTTGAGCTTCTAAATCGGATGTGATCGGTTATCATTCTTAGATTTTAGCAATCGAGACTGACCAAGTGTCCGAGCATTGGTCGTGCGGCTGCATAGTATATACAATGGTCCTTTACATACACACTCTTTTTGTGATGGTCTCCCTCGTAGCGCCTTCAATCATAGTTAAAAGCGGTGTTGGTTTTCACAGGGTATCGAATTCGAGTTATTCCGTTTTTTTGTTGACGTAACTCTTCTAACACCGTGAGAATAGGCACAAATGACGACACGGCCTGGATAAAGAAAGTCTACGTTGTGCCAAAAGTGCTGGCTTTTCTGTAAACACGTATCGTTACGCTTTCAGAGAAATCAAAACGAAATTTTCAAGAAAAGGAACTGCGATGAAAGACCCGCCGAACAAATGATTCTCGTTACGAGAAATCGCAAAGGTTTTGTCGCTTTATTTGTCGACAAAGAACTACTTTAACGACAATACAATAAGCAAGCTTGTTGGTTTTTGCTCGATAAACTCAAAGCGTTTTGATAGGAGGTGTTTTGTTGCCTTATCGGATCAACATTATTCACTTAAACCAAATAAACAGCTCAATACAAAGAAAGCCAACCTCTTAACTATAAGAAGAAATACAGTGTACTTCCTGTAACATTGTTGATCACAAAACACACCGAAACCTCGACAATTAACTCATTGATTTTACTCCTACATATAGCTTGTAACTTTTGCCCATTTTGGTGCCAAGGTTTTTGCACCAATCCAGCAAACCAACATTAGTAGACTTTTGTTCGACCAATAAGCAGTGGCGTCGCTAGGGGGTGGCCCGTCCCGGGTGTCACCATTTTATAATACAAATCGAACAAAAAAGAAAGCAATAATATGTTTAATATCATAGGAAATGTTTTGCACACTGGAATGGAGAAAAATGATTTAAAACACTTTTTGAAACATTCTCTTATAGGGGGGCGCTAATTTGTCAAAAGTATAAATCACAAATCAGTAAAAACTTTGAAAAATCGCCAAAAGCAAGCATCCAAATTTGATCGCTTTTTTGAAACATGGCAAATATAGGTTACATAAAACAATATATAAGCTCAGGAATAAGAGGGGTAGGAGGGGGGAGGGTGACTATACAGTATTAGTTAATTACCAATCGCTTCGACTCAAATACAGTTTGATTAACCTTCCTCACCAATTATTTTTCTCTCTTATTTATATAGACGAAATGGATTACTCCTTGTGAATTGCATAGAACTATTAAGATTTTAACCGGCCAGTTGGTCGAGCGGTAACGCGTTCGTCTCTGAAGCGGGAAGTCTGAGATTCAAATCTCGGGCCGGTCAAATCGGACACAGTGTTGCCAACGGCTCGCCACCGCTGCGACATTTCTTCGAAAGGAGCTGTGTTGTCCGGGCGCAATGACGCGGAGATGGGCCTCGCCAACTCGTTACACGCTTCGGCGTATTACAGCGAGTATAATGAAAGATTTGATTTGATTATAAGATTTTATGATTTACGGTACCAGCTCGTAAACAAAAGAACTGAAATTGTACCGTCAGCCTCCTCCCACATTGCTGTTGCCCATTTATGCTGGCAGTTTAGTCATGTTTTACACTGCTAATTTCTATGC
This sequence comes from Trididemnum nubilum, assembly GCA_963965965.1. Lineage (NCBI taxonomy): Eukaryota > Metazoa > Chordata > Ascidiacea > Aplousobranchia > Didemnidae > Trididemnum > Trididemnum nubilum. The sequence goes on along the minus strand of OZ014475.1, from coordinate 26,123,745 downwards.
CACATTTCAAAAGCATTAATTTTTATCAAAATAGGCCTAAACTTAAGTTATTTTTGCAAAAAAAAGATACAAAATTTTGGAGCTCTAGCCCAGACCTCCAAAACAGCCCCCTCTCGTTGCAGATTTCTAGCTGCGCGCCTGAGCCTAATCATATTTTTGCTCTGCTAATTTCTATGCAACAAGAGTTCTCCCTGATGCGAGGTTTTTTTAAAAGCTTTAATTTTTATCAAAATAAGCTTAAAACTAAGTTATTTATTCAAAAAAATAAAATTTTTCGAGTGCTGGAAGCTCCACCCCCAATGGCTTCTGACGGATGGGGCGAAGCTCCCAGACCCCCGAAACAGCTCCTCCACCCATTGCAGATTTCAGGCTACGTGCCTAATACTAAACGTATGCTGCTCACACTTCCAAGTTTTAGAATCTCACTATGAGAAGTTATTGAGCTAGACAAATAACAACCGTTGTCTACAGTAATGAAGTAGTACCGCTATCTCTAAAATACAACCCTTTGCAGCCTCTTATACATTACAAAGGGTGACACCACGAAATTCCACACAGGGTCAAGGGCGTCCGCAGAAAATTTTTTAGGGGGGAGGCCCTAAGAACAAATCCAGGATCAACAACTAAAAATGGAAGAATTTTTGCAATTCAGGAGCTTTAAGAGAAGTGTGTGAAAATCCAGGGGAGCCATGACCCTCCCCTGCCTCCCTTGCCGACGCCCATGCACAGGGTGTCACCATCCATAACGACGCTACTGCCAATCAGAACGACTCAGTTTAATTTTGCTGCCAATCAGAATAGCTAATTTCTTTTTCCGACCAATCAAGGAAAAAGGCGTCGTTTTTACGATGACTCTAAGTGCATGATCTGGTTTTAGCGAGCACCCTAGTCACGTAACTGCCTCCTTGGATAAGACGCTTTACGATGATTATCTTTGTTTGGTGGCTTCGAATTAGCAGCAAATTTAAGAGACAAGGTTGATGAAACTCACAAAAAGATTGGATCCCTGGAAACTTCTAAGCAGCCAAGCAGGAGCGGATTCTTCAATACACGAAGTACTTTTAGCAATGAAAAGGATGCGGGTCATCGAATAGTTAGCGTCTAACGCTGTCCAGTGACAAGAGGATGAATATGCAAGTATAAGTACAAGTGCTAAATTGATGGAATATTTTGTTTCTATCTGTGATTTAATTTGCCAATTTTTTTCAATCAAAGTAATGGCAAAAATGCTTTCACGGAATCATAATAAGCTTCGTTTACTGAGGTTTTGAGCCAAGATAATAATCACTGCAAGAAACCAAATCACAATCACGACAAAGGGTCCTCATCGCTCCTTTATAGTGCCGTGCAGTAAAGTTGTAAACGGGCCGACTAGCACAGGCCCGAAACCGCAAGCATTAGCCAGAACCCGGCACAAACCCGAAAAGTGATTTAAAGCCAAAACCAGCCCGAAAAACCTCGAAAGTTAAGTTAAGTCTACAAAAATGTGTTGTGTGCGATGGTTGCTTGTTCGCTTTAAAATAAAACTATTTACAACTGATCACTTGTGACGCAATAATACTAATTGTGTCATTGATGATAATCGTATGATGGTAAAAACAAGTCGTCATTCAGTGTTGGAAAGTTATTTTAATTACGCTTTTATAGCACCTAAAAGTCTAAAACTCTAGGCTAATACGTGCAGTATATCATCATGACCAAATTAAGCCAGACATTTTGTCAATCTTAAGCCCGAACCGGATCCGTAAAGTACGGCCTGAGTTACAAACTCTGCAATGCAGTGATGTACAGTAAGATCAGTTCAAACTTTATAAAGCAGTTTTTTTAAAATGTGTATGGTATTGGATCTCGTGCCTGGGGCTGTCTAAAGGGCTTTATATTGCCAAAAATCTAGTTTTTTACTGCATATTACAGGAAAATACTATTGCATATTTATCCTCTTGTCACCGGACAGCGCTAACACTATTGGACGCTAAATTTGGCAGCAAATAAGATGCTAATGAGTGCAATGATAGCGGTCAACATAAATCATCAATACGAAAGCATTGATAGTTTCAATGTGATTATATTTTTAAGGGAGATGACTTTAGCGAAATCAAAATTTCAGAAAGTTACGTTTTGAGTTTACCACTACAATCTTTAAAAACTAATCTTTTTAATCATCGTTGGAGTGCGCTAAAGATTAGTAAAATTAGTTACTTGCCAGCTGATTGATATTACGAGTATCATATTGTTTGTTGCGTTGGGAAAAATTAATGTTTAAAATAATTCAATTTTCTCTGTTGGAAAATTTCTACGACTTTAACGTCACAAAAACTGCTTTTGCAGTTATCAAAAATGCATTAATAGTCCTTTTATCGTCAAAAAATTAAACTTTTTACGATCAATACCGATCCATGCTAGAGTACTGTAGCAACATACAAACGCACACAGCTGTTTTGGTAAACACCTACATTTTGGTAAAACAATCGAATAGACACAGATTTTGAAGATTAGGAATGATACTGTGAAGACAGTGCAATTCGGAAGGTGCAGATATTGAATAATAGTGGCTGCCAACTACTATTCTGCAAGGAGTGTATTCGTAACGGGTAAGAAAGTTCCAGAAATCCGTGTGCTAGCTTTTTATCATCGACACTAAAAACAGCTTGTCATGTTAAATTGTATGCAGTATTGATACTTGTTGGGTGTGATGCTACGTAACGCAGCAATGCTGTTTTTGCTTAGTGTTTTTTTGTTTCGTTAAGTATCTGGTTACCTTTAAGACTTGTTTTAAAGGTTTTTATCTCGGGTAATATTTTGTCATTTCGGAGCAGCTAGCCTAATTGAAAAACCTTGATTGTAGTTGAAACAGCTGTCTTATGTAAGCTATTGTATATTACTTCATGCTAGTATCTCTTTCGTAATATCGTAATCAATACTTTTCTTTATGTGATGAATTTAGTATTTCAATCCATCATGATCTGGTTAATTTGCATTACTTTACCTTTCTGCGCTAATATTCATACCTGTAGCAGTCTTAGCCATACCGGTGAAGCTTGAAAGACGAAAGCCGATTGCGAAATAGTAAGTCTTGGGCTGTTAATCAAGGTTTTGATTGTGGCTCTACGACTATGTATAGCTAACTAGTTCATCATCAATTTCTCCGTAGGTTGTTCTTTGTAGATTTGTTCTTGGTTATTTTGCTTTCAAATTTTCTTTTAGAAGAAGATATTTTTGATTCAAGATAAAAAAGTTTAGGAAAAGTAATTGATATTTGCTTCCGCATCACAAAAATGACTTCATTTTGACTCTCATTAATCAGCCTGTCAAAAAATAGTGACAAATAATAGTAGTGTTGCGATGACCCAGGTTTGAATCACTTTTTTTCTTGTTATTTATATTTGAATCAATTACTCTTTCATCTATTTCACCACTTCTTTACCTTTTTTATTTGGGAAAGAATATCGTGTCATGTTTCCTATTTTTGGAAAACGACTTTGACTTAGTAAATGACGTTATATCAATTTTGCGTCACGTTTTAATTAATGACAATGGCTATGTAATTGTTTATTTTTTGATAAAGAAAACTGTTCACTTACCTTAGAGGCCATTAATCATTACCTTTTGAAATAAGCTTTCCAATGATGCTGTAGTTACTTTATTTTATTAGCGATGTATTCTTTTTATGTTGATAGGTTACAATCGAATATTCTTTGGGGTTATTCAAAAAGTCATAAAATTTGATTAACTACAATTTTAGATCAATAACCTACAAGCTAATATAATAGCGAGAGAACGGTTATGTTTGGGTTAGTTCATACAGCCGACTGTTGATCTAAGGAAACAGCTCTCTTTCATACATTTCCTATTCGAAAAGAAGCAATTGTTCGATGAAAATACATGGTGAAAGACGGATTAAGTTGAATTTATTCTTGCTTTTGTTTGCTCCCGTTTCACACGAGTTCTGCTTGACAAAAATAAACAAAAACGTTACCAAAAATCTTAACCTAACGTCTAGACTTTGATCGTACCGCTTCCATAGTTAGAAGTTCATTCAAAGGTGTCAAATATAAAAAAGATAAAAGAAATATGGTCACAAATTCAACAATAAAAGTACAATAGATTTCTTACTTCTGTAAATCCTACATTTACCTCAATACAACGCAGCGATTTGCTGTATTTGCATTTGTGTGAGTTTGGTTTTATTGCTTAATTTCTTTCTTCTTAGCCTTTGATGAAGATAAAGACTCTAGCGGCATCTCGTTTTTGATCCATTCCAAGGACCGTTGAGAGAAATTCCGGCCCAGGTACAGAGCGAAAACGCAAAAAAGAGCTTCTCAACTAAAGAGCGATCTTCGTACGCGTTATGCAAGCTTTTCTTCCAAAATTTTAGATGAATACCAAAAAAGGTCTTGGCTCAATTCGGGCCTATTTTTGATCCGAAATTACGGTGAAGACCAAACGAAAAGGTTTCTATTTCGACTTGTCCATCAGTTTCGCCAGATATCGTTCTTCGGCTTTGGCTGGTATTTGCTTCCGAAGATCAAGCTTCAACTCGCACGGGCCCACAAAATCAGCGCAGGCCTTCGAAAAATCCCGAACCTCCGTACCTCCTTGTTCCACTCTCAACGACCATCATAGATTTTTACACATTCTACGCACCTAGGTCAGCATTAAACAAAAGATTGGTTTTCTCACTCCTACCACAGGCTGCAAGCACCATATTCTGCTACCATTGCGAAACTTTTTTAATTTTGTATTGCATACCTTACGATGATACAGCATTAGCTATTGTTTACTATACCAACGCAAAGGCGGAATAACACGAGAAAACGGCCCAAAAAACATATTTCACTAGCACAGCATTATTTTTTCAATAAGTTGTGGTGGTGCTGCCCGACCATTTTCTACCTTTTAAATTTGTAGTTGCAGACGCATTTTCGGCAGACTTTTCCCGCAAACTTGGCGGTGCATGGCGATCCAATTTTATATGCAGCCAAGATATCGGTAATTCGATCTCTTGTGCCGGCTCTTTGACATTTCCCAAACTCCTGTTGGGCTAATTTGTCTGCTGCTCAAATCAAATAGTTAGGCTCGCATATTTATTATTTACCTCACATACAATTCATTTATGTTATGATATTAAACGAAGCTTTTTTGTTTTTTATATTCTTTTCTCCCAAGTCTGTTTAGATTCGGTGGTGTAACATGAACCGCTGCTGAAGTCAGAAGCTGACAGCCAAATTTATACCAGACGTTTGATTAAAAATTACAGCCTACACTTAACTTTGTTTTATAATGTTTTCCATTTATGGGTAATCAGACTTTACAAATTTATCATCATGTGTACATAAAAATCATTTACAACGGACCAAAACGTTTACAGAGAAGTGGGCTGGTGGCAAATATAAATCACGAAATCGTATGCTCCCACTCATTGCCTCAAAAATATTCATTGTGCCTAAAGCATATTTCTAAAACTGTCTGCTGGAATAATTTAAAGCGAAACTCTGGCTTAGTGAGACTATACTATTGTAAAATATGTCACTAAATTCTTAGGCATTAGCAAAAAAGAACGAACTTCCAAAGCGCAAAAAACTGCATGAGACAGAAATCGATTCTGATCGGATGACGATCTGATGACACACTCCTGGATTTTATGTTTCGAGCTAGGTTTAATATTTTACTTTGTTTAACTGCAATGGTGCATACGCTTGCAGTATCAAATCATAAGTAATGGCAAATGACAGTCAGAATCACAGAACTGTTTTAACACTTATTTTGAAACAAAACAATTTATTGCATTAGTATTACTAGGAGGAAGCCGAAATATTTGAATTGAAAGTCGATTTCGTATCTTTGCGAATCACTAGCAATGGTAAAGTAGCTAAACGTACCTCGGTCAATGCCGAATATTTATCGTTGACCGAGAAGGAGTGGGAAAAATAGACTTGACACTATTGTCTTTGATTGCATAATTGCAGAGCGGTATCAAGAAAAAAGCTTTATTTGCCTATGCTACATTGCGACATGTTGGTTTAATTTATAATCCCTGAATGTTATAATGTTGCTTTCCACTTATAGTCACCAGTCAGCTATATATGGACGCATTATGGAAGACGTTGTATGTTTTTCCCATGCGCTGACAGCAACCAATAGGTAGAATTATTGTGTTAATGCTCTTTTCAAAGTCAATATTTTGCTATTTTGCAATTTCATTTTAAAATCAACATTTGCAGAGCCACCAGCAGCCAATATTAATCTAGCCATTTATAGACGAGCCTGATCTCAATTTGACGTTAATTATGACGATTTAAGTAATTCTACGATGTGACCCACCCTTTGTTTGCAGAACGTGGTGTTTTTTAATGGAAATGAACAATATAGGTTTTGTCAACTTTCAAAGTATAAGCTTTTGGGTCGTCCATTAAGGCGTTAGCTAATGTTTAAATGCTAATCTTGGCAATTAGTAAATCACACCAAATTGAGGAAAATCAATTTCCCACAGTCACATCAAATCACCTGTTTCATCATATTTTATAATCCTCGGGGCCTAATTAAGGTGACAGCTGATGATGCTGCAAAAATCAGACTTACAACATAGAACCAGGACTGATGGTTTCTGGTCATTAAAGTCTAGAGAGGTTCTTTTTTGAAAGCATTTGTTTATTTTATTGTTATAAAAAAGTTCAGTTTAGCGCATTTGCTCAGTTATATATGTGTACAGATTGTTGTGCATATGCTATCATGCTTTTCGTTGAAAATCATATTCTTTTGCATTCATGTCGCTTCTATACTTACACTTTTTTTTAAACAAAAACCAGTAAATTTTGGTTTGAGGCTGACTGTTTTTTAATTCTCCCCAATTTCAGCCTTATTTTTAGCTCTTAGTTCTATTGGAAAATAAAGTGACATAAATATTTTTTGTTCGGTTAAAACTTGTCTTTTTTACAGTTTTAAAGTACTGCTCAATAAACCAATAATGGCAATATAGAAAAAACCAAGAAACTTCTGCTAATTGCTTAAAAATGTGTTGTGCATTGTGCTTATGTACTAACTAGGGTTTGCTAATTCTATTCTTAAATATTTTGACAAAAATAAGCCCCGTGTTCTTATGAAATTATTCTTCAAAAAAGTGTATTTTTTATAAAACATTCTGGCCTAAAAGTTTCGAAATACAAATAATGACAATGTCAAATTGTAATGAATTTGAATTGCTTTTTCGGTTTTTAAAAGAACGTGGCATCAAAGAAGAGAGGCCAACATTGAAACGTACTGCAAAGTGTGCATTTTGCGGCTTTTTGTGTATGATTTTTGTCCGCTTACAAGTGAAATGCAGTATTCTCAAGTATAATTCTACATCTCTTCGGATGTATTAGGAATTAGGGCCAATCACTGCTTGCAACTTACTGGTCTAAAAATCCTGGACTAGCGCCATTTCACAGAAACGGATTTCATCAGTTTTCATGTTATTCGTCATGTTATTTTATTTGCAATAGAATTTTTTTGATTTGGCCTTTGTAAATCGATTTTCTAGATTCAAATGTTACTTTTTTGATGATTTTGTGATTCTAATTATTAAAAATTGCAAACGTAGGTATAGGCCTACTAGGCCTAAGGGTTTGATGTTCACCGGGCATAATAAAATAACTCTAATTCTTGCGTTCTTCCGGTGAAGTCATAGACACAGCGAGCTTGATCTTAAAAGCTTTGTTTTTATTGACGTTTCGTTGGTCATGGCGACCAACATCATCGGAATACGAGCAACGATAAAGAACTACGACTGAAGCTACGTAGCATCAATATGAATCGTAAGATTTTTATAGTTTTCAAAATCCGAAAGTTAATTATTACGTCACAACAATATTGTTGTTAATTATTACGAAAGTTAATTATTACGTCACAACAATATTGTTGTGACGTAATAATTAACTTTCGGATTTTGAAAACTATAAAAATCTTACGATTCATATTGATGCTACGTAGCTTCAGTCGTAGTTCTTTATCGTTGCTCGTATTCCGATGATGTTGGTCGCCATGACCAACGAAACGTGAATAAAAACAAAGCTTTTAAGATCAAGCTTGCTGTGACTATGACTTCACCGGAAGAACGCAAGAATTAGAGTTATTTTAATTATTGTTAAAATTTATTTTGAGCTTTTCTCTTACTCCTATTATGACGTCACCTTTTCTGATTGCGTAATGCTTCTTGGAGCTCGTGGAGAATAATAGAAGTGATTGTTTCGCTGCTACGGTTGCCGATTGATTGCAGTTGGCAGCAATAAGCGCAAATATTGCGCAAAAATTTGGCTGGGGCGGCGTGAAAAATTGAAACAAAAGCTCAGCACAATGGAAATGAATGATGGTGACATCACCATTGATTGCAGTTGGCAGCAATAAGCGCAAATATTGCGCAAAAATTTGGCTGGGGCGGCGTGAAAAATTGAAACAAAAGCTCAGCACAATGGAAATGAATGATGGTGACATTAGAAAATAAACTGACACTCCTTCAAAGCAAAACAGCTGATTGTTTCAACGACGATTTAGTTTCGTAATAGACCATTTTACAATCACTTCAAAATCCATATCATAAAAAGAGAATGTATGATATCTGTCTTTGTAGAACAACAGATGATTCTTTAGCGCAGTTACGGTCGAATCAGATGATCGTTAAAATCAATTTTAAAACATATCAAAGACGAATGCCACCAGTGAGATTTGAACTCACGACCCCTGGTTTACAAGACCAGTGCTCTGCTACTGAGCTATAGCGGCTTCGATTCTTTCCAAATATTTATTTTGTTTTCTAAAGTGTGTGAATCGATTTTGCCAACAAAACAAAAATAGATTATTTCACAATCACTTAAAAATTCACGTCATGAAAATAGAAGCTATGATATCTGTCTTAGTGGAACAACAACTGGCTTACTTAGCGCAATTACAGTCGAATTAAGTTGATCGTTAAAAGCAATTTTATAACAAAGCAAAACGTAATGCCACCAGTGAGGTTTGAACTCACGACCCCTGGTTTACAAGACCAGTGCTCTGCCACTGAGCTATAGCGGCTTTGATTATTCATCCCACATTTATTTTGTTTTTTACAGTGCTTGAATCGAATTTGTTTGCTTTCAAAAAGTTGAGTCAACAATAAACAGAAACACAAAACAAGTTTGGACATTGGGACCGCTTTTTTGTCAGTATCCCTGTGTGGTTAACTATAACTTGCGTTTCTTGTGTTAGATCATTCAGCATTTTTTCCAACCAATTCTAAGTTGTACCTTAGGCCGGGCTTTTCGGCTCTGGTTCGGGCTTAAGATAGACAAAATTTTGGGCCTGATACCCCTCATATTTTAGGTTCTATAAAACACTCGTCGCTGTCTCCTGGCCAAAGCAACTTGGTGAATAAAATGTAATTATTACAATTACAATTACAACATAATCAAAATAACTTTGCAACACTAAATGAGGACTCCATTCATGCAATATGCAATGATAAGGTTACTAGAGCACAATCGTAATTATTATATCACAATTCATTTTTCAAAACGTAGTTTTATTTTAACCGCGTATATACGAGCAATTAATCGCATGAGTTTTTTAGACCTACCTTTAAAGGCGGTGAATCATGCAGCCAATTCTAGTGATTTACAATAGTTAAAATTGAACTATAATTTTTGATATTTTTGTTTTAATTTTGGGGTTGCAGTTGCAAAGATATTCAACAAATACGAAAAGATATCTCCCGAAAAAAAGTTTTTGGAAACTCTGAGTTTTGTTCTTCCCGCCAATACTACAGTTCTCTAAACCATTCGGCCTACTGTGGTTTTGGCGGGAAGAACAAAACTCAGAGTTTCCAAAAACTTTTTAGGGGGGATATCTTTTTGCATTTGTTGAATATCTTTGCAATCGCAGCCTCAAAATTAAAACAAAAAATATCAAAAATTATAGTTCAATTTTAGCTATTTTAAACCACCGTAATTGGCTGGATAATTCACCCCCTTAAAAAGTTTTTTCAGGCTGGTTTTGGCTTCAAATGACTTTTCGGGCTCAGCCCAGGTTCGGGCTTATATTTTCGGGCAGAGGCCTGAAGTAGTCCGGCTGTTTACAACTCTGAGCCAACGTACTTTGAAATATATAAACCATAGCTAGAATTAAAATATACATATGCTCATATTTTGTGCTGTTTATTATGTTTAAGTTATAATCTTTTTGATTTATACTTGTGTCCATTAACTCATCATGTAAATTCGCTGTGAGGTTTCGGATAATGTTTCATTAGATTTTTGTGATTTTGGCAGTTTGTCTACTTGTGCCAGTGGTTTGTGGTCAATTTGATGCTTGCATAGCCACGGGCCGGTGGGAATGATGGTGGGTAGTAAACTATTGGGACCGTGTAAAAGAAAGTGCAGCCCAGGCAAGTAGAACGAGTATTTTTTTGCTTTATTTCGATGCAAAAATGATTCGATAAAGTGCTAAATGTATTTGTGATAAAATACTTAAATATTTAACTAGTTAAAGCAATTTTCTGAGCTTGCAACTTTGTTTTTGCTCTCATGGAATAAAAAAAAGTGCAAAATTGGATCTAACTTGGCGCAAAGTCGTGTGCATAAGAGCGCATGCTTTGTTTTTTGTAGCAAATTTTACGCTGGTAAGCCAGCCACCGGCGTACCACATTTTTGGATGAATCAAGTAAAAGCTAAGCTTGTACGCTCACAATACTACAGGAAGCGCAGACCGGCCTGAAGCGTAAACTGCAAAACTCGGGTGAAGTTAGAATGAATATTATCAAATATCAACCATTCCAGTCACATCACGTGACCTAGCCAATTTTGATGAAACCCCCATTTTTTCATTTATTTTGGGTTTGGGGCGATAAAATAGAGTTGGGGGGGATTGAATAAACTCCATTTGATTTCCCCAACCCCAATTTGGACGAAAAAGGGAGTTTTTATCAAAATTGGATCGGTCACGTGATGTGACTGGAATGGTTGATAATATTCATTCTAACTTTACCCGCAAAACTCCAGGTTTGGTGTTTCCATGTTTTTTTTTTATTCGTGTTGCATCAACTTATCGGAAAATTTAACTTGCATAGGCTTACCCAAGTCTACTCGATTGTTTGTTTAGTTGCGTTGGCTTTATTTGTCGCCAGCAGTGCACGTGATCTGCGAGGGCCTAGGCGCAAGCCACAAAAAGGAAAAAAGATCGACTTTTTTATAGACATACCAAACAAATCGATTTCATCACAACAGAAAAGCGAACGGTAGGAAAAGGGCGTATTGGGGTTTTGGTTATGGCGAGATTTGATCAAGTTGTACAATGGTAATAGTAGGTCAGAAAAAGATTCAAGTAGAGAAATTAGTTATTAATTAAGCTCAGCATATATTTTAAGTTATACTTTGAAGTTCTATTGCAGTATACACAAAAAACGTTGAGACAACATAATGATGGTACAAACATGCAAATTGCGAGTTTATTATAAGTTTTTTGCCTGAAATGTTATGCAGTAGGTTACCGAAAAAAACATTATTTTTTTATTTTAGTGGTGAAAGATTTAAGACGATACTTACATGCCCAAAATACTCTTATTTGGATATGTTACTGTAGAAAATTTTGTAAATTATGAAAAAAGGTTGTAATTTGTGTTGATGTACTGTATTATTGTTAATTAATGGCTATAGTATTAACAACTCAAAATATCAGTATCGCCAAATTTAATGACAATTTTTTTTGACATTACTTCAGAATGCGACTAAATGCACCGGGTTGTAAATCTTTTCACTTGAATCACCGTTTTTATTTTTTATTTTTTTCAGTATTTTGATATCAAACGTAGAGATACCTACAACCAGTACTTAAATTGTAGGGGGAACGCGTCCCCCCATCGAGATTTAGACATCCACTCATCAGGATTTGAGCGCTGGATGATGAAACGATCAAGAGCCAGCCAGCACGAATAAATCCTACAAATTCCGGCCGAATATAGTCACAAATGGCGGTGAAGACCTTTTTTGTTTGGTCTTCACATGATTTCAGCGAAAAAACACTTCAATTGCGGGTACGGAATTACATAATTTCCACTGAAGTTTAGTCAAGGCTGCAAAAGCGTTCCCCCATGCAAAATTTTACAATTTAAGTACTGCCTACAACCGAAAAGCCAAACTAAACTGCTATTGCTTGTTACTGCCAAATCTATTTGAGCTGAACAGTTGTAAAGATATTACTCTAAACAATTACTAAATTAGTTTTCAAGCAAGTTTAAAAAAACGTTGCTTTTACAGACCGATTTTAGTTATTTTTGTGAAAATTAGAAGTGTTACTGATTGTAAGAATATAATTGTATTTGTATTGAATATAAATGGCTCCCGAAATCCCAACCAGATTCAACCACGAACCCATTTTTACAAATCCACCAGACTTGATACCTGCTGAAGAAAAGAAAGAAGCAGAAAAAGAAAGAAGGTTAAAATGTGTGCTCCTTGGTGACGGAGCAGTCGGAAAAACTAGCCTCATTGTTAGCTATACTACAAATGGCTACCCCACAGAATACACCCCCACCGCATTCGATGATTACTCCGGTAAGACCTATTAATTATCGAATATTGTAGTTTTTGCAGACTGACAAATGAAACCGAAAGATTTTTCTTGTCTTCTATGTGCTACAGTACTAAATTTATACTGATCCAATAATGGTTCCGTCGTAAAATCGATTTTTTGTCCTAGCTCCTGCTTTGCTGTAAATATCACTTGAGCAGAATTTAGACAATTCATTTGCATGTACACAGCGTACAATATAACCAAAGATAACAGCATGCAGCAATTTTTTCTTTCGAAAATTGGCCATGGACCCATGATTTTATCCAGCTTCAAATCGGTATCGTACAATGATTATCGGTAGCCGCACAAAGTTTCATTTCAAGGGCAAGGTGCAAAGTTTCATCATAATAGCCACTATTACTTTGTCAATTAGGCGTCAATGCTGAGTAATATCTTTTCACTAAATGTTGAACTTTTAATTGCTTCAGTAATTATCAATAATAGCTTTGTTGACAACCAATATTAAAAAAATAATTTTTTATTTCAGCGAGAGTGGAAGTGGATAATCTACCTATACGTTTGCAAATGTGCGACACCGCGGGCCAGGTAGGCAACTTATAAACAATTATTTTTGTTATGAATTTGCTTATTTCAATATTACAGTATATATTTGAATGGATCCACTGTCTTAGTTCTATCGATTGAATGAATCATGGTTTGTTGACTAAACGATTTGACAGGCTTTGAATTTGAGCACGTTGAGGAACACTTACGTACTAGTAAAATCCCTATGTATTTGCTGTAGGGCTGTGAAGTTCTTTCTATCAAGTTTGTGTTTTTTGCCCGAAGGGTCGGTTAGCAGTTAAAAAAAAAACAAAAACTCATTATGCAACTTCAAAAGCCAGTAGTTGAAGTTAAAAGCGTTAGGCCTTCCGTTCGGTTTTTGTACTGTGTTTGCCCACCTCAATCCAATTACTCATTCTTCTATTGTGTTAATGTTGTTCTTACCCTGTGGCCTTATATTGTGGCAATATTGTGTAAACATCGGTCTCGCTTATGTGGTGATCCATTTCTGACCCTTTTCATTGAAAACGGAAAAGTCCATGTTCTTTTGATCTATTAGTTTGTCATAGATAGCTCCCCTGCTGACTAAATGAATTTGTTGGAATAAAATCTGCTCGATAGGTGCTTATGAAATTGGCCAGCTAGGAGATTCTACTGCGCAATCATAAACTGCCTTCAGAGTTGTTTTAATTCAAGTCCTTTGTTGGCCTTTGTCAACTACGAAAGGCTGTACGGGAAGTGACCGGCGATCAATGTGTCTATTAAGACCTCTTCCCTTCAATTATGTTGGTCTTACGACACCTGCGTACTGCTTCCATTGAAATGTCGAGTTTCTTTCTCTTTTGTCAACTATTTAATCATGTTAATTTAAACGGTAGCAGGTCAATGGTTTATGTTGGATTTAGACTACAGGGCGCTTTCTACGCTGGGATACCAGCTACATCAAACACCACGTAAAAGGAAAGGAATGTTTTATGTGGTTTTTCTTAGCTATTGCAGAAATCAGCAAAAAATTTTGGCATTTTGTTCAAACATTCCTTGTTTAAACAAGAAAAATTGCACGAAAGTTCAAGAAAAAGATAGATTTGATTGAAATGATCTTCATTTTTGAAATTCTATATCACAACAAAAGATATTGGGATTTAAAATTATCCTTTTGAGTTAACAAGAATCTTGTACAACCTCGGTAATAGACGTTGTGATAAAATAAGCATTTGTTGTTTGATCTTCTGTTCCATAATAACATGTCATCTTGTAATCTTAATCACTAATCAGAAACGCGATTAGAAAGAGTGTTCTGTTGTTTTCTTCTCGTTATTAACGTTCTGTGTGCAAATCTTCTTTGCTGAATTCAGCTTCTCAGATTTAACGAACCGTAAGCAATTTCAAGTTGTGGTTTTTATAGTCGTTGCATTATTCTAAGAGCAGTGTAAGGAGCGAAGTCCAACTTATTTGATATCTTTTTACGAAGGAATCTTGCAGAGGTAGCGGGTCGTTGACAATTACAATTACTATGTACGGTTAACCCAGTATGAAACAGGGCCGCATCCTGAGAGAGACGACCGGCGCTTGAAAATTTTAATTCTGTAGACTATTGCTGCAGCTGCTAATGGGGATTACTGATTTATAACACGTCTGACTACTGCCCAGCCTTCAAATTGAACCCTAACCTTAACTAATAGAGAAGCAAGCACGTTACTAGCCAACTAAATTATATTTTATTGTTTGCAGGATGACTTTGATCATATGAGACCGTTATGCTATCCTGGCACTGACGTCATACTGCTGTGCTTCAGTGTAGTACGTCCCACTTCATTGTTAAACGTCCGGGACAAGTGGTTGCCGGAAATTCGAAAATACATGTCCAAAGTTCCTATCGTTCTTGTAGGAACGCAAACCGATCTGAGGTCAAATGTCGATGTCTTGGTTGATTTAGCTCGCTACAGGTTAGAGTTATTTTTTGTTGAGTGACTTTTTCTTTGAGTAACAGTTTAGTGGAACGTGATACGTTTTGGTATGGCAGAGTTGAAAGAGTTGCAAACTATATTGGAAATTTGTATTTGAATTTGCAAAATTTTTATGTAATTAAGCTTTCCAAAGCACTGCCCACCATTGCCCCTTTCGAATTTTTTGAATGTATTGGCCCTTTAACGGGGACTTATAAGGCAAAAAAGTTACACTTTGCAGCTGAGAGATGCTGATGAGTGCTACGGTCAAAACAACACTGTCTATTTGTCTACTGTCCTCATTTGCTTAAAAATTGCTAATGTTTTACTTCTTGCAAAAGTTCAAGTTCCAATCCGAGTTGTCTTTTTTTATAGTGAACGACCAGTTACTGAAGAAGAAGGGAGTAAATTTGCTGAAGCTACGGGGGCGCTGCGTTACGTGGAGTGCTCAGCGCTTACTCAAAAGAACCTCAAAAGTGTTTTCGATACCGCTATTTTGGATGCTTTGGATTTCCAAGATAATTGTCTGCGAAAACGAAAACGATCATGGAAAAAGAAGCGGTCTCTCTCCAGGGAAACACCTGGGTTTAAAGTGAAGCAAAAGCCGACTCCGTGGTGGAAACAATTACTATGTGTTTCTTAACCTTTCAAGTTTTACCTTTGAGAACGGAAATATGAGACCTCAATTCGCATAGGAGTACAAAGCACTTCGTCGCATGAGAGAATGAGCGATAAAGAAGGAAGTTACGTCACTAAAGTTTTTAATTCGAAGAAAAATTTACCGATGAGGAGCATAAAGACTGCAAGTTTTATTTATTTATTTGCTCTGCAATGCAGTGTCGTCGATAAAATTATAAACTTGTTATTTCTCAGTCTACGGCTGGCCGCTCGACTGTTTATGCTGTCACCGAACTGAGTTCGGTTTTGTTTATTCACTGTGCTTTTTGTTTATTATTTGCTCTTTTTTCACAAATGATTCGGAGAACTGCTAATTAAAAATTACTTGAGTTGTTTGGATATTTGCATCCAATTATCTATTTTAGATGCCCAATTGCTTAGGTTTTGAGATTAAATTTCATTTTGATGTGGAAGTTACTTGATTACAAGAAAACCTTTGAAAATTATTGTTTTGCTCATTCAGTTGCTTCATTGATTGCTTATATAGTTTGGTAAAGTCTTTCAATTGATAAATAGTCTATCTGAAATCATGATTTCGTGTTGGAAATATTGTAGTACATGTGCAGTTTAAACGATTACGCTGCTGAAGTTGATTTAAATACAAGTCGTAAAGGACATGTTTATTGTGTGAAACAGTGATGATCTTGAAAGTTACAGTATTTCAAAGAGAAGGAAGTATGTGATGCAAACGAGAAAGCGTTTAGGACAAGTTTGAAGTTAACTTCAGTTAAGAACGTAATCAAAACTTGTTCATTCACAAAATGTGTGGAGGGCATAAGTTTTGCGAAGTTTTAGAGGCAGAGCTTATGTTTCTCAGATTCGCTTTCCTAAAAATGGCAGTTTTCAGCACCGTCGACATTGTCCGCTACTCCTTGGATCTGCAAAATCACACACTCGTGTAGTGTTACGGTTTTCATATTCAACCAACCTTTTTAATCCTCATTATGCTAATTGAGTGTAAGCTAAAATCAGAAAAGATGTTATGGTTTACAGAAACAAAAGATAAAGCAAAAACAAAAAACATGAACAACAGATTTTTTCGGAAATCCCCAACCAGCAAAGAAAGAAACTACCCTTCCACCGTTTCACACAGCAATACGGGACTCGTGTTGCAGTTGCGGACCCATAATTTATTTAAAATGTTCAGGTTGTAGTCGTGGTTCCTTCCTGATCTTCGGATTTCATAATTCCTATTCACGAACAGCGTAATACAAAAAACCATCACTTTTCTGCGCTAGCTCCAACCGTACATCTTTGAGGAGTACATACGGTGCTGTTACTAAGATGAGGAGTACATAGTCATACACTGTTGGTACGGTGGCGCTTATCCTTTGGACGAATCCGCACCCGCTTAGGAGTTGACATTTTTCCAAGTTTTCCGTGTGACTTGTTTCCACGTAAATTTGCTGTTTGTTCGACGTCACAAAGTAGAGATAATCATCGGTATTCGCCTCATTCAAGGACGCAACGACGTGGCCAGGGTGTCGGTTGAATCCAAGAACATGCCGAATGACGCATTTATGCTTTGAAAGAGATAAGTCAACCTAAAAAAGTTGGTTTAATCTAAAAGGTCTAAAACGAATAAGTTTTGCAAGGCTTTTTTGGCTATTGCATAACGCAATAAAATGCAACTAATGCCATCATAGGTTTTACAAAGAGGTGCTAACTCGCGATACATAAACGCACACACTACCGTACACACCTAAATCCCAACCGAATTTGCTTGAATCGTTTCATTCGCCACGTATGGGTGAAGTCACTTGCAACCCAACGAACAAAATTAAGTCCCATCTTTTTCCACTAGTGCTTACCAGAGAAATTCCGTGTCTAGTTTGGATGAAAAATTGTTGCATATAATACGTAAACTAAAGCAAAAATGATCCATATGGTACAATAACGATATGAATATAGGCGAAAAGTTTTTTAGTAAGTAAGTGATTTAGAGCTGCGCGACTTCCACTTTTCCTGAAATGAGATCACAATGCAACAAAATGTCTCAGAATCTGAAAAACCCAAACATTCAGTCGCTATTTGTGTTAGTGTAACACCACTCGAGAATTATATAGGCAACCACTCCTGATGATAGAACGCCCCTCCTACGAATAATTGTGTGGTCCCTGGGTGGTTTTATTTCACCCTGGCAGAAACACAAGGAGAACAAAATGATTTTTGTACTGATGTTTGTTCTGTAGTCCCCCAGACCCCAATTAAGTTATGTTTATTTTACAACGTGGTGGTAAAAAAGTATTTGGTGAACCTAATTAATAGAAGAGAATTTTGAACTAATCAGCCACGTTCTTTTATCTTAAATGGTGCATAAATTTTTGAGAAGTTTGGCGACAGCTTCTTTAAGATTTTCCAGTAAGAGCGGTGATTAAATTCGGCCAAACAATTCATCAATATCTCAGCGACAGTAAATCAAGGATAATGAGAATTGGTTTTGCTAAAATTTGTCACGAGACTTCAAGCTGGTAATTACAATCAAATAACTTGGTGGGAAAATGATAGCGTCAGCAAAAAGGAAAGATTTTCCGAATTAATTCTTCGTTGTTTTTTTTGGTGAGCAATGCTTTGAAGTAGGTTCAGCTCGGGGCCGCCCAATACGCTTTGTAACTCATAATTAAACTTCTCGAAACTCAATCTGCAATATGTAACGTCCACAGCACCAGTGACGTTATAAACAGAGAACACGTGCTGAGAAAGTATTTTTTTATTTGATTTACCATAATACGAACTTTGATCCGCTGCTGTCCACATGAGATTCTAATTGCACCATAGGCCCATTTTTGTGGCGGACGTTATCTTCCACGCATTAAAATTTGCTCGATAATCAGAAAAAATACTGTAGCATACAAAGAAAATATCCTTTTAGAACAAAATAAAAACATTTGCGCAATCAATCAGTATGCGATTTTAATCGAGTATGATTGTTGTTTTTACCGATACCTATTTAAATTGTAATTGCATGTTTATTCACGAAGGCGCCCAGACCAGGAGACAGCGAAGAGATGTTTCGTAGGCTTCATATTGTTTGTTTTAATGCTGAACGTCAAGTTTTGAGTTTTTGGTTCATCTGAAAGGGAACCGAACCCGAGTCTACTGTTTTAGTGGCAGTCGCTCTACCCACTCGACCACAGATCTGTTGTAAATAAACTTATCTGATTTTATTTATGATTTTCATTTTGTTAAATCTCTAAATCAAGGGCGTCCAACCCGCGGCCCGCGGGCCAAAAGTGGCCCGCCAAAGGTTTTGAAATGGCCTACCAAAGGTTTTTGCGTTGGTTGGTTGATTGATACTTCCGCGCTGACGTTGTGAGTTGCAGAAAAATACCACAAAATCACCTTGTTTTTGGCAGAAAACACTGATCAAATCTGAGCGAAGACATTTGCTTTTTTTTTTTTGGTCTTCACCTACTTTTTGGCAGAAAATACTGATCAAATCTGAGCGAAGACCTTTTTTTTGGTCTTCACCTACTTTTTGGCAGGAAAAACGATAAACTTTTGACTCGCCAAAGTTTTGGAACAGCGAATTTGGCCCGCGGCTGAAAAAGGTTGGACGCCCCTGCTCTAAATCATACAGTAACTTCGTTACTGTGCTCAAATAGCCTCTTGCATGATATCATAAAAAGCCCGAAACAGTTACAGTTCAGTGTGGTATTGTTTTGTTGTGTCCTTTAGCGATGGTGTAACGTTTTGACGTAAACAATTTTGAACTCGATCCCGATGACTGTTGAGCTTGATTCAAGTGCCTTTGTTGAAGCAAAACTTTATCCACATGATGGGCCTTCAATTCTGTGGTGGGCGATTTGACTTGCTTGTTATCAACTTAATGACTCAACTGTTCCCTGATGAATGATGTGTAAGTGTATACCAGTGCAATAGCACTTATACGGGCAGCCACTTGAAAAGAATTTCCTTTTTAGGGTAACCTGGTTCGCTTTTCATGCTGTCCCACAGTCACTGATATAAACCAGCTTGTATTTGGTGAGAAATCAATTCAGTTTGCTTATAAACATTTTCATATAGTACTTGTATCAATATTTAAACAGCTTTCTTGAAAGACACGTTTACGATAAAATATTACGATAAATCTAAACGGATACACTCCATGTTACAGTAGTTCTTCGGACATCAAACCTGACTATTTTCCCTTAATATTGATATATACAGTAAATGCCGTTTGTTGTCTGCTGCATTTTATCGTTTCAAATGTTCAATGAGTCAGAGGCTGACTGTGTGGTAAAGCTGACCATGACAATTTTGCTTCAAAAGCTACAGTGATCTACTTACGCTCAGAAATAAAATAATATTCAAGTGCGCTGTAGTGTCATTTGTCAACCGTTTTGTCTCAAAATAAACATTACCCGTCTTCTGCGATCACACACAGTATTAGTTTTTTGTATCTAATTTTTATCGTCAACAATAATTATCTTGTCGCACCAACCCTTCAAACATTTACGGCAGGTGCTCGGTTTGCTTTTTTTAGATCTTGATCGGAGCAATTTTTATACTTTGAGGGTTGAGATTGTGGATTAAGTTGAGGTCATGCGTTGTGGGTTATCGAGCGTTGAGTGTTTTGGGCCGTTTTCGGATCAATTTTTACACTGTCGAAAATTGCGATTGCTAATTAAGATATACACTTAGTAATTTTCTTGAGGCATATCTAGATATCATATATATAATGTCAACTTTTGCAATTGTGATTCATATGCCACCAGAGAATAATGCTTCAAGTATAATGTACAAAAATTGCCCATAGGCAATTTGTCCAAAGCAATTGGTCATATTTCGGAAGTTGAACTAAATATAAATAAGCACCTGCGTCACTTTGTAAACCTCCAGGCTATCCGACAAATCAAGATCATAACTTAGAATAGGAAAGTTTCAGTATTTGATTTAATGGTTCATAATTTAGTTTGCGGTTTATAATTTAATTAAAGTTATTACCACCTAATATCCTGCTCTCCTTTATTAATTTATTTTTATATTGTGTCTACAGCGACTAAAGCTATTATACGACACTGAAATACTCAGCAGTTGTGAGCGGTTGGCCCGTAACACCGCATTGTAAATATGACGGCCTTGATACTGTCAAATGAAGTCACCTCGCCAATTCCAAGCTATCCTGTTAGATGGAAAAGAAAACTAACTAAACACTCTTGTAGGCCTACAGATTTGGCTGAGGGGTAAAGGCGTCGTTTTAACGACGACCCTGACCCAATGATCCAGGTACAACCCGCATCCTGGTCACGTTGTTGCGTCCTTGGATAAGACGCTTTACGATGATAATCTCTGCTTGGTGGCTTCGAAAAAGTAACAAATTCAGTGCACAAGAATTCGAAAAAATCCACAGGAACATTGGATCACTGGAAACTCCTACGAAGGTGCGAATTCCTCCAATCACGAAGCAGTCATAGCAATGAAAAGTGTGCGGGTCGTTCAATAGTCAGCGTCTGAAGCTCTCCGGAGACAAGTGCATTAAGATGCACTACAACAACAATCTGATACTCTGTGTCCTGACTGGTATGGTGTCCTAGTCCGGTGGAACGCGAGAAACGGACACACAAAAGCAAAGCTATACCGGAACTCCATAGTCTCGGGCCAAATAATGCATACCGATTACCAAATTTTGACTCTTTTAAAACCTTAATCGTGCTAATTCGCTTCGTCGTCAGCTGACCTTGCGTTAAAATCCTCCTAGAACGTGAGAAAGCCTGAAAATAGAGTTAAATGTTGGCATTAGATATAATGACCTACTTTCAGGCCCGGCGCCAGGATAGCGTGACTGGGGGGGTGGGCAGAAATAAATTTTGGGGGGCACGAGAAGTTTATTTATATGAATTCGAGGGGGCGCGGGGGCACGAAAAGTTTATTCGAGTATGGATCAAACGATAAAAGTGAAGTCTTTGTCCCAAAAGTTTTATGAGATCCGGTGTGAGTCAACAAAAATTACGAAAAAACAGTTCTTGCTCGCGAATTCTGGAGCGGTAAACACCGATTTGGGAGTCTTAGGCCTCCATTTGCACTCCAGTGGCCCCGAGCCTGTTGATTTCTTTGGGGCACAGTCCTCGCTTGGGGGGGCACAATTTTCGTTTGGGGGGGGGCACAAACAGTCATTTGGGGGGGCACGGCCCCGGAATGCCCCCACCCCCTTGGCGCCAGGCCTGCCTACTTTTCAAGCAAAGATAATGATCTACAGTGTGGTGTTCATACTGAGTATTTATGAAATAATAATGTCGTAAACAAAAGTCATAATTCCCTTCAAGGTTCTATCTTATGCTGCACAGCCTGTTTACTGCCAGTGTCCACAAAGACCGGACTACGGTTTTTTGTGGTTGGAAGATCGCGATATTTTTTTACAAATTGTTAAGTTTATCTCTGAAAGGCCCTGGTCTTTGACTGATATTTGGACTGATTATTAGTCACAATCTTCTTAATTTATAATCATTTTAAATTCATTGACTTCATGAAATTGATATTTAAACTGTCATGCTGGATTATCCTAAAGTGAACGAATGAATGAAGGATGAAAAACCTTCTAGATAATACTTTCCCCATTTAATAAAATCATTGACACAAAACAGAAAGCATGGCAACTTGCGATTTTATATAAAGCAACTATGTCAATTCTTCATTCAATGATACGCTAAAAAGCTTTTAGGATAACTGGCCCAGGCAATCAATACTATCTTGCATTCTGTCATCTACCATGACATCAGCACATCTGTGTCAACGCGCAAAATAACACAAATATAGTAAATGAATAAAACTCTGGCTTTTGATAATAAAACTATTGATATCACAGCTTTCCTGCTTGACGTTCAGCATTGGAAGGGGCAGTGTTAAGCCTCTTCTATGTGTGGCAGACAGAAAATAAACGTTTACGGACAAAACCCCGAATTGGACATGGTTGAAAACCGCAAGAACTGGCGGAGCGCCCAAGCCTTGATATGCTTGCTTAAAGACTTCACTCCTTGGTACTTGATTGAGAAAAGAGTCGTTAAGAAAGCAGTCGTTCTGTATTATTTGGTTGTGTCACAGTTAGTAGTATTGTAGTTCAAATTCCAAATCAAACTAAATATCCAAAATTAATAAAAGAGCAATGCAAATTTAACTGAGGTTCTCTGTTAATTGTAAAAAATTCCAAAAAGCAACAAAAGATTTGTGCAAAACTGCAACTGAAAAAAGCTGTTTGCAATCGATTGCCTTTAGCAGCTGCGACTAAACCAAATCAAGTGAGAAATAAATGTGAACAAAAGGTCAAGAGTTGGCGTCCAGCATACGGCAAAAAATAAATAACCACACAATATGACACTAAAAACCTTTTTAAAAGCTGATGCTGGAAAATGACAAAATCCTGAACGAAAATAAATATACGAGTACAGGCCTTCTTTGCTGTTTCTTGACCAAGGCAACTTGGTAAATAAAAATGGAATTACAATTACAATCCACCAAATTAAACTTAACATACTGTGCTTGAAGATAGGTTGCAGAAAATTTCATAAATTTCTATATAGTGGCTTCGCTAAAGATGGTGACACCCGGGGCGGAATTTCGTCGTGTAACTCTTCACAATGTATAGGGGGCTCAGGGGCGTATTTGGGGGGGCCCATGGAGCCATGGCCCCCCTTTGGGTCGCCAGGATAGTATAATAATTTGCATAGAATAGTATGCAAAATTGCGGCATGCCCCCCCCCTTTGTTACTTGGGCAGAAATTTTGAGCACACTGAAGGACAGAATCTGGGCAGAGATATTTTGGGTTTTGAGATATTGATAATTTTGGGCAAAAAACCGGACTAATTTTGATTGAAAACCTTTATTTTATTTTTTATTTTTGGTCTTCGCCTAATTCTGGGCCAAAAACCGGACTGATTCTGAGTGGAGAAAGTTTTCTTTTGGTCTTCATTATTTTCTAATTTCCTGGCTCTCCCTTTCGAAAATCCTGCGTACGCTACTGAGGAGGCTGTAGGCGCGCGACCAAGGTTTTGTTAAGGAGGGGGCTTTAACCCAAATATAATATTTTTATCTGAAAAGTGTCCCAATGAGGCAGCGTGATGAGCAAGTTGGTGCAACTAATCCTGACACAGACAGGGGACTATAAGCGGAAACTCCAACTTTTGGAGGCCATGGGGATTCGGGGGCAAAGCCTCAACCGCTGGGCCAGTTTTGCAATTTTCAGAAAAAATAGCCTTTTTAACGCAATTTCGATCGTATTTTGCGCGTTTTTGTAGCCATGTGAAAGACCTATTGTTAAAAACAGAAGTATTTGCAAGAATTAAACTGCCCAGCCTCTTTAACCCCTCCTCCTTACTTACATGGGAAATCCAAAAGACGTTTATACACTTATATTTTGGTTTACATTTTTAAGAAACTTGGCTAAGGAGGGATGAAGCCCCCTTATCCCTCCCTCCCTGGTAGGCTCAAAAGATTTTATTTTAAAAATACCGGCACTTGTTATCTGACTAGCTCAATTACTTCTCATCGTAAGATTTTAAAACTTGGAAGTATGAGCAGCACACGTCTAGTATCAGGCGCGAAGCCAGAAATCTGCAATGGTGAGTGGGGGGCTGTTCTGAAGGTCTGGGGGGCGGAGTCCCCGGCGCTCGAAAAATTTGTATTTTTTTGCAAAACTAACTTAATTTTAGGCTTATTTTTATAAAAATTGATGCTTTTGAAACATGGCATAGAAATTACCACTGCATAAACATGATTAGACTTGTTGCGTAAATGGGCTAAGTGAGAGGAGGCTGGTGGTAAAATTTCAGTTCTTTTGCAGTATTTACAAGCTCATGTATCATAACATCCTATAGTTCAATAGAACTCACATAGGTATTGATTTTATTTGAATAAGACAGCATTGAAGATGCCTTTCTAGGCGAAATATGTATATTTCGATTTTATTCTCGTTGGTTGTTGTGTGGTCTTTCAAACCATTAGTTTAAACTCACAAGGAGTAATCTATTTTATTCATATTCTACAAAGCAGGAATTGTTAACCGGAGGTAAATTTGACCTACCCGGGGGTAAATTTACTGACGTGCGAACTGAAGAAAACTTCAATTTTCAATCGTGATATACCCCAAAACCCACATATGTCTTGTTGTGAAGTTGGAGAACAGCCCAAGACAGCGGATTGAAAACCTTTCTTTTTGAAGATCACCTTAAAATCTGGGTAAATTTGCTGCTTTGCGAATCAAAGACCTTTTTTTTGGAGATCACCGCAAGGGTCGTCGAAGTTGAAAACATGGGGGTAAATCTTCGTGGACCACTGAAAAAGTGGGCGTAAATTATTCTTTTGACATTTACCAAGGGGTAAACGAGACAAAAAAGGTTAAGAACTCCTGCTGTAGAGATAATGGGGGAGACGAGATTTGAGAGAAGCGATTGGTATTTAACTAATATTGAATACTCCCCATATTCCTGAGCTTAAATATATATTTATATATTTTTTATGAAACCTATGTTCAGCATTTTTCAACAAGCGATTGAATTTGATTGCTTATTTTTGGGCCATTTTTAAATGTGTTTACTGATTTGTATGTTATATTTTTGACAAATTAGCCCCGTCCCCCTAAATAAATATTTCAAAAGATGCTTTAAATTATTTTCGAGTTCATTCCAGTGTACTAAACATTTCCAATGATATTAGACATTTTTTTCTTCCCTTTTTTGTTCGCTTGGTATCATAAAAAGGTGTCACCCCAAAATGGTTACACCCAGGTCGGGCCGCCCCCCTTAGCGACACCACTGCTTCTATACAAGCAGCTCTAAGGAGGGCTTTAGTTTCAAAACACCCAGCTGTATGTTTACAGTATACTGTAATTCCACATGAATAACAACTCTACAGTTCCTGGTGAAGACAGATAAGTCAAAGTCGATTTTAATATGCTTTAAATATCATGGTTTAGTTTAGGTTCTCAATCATTTTGCATTATCCTGCCAATTCTTTTTTATTATGGAACGTTAAAAAAAAAAATTACCTAAAAACTTCAATCTCAAACTTATTCAAATTTGAAAAAAAAAAACTTTAATTTTGGCTTTTCCCACAATCCGAAAAAAAGCATGGGAGCGATATCTGCGGAAAACAAAAATTCTAACTGTTTCATGCTTTCATGCTATTTCAAGTACCGTATCAAAATAAGCAACTGTATATTTCAAATCCATATGCGTTTATTTGATACATCACCCATGGTCAGATGCATGTGACATATCTCAAGAGAATAGTATTTGATTTTGCTTTGCAACCAAGTCCGACGCCGCATTCCCGACTATTTCTGCTTGAAATGCAAAAGTGGGAAGAGTTATGATAATAAATTTTTATTTATGGATTTCTTTGGGGTTACAGATCAAGTTCCTACAAAATTTGAATAGACTTAGCACCACTGCTTTGCGTAGAAAATATAGTTGATCTTTGTGAAATCAACTAATTGGTTTTTACCCTTCACAGAATCCATTGTTGCTTACCCCCACATATTTGAAAAGATAACACATAAAATCCAGTGGCGTCGGCAGGATTTTGTGAAGAGGGAAGGGGAACTTCCTTCTGAAATAAATACGATGTCTTAAAATATAAAAAATAAAGTACTCAGCTCAGATAAACCGCAATTTTTACTGGTTTTACGCCCTACTCGGTTTTGTTAGCCGGTTAAAAAAGAGCACCGCCACCGCTGAATTTTATAGGGTTGTCACATACCAAAGGGTTCCATGCCCCTGACTATGCTGCTCGTAAATCCCTAGAGTGATTGATTTTTTTGTTTTCTTTCCCTCATTGACTCTGTTGGTGTTACTGAGGAAACGCCATACAAACTTTCAGAAATTCAAGAATGTTCAAATCTTTAGGACAAAACCGATATTAAGTGATTAGAATTAATCTGCTTACCATTCTAAAAATAGCTGATTTTAGAATATCAGGGTGGATATAAATTTTCTCAACACAACATTCTTCTTTACGACGGTTTTCGAGACTATAAGAAAACTGATATCGGGTAACCACAAAAATATTTTTGCATAACACTTAGTTGAAACGCGGCTATTAAAATGAATTCAGTGTCAAAGATAAGCAAGTGGAAGTCTGGAACGTGTCAAAAATTGGGTATGAAACTTAATTTGCACGTTGCAGTTTAATGCATTTATTAAATTTAGGAGAAAATCTCGACTTTTTAGCTAATGTCATGCATTCAAATTGCATGGGTATTACAGTATTATGCAACACTGCTTGTGAATTAATCCTTTCCTTTGCCAATGAATTAGTGTAATGCAAAGATATACAGTAAAACTGCATAACCAAACACTTCAAAAAATTAAAGAGGCTGGTTCAAAAATAACGAAGATGCAACAAAAAATGTAGGCTTAAATGCTTTTTTAAAATATCTGCAATTCTAAAAGGTGACATCTGCCATAATACCGCACAACGTTCAGTAACACGCATTTAAAAGATTATTGCTGATTGTTTGTTTCTATCCAGGAATAACAGTTTAGTCCGTTTGTGTTTCTGGCAAAGGTCAAGCGGAAAAGAAGCGGAAAGAAAAATAATAATTTGAGTCAACTTAAAAGGTTTCAGTAATAACAAGTTTACCGACATGTGTGAGATTAACTTCAATATAAAGGATCGCAGGGGCCTTTACAATGCAAAGGTCTCGTTTAAAGCCTATAATTTACTTGGAATAAATATAACCGAATTAAATTTCAGCAAAGCGTAACAGGGAAAGTGCGTAGTAGCAAAGGCAGTTATTACACCAACGCTTACCATAATGGACAAAATACATTTCGGTCGGCCACACATGGCAATATCAAATAGATAGCAAGAATTGGAAACTTTAAGCCTCTTTTGTTATTTTGACCGAAGAATGGTTTCCTCCCATGCTGCTCCACTACTACTAGTTAATGTGGATCACACCTGACCACTTGAGTTCTATTGTTTGGTTATTTTACGTTTAAACTCAAGCACGTATAAAAAGGAAACCCAATTGGAAAGTTAGAACATTAATTGTCCGTTATTTAGACCATAGCTATTGTTTAAAGTCTTTTTTAGTACTACTCAGTATAAAACACCTGCATTCCCAAAGCGATGACATTAAAGCCCGGTTTTTCTACACTGAGCGTAAAATTGGGAGCGTATCCTCAGTATATATTTACCAACTGGCAGCTTGTAAGCTGGTAAGGCGATATGACCACGCCAAGTGTGCCGGTTTTCTGAATAACATTGACTAAAATACGCTCGTACACTTGCGATTTACGCCCAGTGTAGACCCCGTCAAAAAGGAAGACGTGCTCTTGGTCTTTTGTCCTATAAGAGTGAAACTTATATCCTCCAACTAATCAGAGTGAAATGTGTATTTAATTCTAACCTTGTTAGGAACATTTTGTAATGCCAATTAATAAAAATGGATAATAAAGTAATTTTATTTTTTAGAATTGAAAAATAGGACCCAACCCTAAAAGATTGACGTCATCAAAAAGCTGGTGCGGAAAATTGGCTTATTACTAGAACTAATAAGAACGAAATTAATTGCGCACAAAA
Organism: Trididemnum nubilum; assembly: GCA_963965965.1. Lineage (NCBI taxonomy): Eukaryota > Metazoa > Chordata > Ascidiacea > Aplousobranchia > Didemnidae > Trididemnum > Trididemnum nubilum. Next base: position 26,095,518 of record OZ014475.1, on the reverse strand, counting down.
GTGAATTAATAGCTGCAATTTTGTGTTGTTAACAAATAAATAGGATGGTGATAAACTGGTAATTCGTTTTCGTTTACTGAAACTTAAACCACATGAACCAAATATTTTCCTTTTATCGGTCAAAGTGACGCCTTGATTTTCGAAGAATCGTTTTATTAGCTGGTACTGCTACTTAGAAAAAAAGCAGTTCGACGTCAATTGCGTCATTTTGACCTTTATTTAGAGACAATTGCGAAATTAATGACGGTTTATTTTGTGTAGGAGTCAATAATAATAAACAGGACCAATGAAAAGTGGTAGTTTACGTTTCAAATGTAGCTGTTGAAACTCTACAGCGTGGTATTTTTTAGCTGAGCTTTAAAAATCATTCAGAATCAAGTGTTTGGTATTGTTGTTGGTGATATTGACCGTTTTTCATTTCAATGAACTTTTTTGGCATTGATTTTTATGAACTTCATGCAGAAGATTACACGCCTCGATTCACCCGTTTCAAAAGTATGTATCTGCTGTACAATTAGCGATAGCGTAAACGGTGAAGTTCTTTTCTCTTTCCTTAATCGACAAAAATAAACAGTTTTAGAAAACCACAAAAGGGTCTTTTAGTTTACATTGCATCTAAAAGAGAATTCTATAGTCCTAAACTGAATGGCGTTTTGTATGACTGATCAATGGCATTGATTCGAAAAGCTTACAAATCCCGATGTGCGTGATTATGACAATGCATAATTATCATAGGTGTAACCAGGATTTTTGATTGCGGGGGGGGAACCACAAAAAAAGAAAAAGTCTTCACAGTCCGAATTAGAACTTTTGATTGGGGGGGGGGGGCGAAATGTAGTTGGAGACCAATTTAGGATTGGGAGGGGGCCAACCCACAACTTACGTAGTGAAGACCAAAACAAAAACACAACAAAAAAAGGTTTTCACGGACTGAAGTGCCGAATTTGTCCCGAAGTTTAGATGAAGACCAAAAGGAAAAAAAAGGTCTTCACAGATCGAAGGGCTGAATCTGTCTCGAAATTTAGGTGGTGACCATTACAAAAAAAGGTCTTTCGCACGGACGGAAAACAAACCAACAAAAGAAACTGAAGGAAGAATAGCCTTTTTTGTCACAAATTTATCATTGCTGGCATTACGATTGGGGGGGTGGTACCCCCTCTGGCTACGCCTATGATAATTATAATAGTGTATAACTGCATAATAGTATTGCCAGTGGTATAACATTTGCTATTGTTTGTTATTACTTATTAAATTACAGCAGTAGCGCAACCAGGAGTGACTAAAGAGGCTTCAGCCCCTCACCCAAGTTACTCAGAATATTTAAGAGGGGGGGGGGTGAAGAGGATGGGCATTTTAATTCTTTTAAATGACTTTCAAATTTTAGAAATGTTCTTTCAAATGGCTTTAAAAAAGTACGAAATGTGTTCCAATTGGCACTAACATGGCTATTTTTGCCAAAAAATTATAAAAATTGTTCAGCGTCCAGGGGCTTCGCCCCCTAACCCATTCTGTCATACGCTTGAGTTGCACCGGTTTGTTTAGCACGCCGCCTAATTGAGACATTTTTTCGAACAAAAGCATATCAACTTTTAGTTCACTTCTCCCTCAGCAAAATCCTCATTGCGCTCCTGAATTACAATAATTATTATGATATGTTTTCAATTTTTTGCAGTTTTAGTGCCCAAAACAGCGTAATGTAAACAAAATTATCGTTTTCGCTCATTTTTTTTCATTCAGGGTGAGGAAAGTTTTGAAAAAATATCTGTCAGAAGATAGAGTTAATTGTCCTTAACGAAGACCATCCTTAACGAAACTTGCATTCAAGCAAAACTTTCTTTACTTGATGTTATAAATAATGCCATTGGCACATTCAAAATCGCGTTCAAAATTAGAATGCTTGATGCTGCAAACACTATTCCACAAGCACTTGTGGTATTTTCTGTAAAGACCAGAGACGAGAGCTGAAGATGGAAACAAAAGATGTCCTATTTTGCTAGTTATGATCTCTCTGAAACAAAAGGAAAAAAACAACGTTTTTTAGCAAAATTGGTTTCGCGTAATCGCCTTAATTACGTTTCAAGAATCGGTTCCAGTTGTTGCAATATCAAACTTGATCAGAAGTAGACTTTGTTTCAGCCCAGAAAGCTTTGAATTGAATTTGAAATTTAACTTCAAATAAAATTAGCAATTAGGATAATGTAGTTGTACATGCAGTAGCGCTGCTTTTCGTGATTTAATTCTTCTATTAACCAGTCTTACTCAAAAAGTTTTCAAATACTTTGCAATTCCAGTCTCTTCCAATTTTGCTAAAATCTTGAAGAAAAGTTAGGATATTTTTCTTTGCGTGATTAAATTACAAAAAATTGCTCCTTTTGTTTTACATTTTCTTTTTAACTGTGCAAAGATTGACGTCGATCGGGATGAATTCTGGGATATCATGACAAATTTTTAGTTGCTTTTTGCGAGTAAATAACAATATTCCTACTCCTTTTTCAACATGATAAACCAAATCCAAAAAGTGTGTTTTTCTATTTTCGTTATTTGTAAAATCTCTCACGGGAAGAAATAACCTAGCACAGCCATTGCAGAAATTAATGTAGTTCAGCAGATGTGACTCAGTAACGGTCGTTGTTTGCAGCTTTATTCAGTTTGGGAAAGGGCAAGGCTTTAAATTAAGTTTGAAAATAACTGGTTGTATTGAAAACAACGGAAACTTCTTCGTTTGATCTTGTATGAGTCAACTAATTGCAGGCAGTCTTGTGCAATTGTTCTGTAATTTCCCTTCAAGAACTAACCGCCATTATGCAGTAGTTACTGGCTGCGTTATGGGAGACATAAACTTGAATAAATTTGACTTCAAACCAAAAAGATTTGTTCTTTTTGGTTTGAAAACGTCAAAAACATTACAATTGACTCATTAAAAAGATTTATTATGCTAATATTTTCTGAATTACTTTCACCAATAAAACGATAGGCAGGAGTGCCACAAGACCTAACGCTAACAACATAATGTTGAATGTTATGCAGGCTATGTTGAACGTTATGCAGGCTTGCCAAAACAAATCCTATTGTTTTGGAAAAGGATTGTTTCACTAGGTTTATAAGTTTTAACATCTTATGAAACAACAAATTATCTCCATGCGGTTTTGAGGAAATAATTTTGAAAGTTTGGAAAAAAACTGAAGGACGTCCTCGTGTCTCCAATTTTCGGCTTTGGTCGGAATTTTTACATTCCAATTTGGCATCATAACATAAAATCCCTCTTATAGCCCGCAGTAAATTTGAAAATTAGGAAACGATAACAGTGGCTAAAAACTTTTACGATATATCAAGGACAGATCCTGTATATAAAATTGACGTCCACATTTATCCTGTACATAAAATGAAAAAACCTAGGCTAATTAATATCACAAAGAAACACGGCAAAATTAAGAATTGCTTTATATTATATCTAAGCTTATACTCGTACATGCTAGCTGTTAGTGGCAGTGACCTACTTCAGATTTTCAGTATGGGGTCCAAATTTGACTGCAGCTACAAAAACAGGTTTTGGATAACAATGCTGCAGTAACACGAGACGTCCTTATGGTTACGTTTTAGCAGAAACGGAAACATTAGGGTGAAAAAGCAAGCAGATCTCCAAGGTTCAATCCTTCACAATTCAAATGTATTTTATTTGTCATGTGATAGTGTACACCTGACAATGCTCTTTGCTAGCACAGCCTATTGTGTATAACTGCTCATGGTCTTTGATATCAAAGACTGGTGGATGACTGCTATCAATTTGAGCCAAAATTAAAAGTGTCGTCTAAAAATAAAACATTTTTGAAAAAAGCAATGATGGCATTTCAGTCAAAGAGTTGCGAGTTGTATTCTATTGACCGAGTTCCGATTACTGTACAATTTACCTATCAACAATAATTTACAAAAAAAAAAAAATACGGTACTACCTGCTGGTTTGGTAAAGTGTTTAAAAACAAAATGTAAGAAAATCCAGGGTGTAGAACATAGGCGTAGTCAGGGGGGGGGCCCAGGGGGCCCGGGCCCCCCCAATCAAAACTCCACTAACGACAAAAAGTTATGACAACATAGTCTGACGATGTTTAGTTGCAGTTTTTTTTCAGTGATTGCGCACATAACAGTAACTAAACAGTAAAGTAACAGTAAAGCTAACGGTTTCGGCCGAAAAACCACTCTCAATTTCGGTGAAGACCTTTTTTTTTTTTTTTTTTTTGGAGATCACCTGATTTTGGGCGGAAAAATCGTTCGAATTTCCGATTTCGGCCCAAAATTCACTCTCAATTTCGGTGAAGACAGCCGAATTTTTGAGGGTTTGGGCCACCCCCAATCAAAAATCCTGGCTACGCCTATGGTGTAGAAGGTTGTAGGACAGGTGAGCCTACAAAACTAAACAATCCTTTCTTCAGAATCATCGACAGAACCGCAATTTTCGACCTGCATTTTTTTGGTTGTTTATTCGAACACAATATCTTCAAATCTTACCGTCAGTCAGAGTAGTCCCGGTGCAACAATTTACGGTTAAATTTTCACGTTGAAAAGATTTAGGCTACGCCGAATTACTGTATTTTTTACAGTAAAATTACTTAAAATCCTAAAATCACAACAGAGCCTGTTTCGCCGAAAAAACGGCTCCTCGGGCGGTAAGGTCCTTATTCAAATAGAATTTTTTTGTGTGACTACAATAGCGTAAAGCGAACCGATCTTGATTAAACGTGTAGGTCTAATCATACCAAATTCACGGCAGCATTTCGAAAACTGTTTGTGCAAACAAATGACGTGTAAAAAATCTTGGGAAAATTTTAATCACAGCTGTAGAGACCTTGATTAATTTTTGAAGTCTCACAAGGTGTAATGACACTCGATCTACTGTGACTTATAATGAAAAAAATTCATTGTAACCAATTTAGAACTTTTATGTTAGATCAACATAACCCCCAGATGGAGAAACAAAATCTCGGCGGTTTTTTAACGTTTAGTTCAAAGCCTAGACCGTTTTTATAACTGATACGTTGTTTATGCAGAGCTCTCTTATATAAACTAGTTAACCAGTTGTGGTATGATAAACTATGAACTTCAATAGCCTTCAAAGACGCAAAGCAAACAGCATAGGCAGATGAACTGCCTTTGTGCATGAACCGTAATATGTGTAAGACCCTTCTTTCAGCTCCAAAGCAATTTTGGCAGCTTCAAGTGCAAGCCTACGTGCACTTGTCGAATAATAGCGCCCTTTGCAATGAATAAAAACAAATCACAAACATAAAAGCACTCGTATTTCAATGCAAACGTTTATACATACCGTTCTAATTCAGTGCTGCATTGTTCATACATAAAAAATGCCGGTTGACCGTATTGATACGCGTTATTTTGACGCTAACAAACTCACAACAAAAAATGTGCGTTTTTTCGCAGCAATACATTTGCTTCTCAAACTTGAATCTCATGCGCCATTAATTACCGAAAGAGAACTCAAACGCACATCGCTGTCGTTGTTTTGCTTCGGTCAAACTATCGACCAAAACAATATTTTGTGAACTAATTTCAAAGCAGTTAAATCCGTTTTTGCATGAACTTCGACAGAAAAATCATTTGCGGGTTTGCGGTGTGCGTGCTTACATTTAGTATCTAGAAGATCAACAATTTGCACCTAATACATTTTCAAGAGGCTACTTCAAGAAGATTTGAAAGTTTGATAACAATTCACTCTTATCTCTGTCGCTTGATCTCGGCCTGCACAAAAACATGTCCGCAAGGCATGAGCTATCGCGCAAATTGCATATGAGCGCTTGATGGCAGCTAATTAATATAAACACCGCTGAATGAACTTACAGTGAAACTACAGTAGTTGAAATTTAGCCTAAACTTTCCGAGCAAATTATAGTGATCCACGAGCTAAAGATCCTACTCAGTGAGGAGATGAATTTTCCCGATTTTACTTGGAATAACGATACGAAGAAAACATCTCTAATTTAGTTTTCAATTTTTGATTATACATACCGGACTGTAATCTGTAGCGTAGCCAGGAAGGGGGGCAGGGGCGCTATAGCCCCCCCCCCATTGGCATGTCGACCTAAGTGCAGAATGGGTAAAACACTACGTTTTTAGCACTTTTGAAACTGTTTTATGTACTGGAGCGGACTAAATAGTGATTTAAAACATCTTTTAAAACATAATATGTTCAAGGGGGGAGGGGGGCTAATTTGTCAAAAATAAAATCAACAAATAAATGAAAACTTTGAAAAATGGTAAGAAATAAGCAATCAAATTTGATCGCAAGAGTAAAAATGCTAAACTGCTAAACGTAGGTGTCATCAACAAATATACTATAAGTATTAGTTAATTACCAATTATTTCTCTCAAATATCTTTTCATTATCCCCCCCCGATTATTTTTCTCTATAAACTGTATACGAAATAGATTTCTCCGTGTGAGTTTTATTGAACTATTCGATTTTATAATTTACCAGCATCTAAACAAGAGAACCAACATTGTACCATTAGCCACCTCCCAAATAGCCCATTTATGCCACCAGTTTAATCTTGTTTGCACTGCCAATTTCTAAGCCACGTTTTAAAAGCATTATTTTGTGATCAAAATAGCCCTAAAATGAAGTTATTTTGCAAAAAAATGCAAAATTTTCAAGCGCTGGGGGCTCCGCCCCCAGACCCCCCAAACAGCCCCCCCCATTGCGAATTTTAGGCAACGCGCCTGACTGTAATACTGTCAATTCTACAATTTTAGCTCAAAATAGCCATTTATTTAGGCATGTAATGTTTTGACTGCACCTAATTTACAATACAAAAGCATACCATGCATGTAACTACCATAACTCATGGACGAGAGGTGCCTAAAGATGTTTCTATTACTCCAGATCTCAACTTTTTTCAGTCAATGTGCCTTGGCACATTTTGTGGTGGGCTGTCGAGCTATTTGTAAAATTATTTAATTGAAGCAACTAAAACATGTTTAACGTCTGAAATTTTGCAACAGTTTGTTGATACAGGCCCGGCGTCAGGATAGCGTGACTAGGGGGCAGAAATAAATTTTGGGGGGCACGAGAAGTTTATTTATGTGAATTCGAGAGGGGCACGAGGGCACGAGAAATTTATCCCAATCTGGATCAAATGATCAAGGTGAAGACCAAAAATACAAAGGGATTTTCCGGCAGAAATCAGAAATTCAAACGGTTTTTCGGGCCGAAAACAAGTGATTCCCAAAAAAAACAAAAGAGGTCGTCATCCCAAAAATGTCATGCAATCCGGTGTCAGTCCACAAAAATACCGCTGGCAAACACCAATTTGGGCCTCGCTTTGCACTCCAGTTGCCTCAAGCCTGTTAATTTCTTCGGGGCACAGTCCTCGCTTGGGGGGACACAATTTTCGTTTGGGGGGCACAAGCAGTCATTTGGGGGGGCACGGCCCCGGAATGCCCCCCCGGGGCGCCGGGCCTGTGTTAATATCCAGAAAGAAAATTGACCTATTTTTTTGGCACAGCTGGTGTTATTTAGACCTGGTGAGAAAACCGTTTCAAAGCACTTAGAAAAAATACTGATTTTTACAAGATAAGTTCATAGAAGTTAGAAACAACTCAGCTTGTGATCACATGTTTGTACTTCATCGATCTTGAAACTATCGATTTTGTTTGAAACTTGGTCGGCAGAGAGCCGAAAGGGTAAAGGAGTCGTTTTTCCAACGACCCCAATCGCATGATCTCGGTTTAACCCGCCACCCTGATCAGGGGTGCCGGAACGTTGGAAAGTCAAGGGGTGGGGGGGGGGGGAGCTTTTTCAAAGGGAACTTTCAATATTGTACGCACAGTTATTACCACCACCAATGCTCTCTAAAACTGTCGAACAATTACACGCTTCAACAAAGTAAGAGTACTGAGCACATGGCATAAACAACAAAAAAAAATAAAATAAACGAGTTATCAATTAAGTAAGGGCAGGTTCGCCGCCGGAGGCCATTGGGGGATGAGGCCAGCTGGGGTTTGGGCAACGTCCTCAACCGCCGGAACCAAGGGGGTCTGGGGGCAAAACCCCCAGCGCTAGGAAATTTTGCATTTTTTTTGCAAAAATAATTTAATTTTAGCAAAAAGTGATGCTTTTAAAATGTGGAATAGGAATTAGCAGTGCTAAAACATGATTAAACTGGCTGCGTAAATGGGCTATGAGGGCGGTGGTTAATGGTAGAAATCAGCCTTTTAATTACAAGCTGGTAAATCATAAAATAAAAAAATCACAAGTTTTAACCTAATTCGTCTGCATTTACAAAAAAAGGTAAGTTTGGAGATGTTCATCCTCACCTCCACCTACTATTTTACTATTAAGTCTTGACAAGAAATGGATCTTGCTCCAGTTATTGCAATGAATTTTATGTGTTAAAAGTTTTTCTTATATTTCTACGCAGAACCGTTGCTAGGGAGGGGCGCGGCCCGCCCCGGGTGTCACCATTTTAGGGTGACACCATATTATGATTAAAACCATAACTCCACCGATTTGTGGTGAATATCTTTCTTTTTTCACTTTGTTTGGTCCCTATCTTCATTTGGACCGAAAATCTACTGATTTTGCGGCGAAGACCTTTTTTTTGTCTTCACCTATTTTTGGACCAAAAAAGGCTGCCACCACGAAAGCCCGCCCCGGGTGCCACCATTCCTAGCAACGCCACTGTTTCTACGGTTTGAGCAGGGGGGTCCGGCCCTCTTGAATCCGCTACTGGTAACGCCAGCGTCGATCGTACCAGGTAGGGCTACAAACATAGGTGGGCACAAGTCCGTTAATCGTTAATCCGTTAATAACGAAGCTAACTTTTTCATTAACTCGTTAATCCGTTAAAAAGTTTTTTCATGTTAACGGACTAAATTAACTTCCGTTAAGTGCTGTTAACGGACTAAAGTAACTTCCGTTAAGTTCTGTTAACTTCCGTTAAGGTTTTTATCGTTAATATCTTGCAGCTTCGTTGTGCATTTGAACTTGTTTTTATCTTGAAATTAGATTAGACTGTAAAATTCAAAACACAAAAAGACCACCATAGCAATAAATATTTCATTACAATCAGCTCAACAGCGCCAATACGTGTTCTAGAAGCGAGTGAATAAAAAGAAATGTAAATTACACGCAAAATGTTAACGGATTAACGGACTTTATTAACTTCCGTTAGTTAAAGCTGAAAATAACGGATTAACGTTAACGGAGGTGTGAAGTTTGTTAACGGACTAGTGGTTAACGAAGCTAACGTTTTGCATTAACTTGCCCACCTATGGCTACAAACATAGGCGTAGCCAAAGGGGGCCCACGGGACCCGGGCCCCCCCCAATCAAAATCACACTAACCATAAAAAATTAGGACAACATAGCCTAACGATCTGTTTAGTTGCAGTTTTTTTCAGTAATTACGAACATAACAGTAATTAACAATAATATAAATGGCAACAAGGGAGTCCTGGGGCCCCTAACTAACAACCAGGGGGCCCCTACTAACTACTAGGGGGCCCCTAATCGACAACCCAGGGACCCCTAACTGAAAACCAGGGGGCCCCTAACTGACGACCAGGGGGCCACAGGGCCCCTAACTAACGACCAAGGGGCCCCTAATCAACAACCAGGGGCCCCTTACTGACAACTAGGGGGCCCGAGCCCCTACCTGACAACCAGGGGGCCCCTAACCAACAACAAGGGGGTCCTTAACTGACGACCAGGGGGGCCTCGGGGCCATTAACTGATTACCAGGGCCCCTAACTAACAACCAGTGGGCCCCGGGGTCCCTAACCGACAACCAGGGGACCCCGGGCCCCTCCTAACTGACGACCAGAGGGCTCTGGGGCTCCCAATTAACAACCAGGGGGCCCCGGAGCCCCTAACCAAGAACCAGGGGGCTCCGGAGCCCTTAACTGACAACCAGGGGGGCCCTAACCAAGAACCAGGGGGCTCCGGAGCCCCTAACTGACGACCAGGAGAGCCCAAGGCCTCTAACTCACGACCAGGGAGCCCCAGGGCCCCTAATTAACAACCGAGGAGCCCGGGGCTTTTAACCGACAGCCAGGGGCCTCTAACTGGCAACCAGGGAGCCCCAGGGCCCCTCACTGACGACCAAGGTTCCCGGGCCAGGGGCCTCTTAATTCAAATTTTTAACAATTTATATGCAAAACTTGTGAGAAATCTAACAGTTTTGTTCTAAAAGTTGCAACCCATGGCCCTCGTGTAACGTTATTATGAACTTAATGCTATAACACAGGCGGTAATGCAAACCCCCGATTTAAATACTACCAATGATAAATATAATGAGAGCATAGCCAGTATGTTGTCCTTGTCTGGAATTGCAGTTTCTTTAATTTAGATTTACGCGTACAAAAGTAAGCAATAATAATGACGACCACGTGTCCTTGTCATAATAATGTCATGCTATTCTTGGACATTTCAAAAAACTGTTCGGTGACTTGACTCAAGTCCTCCACGTTTTGCAAAAAAAATTATTTTAATTTTGATTTTAGTGTTTTTTTATGAAAGAACTTAGGGGAGCGATCTTGTCTCAAAATCATTGGCGTAGCCAGGGGGTGGCCAAGGGGACCCGGGCCCCCTCAATCAAAATGCCACCAATGGCAAAAATTTGTCAAAAAAGCCTAATTTCTTCATTTTCAGTTTCTTTTAGCATCTTTGCGCACAACAGTACACGCGAACAACAGTAATTAACAATAAATAATATTGACAACCAGGAGGCCGGCGCACCCCCTTAATTCAATTTATTCCACCAATTTAAACGTGCAACCAGGGTTAAATCAAGGGTTTTTGTCCTAAAAGTTGCTACCTCAGGCCCTCATCTAAACGTTTTATGAGCGTAATGCAATAACCAGCGCCGTATTTGCCATATGGCTCAGTGCCAGGGTCCTGCCTCAGACAGTAGGACTTTTTTTGATCTTCACTTATATTTGGCAGGAAAATGTTGCAAAACTCCCCTAAGTGCCAGGGGCCCCGCGCAATGTAAATCCGGCCCGGGAATAACATGTTTAGTAACCATCTATTGTACCAATTTTCAAAAACGATTCACCTCCACCTCGCCAGTTTTTACGCACAAAATACTTTAAAAAAATAGCTAGGGAAAATGCTCATTGAACAAATTACTGAATTTCAATTGAAGAGGCCGGGCTCTTTGGCCGTACATGTACTCCTATAACGGATAAACTTCATGACTTAACAAAAATCGCTAAGAAAAATCTTCGAGTGCATTATTATTTACTGCTAAAGTATTGCAGGAGGCAATGTGCCTTACTTCCCCATCCATGTACCAAATCACTTACAATTAAAATTTTACACAAGGCAAGATAATACACGTGTTTTGGGATTTAATTGCAAAAGGAGGATTGAACAATTAAATTTTTTCGATTGGCTTTGAAATGTTAAAAATCTAGTTCTTTCAAATGGCTGTGAACTCGTGCGAAATGTGATCCAATGGGATTTAAATAGCATTTTTTCCCAAAAACTTACAAAAATCGCCCAGCGGCTGGGGGCTTTGCCCCCAGACCCACATAGCCACCGGCGGCCGGGGCCCTGCCCCCAGACCCCCGTCTGTGAAACGTTTGAGTACACTAGCTTACTCAACACGTCTCCTAAGTTACAAATTTACACTTTTTAACTATTAGTTTTTGCCCTCTCCCTTTACCAATATCCTGGTTAAGTGCCATCAGGCTACGGCTTCAGATCTTCCATTCCACGATATCTTTGCCCCACAAAAAGTTCTTTTTTTGAAAATTTCTGATGACGTCATTGCATGTGATTTGTGGTTTGGGCCCCCCCAATCAAAAATCCTGGCTACACCTATGGCTACAAACAAAGTTAGAAACTTGAAAGTCTCGAGAGCAATGCTTGGGCTTACAGACATAGAATTCTTAAGTTCTAAATTTGAAATTATGTAGCACTCTATCTTCCTAGCTTCAGTTTAAACTGACGGAAATAAATCGGAAGTCACAGGCTAATCCAATGCATTCCACAAGATTGTTCATTTATTCTACGTTATTTAGAAATCATTTAACAATTCGTTAGGTAGTGACCATTACACCAAAAAGTTTTCAAATTAAAGAGAATAAAACGAAAATGAGAACTTTTCATACGCCCTTTTTTTATTTGCTTTTTTAAGCGTTAAGATTAAGGTTGGAGTTAGAGTTAGGTTTTAGGTTAGTTTTGAGTAAGAATTCGAGTTAGGTTAGATTTGGGTAAGAATTAACAAAAAACTAAATTAAAACTTCAGGTAAAATTATTTCTTCCAATTTCTTATTATTGATTTTGATGAACTTTTTAGCGCCACTTAGTGGAGAGTATTTGCTTATAAAAAAAATAGATATTTTTTACACGTTTTATTTCTAAATAGAGCTCTTTTGGTTCACAAAGCACTAAAGTTTAATCACTAGAATGTTTCTTCTAGCTCAAGCACTCTTTTTGCGTGTAGTCAGTTTAGTTGGGCAGTAATGCCCCACTTGCCCCCCGTGGTAAAAATGCAGGGGGACGGCTGCCCACCCTGCCCCCCGTTCCGGCACCACTGACCCTGGTCACGTTGTTGCGTTTTCGGATACGGCGCTTTACGATGATTACCTCTGCTTGGTGGCTTCGAACAAGCATCTAATTTACGAGGTAAGAAGTCCAACGTCAACCGGAAAAGTAGGAATACCGACAACCCCTAAGCGGGTGAGGACGAATCTTCCAAAATATAACCACTATCATCTTTCTTGTGACTACCGGATAGATATGGATCAATCATACTTCGAGTTTTGGCATAGGTAAGTGCGAATCTTAACCAATAAAGTGCTTTTGCGTTTCAGCAGTATAGCACGAATCAGTAGTGGTATTTTTTAGAAGCAGGATTTTCCACTTTGGTGCAGATGATAGCAAAGGTTTGAAATCGCTGTTATGTGGAATATCGTCTCGTGTGTTATGCGCTATCTTCGACATCTCCAAGAATTGTATTGGTTAATCAATAAGGATCAGGATTAAGTGTCTCGTTGGTGGTCATCAAATAAGTAGAATTTATTTGGAAATATGCACCCGTATTGCTTTTTGTACTTACAGTATTTTGCAGTTTTTTTTCTATCATACAAAGTTAATCAGCCACCGAATTTTTTTGCCACGAAAATAGGCCACAAGCGAAAAGTTGAGAACCCTTAGTTCAGAGTCACTCATAATACAAAGCCACATACAATCATACTTGCATAAATGTTACATTCTCACCGTGTTTGTTTTTTTCAATTTACATCAGTAATATGTATATTGATGAATATTTTAAGATGAAACGCGGAAGAAGGGAAACAGTTATAGTACCCTGTATTTTATGTGTACTAAACCGTAGGTTTTGATATATAGCGCCAACTAGGGATCGCTAAATAAGCGACTTAACAAAAGCTCACCGTTGTACTTATTCGTATTTTGTCCAAAGCTCAAAACATTCAAAACAAATTAAACTCAATTTTGTAAGTCTTTGTTTTATTTAAAGCAAAATAAATTATATTGCAATTGTAACAATATTTTTCAACCAAGGCAAGAGAAATGGTTTTATGGCTTTCCTTAGTGGGGTGGGGTAACATGGCTTTAAACAAATATGGCACAAAATTGCCTAGAATAAGAAAAAAACAACAGATCAGTTAGCACAAAAACAATTCCAATACATGCTGTAAAATTCATATCGTGATTTGGCAATAATCTGCAAAAAAACAATTCAGTCAAACACACACCACAAAAACCGCTATTAAGCCGGGAGCGTGATCGAAATTGCAAAGGCGTCGTTTTAACGACGACCCTGATCGCATGATCTGAATTCAACCCGCATCCCGGTCACGTTGTTGCGTCCTTGGATAAGACGCTTTACGATGATAATACCTGCAATGATGGCTTCAACCAAGCAGCAAGTTCAGTGGATAAGAATTAAAAAAAAATCCACAGGAACACTGGAAACTCCTAAGGAGGTGCGGAATCCTCCAAACACGAAATAGTTATCGCTATGAAAATGTGCAGATCGTTCAAAAGTTAGCGTCTGACGCTGTCCGCCGACAGGACAAAATTTACAGCAACTATATTGGTTCAGCGTTAAGCGAACCAAAGTTTATTAGTCTCTCAACAACAACAATCGAAGTGTGCTACAAGCGCAAACGCAAATTAAAGTTAATGCAAAATGCTGTTCAGGAAAGTTGCCTTGATGTCATCAAATTTTAATCAAATTAAAAAATTCACTTAAAAATTGGAGTAATCTTTACAGGAAAAGCTGCAGTTAGAACACAACTAATACAGCTACAAACCACCAGCTTAAAAGGCAATGCTAATATTAGAATTAGTAAGTAGCTGTCCAATGAAGCAGAAAAGAAAATCAACTACTGAAGAAACACTTACGACTTTGTTCGAAGTGTCGTTTTTGCCGATGAGGTTTTTCAACTTTGAAGTCGCATCGTTCTTCAATGAAAACTTGTGGTTCAAAAACTGTGCTTTTGAGATGATCCTGTCACATTTGCCAAAAAAAAAAAAAAAGAAAAACCAAATGAAAAAATTAGCACCCAAAATATGAATATTTACACATAAGACCTTTTTATGAAAATAAGAGTACCACAGCATCACTCAAAAATACATTAATCAAGAACCATGAATAGGAAGGCACGAAGACTTAGAAAAAGCTGTTGATGTAGTATGCATCGGTCGGTAAGACGCGTGGGTTCGATCTTAGCAAGCTCCCCCAGTACGTGTACTCCTACAGCTGAAATGAGAAATATTTATCTGTTGTTTTTTATTAAAACTGAAATGAGAAATATTTATCTGTTGTTTTTTATTGTTTTTTTTTTTAAGCTCAAGGTTAGGGTTTAATTAAGGTTAAGTTTGAGGTTAGTTTTTGCTAAGAATTTGAGTCTGTGTTAGATTTGGGTCAGAATTAATTAAAAAACTTGATAAAAATTCCCAGTAAAATAGTCTTTTCTGATAAGAGTTAAATTGGATACCTTATAATGCTTCCTTTTGGTTCTGCACCAATCCTGGGCCTTGTCAAGCTCCACAGCACACCACGTTTCTCTTGCTTCTCCAAGTGGTTTCATACTCATAGTGTAATGGTGTTCTAGTAGGTGAAACTACTAAAATAAGATAGCAAGTTTAACTTTACGCCTCTGAAACAAAATCAATTGACCGTCATCAGTGATATTCCAAGTCAAATCAAATCTTTCATTACACTCGCTGTAATATGCCGAAGCATGTAACGAGTTGGCGGGGCCCATTTCCGCATCATTGTCCCCGGGCAAAACAGCTCCTTTCCAAGAAATGTTGCAGCAGTGGCGAGTTGTTGGCAACACTGTGTTTGCTTTGACATGCGCAAGATTTCAACCTCAGACATCCCGCTCCGACAAACACGTTGCCGCTTGACCAACTGGCCAGTTCAATGATATTCCTACATTATAGTATAACTGCACAGTGTACATATCAAGTATTTTCAAAAGACAGTGTATAATTATGGTTTAAACACTAAATGGGTTAAGAATTTTTTATTTCCAACATACTGTGATCACTCAAAACAATCAAGGTAAATAATTCTCCACCAGATTAAAATCAGTTAAGGAGGTTCAGGACAGAGTAGGACATTGTTTCACAAAATGAATACCGGTAACAATTTAATGACAATAAATGAATTTGAGCTGTCATCAGTGGAGGCACGACTTGAAAAGTTGGGGGTGCTGCAAATAAAGATACTTCAAACAGACAAACTTAAATGCAGTATGTATAAATCAGCTATTGTTATGAAATAGAGCGATTTATAAGTGAATTTTTAGAAGTTTTTCGCTGAATTTTAGGGAAGTTTTGCAGTGCTTTTATTTGCTTATTGAAACGAACATACAACATGACTGAGTTTTACAGTACAAGCAAAAGGCCATATTATAGCGCCTCCACAGTGTACTTGATTCTGCTAATAAGAAAACATACGTATGCTTGCTTCCAAGTGTTAGTTTAGAATGAGAATCATAACACTAAAACACAAGTCAGACAATCTCATCAGTGACATCGCTATTGAGAAGAGAGGTACCACAGGCTCCCCCCCAGGACCGCAAGTAAGTGGTTCCACACAAAAAATAGAAAAGAAACATAAAACAGCACACGAAATAAAAACAACAAAGCTCAAATTAACAATCACGATTGTTTTGCAGTCTACCACATTTGCGTGAACGATTCCAAGTTTCTGGCCGTTTAACAGGGTCAACATATGCAACTTTCAAATGATCAATTGACACAGCTTTTGAAGCATTTGCGATCTTAATTGAGAAAAAATTTTTAATGCAGTATGAATTGAAATCATGTGAAACAACATGAAATTTTTGGGAAATTGGCACTTCCAAATCTTGCATTTACGAATAAACACTCTGAACGATGTGACCCAAATCTTTTATAGTAGCTAGACATCAAAAATTGAATTTTAGAAGTTGATGTTATAAGAACTATCAGACTGCCATTCAATTCTTTTTACCATGTACACTGTTTTCGTGTCGTGTATTATGGTTGATTGTGACAAGTAAATTGGCAATCTAATGTGGTAAGTTAATTGTTCCACATAATTATCAATTGCCATCATAAAATTGTCCCACATAATAATTGATTCCAATCATAAAACTTGAAAGCATAATAAAAATTTGTAGTATGGTTGTGTCTAATCAGTTTCAATGATCAATTATACTTTGGTGTTGTACACTTGCACGGTATTAAATGATCAGAGGAAATCCCGATCAAGTCTCCATTACATCATCAATGGACATGGGTATCAGCAAGAGGGGGCAGGGGGGGCCATGCCCACCCCTGGATTTTCACATACTCTTTCTTAAACCTGCCAAACTACAACAAATTTTTTATTTTCATTAGTTAATACTGGCTCCATTCTTATTGGCCCCGCCTGAAAAATTTTCTGCCGATGCCCTTACACATGGAAGAGCATTGAATTCACATAAGCAGCAAAGCCAGTCATTACATTTAAATTTATCATACAATCCGCAAAAAATAATAGTGATCATTACTATGGCGAGCTATAGTACAGCAAAAACATACCAAACATATGCGTTTCTCACAAAGTACTGCAATAACCAAACCATACTTATACAAATGGTATAGTAACTTAAGTAACTGTATTAAACAAAAAACCTGTCTGAAAATCACTGACGTGACACACTGAACTCCACGAATTTCCAAAACCGCAATTAAATAAGAAAAACCAGCATTTGATTGGGTATCACCATTTCTTGAACAAAATTAAATATCTTTGTATAATGTATATCTTGCAAAATGAAATATCATGTAAAATCAAATATTTTTAGGTCAATGCGATGACCTTCAACTAACACTTTGCTACGAATACTGTAACATGATTTAAGCATGTTTTTTGTTCAATATATGCTTTCATCAGTTCATGCTCAGTACTTGTTAGGCTTTAACATGCTGCAACATAATTAGCCCAATAAAAATAGCAAATTACAGTTCAGAGTCATTCTTTACTTTTTAGTCAACTTAGAAACACTTTAAAATTAATATTAATCTACTTTAATTCAACAACAACATTACATGCTACTATCCAACAGCAATAAAAAACATTTTTATAAGTTCATTTTCAATACCCGTACAGCAAAATTAGTGCTACAAAAGCTTTCTCATATTCCAACTAGCCATAATTCAGAATAACACTAGCCAATTTAGTAATTGTAATTGTATGAAGTAAATCAATCATCATGGCTATTAAGTTATTACTCAGCAGCCTATATTCAGTGCTATCTTTTTAGTTTTGGTTAGTTGAATAAACTAAAAAAAACAAAAACAGTATAATATGTACTCACTCAAAATGCTGATAAAAATTGGCTCAATGGTTACACAGCTTATATATTTTTTATGAAACCTATGATAAGCATTTTTCAATAAGCGCTCAAATTTGAATACCAATTTATGGTCATTTTTCAAAGTTTTTTTCTGGCATATGAGTCATATTTTTGAAAAATTAGCCCTCCCCCACCTAAATAAACGTTTCAAAACATGCTTTAAATCATCTTTGAATCTATTCCAATGCAAAAGACAGTCTCAGAAGTGCTAAAAACATGGTATTTTTCTTATTCTGCATTTTCGTGGGTGGACCAATTGGGGAGGGGCTATAGCCAGCTCCTCATCCCCTGGCTACGCTACTGAGTAAGCTCCAGATACGTCAGGGTGGGCTGTGAAAAAAGTGTTAGTTTTGACCAAAATTTAAATTAAGGACAAAAATAGATCTTTACCAAGATTTGGTGCCATGTTTGGCCGAATTTCAATGTGAAGTCATTGTTAATCGGTGACAAGTAGAGGTATAGCCAGGTTTAGTAGACAGGAGTCGGATAGACTTGCTAAAATATGGTAAGTACCACAGATTGTCGAAGCCTACTCTTGATGGCGCATTGCCGAAAGGCTGGAAACTCTTAGTAAATCAACACTGGTTAGTGGCTATTAAAGAGTTGAAACATATGGAAGAGTAAGGAAGTTAACTATTATGAGCATTTTATATAGAATACTGCATTAAAAGCAAGCAAATACTAAAAGATTCAGAAAACTACCAGAGGTGGAGTTCTTGAGGACATCTTTGAAGTCCTTGGCCTTGAAGCCTCAAGTCCTTGAAAATTGCCCTGTCCTCGGCTTGAGGACAGCACTATTTTTTGAATAGTTAGAATTTTGTAGATCACCTGAAAACAATTTTTGAAGACATTTTCTTGGAGATTGCCTGAAAAATTAAAAAAAAAATTTTAAGACTTTTTTTTGGAGAACACTTGCCATCTGTGTCCTTGGTCCTTGGCCTCAAGCATTCCTGTACTTGGCCTCAAGAGGATCTGTCTTTGGAAGGGCTGTCCTTGGCCTCAGATTTTTTTTGTGCCCTTGGCCTCAAGCCTTGTGTCCTCAACTCCACCTCTGACAACTACCATCATTAAGTGAACATTCATTACTTGCCAAACAAGGAGTTTAATCTATTTAATCACTGTAGGGCATGAGACAAAAAACTATTCTCCAAGAATAGAAAAGCAGTGTCTGTTTAACCAATTAGTTCCTTTTTTACTTTTTTAGTTCTCTAAGTTGTAAGCATTGCCACAACCCACATACCCTATTTTCTGATTTAAGCGGCAAGCTTAATCATGTTTTTGCAGTGCTAATTTCTATACCACATTTTAAAAGCATTGGTATTGTAATTGCTATCAATATGCTGTTTTAGGTGTTGTCCCAGACTTCCAGTTTACAGCAGCTGGGGGTTTTGCCCGCAGATCTCAATACAGCCTCACCACAGAAGATTTTTGGCTATATGGCTGCACACATCCAACAACTGACATACACTATAGCATACTTAGAATGCATTACATTAGTCCTCAATGCAACTTTTGTGATTATGTAAAAAAATGTTAAAGCTATGCTCGTTTTAATTGCAATTTTTTCCCAACCACGCTCTTAGTTTTAACCTATTCAGTTTAGACTATCCACGTAGCAGCAGATCAGAGCTATTTCCTAACTTTAGCTGTTTCATGTACTGTGGTGAAGTCGAACAAACATGTAAGTGTAACTGAATATTTTAAACGGGATTACTGTACTTAACAACCAATAAGTTCTTGTGGTAACGGTTATTGGGTATTAACTTGTGGGTCCGTAAACTACCGGTGTTTTATCTACAGGACATTGATGTGGATAATTTCACTGTTAGTGTTACCAGTTAGCTGTATCATTTATTTTTGATTTGCTTAGTCTAGTTCTTTGTATCAGAAGACCGACTGGCACTTTGTTTATCTGTAGGCTATAAAAAAAGGGCCATTCAGTAGGCTACCAATTCAATTAGTTTACTCAATACTCATTCATAGTTAGTAGGCCTAGGCTCACTTAAAAGTTACCTTTATTGCTTACTATCGAAAGCATAACAGATATTTTAATCTACCATATGTTAATTTAATGCTACTTGCTGGTATAATAGCTACTGTAGCCAAGTACTTTAGTCGCTCAGTCTCTTATTCTATACAAACCAAACAACAATTTTTTCAAAAAAATATTATTTTTTGCCGACTGATATAAATTCAATTGTTAATAATCCTCCAAACGACAATCAGGGATATACAGTACTTCACTTGATTCAACTTTCAAGTCTTCAAGCTAATGATTGGTTTGGTGTAACTTAGCAACATCAGCGACACCACGTGGATACAATCTAAATTTGATAAAAAGGTTCTTCTAGGCAAGGATGGCAGTAATTGTAATTACTTTTATTTACCAAGTTGCTTGGCCAGGAGACAGCAAAGAGACCTTTCGGTCTTTGAGTCAAGCTGCCACCTGCCCATCTGTCTACCACACACGATGGAGGCTTCACACTGTCCCTTTAATTGCTGAACGTCAAGCAGGGAAGCTGTGAATACCAATTTTTATAGTCTTTGGTTAAACCCGACCGGGAATCGAACCCGTGTCTACCGCTTCAGTAGCAGACGCTCTATCCACTCGACCACTGATCGGTTATACGGTATGTTCAGAATTTGCGTACTACGTACCTCGCACCTTGAACCGTACCGTACTTCAGTTCAATTTTTGAAGCGTACCGTACCAACGTACCGTACTCGTACCATCACAAAAAAGGCGTACCGTACATCTTAGCAAAAATTGAGGCGTACCGTACCTACGTACCGTACTGCCATCCTTGCTTTTAACTAATCGCAACTTTAACTGACTTTGAAATCACTAGGCTATAAATCAGTGATCTCAATTCATACATTTAGGGTCGGTTTCAGCTGTTTTTTGCCTTTGAATACAAAAAACCGGCGCAGTGTGCGAAAAGTCTGGGATTTTTAATTCAAAGACCGTACCGGTACCAACGAATCGTACCCGTACCATTACAAAAAAGACGTACCGTACCAGCGTACCGTACTTCCTAGCAAAAATTGAGGCGTACCGTACTGCCATCCTTACTTCTAAGTATATCAGTTGTAAGATCTACGATCAGTTCCTTAGCGGTTACGTTCGTAGAACTTTTTATTAAACCCTAAATTCAACCACAGACAACAAGGAGTATAATGAAAATTTTAATCAAAGCACTGTGTCACTACAATCCAATTAGGTGCACAACGGTTCATATTTTGCTCTTTGCACACTATTAATTTGAGTATTTTTCTCTTCATTTCATGCAGATGTGCACTTTGTGCAATAACCAGAGGTAGAGTCCTCAAGAACCCATTTTGAATTCTTTGGCCTCGAGAAGGTCTTTCCTTGGAAGGGCTGTCTTTGCTCTTGGCCTCGGATTTTGATTGTGTGTTTAACCTTGGCTTTGAGTGAAGCGGTCAATAACGGTGAACAGATTAGTCATTCCTTCACTCGGAGGCAATGGTCCAACCAGATCCACATGGAGGCTCAGAAAACGCCCTGCCGGTGGCAGTCGCGAGAAAAGAAGTGCTTTGTTGTGTCGTTGGATTTTGGCAACCGAGGCATTCTTTACACCACTTCTTGACATCTATTTTGAGTCCATGCCAAACAAATCGATCAGCAATTGCTCGTTGTGTGGGCCGTGGCCCTGAGTGGGATAAAGAATGCACAGCAGCAAACACTTTACGAGTCCATTCTCATGGAATGACAGGTCGAGGCTTTCCGAGAGACACGTCAAACAGAAGAATGGTATCTTCAAAAGATACGTACCGGTATTGCAAAACAAGTCCAGTGATAGCTGTACATTACGCTTTAATTTCGATCGATGATGACTGATCTTTGGCCAGCTGGTAAAAGTCAATGAAATCAATCGTTGCAGCATGTATTCGCGATAAGGCATCAGCAACCACATTGTGCTTACCCCGAATGTATTGGATGTCAGAGGTGAACTCAGCAATAAATGAAAGATGTCGAGCTTGCGTGGTGATCATTCAGCAGTGCTCGCTAGGGCGTAGGTGAGCGGTTTATGGTCGGTGTACAGTGTAAAAGGTTTAGCTTCAATGTAATGGCGAAAGTGTTTACAGCTTGATAAGCACTTAACAATTCGCGGTCAAAAGCACATTTTTTTTCTGTAGCCGAAAGTTTACGAGAAAAAACTGCCAAAGGAACCCAACGACCTTTTTGCAATTGTTCCAACTGCGCACCAATTGCAGAATCCGATGCATCAACCGTAATGCTGGTCTTGACATCGGGTCGAGGATGATGAAGCAAAGTGTTGGTGGACAAGGAAGCTTTGGCTTCTTCAAAAACATTTTGACACTGAGATGTTCAGGTGATATCTTTACCACGTCCAGCTGAAGCGGCATGAAGAGGGGCAAGCTTGGGAGCTATCCCAGGAAGAAACCGATGATAATAATTAATCATTACCAGGAAACGTTGAAGGTCAGTTCGCGTTTGAGGGGTTGGAAAGTCGTGGAATGCCATCGCACGTGACTAAATGCTCGAGATACTCCAACTCCGTTACACCAAACGCGCATTTTGATTTGTTAATGACTAAACCGTTTGCCGAAAGTAATTAAAAAATCGTTTTTAAGTGATCTCGGTGTTGTGACTCTGATTTACTTGCTACCAAAATGTCATCGAGGTATACAAACGCAAAGTCTAGGTTCTGAAAAACGCCATCCATCAATCTTTGAAAGGTCTGCGTAGCGTTTTTTAGTCCAAACGGCATATGTAAGAACTCCCATAATCCAAACGGTGTGAAAATAGCTGTTTTGGGAATAGAGTCAGGAGCCATTGGGATCTGGTAATACCTGCGAATCAAGTCAATTTTGGAGAAGATGCAAGATCCTGCCAAACGCGAATTAAAGTCTTGAATGTGAGGGAGAGGATATCTGTCATCAGTTGTAGCTGCATTAAGCCATCGGTAGTCGCCGCATGGTCGCCATCCACCTGACTGCTAGGGGACGATATGTAAAGGCGAAGACCATGGAGAGTTTGATCAACGGACAATGCCGGCTTCTTCCATTTTCGTAAATTCATCCTTGGCAGCTGAAAACTTATCGGCTGGTAGACGTCGTGGACGTGCGAAGTCAGGGTGCCCATGCGTGACAATGTGATGTTCTACACCATGCTTATTAACAGTTGCCTGAAATTTGGGCACAAAGATGTCCGGAAATTTTAATAAAAGTCGATCAAACTGTGTAGCAGAATTTAACGTCAAACCGCAGAATGTGATAGACTCCTTTTCTACATCTGCCAAAAAACTAGTGCAGTAGTTCAAATCGATTAAGCGGCATCCACGCAAATCAATGGCAACATTATTGGTAGCAAAAAGGTTCGCTCCTTGAATAGGACGAGTTACGTCGGCAAAATAAAATCTTGCTTGTACGTACGTTTGTTGTCAAAGTTTAAGGTTAACTTGTGCAAGCCCCAAGTGTTGATTTTGGAACCATTAGCGGCTATTAAATGGCCTGAAGGAGGTTGTCTTTTGTTTGGTGTGGGAACTGGAAAAATGCAAACACCGGCACCGCTATCAGCAAAAAAATGTGTTCCTGTAAGGCGATCCCACACCGACAAAGTACTGTTCGTACATCCGCTGACCGCCACTGTCACTGGCGGCCGGCGTTGGCGTTTTCCTGATGTTGCTGTTTTGATGCTTGTCTTGATGGAAGCAATTTAGCAAAAAGGCAGCCTGGTCTACAATTGCGGGCATCTGGACCAAAACGTTAATGTTAGCTGCAGATGAAGTTCTCTCTGAATGGTTTTGGTTTTGCAATCGGAGTTTGATGAAACCGTAACGGTTGTCGCGTGGCAGAAGCGGCAGATACCACTGTATGGGAAATATTTTGAGCTTCCACTATACGATCGGCTGCTTTGGCCAAATCCTGGATGGTTGCAAAATCTTCTTCGCGAGGATAGATCTGACTTGGGTAGGCAACTGGGCCAAAAAAAAAATGCCCGTCTCAACGTGTCAGCGTTATTGTAGAGAGATTCTAGCTTTCGGAGAAGCGCGAAAGGAATTCGATTGCCTAAACCTGAAATATTGAGAAGTTCTGCATCCTTTTGGGATTGTGTTTTCCCAAAAGCGCCCAACAAAGCCTCTTTGATAGCATCATACTTATTGGCGGCTGGGGGGTGAAGGAGAACCACTTTAACCTCTGCAGCAGTTGAACTGTCTAAAGAAGCTACCACATAGTCGAATTTTGTTTGGTCCTGTGTAACTGACCGTGAACGCAGCTGGGCTTCCACTCGAATGAACCACACCTCCGGATCTTCAGGCCAGAATTCTGGAAGCTTCACTGAAACCGCAGAAACTGCAGCTGCATCAGCTTGGCTTGAATTTTGAGAAGTTGAAGTTTTGAGGTTGGATATCGCTTCAGCTAGTCTAGTCAGTGCCTCGTTCTGATTCTCCAAAGACATGCTGCTGAGGTACAGTAGGCATACCGGTACCGGTAGCTAAAAGGCAATGTAAGCTGCTCCTCACAGGTTAAAAAATTCTGTTCGAGGCTCTAAACGTGTTTTAGAACAAGGGTCACCAATTTAGCTAGTTCTTATTTCGCGTTCTGCCTATATCTTCGACTCAATTACGAAATAAACACTTGCAGTTATTCTACTGGTTATTCACGTAAGTGACACGTAGTCAATAACAACAAAACCTGAAAGGCGCAAGAAAGCGCGCGAAATAGCGACACATAGTGAACAAAATTATTTACAAAGTTAATGGGATAAGTCGCCACAAGACAATGCACCTTACTTTCTCCTACCTGGACCAAATCACGTACACTAAAATTTAACACCAAAATGCAGGATGTTAAACGTGTTTTGGACTTAAATTGCAACTAGAAGGAGGATTAAACAATTTAATTTTTTCAATTGGCTTTCAACTGTCAAAAATCTAGTGCTTTTAATTGGCTCTCTAAACATGTGCGAAATGTGATTCAATGGCAAAAAAATAGCTTTTTTTCCAAAAAATCTTCCAACAGCTGGGGGCTTTGCCCCCAGACCCTTAAAGCCTCCGGCCACTGGAGGCCCCGCCCCCAGACCCCCCGTTTGTGATACGTTTGAGTTACACTGGCTTTTTCAAAACGTCTCCAAAGTTACGCATTTGCACTTTTCAACTACTGTACATTAGTTTAAGCCCTCTCCCTTTGCAAAATCCTGGTTAAGTGCCAACAGGCAAGTTTTTCATAACGCCATTGCATGTAATTGGCCTCCCCAATCAAAGATTCTGGCTACGCCTATAAATTGGAGATTGCCTGAAAAACTTTTTTGAAGATCTTTTTTTTCTTTTTTTATCGGAGAACACTTGCGGCTGTGTCCTTGGTCCTTGGCCTCGAGCATTCCTACCCTTGGCCTCGAGAGGGCCTGTCCTCGGAAAGGCTGTTTTTGGCCTTGGCCTCGGATTTTTTTTGTGTTCTTGACCTTGGCATCGAGCCTTGTGCCCTCGACTCCACCTCTGTTAAATACCTTGGTGTTACAAATTAGCAGTGTTCTTTCTGATGAACGTGGTATTAAAAGTCGACTAAGATCTATATATTGCATAGCTAATATGCTTCGCACCGGTACTAGGTTTTCCTAATGCTCTGTAAATGTAAAAAAAACATTTTGTTTCGTTATGTTTGTTCCTTTATTTACGGCATCAATCTTTGGTGTAGTTATCCTGCGTTGAGTATAAATCGTCTTCGTGTAGCTCACAACAATGCTTATTGTATACTTTTTAATCTCCCCAGCAGAATACACATCAATGAAACTATGGTTAATAATGACATCTCGATCTTTTATTCGTTAATGAGAAAACATATCGCAAATTTCACAATAAGATGCAAGCACTCTCAAAGTGTTTATATTCTACAAATTTTTGGCTCCGCACGTTTTCTTGATTCTGATTTTTCAGTACATTACTCAAAGTTACCTTTTGGCTGAATTAGCACGCATGTTTATGCTTTGTGTTGTGCCTGATAAAATTGCTTGTGTTTTTTTTTGTTTTTCGTGTTATTATGGACCGTTGTTGAGTCTGACACAAATAAATAAATAAACTAAATATATAACAAATAAACAAATAATAAAATAAATAAATAAATAATTATTTGTGCCGCAAACATGATGTGATTCTTTTACTAGAGACTTGGTTAACAGAGCAAAACCACTCAATCTTATCTTTCGTAAGTCCTGATCATTTTTCATTTGCCTTTTCCCCTGTCACTGATGAAAGCGGGATCAGACGTGGCAGACCTTATGGAGGAATAGCAATCTTGTGGAGCAAGACACTCAAAAATGTTGTAGAGGTACGTAGCTCCAGTGTCTCTATCATTGGCATTAAAATTTCTGGCTATGATTGAGATTTGCTTATCATTAATGTTTATCTGCCATATTGCTGTCCTGAAAACGTTGATGACTTCATGAATAAACTGGGAGAAATTAATGCACCGTGTGAAGAACACAGTGACTGTAGCCCATTCATTTTGAGCGATTTTAATGCCTGTACTTTAAATCATTTTGGCCCTATTCTTTCTGAATTTTGTGAAAACAATGGATTTGTCTTATCTGATTATAAATTACTTCCACCGGATAGTTTCACTTTTATAAGTGATGCACATGTAACTACTTTGTGGCTGGACCATTGCATGTGCACAAATGAATCTCATGCTGCTGTTAAAAAATCTCAATTCTACAAGACTTCATCATTTCAGATCACCGCCCTTGTCAGGCTGTAATTAATTGCAACTCACGACAGTTTGAAGACTTTGATGAAAAACTCCAGCAAAATAGGTCGAGCCCTTCTGGTGTGGCTTGGGATAAAGTTTCTGATGAACAAAAGTTTGAGTACTTCAACCTGACTCGAATTCTAATGAGCTCTATTCTTCCACCTTTAGAAGCCATACATTGCAAAAATACTAATTGCACAAACAACTCTCATGTGGCTGCTACAGAACACTATTATGATCAGATTGTTGACTCACTACTTAAAGCATCAACCATTTTGAGCCAAAACAAACCAAGCAGTGTAAGAAAAAATCCGGTAATACCTAATTGGAATCAAAATGTAAAAGCTGCTCATGCAGCAGCAAGGCAATCCTATCTGAACTGGGTTAAGCTTCAGAAACCTACAGCAGGTCTTGCATATGAAAACATGATTAACTCTCGCAAAACCTTTAAATATGCTCTGAGAAAAACGAAATCTATGAATGACCAGTTGTTTGCTGACAACATTGCAGCAAGTCTTACCTCGGGCATATCTTCACCAAATTTTTGGAAGCATATTAATTTAGCAAATTACAACAAATACAAAACTTCTGTTTCCACCTGTGTAAATGGTCAAACTGGCGATCAAAACATTGCTAATATGTGGGAAGATCATTATAAATCTCTCATGAATTTTTCTGAAATTAAAGCGGAATCCGTAGCGAAACACTTTGTGCACCGAACTTTAAGTAATTGTGACTTTAATGAGTTGAACCCTTTGCCTCTCTGCAATGTAGGGCTCATTCAAGCTCAGTTATATAAATTAAAACGAAAATGTGCTCCTGGCTTAGACAACATATGCACTTAATTTACTCACATCCCTTGATATCTGTTCATATTAGTATGCTGTTTAATGTGTGCTTGACTCACGGCTTTATACCTAACCGTTGTATTGCATCTGTGATCACCCCTGTAGTAAAAAGTAACAAAAATAGCCTTAGAGATGTTAATAATTATAGACCTATTGCTTTAGCCTCGACTTTTTCAAAACTTTTTGAATTAATTTTGTTAAAGTATTTAGAATCATTTTTACATACTTGTGACAATCAGTTTGGATTCAAATCTGGACATGGCACAGATTCTTGTGTATTTTTGCTGAAACAAGCCATTAACCATTTGTTTCAGCAAAAATACACAAGAATCAAAACTCCACTAACGACAAAAAGTTATGACAACATAGCCTGACGATTTTAGTTGCAGTTTTTTTTCAGTAATTGCGCACGTAACAGTAATTAAACAGTAAAGTAACAGTAAAGCTAACGGTTTCGGCCGAAAAATCACTCTTAATTTCGGTGAAGACCTTTTTGGGCCCCCCCCAATCAAAAATCCTGGCTACGCCTATGCCATTAACCATTACAATCAACATGATACTCCCCTGTATGCAATTTTCCTGGACTCCTCGAAAGCTTTTGATCGAGTCTGCCATTATATTTTATTTCAGAAGCTTATTGAAAAGCAGGTTCTTTTAATTTTGGTGCGATTTATTATGTATTGGTATAAAAACCAAATGATCACTATTAAATGGAATAATGTCTTTTCACACTGTTTCTCGATAACCAATGGGGTCAGACAAGGTGGCATTTTGAGCCCTTATCCGTTCAATATCTACATGGATCAGCTTTCTGTTAAGTTAAATCAACTGGATATTGGTAGCTGTATTGGGGACAAGTGTTTAAACAATCTTATGTACGCTGATGACATTTGCTGCTTTGCTCCTAGTTTCAAAGGCTACAAAGGCTTGTTGATGCTTGCGTCGAATTTGCTACCAAGCACAATATTGTCTTCAATTGCAGGAAAACCAAAGCTATGTATTTTCCTTGTAAATTCTTCAAAACCACTAATCATAATCTAACTGTGAATGACCAGCATGCTGAATTTGTGAATAGTGTTAAATACCTTGGTGTTACAATTAGCAGTGTTCTTTCTGATGAACTTGATATTAAAGCTCGAGTAAGATCTATATATTGCATAGCTAATATGCTTCGCACCGGTACTAGGTTTTCCTAATGCTCTGTTAATGTAAAAAACATTTTGTTTTGTTATTTTTGTTCCTCTATTTACGGGATCAATCTTTGGTGTCGTTATCCAGCGTCCAGTATAAATCGTCTTCGTGTAGCTTACAACAATGCTTATCGTATACTTTTTAGTCTCCTAGAAGAATACACATCAATGAAACTATGGTTAACAACAGCATCTCGACATTTTATTCGTTAATGAGAAAACATATCGCAAATTTCATAATAAGATGCAAGCACTCTCCAAACACTTACATTCAACAAATTTTTGGCTCTGCATGTTTTCTTGATTCTGATTTTTCAGTACATTACTCAAAGTTACCTTTTGGCTGAATTAGCACGCATGTTTATGCTTTGTGTTGTGCCTGATAAAATTGCTTGTGTTTTTTTGTTTTTCGTGTTATTATGGACCGTTGTTGAGTCTGACACAAATAATAAATAAAAAAAATAAATATTAAAGTGGTAAATTTTGAAATATTACAATGTGCGGAGTTATACGGAGTTTGCTGTAGACTAAAGATCAAGACTACAATGTACAAACCACAGAGAACTATATAAACCAAGCTGGAATGTCTTGATTATGAATATAAATAACTATATAAACCAAGCAACTATATATAAATAACTAATATAAACAACTATATAAACCAAGCTGGAATGTATTAACAAAGTTGGAATGTCTTGATTATGAATGTAAATTGTAGGCTATGATGATTAGAAATTGTAAACTGTTGATAAAATACTGTTTTCTTGGATAACATATAACCACTCTTAAACTTTGCAGAAACATTTCAGAAGTCGATTCCATGTTTAATTTCTTGAATTGATGCAATTCGAAGAAGTAACAGTCTATCTTAAACTTCAGAGAAGAATATGATACCGTAGTTATCTTTATCCTTTGGTTTGTTCATAATTCACAATCATATATGTAGGCAAAATAAATAAGATTTTGTGAAAAACTCTGTCTGGCAATGGACCATGAACAAATAAAAATACCATCACAATGCCTATTACCCTATATAATCTGGAAAAAATATAGTTTTTATAAAGATAAGTAGATATCAAACAGGCTCCATTATAATAGTTGTATAGGGCATAACATATAAAACTATACTCTGAGAAACTATAAATGTAATGCGTCTAAAAACTACTGCCTTAGTTAGTGCATTTAACCATCATGCAGGTCCAGCATCTGTGAAAGGAAACCTTAAACTTGTCGCTAAAACTTGATTGTCTTATACAAGGACTACAATATTAAATTAAGAGTGACTTGTCATATTTTACACATCAGAAAGCATTCTTGCCTCACACTGTTATAGCACTTATAAGCCATAGTACATTCAAAATAGGCTAAAGCCGCTTGGTCTGCAGCTATAGCAGTGATTAGCCACCTCAAATACAATATTTCAACTTATGTCTCCAATCAATTTATTGTCTTTGATAAATATACCGGTAGGCCTACCGGTATTAAAATAATGGCTAGAAACCGCAAAATTTAGCATTTGCGGCCAAAGGAAGGCGTCTTTTGCTAAAAATCCTTTTACATTCAAGGAAACAAGCTTTCCTTGATATCACAGACATCACTAACTTTCCCCAATTCCACTTCGTTTGTTGCCTACACCCCCATATATTTTTTTTGGCCAATTTGCTTCGGTTACTGGTCTAGGCTATGCCGATATCCATTTACTTCCTTTGCTTTCCAAGCGCAAGCAGGAAGAATTCTCGTATTTCATTCATGCGTGACGTAACATAATACAGCCTTGTGTTCTGTTTGGGTTTATATAGTTCTCTGTGTACAAACCAGTTCATTGGCCATTTCTAGTAGCATCAGTCTGTCAGTAGCCTACTGGTACCGGTATGTAGCAGAACTAGCGACAACTAGAGTAGAATACTTTTTGATTTCACTTTTTAGTTTTACTAGCCTATTGTAGTGTTTCACTCAAATTTTGCTTGGTTATTTGTAAGGACTGCGATATTTTACCAAACAATATTGATCGACACACCGTAAAGAAAGTCGGAAAGTACTGTAAGCTAGCCTAATAGCTACTAAGCTAGGCCTATGCCTAAAAGAAAAATGAGGAGCAGGCTAGTCCTTGGCAGTTTTTCATCTGCTCATTTTTTTTTAGCACTAATAGTTTAATGGTCAATATTAGATTCAGGTTTTCAGTTTGGGGTTAAATTCTAGATTGATTTTCATGTTGCAGACAGTAGAGTAAAAAATTAGAGTTTGGGTAGGATATTGGTGATTTCTTGTGAAATAAATAGAACCTTTCTTATACGTTATTGTGTTGATTTTCAAATTTCAATTAAGCTACCTGGTTTCTGAATGACTAGCCAAGTAGGCCTAACTGATGCAGTATCTTACTGGTATGCATGTTCCAGCAACTCGTCACCAAGCGATTTCGTCACAGTGATTTCACCACAAAATGGGGGTTGGAGCAAGACAGCTCTGGGGATAGTAGAATAGTTTAGTGACTGCTGTTCTTAGTCTCTGCTTTTAGCTTAATGATGCAATAGTACAATACTGTAAACTACCAAATACGGTTGGCAGACCTTTTCTGTCTTCAGAATGCCATCTGTCACATACTGTACTGTATATAATCTGTAATCATACTGTAATCACTTGTGACGAAATCACTAGCAACCTTTATGCACTGCCAGTGGCCTATGCCATTGCAAACAAATCATTATTGATTCAGGATTGTTATGTGACTCCAGGGTAACATTAGTAGTTACTAGTTAGGCGTATTGTTCCTTTAATCTGGAGGTGGTTGATCTACATACTGGATTCTACTCTATAGGCTAGGCTACACATACAACAGCTATATCAATATTCATTTCACTGCTTCACTCTATAGTATTATATGCTCTGCACTTCGTTTCAGCATTGTGATTTGTGGTAGCAGCTGGTGTGGAATGTGAAAGACATCTGAATAGACTGCTTGAGTAGCAATACATTTATATGCAACTTTAAACAGTGTATCTGGTATTACAATAAATTGTTTGAATCTGCTTCAACTGAAATGCAATGCTGTGATGGCAGTTTTGGGATGCAGCAATTTTACTTTGCCTTTGTATTCTGCAGTGCCACTAAGAAATCACTTTGGAGGGAATACTGATAGACTTCCTTCAGAAAAAGTTATAAAAGGGTTAGCAGCCTTTTATATTGTTGCATATGGCCTTGTGTTTTTTGTGTCATATGCACAGTTGTGGATAGTGTTCTGCTATAGATGCAGACGCTTTAGCTTTCAAACAAATTTTTTGTTTTTATGTCTGCTATGGAGCACCTTTCGCCTTACCCTTTTTACATTTGTGGCTTTTGATATACAAATACCAAAAAACATTTCCCTATACTGGGTTTTCTTTCGCTTGCCTATGTGCTTTCAATTTTTTATATTTTGTCTTTTGACTCTTTACTATGCACAGGTAAGTTTATGAATTGTTGGTTGCATAATTATAGCATGCGTAGTCGCAAATGGCTTGTGATTTACAGATATGTTAATGTCCACCTAAATTTGGACATTTGGCAATCAGTCAAATGTTATTAAAATTAGACAGGTACTAATAACCACTAAAATTGGTTTTGGCAATTTGTGTAATGTTCACCTAAATTTAAACAGTAAATTCGATGAAGTATAGAGTAGTAGTAATGTTTGCTTGTAATCAAGCAATGTATTTGCAAATCAAAATCTATAACTTATCTGCTATTTTAGCAAAAATCGAAACATTCAGAAAATTTGTTAAACAAGCCTAAATTTACATGCAAGTTAGTATTCTTTCAAATTCACAACTTTTGTTATAAACTGTGACCTTTTTTTGACTACGAATGAAGTTTGTGGTATGATAAACGTTATTTGGCTTATTGGATTGATATATTTCTAACGTTGTGTGGGTAAGATTACAGCAGCTCTGAGATATTTCAGTTCTAGTGTAATTTACCTTTAAAAACACTAAATTTAACTTTGAAAAATCAAGCAAATGATAAGTTAAATTATTCCTGAAGTGAAATAGGCAGAACTAATTTAATAGTTTACAGAGACATCACGTCTTACAATCCTACTTCATTTGACAACACCTTAATGCTGTCTCTGCGTCGAAATGGGTAATCATTTCAACCCCTAGTGACGCAGGTGAGGTGGAGCCCCCTATCGCGGGAGCATTCCCGTGTTTCGAAGTCAACTGACTTCATCATCAGTGTGAAGAGGAGTTGACACAATGCAAAGAATTTTGATCCCTGAATTAGGCTAACTCAACCGGTAAATTTGAATAATCAAGCTATCGATATAGGCTAACGTCTTCATCTCGTAACTTCAGCTGCTAAAAAGGTCTACGCTACCATCTTACACACAATTGCATTAGTTATTGTTTTTCACATAACTACTTGGCCTGTTAATGATCAAGCAAATGATGTTTTTAGGTTTCTTATAGAGTCAGACCTGAATATCAAGATGATCCAAGAAGATACAAGTAAACTATACAGTTAAAGTTACTTTTGAACTAGAATTAATACTATCAACATAATTGAATTTAACAACCAAATTGACTAACATTATGGTTAGGGTTAGTTGGCAGTCAGTTGTCATGGACTGCAAAAATAAATGCAAATTTACCACATTTATTCAAGTATAGGTCTCATTTTTTGGTCCCAAAATATTGCCCTAAAAGTCAGGTGCGACTTATACACGAATATATACATGAAGTGCATTGTATGTGATGCAAAATTTTTCTTAGGTATTTCCCCACTATCGCTTTCTACGCTACCATCTTACACACGATTGCATTAGTTATTGTTTTTCACATGAGTCACGTTATCCTTTTTATACTATCGCCTTTTTCACAATTGATCACATTAGCTAATTGCCTATCCACGTGAGTTGTATGCCATGCAAAGTTTTTCCTACGTATTTCCCTGCTATCGCATTTTGAACAATCACAATACCGGTAGTTATTCTTCAATCACAATATTCACATGATTGTGATAGCCTTCCACGCAAGTCACGTTACACTTTCTATGCTATTGCCATTCTTGCGATTGATCACTTTAGTTATCACCTATCCACGTGAGTCACATTACATTGCATCGTATGTGCCCCATCATATGTGTGCGTGAATGCATTTGAGGACAGTAACAGCAAAGTGGTTTTTAATTTTTTGCTGTGTAATTCCAGTGAATAAATAACAGAGGTGGAGTCCTCGAGGACATCCTTGGCCTGGAGGACGTCCTCGAGGACACATTTTGATGTCCTTGGCCTCGAGGCCTCAAGTCCTCAAAAATTGGCCTGTCCTCGACTCGAGGACAGCACTATTTTTTGAATTGTTAAAATTTTGTGGAGGGCTTGAAAATTGTTTGGAAAACATCTTTTTGTGGAGATTGCTTGAAAAATTTTTGTGAAGACCTTTTTTTTTTGGAGAGCACTTGCAGCTTGTGTCCTTGGTCCTTGGCCTCGAGAGTGTCTGTCCTCGGAAAGGCTGTCCTTGGCCTTGGCCTCGGATTTATTTTTTTTGTGTTCTTGGCCTTGGCCTCGAGCCTTGTGTCCTCGATGCCACCTCTGATAAATAATGTTAAAAATTTTTTTGTCTGTATTTCATGTCAAATATGAGGGTGTGACTTATACTCGAATAAATATGGTAAACAAAAGTTCAGCGCACAATTTTTTAATGGATTGTTTTTCAGCTAACCCTATTTTAAACTGGCTATTTGATCAAAGATTCTACACGAGTGTTAAAAATGCCAACTACACTGTATTTTACTTCTAAAGCAAAAGTCATTGGAATCATTGATCTCTCTAACTTTATGGCTAATTGGCGAGTGCCCAAATTTTCTTCAAACAATTGTGCCCATAGCTCAAAAAAGACGTTTATGTGCCCTAATTGTCTAACCAATCAAGTATCAAATTATACTGAATGTCGTATTTCAACTAGTTTGTTAAGTTTTCTAAAGCTATGTTTACGATATTGCCAAAAACTATTTGCCCTTGCTCCATCAAATCGCTGATTGGCTGAAAAAAATTGACCTAGTGGTAACACTGATGGAAACACATAATTTGGTAGGGGTAGAAATTAACTTACACATAATTTGACAGGGGTAGAAATTAACTTTTTTAACAACTTGCTCGTCAGGCAAGTTAAAGCAAATGTTTACTTGCCCGAGGAAATTTCAACTTGCCTGAAACAAAGAGGCACAATGCATTTTGATGTTGTTTAATTTGGAAAAAGTGAGTGACTGCTACCGAATTTGCATATTGTGTTTCAAAAAAAACAGTTCTTGTGTGTGATTTGAAAATCAGAGTGATGTAATAGATACCTTTTTTCTGGGATGGCAATCGCAATGCACATTTTTTTCCTAAGATATTACATTGAAACATGCAAAAAAAAACAACATTCAATATCGCATCAGAAAATTCAACAAAAAACCTTGGAAATTTGTGGGTGATTATTCCTATTTTTGTTGTTATTTTCGTTGTTTTCTGTTTTGTTAAGTCACATTTTAGGCAGAAGTTGGAGAATATTTTGACTTTGGTTAGGTCACAATCACAATATGTAATTAAACTAAAGTCTTGCACTGGCTGAGTTTCAGTTTACGTTGTTTTAAATAACAAACTTTAGTTTCAAAATTAATCAAAAAAATCTACCATCGGAAACTAGTGGCGAGTTTATTGCATCAAAAAAATTTTAAATTATAATAAAAAAACCATATCTATTGTTGTACTGTGCATCGCAGCTCAGTTTTCTTGCACAACAAATATCGCAGAAGTTATCGATGCAATATCCATCTCTGCTTTTTTCAATCAATCAGTTTACAAAAATTGATTTTTGGCTTGTAATCAATTCAATTGTTGCATTGACAATAATTCATGTAGTTTTTTGCTGCAAACGTGTTTTGCTTTTCAATCACGAGTATCTTGCATACTGCACCAGATAAAAAACTACACTTTTTTTTGTGAAAAATATAAGAACTAAAGATCTTATAAAAAACTAAAATAAAAAGTTACCGAATTTTTGACCTTGCTTTCTTGTAGCACAGGGTAGTACTTGTGATACCCAAAAGAACAATTAGCACGGCAAGCGTGGGAAAAGTTTTTGCTGAAAAAGAACGAAACATTTTGCACTAAAACAATTGCATAGCGCATTTGAGTATGGAATGAACCTGTGAGCGATTAAGAAGTGTTGATTGTGAGTAATGATGTGTGTGTGACTAAATTGTTAAGTGTTGAGTGCGATGTACAGTACAGTAGCAAAAAGCGATAATATGCTTTTTAAATAATTTTGTTTGAAATTGCTTACTTCATTTGCTGAATTTTATTGACTTTCCAACGGGCAAGTGAAGCCAGAAACGAACTTGCCGGAGGCAATTTCAGCTTGCCTCGGGCAAGTGTTAATTTTGAACCCTTGCTTGGTGTTTACCAAAATTAAAAAAAAAATGGTTTGGAGTTGATAACAAAATTGTAGTGATAATATAAAAATAATAAAAATACTTTTGAAACATGACGTCATTTTTTCTTGTATGTGATTGGAAGTTTGATTTGTTTTTGTTGCTGACTCAATACCCAAGTCCAAGTTGTCACGTTACAAAAAGGTCTAAACTTGTTGTTTGAGTTGAATATGGGCTGAATAATGCTTAGATTTTGGAGAAAGACTTTTAGCTTTAGCAATCTTCTTAATATCTCCAATGAAACCAATCTCTTGCTGGTATCCATGTAACAATATACTTTTGTTTGTAGGTATCCATTGAGAGGTATATTTGGTGGTTTTGCTGCTATTTTTCTTGCCATTAATATTGCAAGCACTGTAATTGCTTACCAAGGAAAATATCACAATGTAGGTTATAGAAGAATGTATGAATTATGCATTGTGACATGTCCTGTGTTATGAACTATGCAATCATACTGTATTGTACTATAATACTGGTAGTATTCAGTGTTCACTCTAACTTTTAGGCTAATTGGCAAGTGCCCAAATTTTCTTGGAGCAATTGTGCCCAATGCACTAAAAAGATGTTTATGTGCCCTAAATTTTGTACCAATTTGTTATTAAAGTATACCAACTGCCAAATTTCCAAAATTTGTCAAATTTTCTAAAGCTATGGTTACCATATTGCTAAAAATTATTTGCCCTTGTGCCGAGAAATTGCTGATTCGCTGAAAAAAATCAGCTTAATGGTAACACTGGGGGTATTATATTTGTTATGAAATGTGCAACTTCAATATGCTGAATTATCTATGCCAACATGCTTTGAGAAGGAGGAAATATATTAGTGCCACCATATTTTTTGCATTTTATGTAATGCACGTTATGTGTTCTTATCATTTATAAAATGTCATTCAAGCTAAGGGTTACTGTGGTATGGTATGATTTTCTGAAATCTGTACCTCCAAAATGTGTGGAGAAAAATTTCCGTACCCTAATTCTGTATCTATTTTGTAATCCATACAACTGGTATGTAAACTTTATACAGATTTAACCCTAAAAGTTTATGTTATATGTTGCCTGAATAATAGCACAAAAAAAGTTGCAAAAACGTTGCTGATTTGTATGGCAGTGAGAACCTTTCGTTTGCAAAAAGTGAAAAAAAAAAAAGCCACACACAATCTGCACATATACCAACAAATAATTCAAATGGATAGAGCATTCGTTGCTGAAATGGTACACTCAGTTTTGATTACTGGTCACAGGCATCGATTTTTAGTTGAAGAAAACAAATTCCGGGGGGGGGAAAGGGTGGGAGTGAGAATTTTTAGTTTGTGATGTTTTAAAAAATTAACAACATATGACTTATTTCTGAGATAAAGATAAAGTTTTTTATATGTTGCAGAAATATCAAGTAACTCTTATAAAGTCAGCAATCTATTCTGATGTCATCATATGTGATTTATTATCAGTATTTTGTGCTGTCGTTTTGACTATTTGCTTGATCAAGATTGCACAATCTCCATCTGCTCACATATTATTGCGCTCAACGGTAAGATCTCATAAATTTGATTTTTGATTTCTTGAGACTATCATCTCGTCTTAATTGGGTCCATTGTATTATGTTCATAGTTCTTTACAATTGGCCTAATTTTATGTGTTAACTAACAACACAAGGAGTTTTTCACATCTTGCCAGCACAGCTTTTTAGAAGCATTAAAAAAATCGAAAGTTGAAAATTTAAAACATCTAGTTCACTGCAACTTTTTAAATTTTGTGAAATTTTTCAAAAAATAAACCAATTTATAGCATTTGTCAAATTGGTTTAAACATTTGTAGGGTCATGTTATGTTAGTGCACTTAATGCTCAAGTTATTTATTGTGTTTTTAAGTTTGGTTAAGCTAGTTTAGAAATTTCGAATGACGTTTATACAAGATTACATCGTACACATACACAATCACATCAAAAGCTAAAAGGGGCATTCAAGTTAAGTTTGTTGACCAAAAGTTGGAAAAGCCTAAAATGCATTCTTACCAAATTTGAACTTAATTCGTTTTCCTGTTTTCAAGATATTACAGTTTACAATTAACAATTTTCCTCTTCATTCATTGCTGCCATTTTGTCAGTATTCTGAAAAAAAATTAGCTTTGGAAAGCTTGCTTACATTTACTTGAAAAACAACTATTTTACAATTCTAGTCCTTTGCTCTGTCTTGACTACAACTCTGTTGCAAAACACTTTTAGAATCAGGAAAATGCAGTTACATTTTGAAATTTTGTTTCTAATTGGCAACCCTGGCAAATTTTTTTAAGAGGAAATCAAAGCTGCTATACTCGGTAACAAAAGGTTGTAGAAAGTTCAAATTTGGTAAAGTTAGCGATCAGATATGTCAAAATTTTTTTAGAAAAAAACCGAGCCAAAAAACTTTCGACTTGAATGTTCTTTTACATTGAGTCCCAAAACATTCAGAGAGTCCAGATAAATTGATCGTTATTACTATAATTTAACGCAATGCTTTTATGGTATAAGAAAACCTTTTTTTTTATTTCAGGGAACTACAGTTTGTCGTTCATTTTCAATTGGCTTTATTATGATTTTGCTGTCGTTGTCTAGTTCTGTATATGACATATTAGCATTATTCTCAGTGATGTGTGATCAATCAAAATTAAGTGCTGTATTTTGGTACTACAGTGCAGATGAGGTACAGTTTTCCTATGATTTCTTTTATACTGGGACTTGGTTTATTTTTTGCTCACAAATTTCGATCAACTGTCTGATCTTCGACTTAATTTTTTGGTCATTTTCATCATTACAAGCATGATTTCAGCTCTAAAATGCAAAATTTTGCTCATTTTTTGGTCATTTTAATAGAAATGGCTGATATATATTCTGTTATTCACCAATTTAGATCAATAAAAAAAAAAAACTCATGCTAATATTAATTGTACATAATTGCGATAGGATATACTGTATTGTTTTCAATCAATTTAAAATATGTGTTTTCGACTTTTGATTTGACTTAGTTGAATACCAGCTATTTGAAAATAATGAATATATATACAGTACGTACCAATTTGTTTGCAGTATTTGAAAGC
This sequence comes from Trididemnum nubilum, assembly GCA_963965965.1. NCBI lineage: Eukaryota > Metazoa > Chordata > Ascidiacea > Aplousobranchia > Didemnidae > Trididemnum > Trididemnum nubilum. The sequence goes on along the minus strand of OZ014475.1, from coordinate 26,056,354 downwards.
AAAATACAAACTTACTGGAGTTTGATTGCTTGATTTAAAATACCGGTTACAAGTATTGATTTAAGTACCCCATTTTATTACGATTGATCCGATAGTTTTTCATATCGTTTATGCTCTCTTAGGGACTGATAATGGTAATTGGGACTTCATGTGAGCTCGTGGTAACTTTGTTTTTGTTTGTGAATTTGGCAGATGAGAATTGATTTGCTCATAACTAGCAAACGGTAGAAACTACAAAGTTGAAATTCGTCCTTAACATAACAATGAATGAATGCGTCATGTGTGCCAATTTTGGGAATCCTATATTACGTGATCGTGAATTGAGACACAAAAAAACAAAAAAACGCCGATTTTTTGCTTGAAAATTTATTAATTTGTGAATAACTCAAAAACCACTGAACATGTAAAGCTGAAATTTAGACCCAATGTGGGTATTTATGAATGCTTAAATGCAAACCAAGTTTGGAGGCACCCGGTCACGTAACCAAAATTTTACAGGCCAAAAATGGGCAAAAAGTTGACAAGTTTGAACCAATATATCTCGGTAATTACTGATATTGATGAAAAATGGTGTGTGATTTTTGAGCACACTATCAACCACCTTTATTTTGGTTACATTCGTTTACCCCAACTTGAAAACTATTTTTCTTTTTTTTTTTCTTCTTTCTTTTTCTTCGCAAGCTATCTACTGTTAAACTGCTAAACACTCTGTATTCAAAGTTTGAGCGATCAAAGATTTTAGGGAGAACTAGAGTCCGACTGAAATCGGGGGTGCCAGGTTGGGGGGATCCCCCTCAATCAGGTCGTCCAAAATTTTGAACTTTTAAACCGCTACAACCAGATGGATCAAATTTTCATTGGAAATAAACTAAACGTAACAAAAATTAGGGGTGCCAGATCCCCCCAAACGGGCCTTCCAAAATTCAAACTTTTTACCCTTTTTTACCTCGATCAATAAAACTTTTAACTTAAATAAATATAAAGGAAAGATAAAATTTGGGGGTATCAAAATGGGGTGTCCCCCCAAACGCGGCAGCTAAAATTCAAACGTTTTAACCACTCACGCTAGACGCATGAAATTGTCAGGCTTGGCAAATATAAAGATGAGATAAAATTTGACAAAATTTGGGGGTATCAAAATGGGGGTCCCTCTCAAATGATTTTTAAACCATTAGAGATAGATGGATCAAATTTTTGGAATAGGTAGATATTAAAAATAGACTAAACCTAACCAAAATTAAGGGTTCCAAATTAATTAAACTTTTTAACCTTTTAAGCTGGAAACATGAAATTTTAAAGGTATGTAATTCTAAAAGAAAAATATAACTTGATAAAATTAAGGGGTACCAAAATGAGGGTGTCCACCTCAAACAAGGCCACCAAACTGCAAACTTTTTAACCACTTACGCTAGACACATGAAAGTTTCTGGATAGGTAAATATGAAGAAAAGATAAAATTTGACAAAATTTGGGGGTGCCAAAATGAAGGGATCCCCCTCAAACAAGGATGCCAAGATTCATACTTTACCCACTCATGCTAGACTGATGAAATTTTCAGAATAGGTAAATATAAAGGAAAGATAAATTTGACAAAATTTGGGGTTTTACCACAGTGGCTGGTCCTCCTAAAGTAGGATGCCAAAATTCAAACTTTTTAATTGTTTAAGCTAGACCCATCAAATTTTCAGGATAGGCAAATATGAAGGAAAGATATTGACAAAATTAAATGGGGGTCCTTCAATTGAGTCTTTCAAAAGTTAAAATTTTCAATCATTCAAGCTAGACACATGAAACTTCCAGAATAGGTAAATTGGAAAGATGAAATATGACAAAATTTGGAGGTAACGCAATGGTTTCCCTAATCGGGGCTGCCAAAATTAAAAACTTTTAACCACTTAAGCTAGACACAAGAAAGTTTTAGGTTAGATAAATATAACAGAAAGTTAAATGACAAAATTTAGGGTGGAAGAATCCCTCAATTGTGTCCTCCAAATTGCAACATTTCAATCAATCAGGCTAGACTAATGAAACTTTCTGAATAGGTAAATATAACACAAAGATAAAATCAGAATATGTAAATCAAATATGACTAATTTCAGGTGCCACAATTTGGCAGTCCTCCTTCAATGGGTCCTTCAAAATTTGTGTACACTCAAGTTAGTTAGACAAATAAAATTTTCAAGATATATAAAAATATTATATGAAAAAATTTGAGGTTCTCATACTACAGTATAGTGGTCCTCTTATTATCTTGACACCTCCCCCATTAGCTACTAAAGCTAAACAAATTAAATCGATTGGATAGGTTAATATGAATCAAAGATAAAAGATAACAAAATTTGGTTGGCCATATTGAGGAGTCCATGCCATATGGTCCCCTTAAAATTTTAAAATCTTTGTTACGAAATACTCCAGCTAGACATATCAAATTTTAAGAGTAACGGTAGGCTAATGTAAGAAAAAGATGAACATGCCAAACTTGGCAATGCCATGTTGGACAATTAACCCTTAAATGGACCTTCAAACTATGCAATGAATTCTCACAATGAATTGGTATCACATAAAAGTAGAAGAGTCAAATTTATGGTATTGCTCCAACTTTTAAGACGTTGAAGTACTTGAGCTTAATAACTTTGGTAGATTTAAACTGTCACGTGTGATGTTGAAAAAATCTTCTACTTGCTCTGCAAAGTTTTTGAATAATTTTATTAAGAAAGCTTTCGTGCTGAATAAAGGATTTAATACATATTCTGTACAATATCCAATATGTTGGCCGTTGGGTCGCACTGCTAAATGGCGTTCTCATAATAGGAATAGCAGCAAAATGCGTGCATCTTTTTGGCCGTGGTTAGGGCTAAGTTTGGCTGATGTAATAAAGTCGCTGGAATTTTAAAGATCGCTCTGTGTTATTTCAGAATAAATCGAAAAACTGTTAGGAACTCCGAATAGCTTTTTGATTGACGTTACTTTGTCATTTTGATAACTTTTTGAGACCTTTAAACTTTGAGAGCGAATAACCTCAACGCTGTTAAAATAAACTAAAAATAGTGCAAGTGCTAAAGAAGTACATAATTTTTGGTAAATCGTTGTTTGACTTTTGACTAGGGTTCTGGAACGCGTAGAGTTGAGCAAATTAACATAATTTTTGAATGTGAAATCATCGTAAAGTTAGACTCTGCCGTATCACTCATAAATTTATAAGAGTTTGATTTTTTTTGTTTCTAAATTTTCTTTGTGTACCAATCTCTTTCCATGCTAATTGCTAAGGCAGGCATTGTTTTGGTTTAGTTCTTAAATTTTGAGAAAAATCCGTAGAACTGTTCAAACATGTACTTATATAAAACTCTTTTTAAAAAATATTGCAGTGGGTTGAGGGTATAGATTTGGTGATTAGGATAGTGTGTCAAATTTCTGATCAAGATAATATAAGTTACAAATCGGAAAATCATATTGGCATTTTTAGATCAAAAAGTTTTGTTCCTTGCGTTTTTGTTGTTGTAATCGAAGCAAAAGGTTACGGTCGAAATATTTGTTTTAACGAGGGTTTTGTTTGTACCGCAATTTTAACAATTGCTCTGCTAAGTGAAAATTTAACTAACTCCTTAAAAGTTGAAACAAGAGCTAAGCAAGTTTAATTATTCCTAAAGTGAAATAGGCAGAACTAATTATAGTTCACTGCGACATCACGTCTTACAATCGTACTTCATTTGACAGCACCTTAATGCTGTCTCCACTAGGCAGTGTTGTAAAAGTTTGATTGACATTTTATAGATACCGTTTCTAGACATTTAAATTTTGAAAGCCGTTAACCAGAAACCTAATTTTAAGTTAATGGAACATTAAGAAATTCGAAAGCAGTGTATTTCAGATCTGACTATCATCAACCATAAACACGCTTAACGCAATTGTGAAATTCTTTAGTTCAGTAAAGTTAGATTCTTTCGCGAAGTCCCCGGATATCGCTTGCGATGTCATATTCTAGTTTCTAGTCAGCGAAATTTTTTTGCCTTTAAAGTTTGGATGGGAAACAAAGTTTTATAGAGAATGATTACGATTTTGCTGATCAGCATTTAATTTTTGTTATGTAGGCTCGGGATGCAATGTATGATGCCGACCAAAGATGGGCCAATCTAACGTATGGCTTTACTTTAATGATTTGGGAATTTATACCTACTGCCTTGATTATGTTTTGGAAAAAAGTAAATTTGAATTGTGTCAGGGTAAGTGTATACTTAGTTTTGGTAAACCTTCTGCATTGCCGCAGTGCTACTTAAATTAAGACGATTTTTAATTCATTGGGATCACAAAAATACAATTCTTGGATAAGCTAGTTTTAGGATTTTGGCAATATCTTGGAAAATAAAGCTGTAAAACGGTATTGAATCAGACTATTGCATTTCATCTTGCATTATCGGCATTTGGCAGCATTTATCTGTTTGTGGCCATTCCAGATATTCATTCTTTTGGACCAAATCTTTCCACCGTTATATTTTTCCGCTAGCTGTGTTTGGTACCTGTTCTCTACTCACGGGAAAAGCAACGGTGTTGTGTTTATATTGAGCGAATCGTCCGCACCCGCTTCGGAGTTGATCATTGACCATATTTCAATTTTTCCGTTTGAATCTGTGATTTCCTTTCCAGTTGAATTTGCTGGTTCGAAGCCACCAGGCAGAGCGAATTGGTTCTTAAGTTGTTTTTCATGTAAATGGTAAACCTTAGGATTAGTTCGACATTAAAATTTAACTAAAAATACGTTTGTTTAATTTGGATTGTCCAATGTCTCGAAATCTTCATCTGCTTTTTAGGGGAATTTCGAAAACAGCGTGCAGGAACATTTTAGATCACCAGTGTTTTTCTACGACAATCCGAGAGCTCATAACGAAAGCGAAAATGCCTCTTTGCTAGCTTCAACATCATCAGTTGGCCCTATGCAGGAGCAATAGGTTGTAATCCTTGTACTAAAATCATCTAAGAATAGGAAAAAAAAGAAAATTCTCTGTAACCAAAATGAACTTGCATTTCGTTGTTTACGATTTATATGAATTGGAATAGCACTATTGATAAAAATGATTTTTTTTGAAGTCGACATTCAACCGATCGGTGGTTTACTGAATAGAGCGTTTGCTACTGAAACGGGAGACCCGGTTCGATTCCCAGTCGGGTCAAACCAAAGACTATAAAATTTGGTATACACAGCTTCCCTGCTGGGCGTTCAGCAATTAAAGGGAGAGTGTGAAGCCACCACCATGTGTGGTAGACAGGTGGGCAGGTGGCAGCTTGGCTCAAAGACCGAAAGGTCCCTTCGCAGTCTCCTGGCCACGGTAACTTGACTTGGTGAATAAAATTTTTAAAATCTTGAAATGCATTGCGAACAACACTCGTTTTAATTTCCTGTGTGATGCATGGTCAATTGAATTATTCCCAACTGAAACAGTCTTTGAGTATTCAGTTCTAGCTGAGCTATGTACTTTTGAAATTTGTTGTTCACCATATATATGACTTGTTTCAGTTCAGTTTGTTTGGCACTATTGATAAAACTTGATGAAACTTTGAAAATCTAGTATTGTGCTCATTTGCATTTCTTCCATGATGCTTACGTTCAATTGGGTTATCTTGAACAGAAATAGCCTTTGAGATATCCAATTCTAGACGTGGTTGCATATTCTTCGCTTAAAATTTGTCTCCGAATTTAACTATTGTAAGTTTGATTTTAAGTCTTGTTTGCTGAAATGTGCAAAGTTATATTTTTTTTATTTTTACTGAAATCCTTAGTTTGTTTTTAGTCATTCTCGAAAAATTTTAGTGAATAACTGCAAAATAAACTTAGGTTCGAGAATTTTTGAGAGACGTTATCTCATTCTAAAATTAATAATCAAATGAATCTTTGGCACCTCTTATTATTTATAGCACTATTACAAATATCGCAATTGTTTTTTATCATGAATGATTTTAACGAGGTAAACTTAATATGGGCGCTTGAAAGTTGTTTAATACGTACAGCAGAATACTACGAATTCAGCTGAAATAATTCATTTGTTAAAAATTTTTAGTTTTTTACTATTTGCTAGAGTTTTTTTCGTTATTGCAAAGAAAAAAAAGCAAAAAAAACTTGAGTAACTGTAAACGAAGAATCTAAAATGTATTGGTTTTGTTTTGACCGTTAAAATGCTGAGTAAAGCTAAATTTTTGTCAAATGAGAAACAAAGCAACTCATTGTTTAGTCCATAAACTGTGCCAAGGTCCACAAGAGACATTACAACTTAAAGCAAGTAATTTTGCAGCGTTATGTGCAATTATTTCCTGAAGCAATTAAAAGTTCAAAATCGTGATTTTTGCCAATGCTTCGTGGCTTAAAATGCAGGAACCAAAACTGGTGTCACACTTTCGCCTAGTCACAGCAACAAGAAATAAACTGACTCTGTTGACTTTTCCTGGGAAAGCACGCTGTATTTTTCCTATACAATCCCAGTTGTATACAACTTTATAACCTGTTAAATCTTTGACGACATTGTTGCAACATTTAGATGTGTGTTGTATGAAATAAGTAACCTACTGTACATTAAAGCGATCATATGACTAGTATAGTATAGAGTTGTCTTGCTTGTTTACATCTTATTTAAATTTTGAAACTGGCACGCACTAATTTCCACTTATCCTGGCAAATTGGAATAAAATAAATCTAGCCTAACGCTTAATCTGACTTTTGTACATCAGCTTTAAATCATGCATAACATTCATAAGTAGCAAATTTGAATAATTTTTTCAACGACATATCTGCAACAGTTATGCGAATGCTTTAGCGGAAATTAGGTCTGAGTAAAGTTTGAATGCGTCTATGATAATTTAATGGCTGATTTCAATCAGAATTTCAGCCTTCTCCCGACATAAAGTTAAATTTGCATTCTTGTGTCAAAATCAAATGAGTTCTTTAAGATTAATACTCTTGGAGTTGCAATGCACTTAGTTTTTTAACAATGCATGTTATGTTAACCAATCAGTGGTCTATTGGATAGAGCGCCTGCAACTAAGACGTTTGACTCGAGTTTAATTCCCGGTCGTGCCAAACCAAAGACCGAAAATTTGTAGAGCTTTCCTGCTTGACGATCAAAAATAAAAAGGAACAGTGTAAAAGCTTCGCCGTGTTTGTGCAGTAGACAGGTAGGCACTGGGCAGGTTGCAGCTCGACTCGAAAACCTCAAAGGCCCTTCCGCTTCTGGTGAAAGCAACTTGGTAAACAAAGATGCTATTACATTAATTGCAATTTTAACTGCTTATGTTTAATCAACTGGTTGCAAAAGCTTACATGATTTAAGATTAAAACAAAACTAAATTTGTTATCATATTGATGAGTAGGCTAAAAAAAATTGGAGCTTTTTATCATTTGCTTCTTTCAGTGTTTTTTGATACTTTTTTGAAACTGAAATTATCTTTAAGCAGCAAGTTTTGTAAAATAGTGGACTTTATGTTGCAATTGATAGAATGTGGCTCGCCAACCATCCTGTGTCACTTTTTAGGCAAATTTACTCCGCAATTTTTTCAGTATTTTGCTTTTACGTTGCATCATATAACGTTTATCAATTAACCGTAGCTTTCTTTGTGCCTGAAATATGGGCCAAAATGACCAAATTTTGGTCATTAATGCTCGTAGTGTTGTAAATAAAGACGTTATTTAACATCACGCTTTCTTGTCATTGGGCTTTTATTATAGTCATTGGAAAGATTTTTCCTTAAGGCTTCGAATAAGATTATGTCAGCATTTTTTGTTGTAATTGTGCAATGTGGTTTTCTTTATGTGATTTTGATATCAAAAAGGCAGCTTTTCAATATACTTTGTTTGAAAACCATTGTTTGTTGCGGAACCTGTAGACTTTTTCCATAGGTTACTGTTCCGGTACATATTTTCAAGGTTTTTACTTAAAATTAAATCAACCAATAAAAATCGTAATGTACATTAACCAATTAAAATAGCTCAAAATTAATAAAATATTAATGTTAAAATTGCAAAATTTTAATGATTTTTGTGTAAAAAGCAACTTTTTCATTCCTTAACAGTTGTTATTGTTCCAAATATACTTATTAGTCTTGAAACATACGGTATTTAAATGCGCCTTGCCCTTAACTGTTTTTGCGAAAAATGCTACTAGTGACGGATTTTGTATGAAGTAGATTAAATCTTTCATCATAGTCGCTGTATTACATCGAAGCATTAAATTTTGCTTTATTTTCTTGAGCCAATATATTTAAAGTTTTTTTTTTAAAGCATCACTGAGTAAGCAAATTATTAGCTGTAGTATACTCCTTCCCCCCAAAAAAACTTGAAAAAAACTTAGCAAAAATGGTTTGAATGTAAAAAATCCGATTTAAACAAAAAAATCGAATTTATTATTTTTTTGAACAAAAACATAATTTTCATCGAATCTACATAATTGCCTATTTTCGTTGCTTAGTCAAGGATGAACTTGAGCACGTTACTGTAATTGTTTGCAACCCCGAATGTTAACGTATCCTCTTTGTTCATGCAGTGTTTTCAATCATGCCTTGTCTCTGCAGAATTTGCTTTACATTTTGCTTGGCTTTTTTTTGTCGAATTAGTGCTGCTTCAGTTCGTGTTAATGTGCATTATTGCTGTTATGTGTAACCTTTATATTGTACTAGTATAGCATAATATTTTTTTGGCCACCACTGTTTTTGCGAACAGGTGAAAAACGTTGATCTTTGGCCTTCTGTTTTATGCTGTAACATTCTTAAACGTACTTCTACATTTAAACACAATTATTTTTTACGTGGATGAGTTAATAATGTAAATAGCATGATTTTAAAGTTCTATTTTTTGTTGCTTTATGCTGATTGTTGCTCAAAATTATCATAGATTTTTACATTGTCCAGTTTTTTCTGTAAATTTGAGTTTTTCGATTTTTAAACGTTTATACTGATCATGACTTTCAGAGTTCGGTTATCTTGTTCTTGATAGTTCAGTCAGTAGCGTAGCTGGGGGGAGGTGTTTAATTGTCAAAAATAATACTCTTTGTCAAAACTTGAAAAATGGCCCTAAATAAAGCAATCAAAGTTGATCGCATGTTGAAAAATGCTGAACATAGGTTTCATCAAAAAATACATAAGCTCGGAAATAGGAGGGTCTATTCAATATTAGTTAATTTCCTATCGCTTGTTAAATCTCGTTCCATTAGCCCCCTCAATTATCTTTTTCTATAAAATATAGACGAAGTAGATTACTTAAACTATGGAATTTTGTGATTTACCAGCCTGTAAATAAGAGCTTTGAAATTTTACCATTAGCCACCTTTCACATTGGCACTTTATGCTACCAGTTTAATGATGTTTTTTTCACTGCTAGTTTCTATGCCACGTTTTATTAGCATTAATTTTTATCAAAATAGGCCTAAAATGAAGTTATTTTTGCAAAAAAATACGAAATTTTCGAGTGCTGGTGGCTCCGCCCCCAACCCCCCCTCCCAAAAGCCTCCCATTGCAAATTTCTGGCTACGCGCCTGAATTCAGTTATAAAATTTAAAGGGGAGAGAGGGGTTTGACAATTTTCTTAATGCACCCTCTTATTCAATTTATACAAAATCAAGCAGCTTACTAGTTGAATTTTTTTTTGCAGTAAATGAGATCGGTTTAAATGATTTTTTTAAACTGTGCGCGATTTTTTTTTCATTGCGAAATGTAAAACTAATATTTTCAGCAGTATTAAGCAAATCTTTTCGTATTAACACAGCGAGCTAAAAAGAAAGTTGCTAAAATAATATGGGGTATAGTCACGTATTTCAATATGGTTTCAAGGGTATTACAAGTGCAGCATATTGCGATTACAAAGAATACATCACATGGAAAGTTTAGTACGTACTCTAGGACAGAAAGAAGAGTTTTTGGATATTTTATGCAAAAGCACCATCTTTTCCCACCATTAGTCTAATTTACAACAATTAGACCAACAGTTATTTTAATTTAAGCTGCTTTGTTGATTTCCTTTAAGATTTTTCTTTTAATTGTGGTGCATTTGGACTTGTTGGGAGGGCATTTTAACAAACCTTATTAACAGGGGTTTCGAAACCCGGGGGGGATATATCCCCCCAATAATTTGACTGCATCCCCCCAATAATTTTACTCTGGTCTACATCTGAGCTGTGGATAATGTTCGGACCTTTTTTTGGTGTTCACAAAATTCCGGGAAAAAACTCTTGAATTTTCGGTGAAGACCTTTTTTTTTGGTCTTCACTGGAATTCGGGGAAAAAAGTCATGAATTTTCGGTAAAGACCTTTTTTTTTGGTCTTCACTTAATTTGCTTACCGGTACCTGAAAATCGTGCTCGAGGTTCATCCCCTCCAATGTTAAAAATAGAGCAAAGTTGGGGTAAAATTGTAAATTATCCCCAATGCTCAACAAACATCGGCACCCCTCCTTATTAATATGCAATTTTTCAATTAATTTCTTTCATAAGAACCAGTCAATTTTTGGTTGAGGCTGGCTCTTCAACTTCACGCTCAGATGTGAAACCAGATAGCCCAGTGGTTCTCAACCTTTTATAGTCTCAGAGCCAAAATTTAAACCTGAAAGTTTCAAAGAGCCGCATGCAAACAACGCACGTTCAAAGCATTAAAGCGGTACTCAAAACCAATTTCTAAAATCATATTCAAAGTTTATCAGACGTCATAAAAACGGCTGATAATATATAGTCAATTGATGAGGGGCACAAAACCCCAAATTTGTGGTAATTTCCAATTTTAAGAGATCGAGCACGAGACTAAATTAAGGGGTACAAAAAGTAAGCTCTTTAATGGCATGCAATCCAACACATTCTGCATACCCTCTTTTAACCAAGCACGTAGCCAGAATTTTTCAAATGAAGGGTGTGCTTAAACCCAAAGATAAAATTTGTATGCGTTTCTCTGACAGAATTCTGGACGGTTTTTGTAATTTTTCGTAAACAAAAAAAATATTGATTTTAATGCCAGTTAGACAACATTTCGTCGGTTTGTAGAGCCCGTTAAAAGAACTAATTGCTAAAATTTGTGGATTACTTCATATAAGAGGTACGAATTGTCCAATAGTTACGGTCTGATGCTGTCTGGTGACAGGAGGAAAAGTAAGCAAAAGATTTGAAAGCCTTTTGACAGAATTAAATTGCATACCGGTATCCCCTTTAGCTTACCTTGTCCCCCTTGCTTCTTGGTCAAGTATAAAACACGTTTAGAAGCTTGCATTTTTGGACTAAATTTTGGCTATGCAAAAATGGGGAAAAACGTCGACCCCTCTAGCCCTCTTGGCAAGCTTGTCCAAGGGAATGGGATGGGACAGCACGCCTTGCATTTCCCATGGATGATAATGAATGCCAGAATGATAATGAATTGTGAACTCTTCTGAGCTTTAAAGTTAACAAAGTCAATAAATTTTGTCGTTTTTTTATCTCTTTGTACATGTAGTCCTATCTAGTACACATTATACTTGAATTTTCATAAATTTATTAACTTTTATTGAATTGTATTTTGATGGGAATCCCATGAGATGGGATGGGACAGGCATGAACTGTCATGGAATGGGATGGGACAGAAATATATGTCCCATGGACATTGGACAAACTTGCCTCTTGGTTACACTACAGAAAACCCAACTAACCATGGGACGAGAAAATCTGCACCCAAAAGCAGAACAGGGACAATTTTAATTTTTCTCATGCACTGCCCTGAACTCTAGTATTACTAATTTCACGATAATTTTCAAACATGCATTTTTTCCTTTTTAGTTAGCAGTAAAAGTACAGTATTTGTCTAATGTCTATCTGTCATCAGCAGGGCTGGCATGCAGAGGTAGAGTCGACACAATTTCAAGTCCTCGGCCTAGAAGATCAAGTCCTTGGCCTCGAAGCCTGCAAGTCCTCGAAAACGCCCTGTCCTCGGCTCGAGAACAGCACTATTTTTTGATTTGTTGAAAATGAATCAAGATCATGACCTTATTTGTTTTTCGTCCTGGAATACGCCAGATACTTCGCGGAAACTTTATGAAAACCTTCAATTTTTGCGAATATTTGCAATGTTTTTGCTCGAAGACTTTTTTGAAAACACTTGCGGGTTATGTCCTTGGTCCTTGGCTTTGAGCATTCCTATCCTTGGCTTCCAGAGGGTCTGTCGTCGGAATGCCGGTCCTTGGCCTCGGATTTTTGTGTCCTTGGCCTTGGCCTCGAGCCTTGTGTCCTTGACTCCACCTCTGCTGGCATGAATCAAAAAACTGGCTACGTATGATATTGTCTCCTGTAGAAGCAGTACCGACAACTTAAGGAGCCAACAATTGAAAAAAATTTAACCTGAACATTGTAAACAACTTTAGAAAAGGACTTTAATAGACCAACCAAAAACAAAAATGGAAAAGAAGGAAAGCTCCATCCGGATAAATTTTTAAAGCACATTGTCAGCACATAACTGCTAGGACTATGTCCATAAACTTGTTGTCATGGCCAGTTGATTGGGAAGTTATTGGTGAAATGTGTTTGATTGCATATTATTTAGGAGATAAATTTCAGCCTCTTTTCCTTTCAGATAATAGTAACACATATCCCGAATGGGAGCCCAATACACAGTAAACGGATTAACCTCTATTCGAAAAAATGTTGGTGAATTGGAAGGGATTAATTGCATTAGTACCGTAGCATTGGTTTTAGTTAAAATGATTCAAATTTCGATAAAAATTTGAAATTTTGATAAAGAATGATTCGAATTTTTGATAACCAGTTGTGCAAAACCACTTGGAATAAAAAATGATTTTCTGCTAAGTCGCAGGAAGGACAAGTGAGAACCGCGGTTGAGAATCACTGGTATATTGCCTATCTAAAAGAACTGCATCTGTTTGCAAACGAAGACGTTCCAATCATTATTCCGAGAATAAAAAATCTATCTGCTATAAGTTAATGGGCAATTCCTCAATGTGCATCACGAAATCTCTTTTCTAGACGCTTTTTTTGGTTACGTATTAATAAGGCCTATATCCTATAATGACTAAAGCAAGGCTGCTGTACTGTTTCAGGCTATTGTCCGCTTTTACTGATTTCTAGAGTTTGGAAAACTCAAGTCCACTTTTTGAGTAATCTGACGTGGACTCGTGGCTTTCGGACTCGTACTCAGACTCTTGGGTATTGTCTTTACTCGGACTTGGATTTACAATTGCTGCATGCTGCGTATTTGTTGCTGTAAGATTGTAGCTATACCTGGGTTTCCCAAACTTTTTGTTTACGGGTATCCTTTGGCCATTTATAACTTCGCTCGTGTACCCCCAAAATGCGGCTGCTCTTTCGTCCAAAAACTGCTGTAGAATTTTTAGATTTAGTCCCCGAAATTGATTGAAGACCAAAGAATAGGCCTTCTCGGCAATTTGGTGGCGATTTTGTCCCAGGATTTGATTGAAGACCAAAAAAAAAGGTTGTTTACGCAATTTGGTGTTAACGCGTACCCCTAGTATTTAAGTACTGGTTGTAGGCTTAATGTACTCTTTGAAAAGTCGAAATGTATCCCTGGGGTTAAAATTGTTTGTTCGAAAAATGACTCATTTGAGCGGCGTGCCTAGCAAACCGGTACAACTACGCCTTCCACAAAAGGGGGCCTGGAAAGGGGGGAAAGGATAGCAATTTGAAAGAACTAAATTACAAAAATCAAAAGTTATTTGCAAGAATTAAATTGCCCAGCCCCCCCCCCCCCTTACGTACCGGCAAAGTCCAAAAAACGTTTAGCCGCTTAATTGTGTTTTGGATTAAATTTTCTAGGTGACTTGGCAATAAGGGAGGGGGGCATAGGAACTGGGGGGGAGGGGGGGGGCGGCTAATTTACGCATTTCTAGAATAGCACCTCTGAATAAGCGAATTTGGAACTTAAATCCAAAGATGGCGAAACCGAAAAAAAGCGCAGACTAGCCCTTTTTAACTGGGTGGGAGGCAGTGTCCCTAATTACGGTTTGATTTGAATGATGTTTATGAGCGCACTCTGTTTAATCGAAATACGTTGTATCCGTAAGAGACTTCATTAAATTGCAATAGCTGGTGCTAAAACAATGAAAATCGCAGCAAGCTTATAGCTACACGCAGTGGTGCAACCGGGGGTGGGGCAACCCCCTTACCAAGTTACTTACAAAACTTTTCTAGAAATGCAAGCGTTTAAATATGTTTTGAACTTGACCTGTAAGTAGAGGGGGGGGGAAGGGGCTGAAAGAGTTTTAATTCTACAACTGGCTTTCAAATTTTAGCTGTTAAGTTGTTCCAAGTGCCTCTAAAAATTTGCAAACCGTAATTTAAACAGCGTTAAAATAACTTTTTTCCAAAAAAAAAAAACTACAAAATTCACCTGGCGGATAAAGGCAAAGCCTCCACACCTTCATTGCCTCCGGCGGCTTGGGGCTTGCCCCTAGACTCCCGTTCGTGATATGCTAAGTTGCGCCAGTTATTCCGTTAACACCAAAGTTGAGACATTTCTGAAACAAAAAAACTTTTTACTTCGGATTCAAGCCCTGACTTTGGGCAAATTCTGGTTGCCCGCCTGAATACACAATAAGCGATGAAGGCAAAAAAAGGTGGTCACTTTACCCCCCCCCAATTTGAATAAGGTACCTGACTCGAATAAGGCCCGGTTCCTAATAAGCCCCATTGCGCAGATCTCGTCTCATGAGTCATGTAAAAAAATTTCTGAATCCTTACTAAAAGTTAATATAAATTCAATGTGATTTACCACATTTCAACTTTTTTCATCAAAGGATCACTTTGCTAAAGCGAAAATAATTTTTTCATATATCCATTTTTAGGTTTTTGTTAAATCAATAAAAACAAGATGCGATTTTTCTTCTAGTTAGGAAAGTGTTTTTAAAACTTTAAAAGTTTTGAATTAAAATAGACGTAATAGCAAACAGAAAAACGCTATTTGTTTTAGTAAATATTTTTGTCACGATTTGTGGGTAGGCGTTTTTCTATCTAAGTGGATGTTCTTGATATAAGGCCCATGGCAGGAGTCAACCTACCATGCTTTGGAACACAGCTACCTGGTACTGGTGCAGTACTTGGGAACTGACAGTCAAATAGATAAGATGAAGGCTTGTTGGAATTGGTACAAGGCAGTTCAGCTACGTCTCAGAGATGATTAAATTATAAATTTGTGAATTACGGTATGATAGCCTGCTGCAGGTAGACTACAGTCACTTGTGGCAACTGAGGCCACTTGTGGCAAGGGCACCTCTGACAAAGGCAATTGCAAACAAAATACTTGCTCAAAACCAAGAAAAAAGAGTCGCACTGCTTGGGCTTCCAACAATACTTCGTGGTATTGTGCTGCTTGTGGCAAAGACACAGCATTGAGCATGCGTCAGTGCTCTTTGTGCAAAGTGAGGTATCATGAAGAGTGTGTAGGCTTAAAATCAGATGACGAGGACAAATTTCTCTGCATGAAATGCTGTTAATGTGATGCATCATGGCTTAATGTACAACTGAACTGTTTATTGCCAGGATTTGAAGTGTTCGATCATCTTCGATGAAATATGTGCTTTTGTAAATATGTTAAAGAGCCATGCGTCCTTTTAGCACGCTTGCATATTTGAGGGGTCCTATGCTTCTTTCACTTGAGGTTGCGAATTTAAGAGGGGATAAGGGGCAATAAACTCCCAAAATAATTTGACAAACAGAAAATAATTCACTTTAAGTAGAAAAAAGTAATTATAATAACAATGTACCATGCATTATAGCAACTTTGCTCAAAGTTAAGCCAAGGTATAACAAAATTGCTTTCGGTTGAGAGAAATGAGAATAAAACTTTGCCAAAAAAAAAATTATTTCAGTGTGTTAAATGAGATCATTTTTAAGCAAAAATTAAACATTTTGTCAGCGGCTAAGGCATTGGCCTCCACATTTTTGGGTGGTTGAGGGCTTGCACCCCTAAGTCCCGAGCATGTCCCCCTGAAGAACATTTTTTATATACTAGTGCTGCAGTACTGCTAATCTTATTTTCCAGTGATGTTTGCAAACTGCTTGTGGTTAACTTTGGTTACAAGTGATACTACGTCTAGATTGTTGCGTTTTTGTTGGGAAACGTCAGAGAACAAGATGGGGCCTCATTACGAGCGCGTGTTCTCAATAAGGCTCATTTTTGTAATTTTTTTTATCTATAAAACACAAACAAAATTTCAGCTGGTATTATGCTTTTAGTATATTGGTACCATGGATCTAAACAAATATAATACCAAGTTTCAACCGATTATCAAAAATCGTTTTGCAGTTAGAGTAAAAAAATGGGTTAAGTGGGCCTTATTCGGGTCAGGTACCTTATACTTCCTCCATCGAGGGGGGTCTGAAGCCCCCTTTGCCCCCCCTTGTTGCGTCATTGGTGCATAGTTTGTTTTTCGATTGGCTATTAGCCAAGTTACCCCAGCCAGGAGACTACGAAATGACCATGTCTTCAAGTCGATGCCATCTCGTGGAAGCTTCACACTAACCTTTAAATGCTGAACGTGAATCAGTGGCGCTGTAAATACTATTTTTTAAAGCTTTTCGGTATTACTCGACGAGATTGATAAATAGCCTAATCCGTACGCTATTTCGAGAAACAAGGCACAAAGTTCACAAGTTAACGTAAACAGGGCGAAAGAAAAACAACACCAAAGAACCAAAAGACACACCTAATGAGCCCTGTCAATGTACTTGAAATCAAATACTTTAAACTGATAATCTGACAATGTTACGAAAGGAAATATCTAGATCGTTTATACAAGGCTAGTATAGTCTGTAGTCACTAGCGTACGCAGGATTTTCGGAAGGGGGGCAGAAAATTTGAGAACAAGGGAGACCAAAACAAAGGTCTTAATCAAACTTAGGCCGTTTTTCTGCCCAGATTTAGGTGAAGACCAAAAAAAAAAAGAAAAAAGGTCTTCATCCAGATTCAGCCCGTTTTTCTTTCCAGATTTTCTGCCCAAATTCCCAAACGGGGGGGGAAGGGGGGCATGACTCAATTTTGCGCACTATTCTTAGATATTTATGCATTACTGGCACCCCAATGAAGGGGAGCATGGCACCCCCCCTAAATACGCCACTGTCTGTAGTGTATCGAAAATGTCTTTTTTTTTATGACAGGTAAGTCATCGGTAACGCGGAGAGATATTTTGAAGTGGAATATTAGTCCGGTAGAAATAGCTTTTACCCGGAAAAAATTTATAATAAGCTGAAATTTTACACGATGACCCAGGACCATGTCCTGAGCCACCAAAAAAAAATCCCCATGTTTTGGACATGGGACTTCCCCCTTTTTCGGCCGTTAAAGTCTGCCATCTAGTATCAAAGAGCTTTTACTATCCAATAGCCAATCCAAAAATTGTAAAAGCGCCAAGTTTTGATTAAAAGTTGTTTTTCAAGTTTAGGTGTAAAAAAAATTACTTTGAAGTTGATGACGTCATTGCCAAAGATTTTTTTTTAATGACGTATAATGGCTCAAATCGTAAATGAGGGTTAGGTTTTTGGTTCAAAACCAAAAATTGTTTAAGTCAAAGTGATGACGTCACAAATGTTTTGATGACCTCAAACTCCCACCTAGTTCTTGTCTGTGAATTCGCTTAATCGATCGTTTTATGCTGGAAGCTTTTTCTCTATGCCGTCATTTTGATACCCTCATCTGTCAAAAGGATTGTAAAAGAACAATAAGTTGTAGCTTTTTAATCTGAACAAAGACAGTTAACCAATCGAAGTTCGAGCAGATAAGACACATTAGTTGATGGCAAGAATAGCCTATTAGCGGTTGACAATATTTTTGTGTTAAATTACTAGTATCGTAAAGCTTTTAGTACTTTAATAATTAATCGTGTTTCTAACTATAGAAAGTAGTTCTGGGAATTTAACGCAAAATTTTGGAAGCCGTTAACTATAAACCTGATCAAGTTACAGTAATGGAACATTATGAAATTCGAAAGCAGATCGAGTATTTCAGATCTGCCTATGAACTACCATAGACATTAAACACACTTAAGGCAATTCTAAAATTCTTTAGTTTGGTAAAGTTAGATACTCTCGCGAAGTCCCCGCATATCGCTTGCGATGTCACATTCTAGTTCATCGTCTTTTTTGACGCGCCGAAAGGTATGATGCCAATTGCATGAGCATCACGAGCAATCTCACACGCAAACTGTTTTGATTGGTTGGAAATCTAATATAAGCAGCCAATCAAGTGTTACTCCTCGATAGTGCCAGAACGACGACGTCATCACAAATACGTTGCGAACTGATACACGGCGCGTTGTTTCAACTGCAAACACTTTCTTGTGATTTGCACCTTGCCTGTAAATAACATTTAAAAAGTAAGTTGCAATTATTCGTTTTTACCCCTCTAAAAAAGTAATAAAATTACCACAAAAATTGCTTTTTTAAAAAAGTAGTGTCATTACTGAAAAAATTACTAAAAAAGTAATTCGTTACTTTAGTGATTCGTTACTGCCCACCACTGCTTTTAATTACCTGTAGTCTACAAGCCGATAAGGTCTCAAAAGCATCATAGGCTATTTTGGGCCTGGCCAACCACAAGTGCTATCATGAAACCCAGGGGCGTCGCCAGCTTCGCGAGATCGAAGGGGCAAAAATAAAATCAGGGGGCAAAGGTTTTGTGAAGGTATCCGAAGGCTTTTTCTGGCCGAAATCGCAAATTTTAACGTTTTTTCCGCTCAAAAACACCAAATTTTTCCTCCCAAAAAAATACCGTGGGGGGCTACAACGAAAATCGGGGGGCATTCCCCCTGCCCCCCCGCTGGCGACGTGCCTGATGAAACCTTCTAGGCCTATATTATAATCATTTCAACCAAAATCAAAAGGTTCAGCTCCAATTTTTCAGTTAGGCGTAAGCTGAAGCCTACCACTAAGGTGGCTCGAGATTTTGGCGATTTTCAAGCCCAGCTTGACAAATTTTGATTTTAAGTTCGCTGTTAGAATACCACTGCGATGCAAGCTGGACTTTAAAGCTCCCTAGTAGGTCCCAAGCTGAGCTCGAAAGTGCTACTTGAAATTTTTTTACCACACCGATTTTGAGCCCAAGCGGAACTTGAGCTATATCTGCTGCTCAAGTCCTCTCTTAGAATACGGGCCTTAGTTTCTTGAGGATTCTGATTCAGAGGTGGAGTCCTCGAGAACACATTTTGAAGTCCTTGGCCTCGAAGGTCAAGTCCTTGGTCTCGAAGCCTCAAGTCCTTGAAAATAGCTCTGTCCTCGGCTCGCACTGTTTTTTGAAAAGTTAAAACTTTGTTGAAAAACGCCAGAAACCTCGCGGAAAATTTGCAAAGACCTTTTTTGTTTTTTTTTGTTTTCCTTTTTTGGAAATCGCCTGAAAAAAATTTTTGAAGACCTTTTTTTTGAGAACCCCTGCGCCTGTGTCCTTGGTCTTTGACCTTGGCCTCGAGCATTCCTGTTCTTGGCTTCGAGAGGGTCTGTTCTCGGAAGAGCTGTACTTGGCCTCGGATTTTTTTTTGTGTCCTTGGCCTTGGCCTCGAGCCTTCTGTCCTCAACTCCACCTCTGACTTAATTCAATGTTTGAATGCCTTTAAAATTCTATCGAGTTCCTGCCACAGTTAGTTCCGCCCACTAAGAAAACCCATGAGGTTGACCGACTGCGAGATGAACGCTCTAACAACTGAGCAAAGTACAGTAAGAATGGATTGACTCAACTTTTAATTTTTTGCCTACATTATGATGAAAATTTTACTGGACTCGAGATCACAAAGTCGTATTCGGACCGGACCATATGGACTCGGACTCGTAGCATGCGTACTCGTATTCAGCGACGTAATTTTAGTTTTAATAAACTTGGACTTGGACTCGTGGCCTAAAGACTTGATCTTAATGTTCCCAACACTACTGATTTCTACAACTTGCCGACAACTGGCGTACGCACGACGTAATCAAGTCCATTTAGCTTATCGTTGGAACTTTACACTGCTAAATAAGACAGTATCGACCAATCATAACTCATTTCAACTTCGGTATTTTTCAATGGTTCCACTTTTTGTTCATATATTTGTGGATAGTAATTTTTGATTTTTCGCGAATAGTTGAATTAGATTTTAGTTCAATATAGATAGGCTAGTATGGTTTTAGTCTGTAGCTGCTCTCAGGGTTTCAAAAAGTGCTCGACAACGAAGACTTAAGAGCAATTATCGCAGCACGTTACTGCCGTGATAGCTACTGCAGTTGCTGCTGTAATAGTATAGTATTAGATTACGTTTGCGTTAATTCTATTTTTTTGATTCTCAACCCAACTGTCTCTGCAGAGTTCTCTACAAGAGCTTAGTAAACTCCGTCCGTCACGCATGAGCGCTACTGCGCAACCTCCAAAACCTCATAACCTAATTAAATCAAGAATTTCCAGTCCTTTCATCGGTTAACTCGAGCACATGACTCCTCTGTCACGCATGAGCACTACTGAAGATATGACTTACGCATAATAAAGAAAAACAAAAATGCTGTAAAGATGACATAAGACTGCATTAAAACACGGGATTATCTCCAGTTTGAAATCCATAACATCTAAGTAAACCTTTCTAAAATGTTTAACTTTGTAGCAGTTTTGCTAAAATACGAAGAGTTTACCGATTCCTAATGAAGAGAACTCTGTTTCCAAAGATATTCTGCTTCAAACTATACTGTGGGAATACGGTTAACTCCGTCTGTTGTAATTATATATTTTTTTGGCAACTCTTTTTTTTCTATTTCACAACGAAAAATAATCAGTCTTTTTCTTTTGGCTGCCAACGTGGAGGATAAGCAACTAAAAGATTCATCTGCGTTAATCGACGATTATGATAATTTTTGTGAATTCATTTTGGTAACATACAATAAATTGGAGAACAAGCAATCACTCGAGTAATCTATCAAGCTGGAAGGAAATTGTGGCCCCTCCCGTGACAGGCTGGAAGGAGGACCGCCACAAACTGGTGACCCTGCCGACGACAACTTGATCGTCAGAACACACAAAACCGGCATTTGGACCAGTATTTGGATTTGCATTCATTTCAAGAAAATTCCAACTGGACGAACAACAACGACAAAGAACCGGACCATTTTTTCTGCCTTTCAACACCCCATTTTTCTGCCTTTCGAGACCTGGGTGCGCCAATCAAGCTCTCAAAATTCTATGATGACGACGGCCTGCTATGGTTTAAAGTAGCCGAGGCAATTTTTAACTTTCGTGGCCTGAATGATGACAAACGTAAATGCGAGCTCCTGTTGTCCGCTTTAGACCACAGGCATTTATCGATTTTGGAGTTCCCGTTGGCACACCTAGGAGAGCACCCCTATGACGATTTAAAATCTGCGCTTTTAAGGCACTATGCTCCCACGGAGCAGTGGCGGATTTAGGGGGGGGGGGATGGGGGGGATGCATCCCCCCCCACCAGCCTAAAAGTAACGATTTTGGCCGAAAAATCAGCCTCTGTTTCGAATAATTCGGCTCCATTTCGGGATGCATCCCCCCCCACCGACTTAAACGTAATGAATCCGGCGAAAAATCACGCTCAATTTTGGTGAAGACCTTTTTTTTGTTTTTTTTTGTTTGGAGACCACCTGAATTTGGGCGAAAAAAACGTTTGAATTTCCGATTTTGGCCGAAAAATCACTCTCAATTTTGGTGAAGACCTTTTTTTTTTTTTTTTTGGAGACCACCTGAATTTGGGCGAAAAAAACGTTTGAATCTCCGATTTCGGCCGAAAAATCACTCTCAATTTTGGTGAAGATATCCGAATTTTTGAGGTTTTGTGCTTCAAATCCCCCGCCACCAAAATTTTCTGGATCCGCCACTGCCACGGAGGAGGAGAAGCTGCATCAGCTTCTGTATCAAACCACGCTTAGTTTTGAGCAGAAACCAAGCGAATTGCTCGGCAAAATGCACAGTCTCATGGGTCCAAATGTAGTGCTACCCCTGCGTGTTTTACGCAAATTATTTTTGGATCAAATGCCATGCGAAACACGAAAAATGTTATCGATGCATGACAGTGAGGATTTAGATGGCTTGGCCAAAATGGCAGACCGAATTCATGAAAATGACAGTCGTGTCTCTCGTACTGCTGCCAGCTCAGCAGGCCATTTCTCTCAAGTGACCAAAACGCCTACGACTTCATTATCGTTGGATTCGGTCTCCGATAAACTAAATGATTTGAGTGTGTGTGTTGAGAGGCTGAATGCTACGGTCAGTAACCTTTCTCGATCTCACCCTGCTTCACACAACAACTTTTCACCACAGCATTTTTCGACTCCTAAAAGAGACGGTGAATTTTCTCGTGGCCCAAGAAACTTTCGTAATTTTTCTCAAAATAACTTTCAGGGCCCAGCTGCTCACGCAACGTATTCGAAAACACCCCATCGAAACCAAACTAGCAAGGACGGTCTTTCAGATCTGAAAACGAGTTTAACAAGCCCAACTCCGATTTATGTTTATATCACGCACGTTTCGGCGCTTGCGCCCGTTCTTGCAGGCAACCGTGCAACTGGCGTGGCTCGCGTAGAAGTCTGTTTCGCAACCCAAGGGACAAGCCAGTTGGTTTGATTAATGCTAACTTAGGTGTGTGGATGGTAAAAGACCCTAACACTTCGGTAAACTTTATGGTAGATACGGGCAGTGTGGTCTCACTTTTGCCTTGTTCCCGTTCTGCAGGCGACAACAGATTATCAGGCCACATGACGGCGGCTAATGGCACGTTAGTTCCGACCTACGAGACTATCCCGTTAACGGTAACTTTTGGTTTGCGCAAGAGTTTTAAATAGAACTTTTTACGAGCTGGTGTTAGTTGTGCTATTTTAAGACTTGACTTTTTGACTCACTTCGGTTTTGTTTTGGACTTAAGCAAATAAAACATTGCAACTCCCATGTCATGATTAGGTTGATGCTAAGCTCAGTCGCCCTCGTTGTGGTAGTGCAATAAAGGAACCCGACGTTTCGATCGCTGACGCTGTTGAGCGTGTTGACAATAGTTTTTCATCAGGGGATGAGGCATCGCAAAGGGATGTTGTTTTGGACCATAAGTCCTGTCCCGAACCGCCAGCTAACGTTGTTGAAAATAGCCTAGTGGATGTTTGTAGTTTTGACTCGGTTGATAGGCTTTGCACCTTTTACTCTGATTTGTTTGAGGTTGACAATTTTAAAAAACCGACTAAGCATAAGACTCAGCATCATATACGCACCTCTGGCCCACCATGTGGTGCTAAAGTTCGAAAATTAAGCCCAGAAAAATTGGAGATCTTACACGCGGAGTTGGATAAGCTACTCCAATTGGTAATCATTTACAGAAGCGAGAGCGAATGGGCTAGCCCTGTGCATCTAGTCCAGAAAAAAAGGCGGCTGCTGGAGAATTACTGGAGACTTTCGTCAATTAAACCGCCAAACCATATCAGACCGCTACTCCATTCCCCTTCTATCTGACTTAGTGGGTGATATGAAAGGTTCAACCGTTTTCTCAAGCCTTGACCTGTACAAAGGTTACCATCAAGTGAAAATCGCCCCAGAGGATCAATGCAAAACGAGTATCATTACGCCGTTGGGCAACTTTGCATTTCGACGCCTACCCATGGGAATCTCTTGCGCAGCCAACTCTTTTCAACGTTTCATGCATGAAGTTCTTCAGGGAATACCTAATGTCTTTTGCTTCATTGATGATCTCCTCATCTTCAGTCGGAACGAGAAGGAGCATATCCGACACATACAATTGGTCTTTGAATGCCTATCCCAATACGGCTTAGTCTTGAATCGACAAATGCATTTTCGAAGTCCCTGAAATTGACTTTTTAGGACACAGGATTAATCACAAAGGAGTTCTACCTCTGGTTCAAAAAGTTGAAGCTATTCAGAATTTTCCCATGCCTAAAACCATGCGACAACTGCGAAAATTTTTGGGGATGATCAACTTCTACCGACGTTTCATCCCGCAGGCTGGAGCAATATTGTACCCCTTGGAACGGCTTCTTTCCCCACAGAAGAACAGCAAGAAAAGCATCCCGTGGTCAGAGGAAAGTATTGATGCTTTTGAGTTCGCTAGACACATTTTAGCAAATGTTACTAGTTTAGCTTTTCCGATTAAAGGAGGAGAAACTATTTTGACTTGTGACGCTTCGGATGGAGCTGTTGGGGCCGCTCTTAATCAAGTTGTGAGTGGTGAGTTGACACCGATTGGTTTCTTTTCAAAGTCGTTGAACGCTACACAAAAAAATTATCCTACTTTTGATAGGGAATTGTTGGCTATATTCCTAGCGATAAAACATTTTCGGTATTTTCTAGAAGGACGTACGCGATTTTGTGATTGAAACGGAACATTCCGCTTTAGTTTTTGCTCTGAGGTCTAACCATAGGGAGTATTCTGGTAGGCGATTGAGACAGCTGCAATTCATTTCTGAATTTACGTCAAATATTCGCCACATTGAGGGAAAGCAAAATGTGGTTGCGGACTGCTTGAGTCGACCCCCTGACATTGGCGCTGTGTTTGGTGACTTCCAGACGGTAGATTTGCTCGAGATTGCTGCTGAGCAACAGACTGACTCAGGGATAAATGATATGATTAGGGATAGAACTCATTCCTTGTGTTTGGAGAAGGTCACTATCCCTTGCTCTAATGAATGTATTTGGGTAGACAAATCTTGTAATGTACCTCGAATTCTAGTTCCGCAAAAGCTGCGCTTCCGCATTTTTGACGAAGTTCATTCGTTAGCGCATCCTGGTGTGAAAGTGACCAGAGAGGTGATTGGTCAACGATTCGTATGGAAGGGAATACGAAAAGATGTGGCAAAGTTTGTTAGAGCCTGCATCCCTTGCCAGCAGTCTAAGATTGTTCGCCACAATAAAACCCCTTTGCAAAGGTTTGAAACTCCTGACGCTAGATTTGCCCACATACATTGCGACATTGTAGGCCCATTGGTTGAGTGTAACGGCTTTTCGTATTTGATGACCTTCATTGACAGGTTTACGAGGCACGTAGAAGTAGCGCCCCTTAAGGGCACTAGCGCCAAAGAATGTGCTGACGCATTTTTGCACACTTGGGTTGCCAGATTCGGTTGCCCAACTGAGTTAACTTGTGATCACGGAGTTCAGTTTACTTCGCACTAGTGGAATGAATTGTGCAGTTTTTTGGGTTGTAAACTAAACCTCACTTGTGCGTACAGACCCCAAGCTAACGGATTTTGTGAGAGAATGCACAGAACTTTGAAGGCGGCTCTTGAAGCCCAACGAGAGCGGCACAGGTGTTTTTTTAACCTGCCTTGGGTTTTACTCGCTCTGCGATCTGCCTCTAAAAGTGATCATGGATTTTCTTCGGCGGAATTGACATTTGGCACTACCCTGCGACTGCCTGGTCAGTTTTTTGAGTCGCCTAAATCGGTCTGTGAGACGACATACGTAAAAGAGCTTAACTTCTTAATGTCGTCTTTGAAAGCTCCGCCGACGAGCTATCACACCCAACGCAACACTTACGTTGAAAAAGCATTGGGGACGTGTGATCATGTTTTTGTACGCGATGAGACGAGTGGTGGATTTCACAGAACGTGCAAAGGACCATTTCGTGTTGTGTCGAAACACGTCAAGTTTTTCACCCTAGACCTTGGCAACAGAATTGAGACGGTGAGCGCTGATAGATTGAAAGCCGCTAATTTGTTAGAAAACGTAACAGACGACGATTGTTTGGACTGTACATTCAATGGCAATGTAACTTGCGAGTCCTCTAATCTTGTGGAGTTGGCAGCAGCGCCGTTTGATGAGCAACCTGCTCCTGTTTTTCGCAATAGGCTGGGTAGGATAATTCGCATGCCCACCCGTTTTGACGATTTTGTCCCTTGGTAAAGCTAAACAGTTCCTTTTCGGTTAATTTGATGCTTTAGTTTGTTTCGATGAGTTTTTTTGTTGGGTACAAGCGCCCGTTTCTTTTGGAGGATTTACAGCCTTATCACGCGTGAGTTATTGTTCATTGCTTTGTTATTCCTCGCGGCTGCTTGGATACTTCAGTTTTGCTCAGAGAGTCGAACCACGGCTAGGATGTTTTAGAATTTTTTCTCGGGTTTTCGGCGTTGTTTTTCATGGGTGGACGACTGATTACCGTCCACAGCTCTGGGTCGCGCACCCCAGGCTCCATCGGAGACCTCGCCGATTTCTTTTTTTATCAGGTGCGGTTGCTGAGTTCCAAAATTATTCTCTATTTAATCCTTCCTTCTGAGTTTCAGGTATTCTACCGCTGTTACTGTTCTTTATACTCCACTTTTCTGTTTGAAACCTTGCGGCTGGATACCTTTTTGTGTGTGTCTGTTACGTGCTTGGTGTAGCTTTGTTTTGGCTCAGCAGTTTTTTTTTGCTGAGATCGGTTTCGCTTTAGGCTATTTTTTTTGTAATCTCACCTTTTTCTTTTTTTTCTTAGCTAAGCTTGGTGGGGGGTCGGTCCCTAGCTGCTCTCCGTTTTGCATCTGAAACTCCAAAATAGGACACCTTACCTTCTCCATCCCCGGATTTTTTTTATTTCGAGTTTTGGAGCAGACTTCGTTTTTGCTCTATACCAAATTATTTCAGCAGTGTGTTGCTCTAAATTTTTTTGTCCCTCGCTCGCAGCCACTGACGTCTGATCCGGAAATATGCAATCCTTTGTGGACTTTGGAACAAGAACTGTCTTAGAAGATTACTTCTTCGACCACCCTTTGGATATTTATTTTTTTTAACTTTTCTTTTTTTTGTCCCCAGCCTAAAGCGGAGGCTGATTCTTTTATTTGTGCCAGTTTTCTTGTTGTGTCACTTGCTTGTTTCAATGCTCCGCTGTGATTACATTAGTTCGTTTTTTTGTTCGTAAGTTTTTTTTTTGTATTCCCACAGATTCGTCATTCAGGCTTCGGTCGATTGTACCAATCGTCCGATGCCTTGGTGGGGAGTATTGTGGGAATACGGTTAACTCCGTCTGTTGTAATTATATTTTTTTTTGGCAACTCTTTTTTTTCTATTACGCAACGAAAAATAATCAGTCTTTTTCTTTTGGCTGCCAACGTGACAAGATAAGCAACTAAAAAAATTCATCTGCGTTAATCGACGATTATGGTAATTTTTGTGAATTCATTTTGGTAACATACAATAAATTGGAGAACAAGCAATCACTCGAGTAATCTATCAAGCTGGAAGGAAATTGTGGCCCCTCCCGTGACAAGCTGGAAGGAGGACCGCCACAATACCTTTCTATGATTTCTATCCCGCGACTTTTCTGACAAAGATCTTTTATGTTGAGATTACGTGTTACTTTTCAAACTCGGGTCACGTCTAGTTCAGGCCCGGCGCCAGGATAGCGTGACTGGGGGGCAGAAATAAATTTTGGGGGGGCACGAGAAGTTTATTTTGTGTAAATTCGAGAAGGTTACGGGGGCTCGAGAAATTTATCCCAGTCTGGATCAAATCAACAAGGTGAGGAGCAAAAAGTCAAAGGGATTTTCCGGCCGAAATCGGAAATTCAAGCGGTTTTTCCGGCCGAAAACAGGTGATCTCCGAAAAAAAGATCTTCATCCCAAAAACGTCACAAAGTCTGGTGTCAGTCTACAAAAAACACAAATTTGGACCTCGATTTGCGCACCAGAAGCCCCGAGCCTCTTAATATCTTCGGGGCACAGTCCTCGCTTGGGGGGGGGCACAATTTTCGTTTGGGGGGGCACAAGCAGTCAGTTGGGGGCACGGCCCCGGTATGCCCCCTCGTGGCGCCGGGTCTGGTCTAGTTCAAACAACCACGACGCTGCTGAACGACTCAAAGCATTTTAATCAACGATGCGTTTTAATGGCACAGAAAAGATACAGTAACAACGTCAGTGCTGACTTCTAAAATTGTTAGTGTTGTGCGGAAGTTAAAGACTTGGTGATGCGTTTGACGTAGAATTTTTGGAACAGTCTGGTAAAGAAATGGAGTCAATGCAAATCTAGGGCCATTTCGTAAATTCTTGAAAAAGACTATAATTTTATCATCATTGAAAAAATTTTTTTACCTACGTCATTGGTTCATTGAAAAAAAATTCTTTAAAACCGTTTGAAAAACAATAAGTTGTCAAAATGGAATGTTTGAGGCCATTTGGCCACCCCAAGGCCCAAACCCACCAGTCAAGTCTAATAACACGTTTAAAAATGTGCATATTATTGGCCCATCTCGTTTGCATTGCACATTATGGGCCTGTTAGTCGGCGGCGTAGCCTAAAGTGTAAAGGCGTCATTTTTTCAACGATGTAAATCGCAAGATTTGGATTCAGTCGTATCGTATAGTTACATTGTTGAGTCCTTGGATAAGACGCTTTACGATGATTATCTCTGCTTGGTGGCTTCGAACAAGCAACAAATTCAATAGATAAGAATTTAAAGAAATTCACAGAAACATTGGATCACTGGAAACTTCCTAAGCAGGTGCAGATTCCTCCAAGCACCAATAGCAGTCAATCCAATGAAAAGTGTGTTTTCATCTAGTAGTTAGTGTTTGGCTCTGTACGGTGACAGAGGGTAAATATGCACTACCAAAACAACAACTAGAAATAGGCTAGGATTTTTCAGTGACTGCAAATTTCTACTGATGAGCGACTAAATCCATGAATGCAACTGCATGTGCAGCCTTTAACCTTCAAGTGCTGTCTTTCGCCCGATATTGCGATACTGCTAATAACAACACCAACACTTTATATGGCGTGGCGGCACACCAATTGATTGACTGGCAAACACATGAGGGTGGCGCTGCGGTGAAAACTCGGATTCAAACTCGCGAAGGCCTAGGTTTGATTCCCTGCCGCCACAAAATTCCACAAATGCGTGTAAATATCTGTGCTTAAAAAGTTCTTTTATGTTTGTCCAGTTTGAAAAACGAAAAAAAGTTAGGTTAGAGCAGCTAGAAAGTTGTTATCTTGATGTTTTTGATGCTGTCCGCGGTCAAAATTTCGCTTGCTACTAGTACAATTTTTGTCAAATCTGCTCAAACATAGTTGAACCTAGCTTACAGTACTCAAATATTATAGTGGTTTTCGCGTGCTTTTGCCATGTTAACAAAGACCACAAAAACTACAAAATTTTTAAGGAAATATGACCAAAAATCTAGTCTAAAAAATTAATACAATTCAACAGTTAATAAGTTATAAAGATAAAAACCAAGATCTATAAAAATTCTACAGTGTTGTTGTTTTGTTAACTAGCTTGTAAATCTATACCCTTTTTTAACTATCTTGAATTAACTCTATTTTACATTGGCGAACGCATTTTACTCAAAGAGGGAGGAAAAATTTCCCTTTAGCTAGCTTCTACACCAAAAGTCTGGCACAACAAATTTGGAACGCGGGTTGGCGATCACCAAATTTTTTTACGACGTCATATTTTTCAATGACGTCACAGGCGATTTAAATTTTGTACCTGTTTTTTTTATGCTGAATTACGAAAATGCCTAAACTGAAGTAATTACGACGTAAAATCGTATTGTGACGTTATTTAAGTTTAAATGAGTCAAAAATGCTCGGATTTCGGAAAAGCTCATAATTGGAAAACTTTACCTTACCTTAGCAACTTCAAATTTCCAGGGTTTATTTGTGAATACATACGCTTGACTAAAAGTCAAACTAATTTGAATGTAGTTGAAGGCATATGGGCAATTGCAAGATTGAGAAATTTAGCAAGAGTACAAAAGTACGTCCGAATGTCCATTACAGTATGATATTCACACACTTAAATTACTGCATTTTGT
Organism: Trididemnum nubilum; assembly: GCA_963965965.1. Lineage (NCBI taxonomy): Eukaryota > Metazoa > Chordata > Ascidiacea > Aplousobranchia > Didemnidae > Trididemnum > Trididemnum nubilum. The sequence continues at coordinate 26,026,644 of OZ014475.1, read as the reverse complement.
CTTGGGAAAGTGCAGCAAAAACTGGAATAATACCCATGTAAATTCTCAAAAAAAAGCAGCACAGTTGATCACAAACCAAAATCCCACAACTCACTCAAATCCATTCATTACTCAAGAAACTGAAATACTAACAATATGTGACATACATGAACTGGAGGTATCAAAATACATGTTCAAAATGATACAGCTGCATTCTGGAACCACTCCCTCGTTATTTACTCTTCTGTCATCATGTCACAACTATTACATAAGAAACTCAATGACAAATTTCTTCAAAAAAAGAAATAATACTGAAATAGGCAAAAAATCTAAACAAATTCTTGAGGCAAGAATATGGTCTGAGGTGTCAGACCATACCAAAGATATAACTTTTCCATTGTTTTTCAAAAAAATGTATACAATATCTAATCTCGAAACATGGGTAAACACTTGTTTGAGTTAGAGAAAATTGGCAATAATTCTCGTTTAACAAAACACTACATCCTAGGATATTTTTTATGTTGGGCAGTATTTGTGTATTTTCGTGTTTTGCTTTTTGCATTTTCAGTTCGTTGCTTATTTCTAATCCGAAGATTGCGTTAAGTTAAATGTTAGAGTAGACAGGTGACTAATGGACCGCATGGCCGTTTTGCTGCCACAACACTGCAGTATGCATACCAATGGTTTGGTGTGTACAATAAAAGCATAGGCCTTAGCCTTGCGTTTTCTGTTGTTTTTTTTGGTACCGAATGCATGACCGAATTGTGGTGATATAAACAAATAAATAAGTAAACAAAAAGCGTTTTGTGAAACGGATTTATCATGAAAAAGCCAAGAGGAGGAGCATCTTCGCCCTCCCTCCTTTGGTGACATGACTAATGTTTTGAAAAAACACTTGCCAGAATTTTGATTAAAAAATGTTGTTTGTGCGAGCAATACCCGCTTCCAATTTGAAGGAATCTACTTTTTCTGATTGTGTATTAGCAAGCTTGCAAAAAGCTGCATAAATTTTGCTAATTTAAAAAATTTCAAAACTATTCTCTAAGAAAAAAACAATCCACTACTATGTTCTACAGCCTTTGTAAAAGTATGATTTTATTACTAAGACAGAAACACCTGAAAATTAACTAAAAGCAAACAACCAAAAGCGCAGATTAAGGCAGATTATTATCGAATCTCATTACTAGCAAATAATTACCATTAGGACACCACCATAAAACCATTTTGTGGAATAAGCTACTCACTTACCCGGTTAGCAATACGCAAAATCTAGTTAATAAGGACGCTTCCAAATAATGCGGTTTGACCAGCTTGGTTGCACAAGCAATCCAATAACGAAATACCGACATTTTTGAAAGAAGACTGCAGCAACGAAAAAAACTGACACAGATTAAACTTTTTCCATTGAGAAATAGCTGCTTTTTTATCTCTGAATTTTTCGTAGATTCCGCGCAGAGAGTTTACGAACAAGGTATGCTTATGCCCGATCAGCTTTGCTTATGTCCTATCCGCACAAGGCGTAAAATTGTTAGCGTACAAGCGCGTTTTTAATTTATTTAAAAGAGAAATTCGGTACGCCCAGCGTACCGCCTTAATAACCACCGCTCGAGTTCCCACTTGCCAGAGAGTGAAATAAACTGGATACGTTTTCACGCTCACGAATTTAGGCCTAGTGTACAAAATAGTGAGCCTACGAGCGTATCCTAAGTACATTTAAGCGAAAAATTTGGTACGCTCAAAAAATTGTACAAGTTCCCAGCTGCTGGTTAGAATAAAACATAAACTAAGAAAACGTTTGTGGACCAACAATTATACGCTCAGGGTGGACCGGATCTTACTGCGTGCTTGTAATTGCAACACTTGAGCTTGCAAAATGCTGCAAAACTTTGATTTGAATTTGCTGGAAATCGAATCAAGGTAAATCTCGGAATCACATTTCCTTGTATGATATTTTGCACGATTTTTGGTCCGCACATTACTCGTTGATGTTTGGTAAACAATTGATGTGCAACTTCCGACACAGAAGTTTTAAAAGAAAAAAGGTACGGTAGTTTGCAGCTTTAAGACGGATGCAAATCGAAGTACGTTTGCATCCTCCAGAACAAGTTTTTGCTATGAACTTGTTTCCTACTCTTGAAGGCTCGATTACTACAGCTTAGTAGCGTTGGGATTTATGAATTTTGACATTGTAAATGTTGCGAACGGAAATGCTTGAGTCTGGAATGGAAAACCTTCGCTGCAGCTGCTAAATAACATTAAGAATATGTTGAGCAAAACCGAGTTTGACTACGCTAGGCGTGGTTGTGAACCAAAAAAGATTGCGAAAAGTCATCAGTTAAGAGATGAAATTGACAAATATGTAAATCAAGACAAGAAAAGATGTCAATGCCAACAAAATTTAGATAGATAAGCATGATAAATATTTTAATGCATTGCCCAAAAGTTTCTTGCTTTTTTAATAGAACCTTTTTTGGTTCTATTAAAAAAGCAAGTAACTTTTGGATTTTTAATAAAAATAACGGAATTTTTAATGAAATATAATTTTTAATAAAATGATTTTTAATAAAAATAACGGACGCGTTGCGTTCGTCTGGATAGTTATTCATAACCCCTTCGTAATAATCAATGAACTTATCGGTAAAGAAGTGGTTATGAACAGTAAATTTTGTCGAGGCTGGGTGTTCTTAAATTTTCAGCCTCCTTTAATTTTAATTTATGCTTAATTTTAATTGGAGATTAAAGTGACACAAACATATTCTTGCTTGGTAAAATCTATTTTTGGTATTGATTACGATTCTTGAATAAGTTTTTAGACAAAATAATCAACAAGAGCAATTATAGAAAAGGTCAACAAAATTATGCTGATTTCTTGCGATTACAAATGCGTTGTACTGTAGTAACCAGTACCGTAATTGTTTTTTTCATGCAGATGCTGGCATTGTTCTTATTTTTCCTTTAATTTTGAGCAAAGTGGGACTTATGTATACATAAAATAAATTCTTCTTATCAGTGCCGTCGCCAGAGCACACAAAGTGAATGGGCACTAGCCAAAAGTGGAGGGGGGACAATAAAATAGACTGAACTTTATTTGCACATAAAAACTGATATTTTACTGCTATAAAAATTATGCGCTATTTAAAAAAATTGTGTGCAGGTTTGAAAAAAGAAACGTATTAGCACGGCACAGTAGCGTACGCAGGATTTAAAATAAAGGGATGGGGGGGGCAGAAATTTGAGAAGAACAAAAATCTGAATCAGAAATTGTTCCACCCAAAAACAGTCCAATTTTTCGCCCAAAATTAGGTGAAGAGCAAAAAAAAGATCTTCACTCAAATTTATTCCGGTTTTCCGCCAAACGTGGATGCAAGCCTAAACCTAACGCACAAAATATTGCCCTTTGTGTCATCAAACCTTATGCCCAACTTGCAAAGGGGGGGGGGGTGGGCGTGCCGCAATTTTGCATACTATTCTATGCAATTATACGATCCTGGCGACACAAATACGGCTAAATACACAAATACAAATACAAATACGGCTAAATACGGCTTTGGCCCGTCAACGTTTATTAGCTCGTTTCATACGCGGACCATATACTGGCTTGAAAAATCTGTCTGCAGCAGTGAATGCGACCAAACGCGCAACCAGACTTTTCTTAAGTGGGATGGATTGAACCAAAAGTAAACTTTTTTGCACAAAAATTGCCAAATTTAGGCCTCGTGCCAAACAAACTGATGCAACGCAAGCACATCACAGAAAAGGCGTGGGTGCCAAGCCTCAGCCACTGGGCGGTTTTTGTGATTTTGCGACAAAAATTGCGATTCTAACGCCATTTCAATCACATTGTGCACGTTTTTGAAGCCATGTGAATAATTATACTAAATTACTCAAATTCAGAAGTCATTGAAAAAATTAAATTACCTAGCACTTCAGCTCCCCTATATTTAAGGTCAAGTCCAAAACACGTTTAAAAGCCTGTTTTTTTTGTCATAGTTTCTAAATGACTTAGCTGAAGGGAGCTGAAGCCCGTTTAGTCTCTTCCTTTTGGTTGCACAATTAATGCGACCTAAAAAAATCTTGTGTTTGCTTTAAAAAACAAAAACAGCTTCCTTTTAAAAAAACGTTTTCACGTATTATTTCAGGTTATAACTACCAACGAAGTACCGGTAACAATTTTATAGGCTTACATCCCTTTCCCGCGACACATTTATAAAGGCGTGTAAATAAGACCGAATATTAATTGCGTCACATTTATCTACAGCAATTGGTAGCCAGCAATTTCGCTAAGAATCGAGAAAACTTCAAACGAGAATTATCTTTGAACGTTATTATTCCTTTTTTCATTGTTGTCTTATCATTACGTAATGCTCCAGAATATAATATTCTGAGTAATCCGAAATGGAGGGGGACACAAGCAGTCGTTAGGGTGGCACGCCCCTTTCTCCCCCGTAGCCACGGCAAAGGATCCTGGCTCTTATGCAAAAAAGTGTAGGCTATGCCATCGAATTGTTCCGTTTTTTTTGAAAGGCGTTATTTCACCGGAAATTGCTAATTTTTTTACATTAATTCTGACTTGAACCTAATCAAAACTCAAGTCTTTACTAAACTATAATCCCAAATCCAAACCCTAACTTAAACCCTTATTTGACCCTTAAAAAACAAATAAAATGCGAGGATGAGTATTTTTCTTTCTCATTTTACTTTTTTACTTAAAATTTTCCGATAAGCTACTATAACTCTTTTTTTTGAGTTTATTATCCGTATGGCCTAATACTAACAATTAGCGATTGACAAGTGGCCTTGGTTCTACGTGTTCGTGTCCGGTTCAATTCAACACGATTTCTATAGTTTGCTTCGTTGTAACGCTGTCTTCGTAAGGAGCGACCCAGCGGGCGGGAGATGGTCTCGGAATCTCGTTACACACTTCGGCGAATACAGCGAGCTTCATAAAGTTAAATGTTTTGGTTTAGGCTTAATCTCGGTGTTGTACAAGTGCGACTTATTATCCTGTTTAGTTACTGTTGTGATAACAATAGATTAATTTTTATTTAGTCTCTACTGTACTAGATCTGTAATTATTTTCACCGACCTACTCAACTCAACATTTAACGCGTCCAACTCATTAAGCGCTTAAATAAAACAAAACACATAATTGTATTAATGTAAAAATTTAGCAACAAAGGGAGGACCGGGGATTGCATAGGGACTATTAGATCTTCGAATCAAGCAGCCACTCTATATTGGTAGGCAATTTGCCAGTTAATTTAAATGACAGCTAATCGTATTTAGATGTCAATAGCAACTTGTTTTGTTTTGCATCAACATTTTCAACCAAGTTCATCTACAATTGTTCATTAGTATTTTACAATTAGCCAGTCTTAGTAATTAGTTATGGGTTATCAAAAAGTTCTTTTCCTTATATCGGAAGGAAAATTGTTTCAAATAATAAAGCCTTTGCATTTGATTGAACGTTGCATTCGGGATGTTTTATGAAGTGGAATGCGATAGTTGCAACCAGTCACTTGTTGCCTGGTGTCTATTGTTTGGATAATTTTGGTTTGATTTAATGTTTTTGATTAAAACCAACAAAATAATTTTGGAAATTCACAGCAGGTCTATCATAGAAGTGTCGGTGGACGAATTTATCTAATTCAAAGTTTGCTAAGTTCTTTATTTTGAGGTGGGTAAATTCGTCCACCGACCCATTAATAATAAACTTCCTTTGAATTTCCAAAATTACAAATCGTGGACGACTCTAAATGCTTTGTGCGTTTGAAGGATTGAAGGTGGATTTGAAGCGTGGACGTGGGTTTGAAGCAGAGCTGTAAACGGGCCGACAAGCACAAGCACGAGCCTGGCCCGAACCCAAAACCATAAGCCCGAACCCAACCCGAACTCTAAAAGTGATTTGAAGCCAAAAGCAGGCCCGAAAAAGCACGAAAACTTAGCTAGATCTAAAAATGTGTACGGTTGTTACTTGTAACGAAACTATTCATTGCTGATAAAATGTGACGTAATAATAATAATAATTGTATAATAACATTGCATTGATGTTTAAACAAAATCGTCATTCAGAGTCGTAACGTTACTCATATACACTTTTATAGTAGCTAAAAGGCCAAAACTCAAGTCAAGTACGTATACGAAGCCCGAATTAAGTCTGACATTTTGTCAGTATTGAGCCCGACCCGAAAAGCCCGGCCCGACTTACAAATCTGGTTTGAAAAATTAAACTTTGCTAGTTTGTTTATCGGTGTAGTAGTCTATCGAGCACTGTCTTTTATTTGAGCAATCGATAACAATTTTGCATATTTTGTTAGAATAAAATGAAATTCTTGATAGTACATTCTTTTTGCGCATGTTCGGTTTTTTCATAAACACCATTTTTTAGTTTGTACGTTATGTCATGTTAAAACGGTAAGGCAAATTTTAATTACACCTACTCTATCAACTTGTAAAGTCTCGAATTTAATAAACATGTCGGATTGCAAAGACAAAATTTCACCCGACGAAGGGACAGATGGTTGCGGCAATCGTATAACCTCAAGCAGTGGAAGTTGGTTTGACGGTAAGAAACTAATGTTACAGCACGATCGCTAAATTTAGTTAGACTCGAACCTACGTTTTTTATGTTTTTGTTTTTCACACGTCCATTATCCTCATTTGTATATACTTTTGTGTTGCGAGTCTTTCCGAATTCGCGCTGCAGAATTTCTGCCATGTTTGCTTTTGTTTTATTTGTAACGGAAGACGCACCGTTTTGCCTTTGTTAGTCACTTTTCTGTAGCACGTTTAATTCTAGCACCGTGTAGTTAATATGGTTTTTATTTTCAAACAGTAACGTCCAAAGGTTTATTTTTTGCTGTTAAATTCAGTTTTTTAGTTTTAAAGTGTTCTGCGCTCAGCCGGGTAATTTTTGATAAATTTTTGCTGGACTGTTTTTTTTTATTATTTGCTTTCTGTTAATACAAGTTTATTGTGGAATCTCTTTTGTTAGCTTTTTGAGCGCAAGGACCAGACAGTGAAGACCTAAGCGCTCCGCCTACGACACAAACATATCAGTCTCCATATCAGCTAAGAATATACACACCCCTTTAATTTGCTTACTTTTTTAGTCCGTGATTGGATTTCTTTATGTTATGTTCTTTTAATACGATACCGATCAGTGGTCGAATGGATAGAGCGTCTGCTGCTGAAACGGTAGACTCGGGTTCGATTGTTGGTCAAACCAAAGACTATAGAAATTGGTATTCACAGCTTCCTGCTTGACGTTCAGCAATAAACACAGATAGTGCGTGGCCTCCACCGTGTGTGGTAGACAGGTGGCAGCTTGACTCGAAGACCAACAAGTCGCTTCGCAGCTCCTGGGCAAGCAACGTGGTAAATAAAGATGTAATTGCAATTTCAAAAACGAACCAAGAAACGGCGTCATAAATCTTACTGGATGCTTTACACCAGGGGTCGGCAACCTTTGTTTTACAAGGGACCAGTTAAAAACGGAAAATTTTTCGCGGACCAATTTTGGAAAACACAAATGTTTAGCAATGAAAATTCAAGTCTGCTGCAATGGGAAACGACAGCAAATTCAATGTTTACCGTAAATTGATGAATAATATATCTGCATTGTTACTGTAACAAAGCTGAATTATTGTAATACTTCCTGTAAACTGAAATTATTTCATCACAAGATGTTACAAAAATATTCCAAACTATTCAAACTGGAAAAGTATGCGGCCCAATTACGAACTCTCCGCGGACCGGCGCCGGTCGACCGGTGATTGCCGACTACTGCTTTAAACCTTTTGTTGGTGGGTCGAGGGTCGAGACCAAATTAAAGTTTTGACGAGTTTAAATGGTGGAAATTTTTTGTAAACATATAAATTATGATTTAGGTTCTTCCGACGTTACCGTTATTGAAGATCTGGCTACTAGCACAAAAACTCCCGCTACTATAACTGTTTCTTCTATTACGAGCAACAGTACCTTTGCAACTGAAGTTCGGTTGAGTCTGTCTTATCCAGCTTTTGTTTTTTTCCTGGTCGGACTGATCGGATTCGTTGTTCTTCTGATTCTTTTCTTACGACGGCAACAATCTGCACACTGTACATTCACAACATGGTAGGTACTCCTCTGCTGTTATGTATGTGTCACATTTCTGTCTAGCACTCTTGCTGAAGATCAAGGACTGCAAATGCGTGATCGCAGATTTGTTTCAATTTTAAACGAAGCCACAGAATCTCGGTTTACAATAAGACAAAATGCTCAGGAAAACTGTACATTGTAAAACAGGAAATTTCAAAATAGGATAAATGAAAAAAAATATAAAATTAAAAAAATGCTGTAAACCCCAACATTTTATTTAAATGAGAAGAACAAGATGCTTGAGGCAATACGAATCATGCTCATCTGTAGTTACATTCTTGCATATAAAATTGCAATCTCTTCTCTTAAAAAAAAATTGAAAATTTGGGTGACATTTACAATAATTAACTTCAAGTTTATAAAAAAGAAAACTTTAAAACAGCGATAGGCGAGACATGCATATGTTGAGCTACTGTAAATTTGCTATTTCCAACTTAGCCTCATCAATCATTTTGTTTACAGTATATAATGTAATCCCATTTAATTTTCTTTTGATATTTCTTGACGTAATCAAAGGGTTGTCACAATTTTTTCTCAAGCGAAGTGATTGTATTTTACATAACGGTTTTCAAAATCATCAAACTCTGCGATCATATTTTTTAAACAAAAAAATTTTTGAGCGGAATCTTTTCAAAATCATCAAACTCTGCGATCAAACTGGTCATTACCAATTGCAAAATGCTAACATTCAATCTTTGCTTGTTGCAGGTTATTAATCCATATCTCCTTAGTGCAGATATTTGTTCTCGTCACACTGCCATTGATATTTGTGGAAGAACATTTTTACAGCGACCACAATCTGATTTCAAAAGCACGACACGCTCGACAATTTGTATATTACCTCAGCTTCTTTACATCAGTTCTTTTTTTCTTGGTGAGAACTTGAATAACCAATAGTCTATAAAGGACTGATCAAGACCACAATTACCAGACGCGGGTTAAACACTGTTTTTTATGAACTCATTGAGATTTTTGAAAATACTTAAAACACAATTTTTTTGGAAGGAAAAAACTCACGCGGTTTTTTTTTTTGGGAAGGCATGAAATTCGTAAAAATTAGACTGTTATTTTGATCAGGCGAGGACCTTCTTTAAGTCTTCACCACAATTTCAGGCAGATTTTGTAAACATTCAAGACAGTTAATTTTTTTTATCAGAAAAACTAATTTTTTGGGGGGCTCTGGTTCGATTTTTATTGGTTTGACCTGGCAACACTAATGAAATTTGCCAGACTTTCTTATTCGAAAGTTTTAGTATTTCTTTGCGTAAGTGCCAGTTTCCATGGCAAGACGTAATGTTGCAAGTCACTTTTTTTGCTTAATTGTTTTATTTTAGTATATTAAAGTTGGACAGAGCTTAAACCATCCCCTTAGACAAGCCACTTAGAAAATTCAACCAAAAATGCAAGCGTTTAAATGTGCTTTGGACTTGACCTGCAAGTGAAGGGGGGTGGACTGAAAAAGCTGGACAATTAAATTTTTCAACTGGCTTCCAAATCTTAGAAATTTAGTTTTTTCAAATGGCTCTAAAAAGGTGCGAAATGATATCTAAATGGGGTTAAAATGACTGTTTCAAAAAACAATCACAAAAATTGTTCGGCGGGTCGGGGCTTCGCTCCAAGACTCACATGGCCCACAGAACCTTCTCTTTATTACGTTCAACTTGAACCAGTTTTTCCAGCATGCTACGAATGAAGACATTTTTCAAACAAAAATGTTTGAACATTTGGTTCAAGCAACCCCATTTAGCTAAATCCCGGTTGTGCGTAAATTTCTGAAGCTGGAGTTGCATTTTCTTACGTTTTGACAGGAAAATAATTTTTATGATTTCGCAATGTAAACACGAACCTTTTCCAGTGGTAGCCATTCATTCGAGAAGTTGCTTGTAGCCTTGCAAAATTGCAAAAATGGTTGATGTTCAAAATCTTCGACGTGTTTTCTGACTTATTTCTTTAAAACATGATCTTATTTTTTGTTTCAGTTTATTTACGTTGGTCGTTTTTTGGTCATCAACAAAGGAGTAAAAAAGAAGTTTTACAAAGCAGTATTTTTACACATTTTAACCATCGCACTCTGGTCTATATCAGGTGCTGCTTGCTTACCAATTTTGTTTGTGGAAGAAATTGAGGCGGCAAATATTCTGATGCTTTCCTTTTTGGCTATTTTCTTCATTATTGGTTTTGCGGTACGCAGGAAATAATTTAAAAATTTTGGTGGTAAAATAGTCAGCGCGACTATTCACACATTGCAAGTTAGTATGCTCTAGCCACAAGCAAAAAGTTTCTGTAATTCTATCGTCAGATTAAAAAATATCGGTATAGGAAACGTGGCGTTTGCTTGTGCAACCAAGGTGGTCCAACCGCTAAATTGGGATGTGTTATTCTGACTAGATAATACGCACTGTCAATCGTGTCAGCGAGTTAGATATCCCGCCAAATGGAAATAGAACACCTGAATATAAACAATCGTATTCGATTAGGTTTCAAGTTTGGTGTCAGACTTCCGGGTTGCCTGTTATGTTGTATAAGTGTGCTTCAAAGAGCAGTAGATCATGATTCAGTAAGTTATTTTGCGCCTTTACTAGGTTAAATAGTTTTTGAAAGCTTATAATTAGTCACAAAGTATTAGCAATATAGTTGTGCATATTTAACTCAAAAACTGTAATTTGGTGTGTAAATAACCTCTGTAAATAATAAAACATTCTGTAAATAATCTACTATTTTCCACTCCTGCTTAAGGCCAAGGGCATCTTGCAACAAGATTTTAATGAACAGGCTATTTTTCATTTTATCATTTCCACGCTAGATCGCAATCTGCAGCCGTATATACGTAAAACTCAAAAGTACTGTATTTTCAATTTATGATAATTTTAATACTCAAGCTATTTGTTGTTGCTTGAAATTTACTACTTTTACGATCACCCTAATTTGTTTACAATACTTGGCAATCAAGTATGATGTATTTTTTAATCAGGTTATTATGTACACGATAATCTAAAAACAATCATTCACGTAGTTTTATGTATTTAATAGTCCTGCAAAAAATTGTTTCTAAATGCATTTAGTAGCTGCATTTAAAAGTGCTGCAAAAAACTGATACGTTTAGCAATTCAAATAAATCAAATCTTTCATTATACTTGCTGCACACTACGCCGAAGCCTGTAGCGAGTTGGCGGAGCCTGCCTCCGCGTTATTGCACTTGTGGGCAACACAGCTCCTTTTGAAGAAATGTCGCAGCGGTGGCAAGCCATTGCTAACACTGTGTCCGATTTGACCGGCCTGAGATTTGAACCTCGAACCTCTCGCTCCAGAGATGAACGTGTTAACGAATGTGTTGAGTAGTTGTATTTAATAATGCTCCGAAGAATTGATACGTTTAGTAAATTCGTTTTTGTATTTTAGATCTCTGCTGTTTTTATTTACCTCAAAAAGGTCAAGAGCTTCATTCAGCAGAGAATAAACGAGAACAAACGTCACGCTATTGAAACAAGGAAAGACAGAAACTTTGAGAAATCACATTTGCTTATTGCCTTCTCTTTTTACTTGAGCTGGATTATGTTTTTAGTGGTGGCTCTTTTTAGCACCGAAGGGAAAATTATTTTATTGGTACGTATACAATTTTCAGTGGCGTCGCTAGAGGGGGGCGGCCCGCCCCGGGTGTCACCATTTTGGAGTGACACCATTTGTTTTTTTGAGACCGAAAACCCAGTGATTGTTATGCGAAGGCCTTTTTTTTTTGGTCATCACATACTTTGGGACTGCAACCAACTCATTTTGCAGCGAAGACCTTTTTTTTTGGTCTTCACCTATTTTTTAGCCGATGAAGGGTGCCACCACAAAATCCCGCCCCGGGTGCCACCATTCTTAACGACGCCTCTGACAATTTTCACAGCTTATAAGGAGACAGGGCCTACAGGAGGGAGGTTCAAGGGATACATCGTACTCGGGCCAGAGTTTAGGGGGCCCCGGAGGAAACTGTAAGTTCACGCACTCGTTAGTAGCAGTGACACTATCAGTATACAATTAGTAAAATCGTAATTCGACGGAACACAATTGTAATTTTCAGTCCTCCTACCTACTAACAAAATTTCTCTTTGAGGTCCTGTTAGGAGAACGCGATGTATATCCATATTGTTTCGAACAAAATGGTTACTTCCTGCTTAGAGAAAAAATAGATTTAGGTCAGCTTTTGCAACACCTGTACGATGAGAGAAGACATCATTTTTCTCAAAATTCATTGATTTTGTACAACTGCAAAGCACTTGTACAGAATGTCTTCCAACGATCCATCAGATTATAATAATATTGTAATTACAGTTTGTTTGTTAAGTTACCTTGGCCAGGACACAAAACGGACCTTTGGACCTTCGATTCAAGCTGCCAACTGCTCCCTGTTTACCACACACGGTGAAGACTTGACACCGTCCTCTTTTAATACTTAACCTCAAGCAGGGAAGCTGTTAATACCAATTTTTATGGTCTTTGGTTTGATCCGACTAGGAATCGAACCCGAGTCTACCATTTCAGTGGCAGGCAGTTACAAGCCTACAGTAGCTGGCTGAGATTACTTGAATAAGTTTAGCAAGGTCCTAATAAAGCCGTCAACGAAAATGTGCCTTTAATTCTAAGTTTTTACTACGTATGTCAAATTTTACACTCTAAAAAGTACACCTTAAAAATTGACTAGTGATATCATTTATTTTAACGGTTTTGAGTACGCTCTAGCTCGATTTTGGATCATGGACGCAACTAACTTCATTTATCATCAGACATTGTTTTATGACGACACTCGGGTAAATTTTGCTATAAAACCGCAACCCTTCAGTAATCTCAGAAAGTCAGAACTATTTTTGCTTTCAGAAAATTAATATCGTTAATGTACTATTGCATGACTGAGTAACTCCCAGAAGTATCTGCGATGCCCTAAAGTTTTCAATATTCAGTGTTTGCTTAAATCTGCTTTGCACTAGGAATGAAGCGATGTGGTACAACCAAAATTTGACGTCATTGACAATTGGCAGAAGGTTTCAATCGGTCGCAAACCTCCGCGATAGAGCGATTGCTTCTAAGACAAAATTGTTGATGAGTGATTGGCTTATTTGAGCGAGTGACGTAAACGACCACTCGCGAAAATTGCTAACCTTCGCTTTGCGTTGAGTGCATAATACACATCTTAACGCTCTAACTGATGAAAAATATGCTTCTTAAAATGCATAATTTACCAGGGTTTCTTTCAGTCAGGTGAATCAAAGCCTTTAAAGTGGCATTTAAGTCAAGTTTTTCACTACTGACCAAAATGTCGGGATAAGCCTCAAATGCATTCTCACCAAATTTTAACTTTCTCCGTCTTGCCGTTAACAAGATATTGCAATTCAAAGTTAACAATTTTCCGCTTACTTCAGTGTTGACGTTTTGCCAGTACTGTAACAGATGATTAATTATTGAAAGGTTGGCTTAAATTTTCTTGAAAACCAGCTCATTTACAATTGCGTCCCTTCACTTTGTTTTGAAAACAGCACTGTTGAAAACACTTATTGAGAGTTTCAAACATGCAGTAACTTTTTGAAATTTATTTGTAGTTGGCAACCCTGGCAAAATTTCTAAGGAGAAAAGCCTTTCTAAGGAAAATTGTAAATCATCATATCTTGGGAACAGACGGTCGTAAAAAGCTCAAATTTGGAAAAGTTAGACTTTAGATCTGTCAAAATTTTTTGCGAAAAAAACGAGCAAAATTTTTTTCGATCGCAATGCCCTTTTAATATAACAATTGGTATTTTTACGAGTCATATGCACAAGGCCTAACTAAGCAATTAAGTATATGTGATTATTTGTTTTTCAGGGTGTCAAAAACAACAGCATTTGGCAAGAAAGGGCAATGTTTTTGCCTTACGGTTTTGCTGCTCTTCTTCCGTATATTATTTTGATATCAAATATGGAGGTGTGTTGTTGCCAAAAATGCTTAGAATCTTCTACGCCGCAAGCAACACGTTTGGACGTTCAAGATAATGACTGTAGTGTAGCGTAATACGTTAAAAGATCCTGACATATAAAGAGAGTTAAGGACAAGGCACGCTTACACTGCACGTGAAGCAACACAAAGCGACTCGAAACTACCAACCAAAATGTGACGTCATCGACAACTTGCGAAAGATTACAACACGTTACCACCATTGCGAGAGGTTGCATAACTTCACTCAGACAAAATTATTGATGAATGGTTGGCTTATTTTGAGCAAGTGAAGAGAGCGACCATTTGCCAAGAGTACCAACGCTTTGCGTTCTGTGTTATTCAGGTCAAGCTTTTCACTCTTGACCAAAATGTTGGAATAAGTCTAAAATGCATTTTCACCAAATTTAAAGTTTTTCCTCTTGCCGTTTTCAAGATATTCCAGTTCAAAATTAGCGATTTTCCTCTTACTTCAATGTTGCCATTTTGCCTGTATTTTAAAAGAAGATTAACTTTTAGAAAGCTGGCTCACGTTTTATGAAAAGCAGCTAATTTTACAGTTCTAAACCTTTACTTCGTTTTATTATAACTCTACCGCAAAACATATATTGAGAATCATTAACGTGCAGGATATGGTGTACCAATTTTCGGTGAAGATCACCGATTTTCATAAAGTCTTCCAAAAAGTTGCCAAACCACCCAACTAAGGCTCACGTGAAGTTTCAGAGTCACCGGATATCGTTTGACGGTAATTCACCCCCAATTAAGGGGTTTTTGCTTACGCACGGGGGGTTTTACCCTATTTATGCTTGTATCTTCTTATCTATTGATGGTACAATGTTGTGCTATAGCTCAAAAATTGGGCAAAGACCATGTTTATATGAGTCATACATTTATGGGGTCTAAAAACTTTACTTTTTGAGATGTTTTAAAAAACAAAATTTTTCAATATTTTTGCATGATAAGCCAAAAACATTTTAGAGAATCGTGAACACATAAAACGTCATAATACATCAATATGAAAACTCGAATCTGCTACAGCAAGTAAATTACCTGCTTCACTAACATTCAGTAGTATCTGGTAGTGCAACATTTAGCGACCAACAGTTTATTAAAACGCTAAAGGTCAAATTCACAGTTTAAAACAAGAGGTTCATTTGTTCTCACCTGCAATATTTTCTTCATCCTCAATCTCAGCTCGGTAACTATTTGGTAGAGACGGAATTTTTTTTCTTCTGATCTGATTATCCTATCAATATGATAATCATTTACCAGCCCGAGAGATCTCTCTGCGCATTCATAAACCACCCTAATGGGCACAACTACTTCCTTCAGCAACAAGTATGATTCTTCAGTAGACAATTTCTGAACTCTTTTCGTTAAGAATGCCGGCTGCTTCCCACGCAGCAATTCAGAAAAAGTCTGAATGCGTCGGCCCTACGAAATGTTTGAGACATTTAGCCACAAAATTTCAATTATTGGCAATTAGGACAGGTTTGGTTCCGATATTTAAGACTTGCATGTGCCATTTCCTTTTTACCACGATCTGCTACGCTGGCGCTAAACAAAGCCAGTGGCACAAAATGTTTACTATAAGTACCAAGGATGATCTTTGTGTTTAACGTAGGCTGCTTTCACCATCTTAATCATTAGTGGGTCTTTAACTTTAGCTTTTGCCTCTTTCAGCAGTTTTAGCAAATCCAGATCCAACTGGGGTCCATCTGTGGTGTTTGTTGACATACAGTATTCAGAACTTCGCATTATATGACATATTCATGTTTTGTCGCCATTATATACTGGAACTTGTTTATGGGGCAGCATGCACGACAATTTATTGAGGTAGCGAGTCTCCGCATGAAAGGTGTTTTGCCATCCTGGCAGATGTATCGCAACAAATAATTAAAAAAAAATTTTTAGTGGTCAAAGTTTAGCTTGCCTTTTTTCAGAAATTTGCCAAAAAAAGCTGTTACTTTTCTCACTACTTTTCTACGTGATGAAACAGCTTAACTGAGGGAAGACTACAAAGAACTTGCTCTCATATCATTATTGTATCTTGGTGGATCAAAGGATCATTGTCAAGTCCAATTCCAATTTATGCTTCGGGGGCCCATGATCACGCTCGCTGGATGACGAAAATCATTTATACCATCAGGATAGCTTTGTTTGGAGACCCGCTTAAAGAATTTTTTGAACCACAGATGCTTGATTCCATTTAAAATCTTGCAACATGTTTGTCTCTTTTCTACGTGAAGTTCTGGCAATGCTTAGCTAACGCCACAGATGCACCCCAGTTGGATCTGGATTTGCTGAAACTGCTAAAAGAGGCAAAAGCTAAAGTTAGAGACCCAAAAAACGATTAAGATAGTGAAAGCTGCCTACGTTAAACACAAAGACCATCTTTGGTACTTAAAGTAAACGTTTTGTGCCACTGGCTTTGTTTAGCACAGGGTAACTGATCGTGATAAAAAGGAAATGGCAAACCGAAGAGAGTTCAGAAATTGTCTACTGAAGAATCATACTTGTTGCTGAAGGAAGTAGTTGTGCCCATTAGGGTGGTTTATGAATGCGCAGAGAGATCTCTCGGGCTGGTAACTGATTATCATATTGATAGGATAATCAGATCAGAAGAAAAAAAATTCCGTCTCTACCAAATAGTTACCGAGCTGAGATTGAGGATGAAGAAAATATTGTAGGTGAAAAGAAATGACTTTCAAAGAAATTAATGAAACAAATGAACCACTTGTTTTAAACTGTGAATTTGACCTTTAGCGTTTTAATAAACTGTTGGTTGCTAAATGTTATACTACCAGATACTACTGAATGTTAGTGAAGCAGGTAATTTACTTGCTGTAGCAGATTCGAGTTTTCATATTGATGTATTATGACGTTTTATGTGTTCACGATTCTCTAAAATGTTTTTGGCTTATCATGCAAAAATATTGAAAAATTTTGTTTTTTAAAACATCTCAAAAAGTAAAGTTTTTAGACCCCATAAATGTATGACTCATATAAACATGGTCTTTGCCCAATTTTTGAGCTATAGCACAACATTGTACCACCAATAGATAAGAAGATACAAGCATAAATAGGGTAAAACCCCCCGTGCGTAAGCAAAAACCCCTTAATTGGGGGTGAATTACCGTCAAACGATATCCGGTGACTCTGAAACTTCACGTGAGCCTTAGTTGGGTGGTTTGGCAACTTTTTGGAAGACTTTATGAAAATCGGTGATCTTCACCGAAAATTGGTACACTTTCGTGCCGGAGGTTTTTGAAATTTTGTTTCTAATTGGCAACCCTGGCAAAATTTCTAAGGGGAAAAAGCCTTTCTAAAGGGAAATCTAATCTGTTATATCTCCAAAACGGAAGGTCGTAGAAAGCTTCAGTTTGGTAAAGTTGACCTTCAGATCTGTCAATTTTTTTTGTGAGCAAACCGAGAAAAACAATTTCTGACCTGAATGCCCTTTTAAGTGACAATATCCTATACACGACATGTACGGCGCAGAGAAGGATTACGTCCGACCTGGAACATGAGGTTTTGTAGACCACGGTTGCAAATGCCTCTTTGCAATTTCTGAAACTGGCTATGCTGCCCAGACACTAACTGTAAAGAAACTTCTGTAGAAAAGAACAAAAGAAATCGTCGGGAATCAACAATTAGGCGCAGTACACCATTACGTCACAAAGACAAGATTTTTGAATCTCGTGAAAATGCTGTATCTAAATCGAGAGAAGGAACACAAAATGCTAGATTGTAACATGATTGTGGTCTACAAACCTAACTTGGTACAAGTAGTTCGGGACATTTCTTGGTGGGTCGCGATGGTTTGGAGATTGCTAGCGCAGCGTAAGCCAATTTCATCAATTAGATTGCTACAAGCTTCAATATGGGTAACATACTAAAGTACAGTAGGCTGCCCAGAAAGTTTTTTTGCTTGTTAGGCTTTTCCTTAAACAATTGTTTTTTGCTTTTTGTGGCTATTCTAATGCATGCAATCTTTGAAAAAGTTGACCAGTTGAGTAGACTGCGTTTCTTCAGCGGTTGCCAGCTGTAATCCGTCACTGTCTTGGGAATCAAAGTATAATATGCTTCACTTGTCAAACATAACATAGTGCAATAACGTATTTTGGACTCGTTTTTTTTAACTGTCTTTTGTGTACCGTAATAACTGATACGTAATTTTTTGATTCGTCTATATACAGTAGTATTGAATTGAATATTTGCTTTTTTGCGTGACTGCTTTATCTCCTTTGCTGTATATCCAATGTTCTAAATTGCGTGGTCAGTGTTGCTTGCCAAGTGGGTGTTGTCAATTCCATCAGCGGTCACAGTAGCCGATGCCAAGAGGTCAATTGAGCTTAATCATGTAAAAAGTCGAGTTATTTGTTCGTTTTGTTGTATTGAAGCGCACGACACGGAATATTATCATGTAATTGGGTAATGAAACGTGTACAGTTAGTATTGGTTTCTAAAATTTTTTGTAATCTTTATTTAATTAGGTTGGATAGACTAATCAAATTATTCTGTTGCTATGAAACGAAAATAGTCGAAAAAGGCAAAGTTTTCAACTTTCAAAACAGTTTTCGTCCCCATTCTCACCTATGGTCACAAATCTTGGGTACTGACCGAAAGAGTGCGATCACAAGTGCTAGCGTCGAAATGAGTTTTTTACGATGAATTGAAGGCGTTACACTGCTTAACAAGTTGTGTATAGCTCTGAGATTCGAAAATCTCTAAACATCGAGCCTTTACTTCTCCGAATTGCAAGATCTCAGCTTGGATAGTTTGGCCATGAAAGCAAAATGCCTCAGGAAAAACTTCCCAAACAAGCTTTACTTGCCAAAGCAAATGGGAAACGACCAGTTGGACAACCTTGAATCAGTTGGATGACCAATTATATTGAAAATTATAAATGGAATAGCATGGGACTTCACCCAAGCGAAATGATGGAGGTGATGAAAGACCTGTGGCGTGAAGGAACTGATCATGTTCAGCGCGTGCAAATGCTGCAATTACACAGACCATGTATCAAATGATTTATCCGAGTGAACCAAATTCCGAACGCTTCAACTGGTTTTTGTGACATGTTTTTGCGATGTAACAGCTTTTCTACATCTCTGCCTCTTTTGTCCTAATGATGTCGAAATTTGGCAAAAAGAAACTAACTTGAGCTCGCGCGCCCACTGACAAAAAAAGATGGAAAACCATTTGCTTTGGGAATCTGGATCACTCAAACGAGGCAGATATGGAGCAACGCTGATACATCGCAAAAATATGTCACAAAAACCAGTTGAAGCGTTCGGAATTTGGTTGTCTCTGATAAATCATCTGATACATGATCTGTGTGGCTGCAGCATTTGCACGCGCTGAACATTATCAGTTCCTTCACGCCACAGATCGTGAAGTGTGGTGGCTTAATCTCGAGTTGCTGCTCCGACGCCCCTCACGGAAAAGAGGGCAATGAAGAAGGTTTGGGTAAAGATTGAACTAATTCTTTTGATGCTTGCATTAGACAGAGATACACACAAGGTCGTTTGCACCAACGTAGATTACTTCAACCCCCAAACTATTAAATTTCTATCTTCTAAACCGTTCGACTTATTACATTAAACTAATCTGATTTCACAAGTTCAATTAAGTTAACCTTGAATTACATACTTATTACAGCAATCAGCTCAACCATTTGTTCAATTTTTTTCCCTTAAAATTTAGTTAATTTCCGAATCGAAGTTAATTTACGTGGGTGCACAGCTGCACACAACCCATAGCGTAGTAAATAATGCCACATTTACGTTGCGCTTGGCCCTCAGCACTTTTAACTCTTTAGAGATGAAAGTTTCGGAGCGATAAGGCTAAGCCAAATTTTCAAAGCATTACCCTGCCAAATATAGTTGAAGACTAATAAACCTATCTTCCAAGCGCATCCTAATGGTAACTCCGGCTCTGCTACTAAACAAAGCAACTAAAATTAATTTCAATGCCAAGGGGTAGCGATTCATTTTTTGGTCCATCAAAAGAATCTCTTCTTCATTTTGATTTAAACGTACTATTTGGTTGACAGCGCGGCCGAATGTGTTAAAGCATTGTTTTTCTTTCTTTTGAGGCTGTTGTTACCAGCACTGCCAGCAGTAGCGTACGCAGTATTTTGAAAAGGGGGGAATATTTGAGAAACTTCATTCAGAATATTTGAGAAGAACAAAGATCTGAATTTGAATAGATTTTTCAGCCCAAAACCAAAAACAGGTGATCTCCAAAAAAAAAAAGTCTTCACCGAAATTGAGAAGGATTTTTCGGCCAAAATTGGAAATTCAATCGGTTTTTCAACCCAAAAACAGGTGATCTCCAAAAAAAAAAGGTCTTCACTCGCTTTTAGTCCGAGTACAAGCCCAAAGCCTGGAAGAAACGCACGCAACATACCCTTTGTGTAATCAAACTTAATGCCCAACTTGCAAATGGGGGCGCCATGCCCCAATTTTGCTCACTTTTCTTTCTTCTTTCTTTCTGAGTTTTATTTTGAATGCCAAGTCACAACGTTGACACCAACAAAGGAGACGCAAGAAAAACCCAAACTTACGTTATAACATGGCAAAAACCAAGTCATAGCAATAAAATATAATATAGTTACAATAGAGATAGAGACTGCCATGCTCACGCCACCCTGGCGACAGATTTTCTATGCAATTTTGCAATCCTGGCGACCCAAAGGGGGGGGCCATGGCCAAATGGCCCCCCCTAAATACGCCCCTGACTGCCAGTCATCTCGTCACTAAGTGATTTTGTCACAGTGAATTCAACACAAAGTGAGCGTTAGGAAAACAAAGTTCTGGGGATAGTAGAATACACACTACACAGTGGTAAGTCGGCCCGGGCTTTTAGGGTCGAGTTTGGACCGGGTTCGAGCTTAAGTTTGACAAAATTTTGAGCTTCATTCGGGCCTGATACGTGTCTTATAGCAATAAAAACATAATTAACATAACTTTGCAACACTGAATGAAGACTTTGTGTAAGTATCAATACAATTATTAAAGCACAATTATTATCATTATTGCGTCACAATTAATCAATAATCTCTTTTATTCAGACACAGAAAATTGAAATTATAAAGGAAAATAAGTTTTTTGATCTAATTCAACTTTCGGGCTTTTTCAGGCCTGGTTTGGACTTTCAGCCATTTTGTCGGGTTTGAACCGAGTTCGGGCTTATATTTTCGTGTTCGGGCCGGGTTCGGGAGTCTGATATGTAACTGCTTCTCAAAATTTAGCAACCGGTTCTTTCGAGCCATAAGTGCAGGATATCTATCTATCGGAAGGAATTTTTAACTACTGGTTTTCCAAAATTAGCAGCCGGTTTGCGCGAACCTTCTGAATATCACTAATGCCTGGATTCATCTTGAAGCGTTTTTGTTATGAACCTATGGAATTGGTTGTGCTTCGTTGACAAATGGTTGTCTTGAATTCAGGCGTCCCTTGGTCTCGACTCGAGTCTACATTTGTTCATTCATTTATTCTTAACCACCACAGTAATAGCGAAAAGATAATAACGCATAGAGGATATGTAGAGTCACGGAAAAGGAAATATAGTGACTCAACGTCAGACGTTAAAACATGCAGAGGATATTGAAGACATAACAAGAGAATTTTCTTTGCACGGTTGCTACACCTGTTGCACTGAAATATGTACATCGTACAATGTGGGCCTAATCACGCTCATCAGAACACTCGTTCAGGCACAAAAGATGTATATGAATCTAACTGCTGGAGTAATTGTGGGGCATAGTTCCAAGAGAAAGTGAGAGATTTGTTGATTACGCCGTAGCTCAGTCTGAGGGATGTCAGGTCAACTAAGTGGTATTCATCTGTGGGCAGGGCCGTTGATTAAATTTCGGCCACGAATACATGACGAACGAAAAGGGTGTACGAAGTCGAACATTTAAAGAAAAAAAATTGAAGGATCCCCAAAGTTCTGGCGAGGACCAAAAAGATCTTTCAAAATGAGGTTAATTTTTCCGGAATTTACGGTGAAGACAAAAAAAAAAAGGAAACAAAACTGAACTACTAAAAGATCTTCTCAACTAATTAACGTTTTTCACCACAATCCAGTCTTCGGTCCGCTGAAAAACGAGTCTTAAGAAGACTCCTCACCTCAGATTTGCATTCAACTCGTGCTGGCTCCCAAGAGTAAGAGCAGACTCTTTGAAAAGTATCAAGCCTGGGTACTTTATATGCCTTTGCTCCCCCTCTAAAGGGCTCTGTCAGTGGAACCTAAAACATTGCAAAAGATTTTGGTTGTTGATAGGTTTGCCACGAATTGGGTGTGCGCAGTGTGAATTATGATATCATACTGCTGTGCAATGTTGTTAGTACTAGGCAGTGCTGGAGTACACAAGGGCCAGGCGGGTACCTCGTAAAGTAATTGAAGACGTTTCGCACAGAGTTGTAAACGGCCGACTAGTTCAGGCCTGAACCCGGCCCTAACCCTAAAATATAACCTTGAACCCTGGCCTGAAACCGAAAGCTAATTTGAAGCCCAAATCATTCCCAATAAAACCCAAAAGTTAAGTTAGGTCTGAAAAATTTAGCAATGATGCCAAGTTATTTAGATTATATTTTTGTGCACCTAAGACAAACAGCACGTCTCAGGCCCGAATTAAGCCCGAAATTTTTGTCAACTCTAGGCCCGAACCCAAACCCGATCCAAAAAGCCAGGCCCTACTTACAACTCTGGTTTCGCAACTACAACAGGAGACATCAAAATTACAGTATGTGTGTGATATTGTTGGTGTTGGTACACAATTACACATGCGGGAGAGTCCTGTCTACGGTGACACGGTGATACCGAGGAACTATAGGTCGGTATGGAGTTAATATTAAACTTCTTAACGCTGCGCTGTTCAAAATTCAAATGATAAGTTGTCGACACATTTTCTGGTTTTGCTGACCGTTAATCTTCAGTTCAAAAGATATAAAAGAGAAGAAATAACTTGCCTTCTCCGAGGTTTCTTTTCAATTAACACAATTCTAGAGTAAAATATCATATGATATTCATACTGTGTCATTAGCATCGGTACACAGTCCGATGTACCCTTTGCGTAAAACTGTGAGCATATACATGTGTATCCTCAATTTCTTTACGCAATGGCAGCTTATGCTGCTGGTAGCTAATGCGATACCCTGGGCGTGGTAAATTTCTGTTTAAATCAACTAAATTTAAACAAATAAAAAATTAAACACGCTTGCATGTTTATAATTTTACGCACAGTCTACACCGAGCCCTGGACGTCGTTGTTGAAAGGCCATGGATACAGACAGTGGAAGAGCGGAGTCAAAAGTCGATTTTCAAACATGATACAGTTTCCTGCTTTTCTGTTGCGACCGATGGTGGGGTAAACTTGGGCTTTATACAAGCTCCTTTATTATTCTGAAGAATAGGAAGTGTTGAGGTGTTGCTATATACAACGACCCTGTATGTATGGTATACAGTTGGTTGAAAGTGATGAACTTGCACTCTTCACGTTGTTGCATTTTTGGCCATTCACTTGCAGTTTCATTGTTAACATCAAACAAACAGCAAAATAACTGAGAAGATATAAAAATTATAAGAAGCTATAAAATTTGGTGTCAACTTCTAACCCCTTTGAAATTTGTTGACCACATAGCGTAAAGTCGGTGATGTCCAAAACAAACGGATAAAGATAGAAAATCAATCAATTTTTGAATTTTCGCTAAATATACGTCATAAAAAAGTTCTTTTTTGCTTTGAGTATTTTCAGCAAATGCAGTAAAGACTACAAAATTACTGCACCGCTACCGCTACGGTAAAGTAAGACTGCGCGTACGGATAAAAAATCTAGATTTTTCTTTTATTGGTCATGGTATTCTGCAATCATTCTTCGCTTGGTGACGCCCTTGGTTCTCATGGGTAAAACAATTAAGTTTTTAACCTGGCAAATGCAAATGAATCTCCAATTAGAAATTACTAAGTGGCTCCAGAAATTGAGTTTAATAATTTATTCGAAAGGAGGTGTTTTTCCCCTACCGAGGCGCCATGACGGGGAGACAGGCCCCACTAACTCGTCACACGCCTCGGCGTAACACAGCGAGTATAATGAAAGGTTTGATTGAGATATTTTAAACTTTTAGCCTGATGTGGCATAATGTTACGCATCGCAAAAGCTATAAGCACATAAATTTATTGAAAGAAACAAAAATTACAAAGTCTTTACTTTTTCAAAACTTTGACCACTATTTTCATCGCCTACAGTATATGTTAGCAAGAAGGAAAAGGAGTTTGTTAAGTCCTTAAAGGAGTCAGCTTCTAAACCGAATATCTTGAATAGAGGAAGCGAAATATTTTCTTATTAGTCGTTTTTTGGCTTTGTCAAAAAATTGTTTTTCTGCGTGGTGCTGCAGTGATTATTGAAAAAGTCTTGTCGAAGGTATAGCTGCGAGAAGGCTAAATAAAGCGTTGCTTTAACGACGACCCCGATCGACTAATCTTAGCTTTACCGGCATTGTGATTACCAGATGTGGCCACAAATAACATTTATCAAAAGCGTCGTGCAACATAGCGCAACAATTTTTTCAACCGCTAATAGCGCAGCCTAAGATGCGCAGTTTAATCTTTTTTGTTTTCTAAAGCGCAGCGCAACTTCCGCAATTAGCTTTTTAATTTAATTTAAGCGCAGCGCAACTCTGCGATTGCGGAACGGAATTTTCGCACCAAGGCAAAACACAACCGAACTTCTGCAATTAAATTTGCAAAACGCAAAGCAAATTTCGAATTTTTTGCAATTTTTAAAAGAAAAGGAGTACCGGTAAGTAATTTGCTAAAGAAAGTCGACCTTTGACAATCGTACGATTAAAATGAACCAAAATTTAGTTCAAACAATAAAATTGCGCTATTTCCCGAAAAAAATTTAAATCGCAGCGCAATTAATCTGCAACAAATTTTGAAGACATTAGTCCACAACTTCCGCAATGTTTCAAAATAAAAAGTTAAAGCGCAACGAATCTTCCGCAATTGCGCAGATTGCGGAAGTTACGTTTTGCACTGTCTTTGCTACCTCTAATCATTAGTACCGGTACAGTATTATACATTGTTGTGCCTTTGGATAAAACGCTTCTAGGTGGCTTTAAACAAGCAGCAAATCAACTGGAAAAAAGAATACCCAAATACCTTGGAAAATAGTCAACACCTATCAGAGATGAGAGTAGTCAAAAATTTTTGACTCCTAGTCCACTCCGAGTAGGAAGACTTAGAATCCGAATTCGCTCCGGAAACCTGTTTTTCGCAAATTTTTGAATCCGAATCCGCTCCGAGTCCGAAAAAATTATCCATATTTTTCGGATTATAAAGCGCACTAGAATATAAGACGCAGTATATACCCGATATAAATTTAGATGTATTGCTTTTACTTTCTTATATAATGTGCATTGAATTATAAAGGCTTTTAATTTTTATCAAATCTGAAATGCAACTCAGAACTTAAAAGCTCTAAAACTTTAATTGAACTCTAAATGCAATTGTGAAGTAAATAAGAGTACTGGGCTGGTATAACTTTATCCATGTATAAGGTGCATCTGACAGCCTGAGTATAAGGTGCACCATCATTTTCTCAGAAATTTTGAATACGTCTATTTAAATTTTAAACCATTGTCTTTATATTTTTCGCCGTATATAGACAAGCATTGTCTTGAACTAGCCTACATGCAGTATCGGTACTACAACACAAAAAGACAATGAATGAAGTGCACCTTGACCTAGGAGTCCTAAACGTATGGCTGCTTCTGGTTTCCAACGTAGGTAGCCTATAATTAATATGCTATTCATTGGTACCTCGCTCCAGATACCGGAAATCACCCAAAATCAAGTACTAACAACTTGTGATCCATAAAGCATGAATATTTGATATATCCTATTGCGATAATGAAAAAGTGATTAACATGCAATTTATCCTTTGCAATAAAGTCTTTATCACATTATAGGATTGCAGTACAGCTTAGTTATGGCATTGTTTTTGTTTTATATATATATATATATACAATAGACCTATTACATTGACAATGCTCTATGTTGGCCTAAATGCAATATTTGCAGGTACTAAGTGCCATTTACAGACACAGTATTTCGGGTATTAATGATAAACTAAACTAATCTGAACTTCTGAATCTAAACCACATATCCTTGCCTATACCCTACAGACCTATAACTAAGATATCTAAAACCGCCAAAATCTAAAAACCTATAAGGAAATTGGGGAATACGGAACGCAGTAAGTAATGAATGCGGAATGAAGGGAAGCAAAAGAACTAGAAAATTACAAAAAAAAAAAATTATAAAATTCCTAGGACAAATAAATGTTCTAGCAAAAAAATTTTTAATCCGAATCCACTCCGAAACCGGTTTTATATAAAAAAATCAAACCCGGCTCAGGATCCAGAAAAAATGCAACCGGACACCGGCAACGCTCCGCTCCGGATCCGGCTCCGTGCCCATTTCTGACTCCTTTAAGCAAATGCTTCCAAAGAATAAAAGACCATAGCTGTTCTCTCGTGACAGGAAAATAAAGTTTAAATCAATCAGTCTATTTGGTTGTGGATAGAAGGTAATGCTGAATTTTTTTAAGCAATTATACGTATATTGTTTTCCAATTACACACAGCTTTTATTACTTTATTCCGGAATATGTATGAGTATAAGTTTAATAAAATAGTACATATAAAAATAATCATTTTACTATACCATAAAACAGAGGTGTAAAAATTCCATTTACGTACTGTATTTCGGTTAAAAATACACAGTACTAGTACAGAAAAAACAATCCTGTGGAAGTATAGCCTCAATATGATTTTATTTCACAAATAAAATTAGGTATTTGGTACGTTCTTTCGTTCGTTCGTGTGAACCAGGCACGCTGCGTCTGTCTAACCACACTAAAGCAGAGCAGTTTTTTGGGTTCTGTTTGCCAGTCTTTCGTCAGGTTGTGCCACCATAACAAATAAACTAATTGGCCCTTATGGGAGAAATAAGCGTAAAATGTGTTTTCTAAGGACACAGTAACGCATTGCCAGTTCGAGAATCCAACCCGGGGCCAGCAACCTTTTGGTCACTAGCCGTAAGGTTTTAAAAGTAGGTATAGGCATATGACAATGTCAATTGTGGAGTGCTTTTAAAAGCTAGCAAAAGCATTCAAATGAACTCAATGACAAGAGCTAGCCGCTTGCACTATATATTTTTCAAAAATGCTGCATCAAAAATTAAAGAGCTTTGTTTTTTTTGCAAATGCTGCAATCTAAGCATCTCTGCTTTTCCTCTTTCACATAGAATTTTACTGCTAAATTGTAAATCTTAAAACAAACTTAAATAAATTTTATTTAAAAATGCTGCATCAAAAATTAAAGAGCTTTGTTTTTTTGCAAACGCTGCAATCTAAGCATCTCTGCTTTTCCTCTTTCACATAGAATTTCGCTGCTAAATTGTAAATCTTAAAACAAACTTAAATAAATTTTATAACACGAAACTCGTTGACTCATGCGGTTTCCAGCCCAAATAATGCCATTATGGGTTTCTTTTTGAAATGGATGCCAATTTCCGCGACAATGTACGCCAATTTCCGCGACCATGCGTAAGAAGTTATCGGAATCGATGCTCTGTAGTCTGTGCCGCGGAAACATCATAAAAACTAAAACAATACCATAAATTTCCTCTTGCTCTTACGGACAGGATTGTAACTAAAGAAGGGTGGGCGGGGCTCATCCCCATCTAAAAATGCTTGAGCCCTGCCAGAAAAACTCTCACTTTTTTTTTTACTGTAGTTATAAAAGGCAGTTGCGAATAATTTATGTTGGGCATCTTGTGAATTTTGCTTATCCTGCATGTAACAGACGGGGATGATTTTTTCGGGCTACTATTGTCCTTATTATCAAGGATTTCATTACTTTCAGTGTCATATATAGCGCACGCTGGACCGACAAAGTAACGCTATTACCGGTACGCATTTTTCTTCAATCGCGTACGTGCGATTTTTACAGTAGTAAGTCTGGCCAGGCTTTTCGTTTCGGGTCTGGCCATAAGATTGACAGAATGTCGGGCATCGGGATTGCGGTACGCACTTGCCTTGTGTTTTAGGTTTTTTGGTGCTATAAAGTGAAATTAGACTATTTTTACAAAACTGAATGACGACTTCGTTTAAGTATCAATACGATTATTACTGCACAATCAAATTATTTTTGCATTGCGTCACCATTGATCAGCAGTAAGTAGTTTTATTTCAACTGTTCACGAGCAACAACCGTTCATATTCTTTAAACCTAACTTAACTTTCGGGCTTTTTTACACCTGCTTTTGGCTTCAAATCACTTTTCAGGTTCTTGTCGGGTTCAGGCCTATGCTATAGTAGGCTCGTTTACAACTCTGGCGATGATACCTCGTGTTGAGTAATTGTTTCTTTCTCAATGTCCTGACGATTTTCCTAGCTAAGTGCTCTGTGATGAAATATTTGAATAGCACCAAAAGGCCAAAAGTTACTTGTATGCTTAATTTCAAGAGAACAACAAAGCATAATGCTTAGTTGAGTTGTTCTCTTGAAATTATCCGCATATAAGGTCACATTGTATATACAAAAAGATGCCAAAGTCTACAATATTGGTAATAATTTTGAAGTTGCAGCCTCGCAAAATCTTTAACAATCGCTTTAAAAATTAAAGCAGACAAATGATGGTTCGTCAAATTTCCAAAATGCTTCCAAAGTTCCAAAACAACAACAACAACAACAACAACAACAACAATGTGATAACCCGCTCTTAATGGAAATACCAAATCGGCAAATAGGAAATTAGCTTGCAATCAAGAACTAACTTTTCGTCCATTTTCAAGTAAACGCTTATCAGAACCAGGAAGTAATAGTGAAAGGAGATGCAGCATTGTTGCAAAGTAGCAATGCATTTAAGCTAAGTCAGAAAAAAGACAAAAAACAGCAAAGTGGTGGCAATACGAAGCCATCAGAGAATATATAGTAGTGTACAGTCTCTTATAACCGTCCACTTGGTCCAGCCGTAACTCGTTCGTCTCTGGAGCAGGAGGTCTAGGATTCAAATTTCTAGCCCGTCAAATCGGACACAGCGTTGCCAACGGTTCGACACTACTGCGATATTTCTTCAAAAGGAGCTGTGTTGCCCGGGCGCAATGACGCGGAGATGGGCCCCGCAAACTTGTTACACGCTTCAGCGTAGTACTGCGAGCATAATGAAAGATTTGAGTTTGATTTGATTGATTTACATTCCTTTATATTAGAAAATGTTATTGCTCCCTAATCATGCAGATCAAATAATTTTAATGCTGTACTTTACTTCAACGCAAACGAAGATGTGCCTTGGGTAAAAGCGTTGAGGTTGCAGTAATAAAAATCTGTGGAAAAGAAGTATTAAAAAATATAAGATGTTACTAAATTACACAAAAAAGCTTTAGTGAAGAAAATACATGTATTTAGAACTTGCAGTTTTAGACAAACACGTCAAAAAGAAAAACGGAAAATATTCGATTATAGCATGGATGTCCAAACTTTTTCAAGGATTGCCAAATTACTGTCAGCTTCGCGAAAGTACACGCTATAGTTGTAGATAAGGACCAAATCCAGGACAATGTGCAAATATTGGGTCTAGTAAAATGGCGAAGACAAAAAAAGATCGTTGGCTTATTGTAGGGTCGTGATAAGAGTAGAAATCCAGAAACAAGTCTTGGGCATGATTCCGGAGCTGACTCAACGCGTTTCTGCAAGGTGAATTCTATCGGAAAAAGGTAAAACTGTGCGCGGGCTGGAAAAGATTTCATCAGGGCCGCAAATGCTCCATAAATCTATACACGCATAGATTACGGGGATTTACAAAAATTAGATACATTTTCTTTGTCTTGAAATGCCAAAATTTCATCAAAATTGGTTGGAATTAAAATAGCTGATTTGTAACAAGAGAAAATGCAGCGAAAAAGGAAAGGGTGCATTCAACCATCACCCATTGAACCTTTTTTGATTAAAATATGGTTCCAAAAAATTTCAATTGCTACAGAGAGAAACGTAAATAAGTTTTAGGATATAAAGACAGAAACGCAGTTAACATTAACGTTCGGACTACACAAGGCGCAAAAAAATTATGAGCATACGAGCGAATTTTTTGTTTGTCTAATTATCTTTTCCAAAAGTTTAGCTCATGGCGCAATGCATTCTCTCTTTGTGAATTAGTAATTAGAGTAGATGCTGCAATTGCATTGTTAGAACTTAGAAGTAAGCTTGCTCAGAGTTGTAAACGGGCCGAATAGTTCAGCGCTAACCCGGCCCGAAACCAAAAACGAATTCTTCTTCTTTCTTCATTGCCTGCTTTTCCGTGAGGGTTGCGGGGGCAGTAGCTCAAGATTAAGCCGCAACACCTCACCGTCTTCCATCACCTCCATCATTTTGCTTGGGCGAAGTCCCAAGCGACTCCGTCCAAGATCCTCAACATAATCGGTCCATCTAGTTCTAGGTCGTCCAACTGGTCTTCTCCCATTTGCTTTGGCAAGTAAAGCTTGTTTGGAAAGTCTTTCCCGCGGCATTCTGCTTACATGGCCAAACCATCTAAGCTGAGATCTTTGAATTCGGAGAAGTAACGGCTCGATGTTAAGAGATTTTCGAATTTTAGAGCTACGCACCTTGTTACACAATGTAACTCCTTCGATTCTTCGTAAAGACCTCATTTCGGACGCTTGCACTTGTGATCGCATTCTTTCGGTCATTACCCAAGATTCATGACCATAAGTGAGAATGAGAAAAATTGCGAACTTTGCCTTTTTCTACAAATCTTGTTTCATGACAAACGAGTAGTGCAAAGCTCGCATTACTGCACTAGCCTTGCCTACTCGGGTATCCAGTTCTTCGTCTTGCCTTCCGTCACTCGTAAATGCAATCCCAAGATACTTGAACTTCTCTACATGCTTCAGTGTCGCTCCATTCACTTGTAATACGCACTGATCAGGGTTTGTTGACAGATGAAGTACCTCAGTTTTGGCGGTGCTTATTTTCATTCCGGCGGTGTTGCATGCATTTGCAAAGCTATTTAATGCGCGCTGGAGGCCAGATTCTGTGGAAGAAAGCAGAACCAAATCATCAGCGAATAGCAGACGACTGATTTCGCAATTTTCAATTCTGGCACACTCATCAGCTTGGCTGCATTTGTCGATCCAATTCATGTAAACAATGAAAAGGAGAGGAGACAAAATGTACTCTTGCCGAAGTCCAACGCCCACATGGAACGGCTTTGATTGCTTGCCATTTACCCGAACACAAACCTCCGGTCTGCAGTAGAATGACTTAATGGCGCGTAACAATTGACCATTAACGCCATACTCCTGCAAAACCTTCCAAAGTTTATCCCGAGAAACTCGGTCATATGCCTTTTCAAGATCGACAAAGCATGCAAAGAGATCTTTGCCATACTCCCAAGATTTCTCGAAGATTTGCTTCAGAGTGAAGATTTGGTCCGTAGTGCTGCGACCCGGACGAAAACCGCACTGACCATCTTCCAGTTTTGATTCCACAATTTCTCGGCATTTCCTTTCAAGGCATAATTTGAAGCCCAAATCATGCTCGAAAAAAAAAACGAAAGTCCAGTTAAGTCTGAAAAATTTAGCAATGTTGCAAGGTTATTTTGATTATATTTTTGTGCACCTAAGACAAAAAGCACGTCTTAGGCTTGAATTAAGCCCAAAATTTTTCTAAACTTTCGGCCTGAACCTGGCCCGAACCAGACCCGAAAAGCCAGACCCGACTTACAACTCTGTGCTTGCTTGACTGGTTGGACTCAAAATTGAATGGTCACACTTTTGCTCTTACGCTTACTACAACCATGCTTAGGGCCTGGCTCCCCTGTGATTGTGATTCTTTCTCAACAAGACTAATTGTTGGATGCTCCAGCTGGAATGTTATTTGCTTCAATCGGTTTAAAATTTCTGTGTTTATAGAAATGCGTATCAGAGCCAGAGTTGTAAACGGGTAGACTAGTTAAGGCCCAAACCCGAAAAATAATTTGAAGCTAAAACCAGGCCCAAAAAATCCCGAAAGTTTAGTGAACTTTAAAAAACATATACGATTATGCGTTTATCCTTTAAACAACTTTAGTCAATAGTGACTAAATCAAACTGCTTAATGATCAGTTGTAGTCTAATAATAATGACAATTGTGTAATAATAATCGCATTCGTATTAATGCTTCAATGTAGTCTTCATTCAGGGTAAGTTGCATCGTTACAGTATTTTGATAATGTTTTTACGGCAACGCTAAGCACGTATCAGACCCGAAGTTTTGTCAATCTTAAGCCTGAACCCGGCCTGAGCCCTGGTAGAACCCGAACCCGACCCGAAAAACCTGCCTCGACTTACAACTTTGATCAGAGTGGGCCAGTTGGTCCTGGCTTTCCGGAGTTGGGTTCAATTCAATTCAATTTATTTAAGTATGCGAAAAACTAAGTACAGTCATCTAGACAGTCACCTAGATCACCATAAAACTGAAAAAAAAACTGTCCACGCAAGAAACAGTACAACAAAACTTAAAAACTGTCAACAAACGAAACCACACACCACAAGACAAGAGTGAATATGTTTTCAATTTAATAGCTTAAAAAAGCTATGAGGAATAAAATTGCAGTAATAATTCAAAGTGGATCAACACATTGCGACAACAAATTTATTTTTAGTTCTTTCTTGAATTTGAAGGAAGTATTTTCTTTGGTTGGTTTTGAGATTTCATTTCAAAACTTTACATCATAGTAGTGTAATGATTCTGGGCTTGAGATGTGTGCACTCAAGGCCACAAAGTAAGCTAAAAAATCATTACACTACTATGAAGTAAAGTAATGGAATGAAATTGTAAAACCAATTAAAGGAAAAATACTCAAGTTTAGGATTGACACAATTTCCAGCTTGCTGCGGAGTGATGCACGTGCTTTTTATTTTGGTTTTAGGTTTTACAAAAGTATAAACAAACCAACTTTGTAACTCTGAATAGAGATTTCACTTAAGCGTCAATACGATTACTACACACGATTATTATTGCAGTATTGCATCTCAATTTATCATCAATATGTAATTTTATCTAAACCGTGTAAGAACAATTAACTGCATTCGTTTTTTACACCTAAATTAACTTTCTGGCCAGGTTTAGGCTTCAAATCGCTTTTCGGGTTCGGGCCTGAACTGGTCGGCCGTTTACATACAACTCTGATAGATTATAATATGATATTTTTGTATCCTTCCCCCAATAACGGCTTTCTTTTGTTACGGGAAATTCTCCCATAGGCATCAAATAACAATCTAAAATTCCCGATGGCAAAGCATTGCTCTCGAATTATTTCCCCACTTAATAGTACGCTCTTGAAAACGCAATTTTAAAGTGCTTTCTCAAAAGACAAGGGATTTACCGTACGGCACAGTGCCAGGGGCCCCGCGCTTGGATAGTAAAACCGTTTTCTTTTTTTGTTTTTGTTCTTCACATCTACACCTCAGAGTAATTGTAAACAGGTCGATGTCACGAATAATAATTTTGAATGCCTGATATATGATTATTTGCTGTATTTTACTGCGTACGTGACTGATTTACTACTTTTGCCGCTTTTTTTGATTTAAAATATTCGGGATTTTCTGGATAATTCCTTTCTAGTATTTTCTACTGTCTTCTATTAGTCACCGGAATAATTAGTTGTTTACATGTCTTAATTGCTATATTTAGACTTGAAGTTTATGACGTCACAATTATGCTACCGTTGTGTTTTTGTAATCACGTATATTTTTTTCTATTGTGACGTTCATGGATTGTTCTGGGGTATTCGATAGCTTTTACCTTAATGTAAATTGGCGGGTGGTTTTTCATTCGATTATTCTAATATTCTGAAAGTGGATGATTTTTAGGTATTAGTTTCGAAGGCAGTTAAGCCGAGTTTGTGTATCTGGGGTTGGTTCGTATAGCCGTTTAGTAAGAGGTGTGAGTGGAGCGATTTTGCTCAGTTAGTTGGTTTGTGTTTCAATCTTAAATAGAAGTTTTAATTTAAGATTGGTTTGTTGCTTTCTGAGATTCAAGAAGCTAAAGAAACTGTCAACTGCCATTTTCGATTCATCAATTAACATCTCAGTCGTTCTCTAGTTTCAGCCGACGTGGGCAATTCTAGGGATTAAAGATTGTACTCTAGCCAAGTATCAACAATTGCGACAGTCGACTAACACAGGCCCGAACCCGAAAAGTGATTTGAAGCCTAAAACAGGCCCGAAAAAGCCTGACAGTTAAGTTGGTCTAAAACATGTTTACGGTTATTGCTCGTATGTGCGGTAAAACAAACTGCTTATTGCTGATCAATAGTGTCGCAATAATAATAATTGTGCAATAATAATCGTATTGATAGTTAAACTAAGTCGTCATTCAGTGTTCCAAACTAATTTTGATTATGCTTTTATCGCACCTAAAAGTCTAAATCACTAGGCAAATATGTATATTAAGCCAGAATTAATCCCAACATTTTGTCAATCTTAAGGGCGAACCTGACCGAAATGCCCTGTCCAACTTACAACTCTTCTTCTCCTACATTTACCAAAAAATCGGAGCGAATATATGGCGAAGTCCTTTTCGTTATTTTGGTCTTCGCCAACGCTTTGGCAAGAATATGCAGCGAATATATCAATAGTGCCAAGCGCACCTCCTTTTCCAAATTTGGTCTACGTGATAAAAAACGCGTTTAATTATCCAGATTATAAACCAAAAATAATAGAATATACAAACACTCTACAGTCTGCTTCATCTTCTACAAGGTTAGAAAGTCTTTTTCGAATAGTCAAATTTGGTTTTCAAAGTCAGAAAAAAAATTATTATATAAACTTTCATAACCTTTATTCGAGCATTAAATTTTTAGTCAAGTCGGATTCGGAATTAAGTTAGCTCTTATAATTCGCCCCTTTAATCAGAACTTCAGACGAGCAATTTCTTAACCTTATTTATACTTGAGGCGTGAGGCAAAAATACCTCTTGTTTGAAATATACGTATCTTTAAAAAAAGCTTTTAACCTTGAATCGTTTAGATTTTGAGTTAAATTAATTTACAAATAACTCCTAAAAATTTGAAATTGCTTGAACGAAAGATAGTTTTCTAATGTTAAAGTTTTCCTAAGCCAGTTAACCAAAATTCGGGCATTTTTGAACCATCTTTAAGTAAATGACGTCATAACATTTTTGTGCCGCAATAACACTCAGCATCTTATAACTTATTATGCAACAAATTTGGTATATACAGTAAACTAGACTAAAACCACTTTTCGAAAAACTTTAAGTCCTAAGTATCGATGGCATTTACAAATTAGGAGCAGCCAAATTTGTGGCCAAAGACAATTTAAATAGATTGCCTATATGTTGTAGAAATCAATTATCGATTTTTAGAACATTATCCTCCATTCATACGTATTCGACCCGAAATGCTTCTTCCAAAGATTTTTATGTTCAAAGAACATCGTTGGTAAAAACCATTGGTGGGCAAGTTAATGCAAAACGTTAGCTTCGATAACCACTAGTCCGTTAACAAACTTCACACCTCCGTTGTTAATCCGTTATTTTCAGCTTTAATTAACGGAAGTTAATAAAGTCCGTTAATCCGATGATATTTTGCGTGTAATTTACATTTCTTTTTATTCACTCGCTTCTAGAACACGTATTGACGCTGTTGAGCTGATTGCAAGGAGATATTTATTGCTATGGTGGTCTTTTTGTGTTTTGGAAGTTACATTTTACAGTCTAATCTAATTTCAAGATAAAATGAATTCGGATGCACTAACAAAGCTGCGATCGGAAAATTTTTGGAAATTGTGAACAGCGATAATTAATAGGCTGCAGCTTATTATTTGCCACAAAAAAGAGTTCTTTTCTTCGCTTTTGCTTCTATAAAACTAGTGCTAATACGCAACAAGTATTACCAGTGCAAATTGGTTTGTACCGGTACGATGAAAGAATGGTGCAAAATATTAACGATAGGAACCTTAACGGAAGTTAACAGAACTTAACGGAAGTTACTTCAGTCCGTTAACAGAACTTAACGAAAGTTAATTTAGTCCGTTAACATGAAAAAACTTTTTAACGGATTAACGAGTTAATGAAAAAGTTAGCTTCGTTATTAACGGATTAACGATTAACGGACTTGTGCCCACCTATGGTAAAAAACAACAATTGCTTAAAATTTCTGGTGTAAAATTTGAAATAGTTTATCTAGAAATATAAGAGATAAAGTTTTAACTTAAAACGACAAAACATCATCAAAGATATAAAAGCTTTACTTTTAGAAATCCCGCACTTGTTTATTAACAAAACCTTGTTGATATTAAAGTGCAGGCTTATCTGTGTGAGTGTTTTTTTTCTCCTTTTTTCCCTCTTCTTTTTTTTACCAATTTTTGTCTTTTTTAAAAATTTGTTCTAACTTCCAAAATCAAAACAAAATATCCCACTCAGGATTGAAATCCGCAGCTGAATTTGGGCTATTTCTTAGAGGAGGAGCAGACTCGGCGACCGTGTTGCTTGATTAGGCGACGTTCTTATTTTGATGTTTTGCTCCTTCTCATAGTGTTAAATCGTGTCTTTTAATGTTTGATGAATTTACGATGTATTCGTTTTTGCTCGGCAATAAACGATTACTATTTACTACTACTACTACTACTACTACTACTTATAATTCAGATTCAAAAACAAACATATCTGCAAAAGCCGACTTATCACAACGTCCTATAAAAAATGACGTCATTTGTGACAAAAAATTTGCCTTAACGTAATCAACCCGAAACCAATTTTTTAAATTTAGGTGAAACCCAACCCACATGACAGATCTGGTGTTCCCATGAACTTTGATTTAGAAGTTATGTAGAAGAGCTTTTTGCTCTCTACCAGTATAAATACGGGTTAAAGCTTTTTTGTAGTTTGATGATACCAAATTAAAACAAAACCTTTTTTAAACACAAAGTTAGAAAAACTAGTAGCTTTCTACTTGTCCAGAAAAAATTGAAGATATATTTTCTTTATGTTTAAAACAACTGTACACCAACAATAACATAATGGGCCTGGTCTGTACTTTACGTAAAATCGTGAGTGTATGAGCGTAATCCTTAGTTTATTTTGAAGAAACACTCAGTACGCCTGGTGTGGTGCCTAGCCGGCGTACAAACTGCAGTTGGTTGTTGCTGTAGCGTTGTAGCGCATATTTATCTTCCTGTCACCAGACAGCGTCAGACGCTAACTTGTTGGACGATCCGCACACTTTTTATTACCATGACTACTTCGTGATTGGAGGAATCCGCACCAGCTTAGGAGTTTCCGATGATCCAATGTTCCTGTGGATTTCTTCAAATTCCTTTCCACTGAATTTGCTGCTTGTTCGAAGCCACTACACAGAGAAAATCATCGTAAAGCATCTTATCCAAGTGCGCAACAACGTGACCAGGGTACGGGTTGAACCCAGGTCATTCAATCCGGGTCGTCGTAAAAACGACGCCTTTACCCATTCGTCCACGCTGCCGACAAAACAAACTAAACTAAATCAAACAAAACTATACAAAGTTAAGGTAAAACTAAACAAAGGATGCGCTTGTACGCTCACGATTTTACGGCCAGTGTTAGACGGAGTCATACAAGTTACCGAGTTATGCTGTAGAGAGGGGTATTAAAGGGATGGGAATCGGGGGCATTTGTCCATCAAAAGTCCTTTTCGCAAAAATTGTACGCAAGTTTTTTGTTACTTCCGACAAATATCAAATTTGAAAGTTCTTGTAGATACAGCAAGAAGCATGAGTGACTTTTGCATTTTGCTAATTAGAGTTTTGGACGTGGGTTATTGACTAATGCCTTGCACTTTTATGTTAAAACAGGAAAAATGTTCATTTAAAAAAAATTAATTGAACATATCAAAATTTTAAGCGAGCAAGTATTATACAGTACATTCGGAAAGTTTGAATTAATTAGACCATGCATCTTGTCATGTCGTCTTTACAGGGAATTTCCTTGTAGTTATACGGACAGCCCGTTTTAAAACGTGATATAATTTTATGTTATTCTATTTAATTGTGACATCACAAAATTTTGCTGCAAATTTAACAGTCGCTTTTTTATTCGCGTTATTACTCGGAAAGTGTTCTTGGAGAGATTTCTGTAGATTTATTTGAAATATTTGCAAGCCGATTGTGTCTAAATTTGTTTAAGATTTTCAAAAATGGTTGTGATGAAAAAAACTACCAAAACCACAGAGTTTTTTGTCTTTGCCAATCACCATACACAACGATATTATCAGTTCAGATGAGCCTTAGATCACAGTACCATAGTGAGTTTGTTTAACTCATTTTCAGCACAGCATTTTACAGTAAGTTTAGCAAATTAGAATAAAAAAAGATGAGTCCAAAATAAAGACAAATTTGATAATATATTGGAAGACAAACTCAAATTTCACGCGACAGCACAATTTTTCTGCCTTTCATAAATAAACAGCACGAAAGACAATGATAGTATTTTTTGCTATTACACGAATTTTACTATAGCAACGAAATTTGTTTTGAAACGTCAAAAATAATTGAGTTGCATTTTTTTACAGAAGACTAGTTAATCAGAACATCAAACTTCATTTACGATGACGCGTAGGTTAATTCTCGAGCTTCGTCATAATAGCAGTATGAACAATGCAAGCCAACTTCCGTTGATAATTAGTTATAGTTATTCGTATTATAATCACGCATAATGCAGCGTGGTGATTTCCGCCAATTTCATTCATAAAATTTTTATCACAGTGCTATATAGTACTACAGCGCTTTTTAATGAAAAGTTTAAGCTATAAGATACTGTAAGCATTAGTATGCCTGGCTGCGATTTTGCTGGTTTTGATCCCTTTTCGGGATTAGATGGTTGTGGAAATCCTTTGGTGCCAGAGGACGTCTACGTATATACCGCATGTAAGGATATTATGACGCTGCTTATTCTGCCTCATCGAGAGATGGGAGAAAAGTCGCTTAATTTGTTGTTCAGTTGTATTTTTGTTTCACTGCCTTCTGTAGTTTTTTGTGGTAGAAGTTGTTGAAATCAGCTTAATTAACGTCTCGTTTGATGTCGCAGCCAATTCTCA
The DNA here is from genome assembly GCA_963965965.1 of Trididemnum nubilum. Classification (NCBI taxonomy): domain Eukaryota; kingdom Metazoa; phylum Chordata; class Ascidiacea; order Aplousobranchia; family Didemnidae; genus Trididemnum; species Trididemnum nubilum. The sequence continues at coordinate 25,987,435 of OZ014475.1, read as the reverse complement.
AATCTTTGTTAATTGTTCAAAGGTCTTAGACGTTGCGAAAAGCACACAAGAGTTTGCAAAAAAGAGTTGTATGTAGCATACCAGAAATAATTTCGGAAATACATTACAACTACAGAATATTTAACGAAACTAAAAAAGAACGACTTTTGACTTTTTTTGCCGCTTTTACTACCGTACTTACTAGTCAATACTATAATCATTCACTATACCACATTTAAACTATCAGGTTTTGAATAAAATAACTTATGAACTTAAGCGTTTAGGTTAACCCAAAAAACTGTTTTTTTTTTTAGATTCTGGAGATAATGAGAGTGCGAATACCGTTGGTAGTTCTGTTCCTTCGACTTTTACTACGATTGTAACAACAACTACACCTGTAGCTACCGCGCCTCTCTCTCCTGAAAATAGCATCGAACATGAACTTCAATTGAGATTGACTATACCTTCTCTTGTGGTTTGTCTTTTTGGGCTAATTGGATTTGTTTGTCTCTTGGCTAGTTACACCCGACGAAGTCAAAAGACCCATTTTACTTTCACGTCATGGTGATTGCTACCTCTAGTTTTTTTGTTAAAAAAAATAAGAAAAAACTAATGATTAACAACAGCACACTAGATCTAGGTTTTAGACTTTTAATCACTCAAAGATTTGTTTGCTTATACAGCGTTATAAACCGAGAATCAGTCGTGCAGCCACGTTGGGTCTTAAGGGGCTGAAGTCCCTCCCTATACCCAAGTCCCTTAGAAAATACAATCCAAATACATGCATGCTTTTAATTTTTTTTCACTAGACCAGTAGGTTAAGGAGGTGGGGGGGCTGAAGGTATTGAGCAATACCCCCCCGAGTAAAATAATGCTTTGGCAAATAACCCGAGTAAAATAGGGTCATAGGACATCCAAATCTTGACAATTACGTTTTCAAATGACTACAAACGTCCTCAATGTCTTCCAAAAGGCTTTAAAATGGCTCTTTTAGTTCTAAATAACACCAAAATTGCCCGACGGCTGGAGGATGTTTCCTGTAAAACGCAGACAAAATTAGTTTTGTGTTCAAGCCTCTTTCATAGCAAAATCCTGATTGCGCTCCCGCCCAAAGTTATCAATACAAATTTGTGATAGTTATACAGTATTATAACTTGTTTAGAAAACAACTACGATACTTTTATGACGTTTATTGTGGTCGTTTTTTGATGTTTGAACTTGCAAAATGCTAGATATGAACTGTCTCAGTATTTTTCTTTTGCAAATGATTAGGTTTAACTGTGATAGCCAATCCAACTCTTACTAACAGAGGCGCCCGCAGAAATTTTTTCAGGGGGGGGGCAAGCGACTTAGCCATTATTTACTGGATCAATCAAAACCTTACTGCTGCAACCAGAATTTTGCTAAATAGTTTGAACCAAAAGTTTAAATGATTTTGTTCAAAAAATGTTGCAATTCGGGCGGCATGTTAAGCTAACAGATGCAATTCAAGTGTATTATGGATGGGGGTCTGGGGGCGAAGCCCCCAGTCGCTGAGCAATTTTCGCAATTTTTTGAAAAAAATAACCACTTTAAGGCCATTTGAATCACATTTCGAGCGTTTTTAAAGCCATTGAAAAGAATGAAGTTGCTGAAATTAAGAATCTACTTGAAATTCTTAAATTGCCCAGCCATTGCAGCCCTCTTTATTTGCAGATCAAATTCAAACTACGTTTAAAGTTTCGCATGTGTGAGTATGCGTGTAGCCAGAAATTCACAATGAGAGAACAGGTGTTCGGGGGTCTGGGGGTGGAGTCCCCAGCGCTCCAAAATTTTGCATTTTATTTGCAAAAATAGCTTAATTTTACGGCTATTTTGATAAAAAACTAATGCTTTTTAAACGTGGCATAGAAATTGGCTGAGCAAACATGATTAAACTGGTTGCATAAATGGGATAAGTGGGGGGTGGCTAATGGCAAAAGTTTAGTTCACTTGTTTACATGCTGGTTAGTTATAAAATCCTATAGTTTAATAAAACTCACTCGGAGTAATCTATTTTATATAAATTTATAAGAAATAATGGGGGGGAGGTCATGAAAATATATCAGAGAGAAGTGATTAGTAATAGCTAATACTGAAGAGTTCCCCCTTCTATTCCTAAGTTTATAATATATTTGTTGATGAAACCTATGTTCAGCAATTTTACACTAGTTATCAAATCTGATTGCTTATTTTTGGGCATTTTTCAAAGTTTTGAGTTTATGTTTTGACAAATTAGCCCCCCTGAATATTTGTTTCAAAAGATGCTTTAAATCACTTTTTAATCCATTCCGGTGCAAAAACAGTCTCAGTAGCGCTAAAAACGTGATATTTTTCTTATTCTGCATTTTGGTCGACAGGCCATGGGGGGAGGGGGCTATAGCACCCCCCCCCGCCCCTCCGGTTTTGCTACTGTATGTGATAAGCAGAAGGGGGGGTTAAGCTCCCTTAGTCTTTGATTGTGCCACTGACAGCAACCTGAATTTTGTAAAGGGGGGTGAGGGGGCTTGATTAATCTACAGATTGAAATTTTTTGCCAAATGCCTCAATTGGGCAGCGTGCCGAGCAAACAGATGCAACCAAAGCATATCGCAGACCGGGGTTTGGGGGCAAAACCTTAGCTGTTGAGCAATCTATGAGATATTTCAGAAAAAAAATAGCCATTTTAATGCTATTCGAATCAAATTTTACACCTTTTTAAAGCCATTTAAAAAACTAACTTGATACAATTTGAAATCCATTTGAAAGAATTAAATAGCTCACCCTCTTCAAACCCCCACGTTTCTCACAGGTCAAGTCCAAAACTCGTTATAATTAAATAAATTAAATGCTGAATAGCCTCCCTACTGGATCCCCCTATATTCTTTTTTTATGAAGCTTACGAGGTTTGTTCAAAAAGTTCGTAGACTGTTTGAACTGCGCAGCTCTCATTAGTTCCAGGTGCATTTGCTTGGTGTCGCTAGGTTCATAGAGATCAGCTGATTATGACGCCATTTTCTGATTGCAGATATCTTTATTTTAGTGCTGGTTATGTTCAGTTAAGTTAAGGGTAGTTTTTTAGTTCGTCGGATTTTAAGGTTTACAAATTTTTTTCAAAATGAATAACTTGAAAGAGCAACGATTTGCTATGAAATTTTGTGTCAAGCTGAGAAAATCTACTTCGGAAACGTTTGCCATGCTCAACACGGCTTACGGTGATGTTGCCATGAAGCGAGCGACATGTTTCAGGTGGGCATAAACGTTTCAAGAATGGTCGGCTGTCTGTTGAAGATGATGAACGTTCTGGACGTCCTTCCACATCAACTGATGACCCACACATTGATGAAATCAACACTCTGGTGCAAGCTAATCGACGTCTGACTGTAAGAGAGCTTACTAAAGAATGTGGGATCTCGGTAGGCTCTTGTCTCACCACATTTTGACGGAAGAACTAAGATGCATTGCGTTGCTGCAAAATTTGTGCCACGTCTAATGACAAGTGATCAACAAGCTCATCGTGTTTAAGTCTGTCAGGATTAGCTTGATCACTCAGAAAATGATAAAGAATTCTTGTCAAAGATCATAACAGGTGATGAGTCATGAGTTTATGGTTATGACGTGAAAACAAAGGTCCAATCTTCACAGTGGACGAGCAAAACATCCCTCAGACCCAAAAAAGCTCGCCAAGTTCGATCCAAAATCAAGGTGCTGCTCACAGTTTTTTTTTATGCTAGTGGAGTTGTCCACCAGGAGTACCTTCCTGAAGGCTCCACAGTGAACCAGACCTACTACAATGAAGTTTTGAAACGTCTGAGGGATGCCATTCGACGGAAAAGGCCAGAATTGAGGAGAATTCGTGAATGTTTTTTCCATCATGACAACGCTCCAGCCCATTCAGCCCTCAGAACTCGTAAGTTTTTAGCCAAACATTCCATCACTGTTCTTCCCCACCCCCCCTTACTCACCTGACCTTGCTCCATGTGATTTCTTTTTGTTCCCCATGCTCAAAAGACCTTTGAAAGGAAGAAGATTTGAGACCATTCCAGAGACTAATGCAAATGCGACAAAAAGGCTCAAGGGCATTAAAAAAGAAGCGTACCTAAACTGCTTCCGCAAGAGGAAACACCGCCGGGATAAGTGTGTGCGTTGGGAAGGAGAGTACTACAAAGGAGACCCAGACCTGTAACTGCTGTAGAAAGTACATTTTGTGTTATGACTTCAGTCTACGAACTTTTTGAACAGACCTCGTACGTTAAGCATTTTGTATTAAGCGATCAATTTTGACTGCTTATTTTGACCCATGTTTTGAAGTTTTTATCGATTAATTTGAAGCTGTATTTTTGACAAATATTTAAGTTAATACCCTACCCCCCACAAAAAAAAATAAATAATAAAAATTAATGTTTTTAAAGTGGCTTTGAACCACTTGAAAGGCTATTAAAAGTGACTTTGAACCACTTTAGAGGCCTCAAAAGGGCCAAAAACTGTGGCATTTTTCTTATCGTGTACTTTGGTCTACAAGCCAATGCAGGTGGCACAGCCCCCCTCGCTACGCTGTTGATTACAGGTTTGGTTTTGATTTCGGTTTCTCAGCAAAAGTAATTTAATGGCGGAGTAATATTATTATTTTAGTGTTTAGATAACAGCATTACTTTGAAGTATTAAACGCTGTATTGTATTTAGATCCTGATGATAAGAGCTCAATGACAGATCAGAGATGCTAAATCGTTTGATAAACCATGTTCTTCTAGAAATAACCGTGGATAAACGTTTGATATTGATTATTTATTCGAACAATTAAATGTTCAATGCTAAAGTATTACTAACGCTCGCTTTTAAGAAAATGACGTATGATAATTCAGGTAAAATGGGCAATCCTGTTTCTCTTGCCCCCGCCCTCTGCACCAAGGCAAAAACGGTAAAACAGCTCCAGAAAGGGTTGTTTTCTTAGTTTAGATAGATATTTAGATATATTTAGACTTATTTTGCGAATTTAAACATAAAAAATACTTGGCATCTTAATTTCCAGGGGGGGCAAGTGCACCCCTGCCCCCCCTGCGGGCGCCCCTGCTTACTAATCAATGTTTAATCGTTTGAGTGCGTTCCAAATGGTAAAGTCTAGAACACCAAAAAAATGCAGCCAGAATCGACACGCTTGAGTGATTTTCCAATTTTAATTTTGTGTGATTGTTCGAAAGTATTCGGAAAACGTGACAAAGGCATTTTGTAATAAACAATATGCAACAATGAACGAGTTTTGTGAATTTAAATCAAGCTATTCCAAGAAATCACTCGAGCGTGTCGATTCTGACTGCGTTTTTTGGTGTTCTAGACTCTTCCGTTCCAAATGGCCACCAGCGCGGAAGCCTAGAAAAGGGTCATCAGAACCGCAACCACTTAAAGCAAGCAATGCGAAAAAGTTTTCCTTTAGAAGCCATTAAGCCAGGAAGCACGCAAACGTCAAAAACTTATTAATCAATTTGGAAATTCACAGTATAGTAATGCCAAATTGAAATTTAAAAACTCATCATTTGACCTTTGTAATGTGTTACAGGTTTCTAAGCCATGTTTTACTTGCACAAGTTGTCCAACTTTTGACGTTGCTTTTAATACCTGTGGAGGAAATTGTTCTGAGGGACGATAATGATAGTACAGGCAGTCGCAATACAATTTCCAGTGCAAGACAAGTTCGCCAATTTCTCTATTTTCTCAGCTTTTTTGCAACTAATCTTTTCTTTCTGGTAAGAACAACATAATTATGCTGTACAGTAATACTCAAAACAGTGGCATCCGGGGGGTTTGAGGGGGCTTTAGCATCCCCTTAGCCAAGCCACTTAAAAAAATTCAACACAAAATACAAACGTTTTAAACGTGCTTTGGGCTTCACCGGTAAGTAAAGGGAAAGTTGAAGGGACATGGCTGTTTAATTCTTGCAATTAGCTTTCGATTTTTGAAACGTAATTTTTTCAAATGGCTATATTACAAGCGAATGGCTTTAATATGACTATTTGTTTCAAAAAAATTACAAAAATCGTCCAGCGGATGGGGCTTAGTCCCCAGATCCTCATGGTCTCCGGTGGCTGGGAATTACCCCTCCAGACCCTCATTTGCGATACGCCTATTGTACCGGTTTGGTAAATGAGTCACTTTCCAAACAAAAAAATTTAACGTTCTATTTAAGTCCCACCCTCTAGGAAAATCCTGGTTACGCTACTGACTCAAAATGTACTGTACGAGTTATCGACGTAGCTTTTGAGTAATAAAAAATTTATATTGCATTATTATATTGACTGCATCTTGAAGGGGGTAAAATAAGTGGTGCAATTCAAATTTTGCAAGAACCGAATCTATAAGCATATGTAGGAAATAGCAACTAAAGGTCTTTTAAACTGCGAAGGAAAGAAACCTTCGCAAGTAAATTTTTAACTACTGGTTCTTGAAATTTAGCAACCGGTTGCCGTGACCCGGCAAAAAGTACCACTGGGTGAAATCTCCTGCAATAGGATTACGTATGCAAAAAATGTAGAAATATGAAAAACTAAGGCTATCTTTTATGAATTTGAACTTTCAACGAATTATGGTTCCGGAAGGTTCTTTTTCAGTTTTGTTCATTTATCTGTAGCTGCTATAAAACGAAAACAACAGACATGAAAGGAAACTGTAACGTGAATGACTTGGTCGAGATCTTCGTGTCATCCAGTCATCAATATTTCATCGCAAAGTTAAAAACTTCTTTTCTGCAGTGCTGCTAGCTAAAATTTAATTTTCACCCCCTTTTTTTAGCACCAGCGGCAACTAGACATACTGAAAAAATTCTTCCTGCTTTTCGTAATATAGAATTGAAAAATTGAATTAGATTGAAAAAGCGTGTGGTTTGTCGAGCGGTAACGCTTTTGTATCTGGGGCTGAGGTCTGAGGTTTAAATCTCGGGAATTAGAAATCGGACACAGTGTTGTCTATGACTTTCCACCCTGCAAAATTTCTTCTAAAGGAGCTGTGTCGCCCTGTCGCAATGACGCGGAGATGGGACCCGCAAACTCGTTGAACGCTTTAGCCTAATACAGCGAGGATAATGAAAGATTTTATACCAGTGGAGTCAAACCTGAAATATGCTGAAATTGTTCTCTTCAGGCAAGTAGGTTATGGGTATAGCTTTGTTCTGCAAAAGCTATAAACTCTCAAATATTGCTTCTGGTTTTCAAAACATTGGCAAAATAAAAAGAAAGCATATAAGCTTACGTCTTTGTAAGCTTTTTTACATTTAAAATATTTTTATCTCTTCCAGGCTATCAACATCGGCCAATTTCTAGTCATCAACAAACGGGCGAAAAAGAGGTTTCACAAACCAATAGTATTGTATTCTATGACGGTTATCATTTGGTCTTTTTCAAGTGCCTTGTGCGTACCTGTACTGTACGCAAACAATCTTGATGTTGCAAATACCCTCATGGTTTCTTTTCTGGTCGTTTTCTACATTTTCTGCTCCGTAGTAAGTTAATCATTTTTAATCTTTCGAAAACTATTTTCAAATTTATGAAAGATTTTTTATTTACATACCTAAATCGGTTTTAAAACTTTCTTCTTTTTTATAAACAATCTTAAGAATCCAAAAATAGATATATGTGAAAAATATAATGCCAAAAAAAAAAGTAAAAAAATTCAAAACAGACATTTTGCTCAAATTAAACAATGAATAAAATTTACGCTCTGGCATATAGCGAAATTTAGAAATTTATAACTCGTACTTGTAGTTTACCGGCCTTTGGTCGAGCGGTAACGAGTTTGTCTCTGGAGCGAGAGGTCGAATGTCCAAATCTCGGGCAATTCAAATCGGAAACGGTGTCGCCAACGACTTGCCATCTCTGCAACATTTCTTCTGAAGGAGGTGTGTTGCCCCCAGGCACAATGACGCAGAGATGGGTCCCCGAATCGTTATATGCTTTGGGGTAATGCAGCGAGTTGGCTATAATGAAAACATTGATTTGATTTGTACATGTATTTTTGCAGTTAGTATCCAAAAACCATAGTGGGACTCAGAGAGTCTCCTTTCAGGAGTCAAGAGCCTAATAAGGTTGAGGAAAATAATGTTAAAACCTGCATATTCGAGGTTGAATCAGCGTAATTTGAAATAATAAATCAGTAAACTGCAATCGTTTGATTTAAAAAATGCTATATACAGTAGTTTTGCATCGCGATTGCATCATAATAAATTAAGTTTTCAAAATTTAAGTTTTTAATGGATCGTTTTTTCACTTGTCAGAAGGGTGAGCGAACTCAGTTCGGAGATGCAGGTGAACAACAACAAAAAAAAAAAGATACGATATACCAAATGACAAATTTCATAAAATAAAAATCCAACTCTAATTCTAAACTTTTTCTTTTTAGATCACCGCCATTTTCATTTGCCTTAAACGAGTCTTTGACTACAATCGCTCAAAGATAAATAAAATAAAAGCAAAAAAATCATCAAAAATGGCCAAAAAAGATAAACACTTGTGGAAATCTTGCGTTCTTATCACTCTTTGCTTCTATATCAGCTGGATTTTGTTTTTGGCATCTGCTCTTTCCAATAGCGACGAGAAGATAATTTTGTTGGTAAGCTTAATATTATTGCACAATTTAACAAGGGTTTGATAAAAATGCACGTTGTGTTGAAATACAAAATGGAAGTTCCAGCGTATGCTTAGTATTACGAAATCTATATTTTTTGACGCAAAAATCTATCTCGTTTTCGTATTTCTTCGAAGACCATTTCTGGCTCATTATGCTTAAGTTAAAAACATAAACTCACAAACCGAAAACTAGATTTGCAGTATTTTATTTTTGTTTGTAAAGGAACTTTATTTCACTTTATACCACTTTATACGTAAAGGAACTTTATTTCACTTTATTTTATCCTTTATACTCAACTTTAAATTTGTAAACGAACTTTTTTTCACTTTATACTTTATTCATCAGTTCTTGTTCAAATAGAATTCATTTAAATAGTTTCTGCAATTCTGTATTTTGCGTGTTTGAATAGATTAAATGAATGTTTGAGTAAATATTTGAACTGAATAAATATTTTAATTGAATAAATTTTGAAAAATCTTTATTTGGAAAGAACTTCCCAACAGAAACTTTTCGGATTTTTACCTACTTCAAAAAGAAAAAAAGTGAATAGATTCTATTTTTGAATAAGCGACGATTAATAATGATGCGACATCGCAGACCCTAGTCTGTTTTGTGAAATTGTTTTGTTCAAATTGCTATCTTTTTTTTAACTTAAAATTTTTTTAATAAAAATTTGTGAAATGTTACCAATTTTTTTTCTGTTATAAATTTCCTTTCATAAAGAAAAATAGCATTCAAATATTGACCTCTTCATACGAGCATAGCAATTTCAAACTTTTTTTGGTATAAAATAAAACATACACAAAGAATAGCAAACACACGAAACAACAACGTTTTTTTGCGAAAATTTTATGTGATTTTCATACGATTTTTGGTTTTCAAGTCAAAGGCACCAATAGCAATATTTTACTGTAAAAAAAACAAACAAATACACTATGCCTTGTCTTGTTGCTATTTTGTGTGCATTTATAATGTATAATCTTTACCTTTGGCATGTTGTTTCAGCCTATCAAAGACAACAATATTCTGCAAGACGTCGCTGTGTTTTTGCCGTATGCATTTGCCGCACTTCTTCCATATTTTCTTTTGGTGGTGTTCATTAGATTGATAGGATCTTCAAGAAAATCAAAGAATCAGGACACAGCTTAATTGAGCAAAGATTTATTATATTAGTGGTTCAATATTGTTTTCGAATTTTATTTTGAAAATTGGAGCGTTTTGGAATGCATTTTCCGTTACGAGCAAAAGTGCTTATAATCTATCTCATTAAGCGAACTACTTTACTAAAAGTTGTTCACGGAAGCGGATATAATTCAAGCCGAGAGTCTTCAATCATTGCATTTTAACGTTTATTTTGCAATTTATGGTATAAAACATGCAACATTTCCACAAGCATTCTTAGTCATCAATAGTGAATGATGTGATACAAATAACGCAAGTCAACTCTAATACCGATTGACAATATAATAATTGCAACGACATTAGTAATGTAGTCAGCAATTAGTCATTTGGCCACATTGATTGCTAATAAACAGTATAGGCGCGCAACCAGGATTTTGCTGAGGGGGGGGGGCTTAAACCCAAAGTTAAAATCTTTTTGTTTGGAAAATATCTCATTTTAAATGTCGTGCCTAGAAAAACTGGTGCAACTTAGCGATCGCTGACAGGGGTCTTGGGGCAGAGCCTTCAAAACACGTTTAAACGCTTGTTTTTAAGGTTCAATTTTTAAGATGATTTGGCTCAAAGGGGATAATGGCTGAAGCCCCCTTAGCTCCCCCTGGTTGTGCCACTGACGCAGTATTTAGTGCTACGTACCAGTTTACACTTTTTTAACGAATGTTGTCGATTGGCTTGTTTGAAAAAAAATTTACAACTGTTTTCAACCTAGTTTTGCAAACATTTCTTAGTTTCTTGCATTACTTTTTTCTAGCATTTTTCGATTACTTTTTTTTATTTTAATTTGCGAGTTGCTTGCCACGTGCCAACCGTATTTGACATGCGCCATATAATTATGTACAGTAATTAACCGCAGTTTAGTCCTTTCGGCCTAAGCCTGTTGCTTACAGTGTGAGTTATACTGATGGGCAGGCGACAGTTTGACTCGAAAACCAAAAGATCCCTTCCAGGCGCACTACCAAAATTTTACTAAACGGAGGGAAGGAGAGGGGCTTGAACCAAAAGTAAAAATTATTTGTTCGAAAAAGGTTAATTTATTTAGTTTAGGCAGCGTACCGAGCAACGTTTAATGCAACTCAAACTGGAACTGAAAGCCAAATCAATGGGGGATATTTAAAGTTAGGGCGATTGTATGAGGTTACATTGGCGTTGACTCCATCCTTCTTGGCCCTACCATTCCAGAAATATTCTGCTTCAAACACGACATAGGGGCATCTCAAATTATAATTTTTAAAGGCAAACCCGATGTTTGCAACATAGATGACGTCTACTTAGTTTTATCCTGAAACAACGCCGTAATTAGGCTAAGCCACTGAGGCCTTTGACCTATAGGCCTATGCTGGCTAGGTTAATATGGGCTGATGTTGGCAAGGATACTGCATTGAAACGACGGGGTTGCCAATAAAGTTTTTAATTAGAGAGGCCCTTACGTGGTGTTTAAAGTAGGATATCTCTGAAACGGTTAGGCCAAGAAGAATAAAGTCAAAGCTAATCTAATCGTTACGATTGGCCCAACTTTAGATACTTACATTGATTTTGCCTTCATTCCTCGTTCAAGCGAATCACTGATGGGGTCTAAAGAAAGCCGCCGGAGACCATGGCGTGTGGAGGAAAAGCCCCAGCCGCTGAGATAATTTTTTGTAATTTTTCGATAAAAATAGCCTTTTTAACGCCTTTTGGATTGCATTTGGCACTTTTTTGGCGACATTTTAAAGAACTAAATTGCTAAAATATGGAATTCGTTAAAAATAAGTTGCCCAGCCCCTTTAGCCCCCCTCGCCTCCTTACTTGAGGTTCAAAACACGTTTAAACGCTTGTATATTATTTTGAATTAAACTTCTACGTGATTTGGCTAAAGGATGGCGGCTGAAGCATCCTTAGTCTTTCCCTAGTAGTGCCACTGGTCCTTTTGCTATCTTTTGACTAATGCAACTTGGTGAATAAAATGTATTAACAATTACATCAGTGTTGTCATATAGTTGTCCGATTCGATGACTATGAAACTTAATCGATTATCCTGGTATTTGTCGATGATTACAATCAATCATTTTGTCGTTAGCTAATAGTTTGTTTTAAAATAAATCCCTTAAATCTTGAATCCTTAAATCTTTTCAAAAACAAAATGCAGCGTTTCTTGTTGAAATTGCTTGACTAGAAAACGGGAAGGTCTTTTTGCTGTGTCCTGCCCAAAGCAACTTTGTGAATAACATGTAATTACAATTACAGATACATCAGTGCTGTCGTAAAGTTGTGCAATTCGGTTACTATGGCTTTTTATCGATTAGACTGGTATTTAATCCAAAATAAATCCCTTAAACCGTTTTGAATTCCACCAGAAATATGTGTCCCTTTTTGTTGCTCTCTATTTGTGCCATTATGCTTTCATTTTTATCTAATGAATTTGTAGCTGTGTACTTATCACCAACTACAGTATGTTTTGTGCTTAGTGATTTGTATTAGCATGGATAATTTAATCCTGAAGATTTTTCAATCTCGCTGTGAAAAGGCAGCGCCACCTTGTGATTTTTTACCTTTATAAATATTGCCCTTACACAGCGCCAAGCCGATTTCATTACAAACTCTAAGTAGGGGTGAAACGTTCAGTTATAGTTATGATCACAAGAAAGCAAACATCTAAAGTAAAAAGAATCTTTATAACATTTCAGACAACTCGTTTTCAAATTGACAGAACATCTGCCTAAGTGTTACCCGTAAAAAAACTAATTTTCTAAAATTGGGTTCCCTCAAATTTTGCGTAAGCTTGTTTGTCTTGTAACACCGACCCGCGTTGTTTAAGCCTTAATAATATGTGAATTTCGGAATAAAAACGAAAGATTGTAGCTTTGAGCTTTAAAATGAAATTTCTCTAAACAATAGTTTGATGAATGTTGCAATTGGTGAAGATATTTTTTGTTGTTTCTTTGTTTTTTGAACATAATTCTATCTATAGATGCCTTATTCCTTGTAATATCTGACTAGATAATCTTGTTCAATGTTATGAACTTTGTAAAGCGATGTGCATTATAGCGTGTGAAGCAAGTTTTATGCAGTGATAAAGAGTGCTGTTTGTCCGGTCAACAAGGATAACCTGAAAAACAAAAAAATAAACAAATACGAAAATAAATTGCTGGTATTTATAAGCGCTTTCTGAGTTTGTTTACACTTTACGAATGATTTTGTAATATTCCGTTTTGCGGGAAAGACATGCAAAGTAATGCGAATAAAGTCATTGCAGAGGTGGAGCCTAAACTTAGTAACATATCCCTCACCAAATCATTATAATTTTTCTGCAAAGGTTTTTTAAACTTGACCGATCATTAGCGTTAATTTCAATATCACTTTTAAAATATTTTTTTGTTTTTAGTATGGCTTGCATCTGCAATAAAGCCCCGTACAAAACATGTTAGATTGTTTGCAGAGAATTAATAGAAACCTATTTTATACCATTTTTATAGCATTTTTTTAAATTTTACTGTATTCAAATAATAAGATATATTGGATTCAAATCATAAGATAAAAAAAAAACTGAGCGAGCAAATAAGACGTAACGCACTGTTTTTTTTTAACATTTCTAGAGTTACTGTAAGTTTGAAAATGTTAAAAAAATTATGGCTTATCTGTGGATGATATAGTTTTCAAAAAGTTCACATTTTTGTTTTCAGTCTGTAGTTTGTTTTTCTTTCCTTACAAAATTTTCGTTTCGTTAACAAACACAGTTAACCGGAAATCGTATGCAGGATGTTTGTAGAAAAGTAAAATATTAAGCTAAAATTGGTACAGACATCCACCTTAACATAATAGCACAATTTGTGAGGAAATTTTAATTACTAAGTTGCTTTAACTTTTGGGGTGACGCAGACGTGTCACGTGTATTCATAAACTAATCACTAAGCAAAATATCACAGTTCAAGATTTGCGTATATCGACAGTCTCGCCCAGACCACGGACTTCCGTTTAGAATTTCACTACGTATATTAAATTATACCCCAATGAAAAGTATTTTTGCTTGCAACCATTAATTGGCGCAGCGCTACAGCGATAAGGAATCGGACTTAAATTCGCAAGGATAACGGTTCGATTCCCTGCCATTGCAAATTCCGAAAATGCTGTAAACATCCGTACTTAAAACTTGTCTTGCGTTACTTTTAAATTTATGTTCATCCTAGTTAAAAAAGAAAAATATTGAACTGAGATTGGTTGTTTTTAAATTTTCACGAATTTTCAGTTTTATTTGTTCTTAAATTTATTGAATAATAAGGTGACCCAAATTTATTCTTTCGTGGTGAGAAGCAAGATTTTGTTATAGATTTTGACTTCTGTTTAACAAAACCACCATCCGGACTTAAAAAGACCTAGAAAACTTTGCTGATTATGTTACTAATACGTTGTAAAAATCCATACCCAAATACCCACGCTCTCAATTTTCGCTTCATATTGAACCTAACATTGTTTTTAATTTGTTCTTAAATATGGAGCAAAAATGAGCCTTGTGTTCATATGAATTTGTGTTCTTACAAAAAACAAAGAGAAACCCAAAAATAGTGTAGCCCAAAATAATCAAAATATAATGAAAATTTAATACACGGACCCTCATTCGGAACACGAGTTTAATTTTTATTTGACTTCATCATATCCCACCTGATGCTAAGTCATACCTATTTATAGAAGAAAACATTTTGTTTATTTATATAAATGGCATAAACGCCAAAAGATTTTCGATATTTGGGACATAGAAACAAGGTAATACAATTTGAAGCGCTCGAAAACATATGCTTATAGCCAGTACTTAAAAGGGCATTCAAGTCAAGTTTTTCACTTTCGACCAAAATGTTGGGATAAGCCGAAAATGCATTCTCATCAAAATTGAAGTTTCTACGCCTTCGCGGTTTCAAGACAAAGCAGTTCAAAATTAGCCATTTTCCGCTTGCTTTAGTGTTGCTATTTCGTCACTATTGTGACAAAAGATTAACTTTGGGAAAGTTGGCATGAATTTACAGTAACTGAAAAACAGCTAATTTTACAGTTCTAAACCTTTACTTTGTTTTGCAATACCTCTACCGCAAAATATATATAAAAAATCAAGAGCACGCAGTAACTTTTTGAAATTTTGTTTCTAATTGGCAACCCAGGCAAAAATTCTAAGGGGAAAAATCCTTTTTAAGGGAAAATCTAATCTGTTATATCTCAGGAACGGAAAGTCGTAGAAGGCTCAAACTTGGTGAAGTCGGTCTTCAGATCTGTCAAAAAGTATTTGAGAGAAAATCGAGGAAAATAATTTCCGACCTGAATGCCCTTTTAAACTGTACAATTTTGCTTGGGTGGACGCTTAGGCAGCCTTGACCAAACGCATTCGGAATGCGGATGAAATTTTGTGGAAATTATGATTCAAGTTCAAACTCTGTCCTCGAATTCGATTGAAGACCAAAAGAAAAAACAGATCTTTACCAAAATCGAAGGGTTTTTGCAACCTAAATCCGATGAAGACCAAAAACAAAACAAAAACAACAAAAAAAGGTCTTCACCGAAAATTGAAGGGTTTTGTAACCCTAAATCGGGTGGAGACCAAAAAAAGGTCTTCACGATAGTTTGGTACTATAATCGGCCAGGAATTTGGGATTTATTAGTGCTGACGAGCGGGCAATGTTCCATCTGACCATCCAGCGCTAAAATTTTGATGGGGAGAGGCATCCCCCCTACAATTTAAGTACTGCATATAGCTCATTTGCTACAGTATAATTTCCCAATCGTGATTAGTGGTCAAAATTTTGTTGGTTGCCATTTTGATATCAATCAGCTTCTTTCGAGGTAGATACACCTGAGGTTCATTTGACAAAATGAAAAACAGCCAATTAGTTATAAAAGCCAAGTATTGCTCAGATTTATCGGCAGCAAAGCCGAAAGGGCAAGGCCTTGTTTTTGCGATGACCCTGATCGCATATTTTGGGTTCAATCCAAATCCTGGTCACGTAGTTGCGTCCTTGGTTAAAACGCGCTACGATGATTGTCTCCGTTTGGTGACTTCGATCAAGCTGCAAATTCAGTGTACAAGAATTCGAAGAAATCCACACGAACCTTTGGTCACTGTATACTCCTAAGTAGGTACGGATTCCTGCAATCATGAAGTAGTTGCTCCATAGAAAAATGTAGAATGGTCCAATAGTTAGCATCTAACGCTGTCCGATGACAGGAGTATAGATATGCACTACAACCACAACAACAACAATATTTGAAAACACAGCTCAAACCTTCTTCAAACTATATCACTATTGTTGTGGTTTTAAATGTTGCATTTATTGAGTAACAATAAAAGCTTATCCAAAGGCATTAGAGCAATTAAAAGAAACTCATTAGAGCGATTACTATACTCACAACTAAAACAAAAAAAATGAGTGATTACTGTACTGCCAGTGCAAATTGTACGTCTGTGTACTGTTTGTGATGTGTTTTCGTAACTTGTAATACAGTATTGCATATTGCTGAAGCATAAATGATGGGTTTTTGTAGTATTGCATGCTGTTCTATATTCCAAACCACTCTTGGTTTTGTTTAATTCGGATAATCGGCATTCTACTCTGTCATTAAAAGCGGTGAATCATCCAGCCAAGTCCTGTGGTTTACAATAGATAAAATTGAACTATAATTTTTGATATTTTTTGTTTTAATTTTGGGACTGCGGTAGCAAAGGTATTCAACAAATACAAAAAGATATCCCCCGAAAAAAGTGTTCGGAAACTCTGAGTTTTGTTCTTCCCGCCAAAACCACAGTTCTCTAAACTATTAGACCTAGTGTGGTTCTGGCGCGAAGAACAAAACTCAGAGTTTCCAAAAACTTTTTTCGAGAGATATCTTTTTGTATTTGTTGAATATCTTTGCAACCGCAGCCCCAAAATCAAAACAAAAAATATCAAAAGTTATAGTTCAATTTTAGCTATTGTAAACCACCGTAATTGGCTGGGTGATTCACCGCCTTTAAGTAAATCTCAAGAACTTTTTTCACAGCTGTGAGAGGTAGCACTTCCTCAAATATCTGCTTTTCCATTAGGCTAGTGGTTCATCGAGAATCTAACTTGTCAAACTTTGTTTAGAGTAATCTGAGAAGAGGGTACAACGACAAGTGCAGAAATTGCCCTCGAGTGTGGTTTGAAGGTTCGGGTGGTCTGATACAATATTGTGCGAATTCAGATTCTGATAAAACACTCGCCTAATGGTAAAGCAAATATTTGAGGAAGTGCTAAAGTGCTACCTCACAGTTATGAAAAATTTCGAAAAGTTAAGCACTTACAAGTAAATTACTGATTTCGTTTAAAGTTAATTTCATTTGGTGTTCGTGCTTGATAGAAATGTGATTTTATTGTAGATAAAAAAACTTAAATGGTTGGCTAGCAAAACTAAGTATACAATTGTGTTTTAGACAAGTTAAAAAGTACATTTGTTTTCATGCAAATTGCAAGAAACAAGAGTAATGTGAAAGTAGATTTAGAAATTGATAAAGTGCAGTGAGCTAGTCTCTGGAGCTTTTCTGAACCTTCATACATCGTCATGATTCAGAATTGAGGTGGGTTTTACTCATCCGTTTTTTGTTCGCTTATTCCGGTTTTGTACGTTTTTTCTTTTGTTCTTTTTCGTCCGCATTTTTAAATGTCCATATTTGCACTAACCATACTGTCACATACTGACCAAAAGTTTTCCGAAAAAAAATTTTTGTACAGGGATACAGCAGCTCTATTTTGAAATATCGCTCTCATCGTTTATCGACGAAATTTTTATCAATGTATAATAGTTTATACGTAGTGCGGATATGGACCTATAAAAATGTAAAACAACGTATGAGAAGCAAGAACGTAAACGAAAAAACGAACACAAACGGACAAAAAACGGATACTATATAAATTTGTATTTACAGCATGCACGGTATAATTTTATTGCTTGGTCCAGCTTTAACTCTCCACCATCCCCCCCCTAAAAAAACTTATGAACGCTATAATTTATCTCTACCTTTTGGTCATTACCAAGTACGTTAGTTGAAAAGTTACTGCTCTTTAGCACTGCTAGTGTTTTAAAAATGAAAAAAATATGAAGATAAACAACTATGTCAACTACATCTTCAAACGAGAATCTGAAACAAAGTCGTTTAACGCTTTGGGCATAGAGACACCTTCATGCAGGCTCTTATACGGCCATCAAAAGCGTTTAAATACTGTTACGTTAAACAGAAATTAGGAAAAACATAAAAGCTATTTAACCGCGTTTTACAATGTTTTAGTTATGAACTTACATCCTGTAAGGAATTCAGCAAACCTGACCATTTTTTTGGTTTTGCAAATAATTGTTAGCCCTATGGCATTTAATGGTGGTTTTTGTAAAAAAATTCAGAACCATTTATCTTAGACTTTGCTGTTGCATCACAAAAGCTTGTATCACGTCAAAACCTACCAACGGCTTCGCAACATCTGCAATTCCATATGTGAAGAAATCATGTTGATTATTAATGAAGAGTTAGTTGATCACTTTTGAAAAGCATATACCAAACCAGGGCTCACATGGCAGAACGTGTTAGCGAGCTGGTAATGGCCTTTCTCGCTCGCTTAAAGGCGCTACCGAACAAAAAAACTTTGTAGACAAACTGCCATTTTCGAACCGTCTCGCCCAACATGCATTAAAACTGCTCACTCGAATTCCTTCGCGAGATGTTTGTAGCCTGTGTTACTACGTAATGAATATCTCATTGTGACGTCAGATGCATTTTTACTTCAAAATAATGCGTTCGATCGTACTGTATTTATCGCATTGTTATGAAAAAAAGATACTATGAGCCATGCATTCTTCTTCTTCTACTTTCCTCATTGCCCGCTTTTCCGTAAGGGCAGCAGCTCGAGATTAAGCCGCCACACTTAACGGTCTTCCATCACATCCATCATTTCCATCCAAGATCCTTGATGTAATTGGTCCATCTAGTTCTAGGTCGTCCAACTGGTCTTCTCCCATTTGCTTTGGCAAGTAAAGCTTCTTTGGGGAGTCTTTCCTGAGGCATTCTGCTTACATGGCCAAACCATCTGAGCGGAGATCTTTCAATTCGGAAAAGTAACGGCTCGATGTTACGAGATATTCGAATCTCAGAGCTACGCACCTTGTTAAACAGTGTTACTCCTTCCTTCGATTCTTTATTTTTCTTTATTTCGGACGCTTGCATCGTAAAACTTTATTTCGGACACATTGAAAAGCTTTATTTCGGACGATTCTTCGTAAAAACTTTGATTCGGACGATTCTTCGTAAAAAGTTTATTTCGGACGCTTGCACTTGTGATCGCACTCTTTCGGTCATTACCCAAGATTCATGACCATAAGAGAGAATGGGGACAAAAACTGTTTTGAAAATTAAGAGCTTTAACTTTTTTGAGAATTCTCGTTTCATGACAACCGAATAGTGCAAAGCTCGCATTACTGCACTAGCCTTGCCTATTCGGATATCCAGTTCTTCGTTTTGCCTTCCGTCACTCGTAAATGCAACCCACAGCCGTCGCTACAGGGAGGCCAGGGGGGACTGTGCCCCCCTAACGACTGCTTGTGCACCCCATTTTGGTTTGCTCAAAATACTTTTTTGAAGCGTCATGTAATGACAAGTTAACAAGCAATAATGGAAAAAGAAATAATAACGTTCAAAGATAATTCTCGTTTGAAGTTTTCTCGATTTTTCGAGAAATTGTTGGCAACCAACTGCTTTTATGCGACGCAATACGTAAATCTGAGGCAATAATCCGCGTTTTTAGCGCGCCTTTAAAGATGCCCGCAGAATAGGGATGTAAGCCTATAAAATCGGTACCGGTACTTCGTTAGTGATTATGATCTGAAACAATACCTAAAAACATTTTTTTAAAAGACCATCTGTTTTTGTTTTTTTTTGAGCACACTCAAGATTTTTTGGTCGCTGTCAGTTGCGCAATCAGGGGAAGGGGCTTAAGCCCCCTTTAGCCAAGTCGTTGAGAAAATATAACCCCAAAAAACAAGCGTTTAAACGTAATTTGGACTTGACCTTAAGTATAAGGGGAACTAAAAGGGTTAGGTAATTTAATTCTTTCAATGACATCTGAATTTTAGCAACTTACTGTAATTATTCATATGGCTTCAAAAGCGTGCGAAATGTGATTAAAATGGCGTTAAAATTGCCATTTTTTGCAGCAAAATCACAAAAGTTATTCAGCGGCTGGGGGCTCTGCTCCCAGGCCCCCTGTGTGACATGCTTAAATTGTATCGGTTTGTTTAGCACTGGCTTAAATTAGATACATTCTGTGCAAAAAAATTTACTTTTGGTTTAAGTCCTCTCCCTCTTAGCAAAATCCTGGTTGAGCTTGTGGTCGAATTCATTGCTGCAGACAGATTTTTCAAGCAATTATGTAGATCGCAAACGAAACAAGCTAATAAACGCTGCCAGCAACTCTGCTGCCAGATTTATTATACGTCTCTTTTTTCAAACATAAATTCAAAATTTTTAAAATTGCGCAAAAGAAGTTCAGTCTATTTTAGTGCCCCCTCCACTTTCGGCTAGTGCCCCCTAACTTCGTTTGCTCTGGCGATGGCACTGATACAACCCCAAGAACTTGAACTTCTCTACCTGCTTCAGTGTCGCTCCATTCACTTGTAGCACGCACTGATCAGGGTTTCTAGACAGATGAAGTACCTCAGTTTTGGCCGTGCTTGTTTTAATTCCAGCGGTGTTGCACACATCTGCAAAGCTATTCAATATGCGCTGAGGCCGGATTCATGGAAGAAAGCAGAACCAAATCATCAGCGAATAGCAGACGACTGATTTTGCAATTTCCAATCGTGGCACACTCATCAGCTTGGCTGCATTTGTCGATCCAATTCATGTAAACAATGAAAAGAAGAGGTGACAAAACGCACCCTTGCCGGAGTCCAACGGCGACATGGAACGGCTTTGATTGATTGCTATTTACCCGAACACAAACTTTCGGTACTGTAGGTCATCAACGCCATACCCCCGCAAAACCTTCAAAAGTTTATCCCGAGAAACTCGATCATCGGGATAAACTTTGGATGGTTTTACTAGAGTAGAGCGTTGATGGTCAGTTGTTACGTGCCATTTGATTGCATTCGTTATTATTCTAAGCTTGCAAATTCCTCGACTGATAATAATTAGTTGATGAACGACAAAACTTAATTATGTTTTTGGATTATCGTCAAAAAGGAACTGTTTTTTTTATACTATAATTTTTTTAGATGACGTAAAGCGCCCTTGAGGTTGTTAGTAGGAAAATTAAATGTTAACAGTAACTTTAGGTTCCAAAATTTTTGAAAAGTGAACTAGTCAAAGTGCACTCTTTTCTGTTAGAACCCGTAAATCATCAGTTGAGACTGGCTGTTTTTTTTGCGAATTTTCAGCCTCATTTGATCTTGATTTTAAAATTTTGAGAGAATGGATGTCAATTTTAGCGGCCGTGTTTTTTAAGCGGTTTAATTCCTATTGCTCTGTATGCTTGAGTGAAGGCTTTTTCCTGCTTTTGCAGCATCGTAAAATTGCAAAAGAGAAAAAGTTGAACATCAGCCAAACATTTTTTCTCAACTGCTTGTGTAGAGCAACAGCGCTCTTTAATCTTGGAATAGTGCCAATTTTGCTTGCTAGTATAAGAAAATCACTAAAATTTAATCATTTGGAATCAGCACAAAATTTAGTTTCTCTCATTGACTTGAATTTTTTTTCGTTTGTTTTTGGTTTATTTTGCTGCCGAGGCTGGCATTGTCTTTAATTTGTTCTAAAATTTTGACCAAACATGAGCCTCTTGTACTAAGAAAATTGTTCGTATAAAAAGAGTTATTGCTATCTTTTTTCAACTGGTGCTATACTCAATATTTCTTTATCAGTCGAAACAGCAAATGGTTCTCAATGCAATTCGCTTTCTTCGTAGCGATCCAATAGCAAACATGGCTACGATTTTGATTAATTTTCAGCAAAAATAGTTTGCTTTACTTAGAAGTTTCAATATTTCGCCATTATATTTCTAAACCTAAAAAGATTTTTCGCCCGCTCAAAGAGTGCTTCAAAACCATTGTTAAGTTGGCGACGAAAATGTGACAATTTTTTGCTCAAGTAATATCTTGCAACCTAACCTAGCAACTTAGCGAGCGAAAATGACGTTTAGCGAGTATTTCGTTCGGTAACGCCTCTTAAAAAATTCTCGTTATTAATGCAAACGGAGAAATTTCTGCCATGTGCCAGGGCGGAGTATGAGATCGCGGGGCCCGGGGCAGATAAAAGTGCGGGGCCCTAAATTATGAAAGGCGAAAACAACTAATATCTTTTTGAATATTAAATGTTATTGACATCACAATATCAAATGGAAATTTTATAACATTTATCAAACTCAGGTTTGGGTCGCGCTCAAAAAGATATTAATGTTGACAACAAATTTTTATTTTGATTATTATTAACTTAGATCATAGAGGTTGAGTCTAATTTGATATTTT
Source organism: Trididemnum nubilum (assembly GCA_963965965.1). NCBI lineage: Eukaryota > Metazoa > Chordata > Ascidiacea > Aplousobranchia > Didemnidae > Trididemnum > Trididemnum nubilum. Next base: position 25,965,190 of record OZ014475.1, on the reverse strand, counting down.
GATTAATTGAAAAAAGCAAAATAAATTACTGCAGAAACAGCACGGGTGCAATATCATTATGCAATATCATAAATTACTGCAGAAACACCACTGCAGAAACAGCACGGGTGCAATATCATTTAGGATATGTGACGCGATGTCTTGTGAACTATTGAATTAGTTTTGCCTATAAAAAAAAATATTGTATTCGCACTGGGTGAATTGTTGATCTTTGTCCTTTAATCTCCCCCCCTCATTATCCACTTAGTCCCCTTGCCCATTTTATGTACTTAATTTTTTCATCCCTGTCTATTAGCCCACTTGGTCCACTGTCCAGAGTTAATTTTTTTTTCGGGTTACCTTGGTCACAATTGCGATTATGTTTCACAATCCTATTTTGATTTTAACTTTATGGGCTAGGTTACTCAGATTTTGAATTTCGATTTACAGGCAAGCTTAGTTTAGTTTTTGAATTTCGGTTTGCAGACAAGCTTAGTTTAGTTTTTGAATTTCGGTTTGAACGTCAGCTCTGCCGATGAGCGTTGGTATTACGCGAAACTCGAGTCCAGAGCAGTACGTGGGGAAAAAAAAAGTTTGGGTCTGCCTTTTTAGCAGCTGAAGTTACGAGATGAAGACGTTAGCCTATACCGATAGCTTGGTTATTCAAATTTACCGGTTGAGTTAGCCTAATTCAGGGATCAAAATTCTTTGCATTGTGTCGACTCCTCTTCACACTGATGATGAAGTCAGTTGACTTCGAAACACGGGAATGCTCCCGCGATAGGGGGCTCCGCCTCACCTGCGTCACTAGGGGTTGAAATGATTACCCATTTCGACGCGGAGACAGCATTAAGGTGTTGTCAAATGAAGTAGGATTGTAAGACGTGATGTCTCTGTGAACTATTAAATTAGTTCTGCCTATTTCACTTCAGGAATAATTTAACTTGCAAAATAAACTAATTTTGTTTAAAATTTACTTTGAAATAATTTAAAAAGGTCAAACATAGAATAAAATTTTCGCACTGTTTTATTAAAGGAGCAAATATAAACAACACAGAGAGTGCAACACAAAAAAAGCTAAGGCAAATAATGTATTTTACAACGGGTGTTTTCGGCATTTCTCTACAGCAAATTTATCATTAATATCCTCGAAGCTTATAGATTTTGTGAAACTCTTTTCGATGGCTAAAATACAGAAATCACAAACGTGATCCTGCGTCACAGATGAGCGCACGTTTGATTGTTTCTCTATTTGTTAAAACTCTGTAGAAATGTTCTTTTTTGACATAACGGTTAATGCCATCATCATACGTTCTTTCGGAATTAGTGAAACTGATATTTGTTTTCTGGTGTAGTCCGTTTTCAAAGATGTATTAGGCGGAAATCATCATCAATATTTTCCCACAAAGCTGGATCATTGCTATAGTTTTCAGTTACATTGGCAGATGTTTCCATTCTTTCATTTACATCATTCAGCCCTTTATTTTCAGATTCAGTACGTAAAGCAGTGTCAAAAGTTTGCTCTGCTTTACTCTAAAGGTTCATAGCTTCTACGGCTTAACCATCATAGCTCAAAAATTGAAGGGATGTAGGATAAGCTAACTACTCGTTTACATTAGGAAAGAACTGACTTATTTTCTTACACTTGCTTTCAACTTCTTTCGATTTAGTCTCTCTTTCTCCTTTCTTTGACGTTTTTGGCTTCCACACTCTCATATTTTCGGCCTTAGTCACGAATTCTTCCAGTCATAAGCGCTTTTAAATTTGAAACACTCTGCAGTGGTCACGGAAACTGAACTATCTTAATCTCTTCAAATTAACTTTAAAGTATTGTTATACGAATAAATAACGACAAGTTTCTGTAATTCCAAAAATTTGGCTAATTTTGGCTCAAGTGCGAAGAACCGACACCCCGAATCCTTGAAGCCATCAGTCATATTTTCAAATTTCTAACTTCACATTTTCATATATTCATAATTTCAAAGCCATCAGTCATATTCTTACTAGTTATACTTTATCATCTATAACTTATTAAGTTTCCAACGACTCTAGATATAGCTTGTAATGAAATAGATTATAAATTTATTACATATTTTTGAAATGAAATAGCATGTAAACTTCCTCAAACTCAGATTTGTCTGCAGTCTGCACGCTGCTAGATGTAGGCCAGAAAGCCGAAGATTTTTGAAACATTCGACAGTCGTTCGCGGCCATCAATATAATGTTGTTATACCAGTCTGTGCTATGACGTTACAGTTACTTTGTCATTGAAAGTCTGTTCTAAATTGTTTTTCGTACAGGTTATTACTGTACCGGTACGTAAATATTTTGATTTCTCAGTTCAAGTTTGCTAGTAAACCGGCCAGTTGGTTGAGCTGTAATGCGTTCGTCTCTGAAGCGGGAGGTCTGAGGTTCAAGTCTCGGACGGTCAAATCGACGCAGTGTTGCCAACGACTCGCCGCCATTGCAACATTTCTTCAAAAGCAGCTGTGTTGCCCATAGGCGCAATGACGCGGAGATAGACCCCGCAACTCGTGACACGCTTCGCCGTAATACAGCGAGTGTAATGAAAGATTTGATTTGAGTTGAAGTTTGCTAGTAATGTACGTTATGAGACTTTAAATTTATTTCAATTTAATTCAATAGTTATGCGATAAAAATTAGTAAAAGCGCGGGGCCCCCAAAAGTGCGGGGCCCGGGGCAACTACCCAGTTTGCCCATTGCTAAATCCGGCTCTGGTCATGTTGGCCCAGATCTGCACCTGTCTAAAACGCATTTATAAGATTTTGAGAGATTCATACTTGATGAATAAGAAAGTAACTTAAAGAAAGCGAATTTGTGAAAAAAAAAATGCTTGCAACTTTCTGCAAAACACAACAGTAATTTCACAATAAGCTTCCATTTTTTCACAGAGTTGTTCATAATCTATATATATACTCGACCATCATTCCTACGAATCTCGTTTATCCGAATTTTTGTTCATCCAGACAACGTCTGAACGGCCTACAAATCTTATGATTGCAGAAAAAATTTTGTGGTTTTGTGGTGGCGTTAAGGATTTTAGCGTCAGCTTGGAGGTCTTGTTCTAGAAATAACAAGCTATTTAATTCTTGTAAATACTGTAGTGATTATGCATTGTACCAGCAGTTGCTAAGGAATAAGGACAGCGGCTTTATTTTAATTGCATAACATAAATACATTGCATAACGCTATTTTAGTTGCGTAACATTTGTGTTTTCCAAATCTTTTCATTGTTTGGACAAGTTCCTTCTCCATCTATTCCAGAAAAGCGAGGGTCAATTAGTATGTTATCTTTCTGCCAATTTTTTTATCAAAAACCGTTGTGATTTTAACATTTTTCAAATTTGAATGCAATTTTTCCGGACCGATTTTATCAGCTTGCATTTCCGCAATTTAATCCAGAAGTTAATGAGTTAACGACGAGTTGAAGATATTTTTGAACCTTGCACGTGCAAAGTTCTTAATAAGTAGTTCAAAAATATGCTGGCATCGTACATTACCACCTGCTGCTGTTGCCAATGAATAAGGATTTATGTAAAGTCAAATTTTCGCGTCAAAAAGAGAATAAAGCCATAATTATGTTCATACCTATACATGATAGTTTATTTGCAGAAAAAATTAAACCTATCAAAATTAAGCAATATATGATCGAGTATCACTTTAAAAGCAGCAATAGAGTATCACGATAAAATATTTCGCTTCACTGAAATCTGCCACAAACATTTGACAATTTTTTCTTGTTTGCATGATTATTTCGTGTGATTTTGCATCGCTGTATGCTATAGCATACTTCAACCTATCACAAAAAAAAACAAACAAGCAAATATTATTTTAATATTCCCTTCTGCGTTAGTTTTCAATACTGTTTATCATTTATCCAGCATAATTATACATACAAAAGGCTAGTAATTTTGTTAAATCTTCAAAAAAGATGCCATGCCTACCGAGTTACATGAAAACTAACAGGTATACAATATCAAGCCATTTAAAGTTGAAACATCACGTTGCTGCAAGGGTTTTTGCCAACAGCGTTGCTGCAAAGATAAAAGGCGTCGATGTCACGACAATCCTACGTGCACGACCTGCTGGGTTCAACCCACATCTGGTCAGATGGTTGGTCCTTGAATTTGGCGCTTTTTGAATAAGATGAAAGTACTTCAACATGGTAACTTAAACAAGCAGAAAATTTACATAAAAGAAGTTAAACGTCAACCCCTGAACTTGAAAATGGTCTACTCCAAAACGGATACGGAAAGATAGCGCAAACAATGCTTCCTCGCGACAGAAGAATAAAAGTGCATCAACCAATAATCTATCAACTAATCTCATATCAATAGCTAAACTTAATTTGCAGTGACCGCTCACAGTACAAGCTAGTGTTAACATAGTACGTAAAATAAACACACACACTTTTGGTGTTTCTGCCCATGGACTTGTATTTTTAGTCTTTATTTGTAAAGCTTTCTTAATTGTCAGTTACTTCTTCTTTTTCCTCAAAAAAAAAAAAAAAAAAGAGCAAAAAAAAGAAAAATAATGGAATAAAGTGGAAACTTATTGCTCTGGTAGTCTTGTTTTTGACAATAATTTGTCGTTTGATGATGGTATTGGTTTCCTTTTTTGGAAGTGATACCTTCAAATGACCTATTTTAATTTTTTCTGCAACGACACTCTGAAGAGGTGTCGGCGCGTGACACTTGATCGTGCCTCTTTAATACTGAGGCTCCATGCTTTTTGGGACAATCCATGCTTAATAATAAAGAAATTAATGCCAATTTTAACCTATACGTGAGCAGCCAATGAACCTATGTTAAGTTGTGATCATTGTAATGCTAGACTCGACAAAGTAGCCGCATCAACCTTAATAAAGAACAATTTATCTTTTCTCGAAGGACTATTTACATGCAAAAAGTAGAAAAAAAAACGTTTATTTTCAAAAATCTGCACCATTGTTCATTTTGAAATGATCCAACGTGTCCTAGATCCTTGAGAAAAAATTAAAGGGTTATAGATATAGTTGATAATGAAGATTGCAGAATATTTTATTGGTGATTAGCGCTTTTACAAGATCAATGTTTAGCGTGGTTCTTATTTCCGGTGCCTGCTTTGCTAAGTCAGGCCAAAACAGTGCCAAATTCCAAATGAATCGAGTTAATCAAAGAATTAATACGCAGGCGATGTTGTTAAGGTGGTATCTAAACTCCTTATTTAGCTCTGTTCTTTCGTAATTTGGCACTTTTTTTGGGATGAATAAGCAATAAACAGGCAGCGAAACCAAGAGCCGGGTCCGAAAAGTGGACTTGAAAAAACTCTAAATATACTCTACTAGCGAAGCTGCATTGCTTAGATCACAACCATTTAGTCTTTTTACATGCGGTTATTCCAAACAGGCAGAGTAGGCAAAATAAGTTACGGTTTACGTTACGGGGATCGTTCAAAATTTGGTTCACTTAGATCAGTCATCGCTTACCATGATTTCAGCATTGTAATGTAGCAATCATGACGAATTCTAGCTCGCCACAGGGTTAGGGCTGGCCGTGCCGTTGGCGTTAATTTTGCCTACTATGCTTACTATGTTTTTTAGAACATCCCTTTCACATGAAGTTCTGTAATGTCTTTTTTGAAACCAACTAACACCATATCGTCATAGACTTGCTGCTATCACCTTGCAAAGATTGTGTTAAAAAAATAACCACCTAATATAGGCTTTCAAAGCAACCTTGATTTTTTGTATGAAAAACATTGCCGTATTCAATATTTTATGACAAAGCAGCATTTTTGGAAAGCATTTCTTTCATTAATTGTTAATAATAAGTAGAACCAGGGTATATGGTAGATGACACGAAGCATAAATTACATCCTCGTGGAAAAACTCGAATCTTAGATTTCGAAGATGATCACGCTGGATAATCACGATCGAAAATAATGTTACATCAGCCAAATAAAATCGAGTTTTAGGTACAATATTACAATCCAAAATTGATCTTTCAAAACTAAGGAAAACTATAAATTGCTACATTATTTTGATGAGTTTTCTTTTTTTTTTTGAAAAAAGAATAACCAGAAAACAAAATGATGCTTTATTACAGGCAAGAAAAAAAAAATTTTTTTATGCTTCTCACAGTTTTTCAACAGTACTGTTCCTGTCTAATTTTGGGGCGCTGATTTCAAAAATATTATTAGTTTTTTTCTGTGAGGTCTAGTTTTTTAGTTATTTGTTTTACGATTGTATCCTGACAACATGTAGTAGTAGCGATTTTTACATTTGCATTTTGCCAAAATGACCTCAAAAACATTTGCTTTGATCGCCTTTTCTTTTCTCGTGATCAATCAATGCTATAAGAACTTCGTTACGATATCTTATCAATGTATGTTAATAGTTACAAATCTTTGTGATGTACTGTCATGGGTTTGGCTCCTCTCTTTGATAAAAGATTTCGTTATTGTTTTTTTTTTTTAAACTGGCAATGAAAATAGAGAAAGCGATAGCAGCTCTTAATCCGAGAAACTGATACCAGCTCAGGAGAATCAAATGATTTTTCTTGAACATCAAAAAGTTCTACAAGCATTGTGGCTATGTTTGTGGAAGAACCACATTCATCACAAGCATTCCTAACTCCACACCTATTGAACCAAAATGATCCAAACAATTTAGTTAGAGATTCGGAACTATAACCCCAAAAATTCAGAGCTTCTTGCTTCTAGATAAAAAAGTGGAACATGCTGCAACAAGGCTGTTAAATGTGCATATATTTTCATTCGCTGCATACCAAGCTTCAGAATTGCTTCTCGGTACATACTAGCGTGAGCGATTGCAGTAATATCAATGACATGTTTCACGGTCTTAGATCTGAGCACAATCTTGACGGCTGGAGACTGTTCATTGATTCAAGTAAAGCAAGTATGAGGTTGTTCTGGTCCATAAAGGAAATCATTTGTCGATGGCTCCAATATAGCACATGCCTCTGGATTAAAAGAAACTTATGAAATAATGGAATTGATTTTGCATTTGATTAAGTATTCAGCCTATAACTTGAATATTTATAGATATCTCAAAGTGATTGGCCTTCTACTTGGTTTACAAATGGGTTATACCAAGCACCAATGCTTCTTGTGTCTTTGGAACAGCCGAGATGATGAACAGCACTATATTTGAAAAGATTGGCAATCACGTGAAGAGTTCTTTTAGCAAGATTTATCATGCTTCTTTACTTGATTCTATCAAAGAGTTTACGCCAATCCATATCAAGTTAGGACTCTTGAAAAACTTATTGAATCAATGGATTGAAATGGCAATGGATTTAATGGTACCTGCATCAGTGATTTTCTACCAAATCTGCTTCCAAAATAACAGCTGGAATTTTCTTCGTAACAGAAATTTGGAAGCTAATAAATGAAAAAAGATTTGGTGAAAGGCCAAGCTCATCAGAAAAAGAAGCAATGTATCAATTTTTCTTGGTGATTAAAACTTTTTTAAGCAACAAATCTTCTTCCTGATCAGCATTGTATAAGATTTTCTACGCAGCAAGAAAAGTCTTTGTGCAAGAACATAACTGAAAAATCATTTTCTTCTTTTCCATCCAGGATTTCTTCCCCTCTAACATTAGGAACAATTTTATTAAAAAATTAAGAAGTGGAAGATCGCTATCTGGGAAGAATAGCTCGGACTGTGACGTCAGATTATGTGCTGCTGTTTTTTCAGCAAAAAAGTGGTGCCAAGCATATTGTGAAAATCCAGCAAAGAGCGCAAAATATTTTAAAGTGTTAACTGCAACACTTGGTTGATTTTTTTTGGGGGAGGGAGAGTTAAACTCAAAAATCTTTCAAACTACCATAGCCGAAATTGTTGTGACCAGTAACGTAGCCAGGGGGGGGGGGGGGGCGGGGGACTCGAGCCCCCCCATTTGCTTGTGAAGTATGCAAAATCGCACGTGTTTGGTGCTTTTGAGGTCGATTTTTGGTAAAAAATTGAAAACATCCCCCCAAAGGAAATTGGGTGCAGAAGTTGTGAAGTACATGTCGTGATTCGGCCTGAAAAAGCGTTTGAATATCCGCTTCTGGCCGAAAAATCCGCCTAAATTTCGGTGAAGACCTTTTTTTTTATTTTTTATTTGGAGATAATCTGTTTTTGGGCTGAAAAAGCGTTTGAATTTCCGATTTTGGCCGAAAAATCAGTCTCCATTTTGGTGAAGACCTTTTTTTTTTGGAGACCACCTGTTTTTGGGCTGAAAAAACGTTTGAATTTCCGAGCTTTCCGAGAAATTTCGTCTCAATTTTCGAACAAACCGTGTGATTCTGATTCATGAACAATGAAAATTCGGGTCAAGGTCGTTTGCTCTTTTCTCACTCTTTCAAAAAAGCCCCCCTCTTTTCCAAATACCGGCTACGCGCCTGGTTGTGACATCTGATTGTTAACGATACATCAAAAACGTTTCTTATGTATTAAGATGGTAAAGTTACAATGATTATTATGTCAAACATTATGCATGATTTCATTGCAATTACTCAAATAACTAAAAAACCTGACTTGCTAGCACAAAAACAAAAGGCAGATTTGAAATCGGCGCCCCACATATACTTCAAAGTATTTTTTCACTTCAAAGGAGCAAAATTTTTGTTGCCCAGAGTTATATTTCAATACACTGAGCCAGAGTTGTAATGGGGCCAAGTAGTTTAGGCCCGAACCCGGTCCGAGCCCGAAAATTAATTTGAAGCCAAAATCATGCCCGAAAAATCCGAAAGTTAAATTAGGTTTGAAGAATTTAGCAATGTTGCCAAGTTATTTTGATTATATTTTTGTGCACCTAAGACAAAAATCACGTCTCAGGCCCGACTTAAGCCCGAAATTTTGGTCAACCCTATGCCCGAACCCGACCCGATCCCGAACCCGACCCGAAAAGCCCGGCCCGACCTACAACTCTGCACTGTGCTGTTTTGCAATATATTGTGGTCGAAGACATTATCCGTTTCAATCTTATCAAATTGATTTGATTTTGTGCATAAACACTATGCAATATGCTTTAGGAACAACAAGTTCGAAGCTCTATTAAGCAGCATACATTTTAAGCTTGTCTTAACACATTTTACATTTTAAGCAGCAAATATCACGCTTCACGTTCAATTTAACAGAAAGATTTGAAATTGCATTTCAAGCTAAGTAATATTAATTAATGCGATAATACTGTTTTGAATAATTAAACATTAAGTTATGGTACAGCACAACCAATACCGTCCTATTTAATATGCTTGATCAATAAGGCCCCTCTCCTAGCACTATCTAATTCAACCATTCTCAGGAGCCAGCATCATATACAATACAATTTATTTGGGAGAAAATTACTTTCGTCCAAATAACGAAAATTTAATATCTGTTACTATCCAAGTTTAGAATCTCTATTTAAACTCAAAGTAAAATTTTGTCTTGTCTCTGTACTACATTTCAGTGCTCATCAATCCCAATATTTAAAATTTGAGCAACATTTTGATCTCTTGTTAGACTGTCTTGTTTAGTAAACTTTGTATTCCAATATAAGTGTAGCTAAACAAAAAAACACACACACGCACACACACACACCCCAAAAAAGTTTAAGTATACATGTAATAAAATTTTAGTTGTATAACGCTGCTGAAAGTCTGTTGTGTCTTGTAGCCCGAATCAGAACGTTGTTGCAATTGAAATAGAAACACAGAGACAGAAATCTTTCTTTTAATCAAGCCAAACAACAAATTTACAACCCCATACAATCACTAACTGGAGGATTTAATAACAATTCGTTATTGATTGTTTCAAATTTGAGAAAAAAAAACTTTCGGTTTAAAATCGCATTTCAAATTTTGGCACAAATGCATTTAATTGCTATTGCCTAGTTACTGACAATTGAAACTTTTACTGTTACTAATTCGATTTTTGCAATATACAGCAAGATAATTTTGCGGTATACCAAATCATCAAAGTACTGTTCAAGACAATGCATTGACAATGACGCCATATAGGTTTTTTCGAGGTAATGTAAACATCCGAAAATTACATGCTATTTTTTACCTTTATAACTTTAATAGAGGAATAAAGTGTTTAGAATATTTTGCAGGTCTTCAAAAAATGCTAAATCACATAAGTAGACAAAGGCCTACCAACATTTGACATTTAGGTCAGTTAAGTAAAAAATACCTGGTGCATAATTGACTTTATGCAAGAAGCCGTAAAACTGTAGATTACCTAGAAAGGAGGAAAAGAGCTAATCTTTAGTTAGAAGTATACAAGGTATAAAACAGAAAATCGTGTTACGGTGACATCTAGATCAAAATAGTTTTCAGTTTGCATGTCGTTGTTTTGTAAAAGGACATTACAAGTTTAGATCTTAAGATGCAAGGTTACAAGACAAAATAACATGGACTTGATCGATTTCTTGCTCTCACAAAGTTGCTAAGCAGAAATTTGTAAGACTTATAACCGGTTATTAAATCCACAAAAGTGTTCCAAAAGGCATTGCAATCTTCTTTAGGGAGACAGTCAGACTCAAATTATTATGTCGTAAAAAATATGTTTAACTTTTCAAAGCAATCAGTGTATTGTTAGGGTTTAGTGCTGTTCTGCAGAACCTTCAAAAAACTGAGAAAAGGAAACGTTTTGTTCGATATTAATCGTATTCAGAATAGCAAAAACTTGCAAGATTTGTAGCAAAGCCCCATTTCACCTATCATCAGAGGTGATCTTACTGTTGACGTTGCAATTTGCAATACCATGTTAGCACTTAGCAGGTTTATGCAGATTATAATTTGGCCACATGAATTGGCAAGGCTAACTGAGCGCTAATCAGGAAGATAAAAAAAGATATCCAGTTTTTTTTTGGGTACTGTCGGAAAGTTTTATAGCCTATTGTCGATACCAACAGGAAGTCACGAAAGAAGGGTACATTACTTCCCCGTACATTGGCTGCCGGTTAAATGATAAGTAGACTTCAATTAGTGAGCTAATAATTCTTAAAGTTTTTTTATAGTATGCTAAATGTGCCAAATCGGATGTCTTTGTACGCGATTCTTTCATGAATCCTAATTTCCAGCCAAAAGCATGGTCCTGCAAGTGTCATTAAATAACCTGAACTTCAATTAATGTCGTTTCATGTTACACATAATAATTTTAAGGTCGCTTTTGAGTCATTTCCTTGGAATCAATGTAAAACAGGCTGCAATTGGGCTGCGAAATACGTCACGATCTTTGCAAATCTATCTGAAACCATTTCTTTGCCGACATGTTCAATAAATTTTGACAACGTTGCAAATACTAAAGCATCTTAGGTGAAATTTTTTAGCATAGCTGCACAACATTAATCAGTCATATTAAAAAAAATCGAGTTTATCATGCTAACCATGATAGTAAAATGATAATTTTCATGATCCAAGATTTGTTATGCAACAATTCAGTTGATTACAAAAGAACGCTTAATTTTTCCTTAAACAAAACACCACTTTATGCAAAAATGCTAAACGGTGCAATTACCGTGTTTCCATGACCTACTTATGGTTACGCTTTATGACGTCAATAGGAGAACATTTCAATTTGTAAACAGAACGTTTTCTCCAAAAACATCATCATAAAGCTTAGTTTTAAGTGGGAGATGAAAACGTGGTAAATGTGGCACAACATGAATTGTGATGTGGTAATTAAGCTTTTCACGACAGAACTAATACAAAATTTTGATGCGACAACCAAACTGCCGAACAATGAAGCTAATGATTTTACAGCTGAGACTCGTACCATCCAGCAACCTTTTTTCACCTTTCGAAAGGTTGTTAGCAAACTGCACAAATGTTGTTGCGTGCCATCACTGACATTTTTGTTCTTTTTAAACTAAATTTCAACATACCACAAGATTCTGTGAAAACCTAACTACAGTAGCGTAGAGTTCCTTTTGAGACTCCATTAATTTAGGGTTATCATAAGCCATAGGCGTAGCCAGGATTTTTGATTGGGGGAGGGTCCAAATTACAAATCACATGCAATGACGTCATCAGAAACTTCGAAAAAGGAATTTTTGTGGGGGCAAAAGTATCGTCAAATGGAAGATTAGAAGTCGTGGCCTGGTGTTGGCACGTAACTAGGAACTCGTTCAAAGGGGAGGGCTTAAGCCAATAGTTAGAATGCGAAAATGTCTAAGTTTGCAGGCGTGCTTGAGTAAAGAAGTGTACTGTAATTCCAACGTATCACAGACGATGGCTATGGAGGTCTTGGGGCGAAGCATCCAGCCGCTGGGTGATTTTTGTAATTTTTTGAAAAAAAAAGTTGTTTTAACACCATTGGATAACATTTCGCACGTATCCACAGCCACATTTGAAAGTACTAGATTTTTAACATTTAAAAGCCAATTGAAAAAATTGAGTTGTTCAGTCCTTCTTTGGTTTGCAATTTAAGTCCATAACACGTTTAAAATCTTGCATTTTGGTGTTAAATTTTGCAAGTGACTTGGTCCAGGTAGGGGGAAGTAAAGTGCATTGCCTCCTGCAATATTTAAGCAGTGAATAACAATTCACTCGAAAATTTTCCTTAGAGATTATTGTTTTATGATGAAAACAACCAGTTATAGGAGTACATATACGGCCAGGGGGACAGGCCCTCTCAATTCAAAATTTTGTTCAATGAGCGTTCCCCATACTGTAGCTAATTTTTTTCAAAAGTATTTTGTTGCATAAAAACTGGCCTGGTGGAGGAAAATTGTTATTGAAAAATGTACAAAAGATAGTTACGCCTACCAATCATTTTATTGCCTGGGCCGGATTTACATTGAGTTGGACTCTGCACTTTGGGATTTTCGCTATAGTTTCCTGCCGTATATAGGTGAAGAAAAGTCTTATATGAGCGCGGGGCCCCTAGCACTGGGCCATCTGTTAAATCCGTCCCTGGTTATTGCATTACGTTCATAAAAAGGTTACGTGAGGGCTTGAGTTAGCAACTTTTAGGATAAAAACCCTTAATTTCACTCGGGTTATGCGTTTAAATTGGTTGGCAAACATCAAATTGAGGGGTCTGGGCCCCCTGGATCAATATTATTGTTGGGGGCCCATTTAAATTGGGGGCTATTTAAATGTTATTGTAGTGAGCCCATTTAAATTGGTTGGCAAAAATTAAATTGAGGGCCCCGGGCCCGCTTGGTAAATATTATTGTTGGGGGCCTATTTAAATTAGGGGCCATTTAATTAAATATTGTTGTAGGGGCCCATTTAAATTGAGGGCCATTTAGATATTATTGTGGGGGGCTCATTTAAATTGGTTCTGAAAAATTAAATTGAAGGGGCCCCGGGCCCCCTGGATCAATATTATTGTTGGGGGTCCATTTAAATAGTATTGTAAGGGGCCTTATTTAAATTGGTGGTCAAAAATTAAAATGAGGGCCCCGGGCCCCCTGGATTAACATTTTTGTTAATTACTGTTGTATGCGTGTACTGTTGTACGCGAAGATGCTAAAAGAAACTAAAACAGAAGAAACAATAGTATTTTCTGTGACGTTTTTATCATTGATAGCATTTCAATTGGGGGGCCCGGGCACCCTGGCCCCCTTCTGGCTACGCCTATGCCATAAGTCCTGTTTTTGGAGGACATGTCCTCCTTTTTAATGAAAAATAATTTGTCCTTCGAGGACGTTAAAAAATGCCCAAATGTCCTCCTTTTCGGCATTTTGAACAGATAAAACATGTCCACTCACGCAGCCTTTTAGTATATAAATATATCATCAATTAGATCATTAAAAGTACGTCTATATATCGCGGACACGCTATAGCTTTTGTCTTACCAGGTTACTCTTGGACAGTCGGGGGTGTTTATGACGCAATAAATATCTGATTCGATAATCAATTATGATGCAATTGTGGCAGCCACTTTACTGTAAGTTTAAGCTTTGTTAAGACATCCAGATCCAGTTAAGTGTTAACTGGCCTATTTTAACACGTGCAGTACTATTGAATTGTTTAGCGAGCTGTTAAAAATCACATAGTTTTGCTTCAGCATTACACGAGGTGTGTTTGAAAAGTAGCGGGACTTGTTTTATAAATGTTTTATTTTATTTCACAAGAAAATTTTACAACATGTCGCCTTCAAAGTAATCTCCTTGGGCTCGAATGCTTTTTTCCAATCTCCTTTGCCACGTTTCCACGCACTCCTGGAAGAATTCCTCCGGGATCGCTCGGAGCTCTATCGTCACGGCTGTTTAAATGGCTTCTGAATCTTGAAAACGAGTTCCTTAGATGATTTTCTTGAGTTTGGGAAACAAAAAGAAATCACAAGGGGCCAAATCTGGAGAGTAGGGTGGTTGCTCCAGTACAGCAATGTTAATTTTGGCAAGAAAGTCCCGAATTCCCAAGGCATTATGAGCTGGAGCATTGTCATTATGAAGCACCTTGGTACCATTTTTGCACAGATCTTCCTCATCCCAAGATCTTCCGTAATGATTCCCATACCCTCTCACTATTCATACCCAGCTCATCTGCTATCCTTCTAACAGTTAGACGGCGATCTCTTCGCACCTTTTGTCTCACACGCTCAACATTTTCATCTGTTCTGCTTGTGAATGGCCTCCCACTTCTGTGATCATCTTCCACCTCCTCTCTTCACTCTTTGAACGTCTTTTGCCACTCAAAAAGACGAGTTCTTGACATCGTGTCATCACCATAGACTTCTTGAAGCAAGTTTAGTGCTTCAGTTGGAGTTTTTCCAAGGCGGACAAGAAATTTCAGGTTGATTCGTTGTTCGGCGCTCATCCTTCGCACCAAAAAAAAGCCAAAAATTCTTAATTTTATCAAATTTTCACAAAACGGTCACAAAGAAAATGCCTTGACAGAAAACCGTGCAAAATAGAATGTAGTTGTCACAGAATGCTGAAATTTGGTTTTCGAAACCATAGGACATTGTGACATAGAAAGCAATGCTTTTTTCTCTGCGGTAAAAGTTGTTCGTGCAGCGTGAACAGTCCCGTTACTTTTCAAACACACCTCGTATGTAGCTCATAACGCTAATGTGGAACGTATTTTTTCCTTGATGCAGCCACAATGGTCAAAAGAAAGAGAGCGATTTCTTTTTGATTCAGTTGCAAGCATCTTTAAGTTGGTGTACAATTTCAATAAAGTTACGTGCAACCAGTTTTACAACGTTGTTAAAGCTGATTCTACACTACTTAAGAAAGTTAAGGAAACGGCCAAATACTCGTGGGCTAAATCGAAAAATTAAATGTAATAACAGTTTGACCTATAGCTAAAATAATAGTTGCTTTTGTTTGTCTTTTGCCGTATAGGCGATGCAGAACAACTAGCTGTCAATAAATTTCATTAAAAAGGTGTTCTCCTTTATGGTGATGAAAATATGGTAACTCTACATTAATCATATTCTTAGAGATGAACAAAATGCCTCAAATGAATAATCAAGATAGTCTAGTCGTCACATAAATTTTTCTCACAGTCTGCAGTATTTATTGCATTTACCACGTCTCCCCATGTTCCACGACTAAGCATTATGACGTGTTTACTTATTTACATTTTCTCCTACTGACGTCATAAAGCGTAACCAAAAGACGTGGAACATAAATCGGAAAGGCGAGGTCTGCTCTGGAAATTTATGGTCTGTTTGGTGAAACGTACCAAAAAAATTTCCAAAATTTACCACTTAGACTATTCACAGCTAGAATTAGAGATTTATTTCTCCACCGAAAATGCACCGAAACTATTTATCAAAATTATTTTTGAAAATTTTTGATGGAAACAAGGCTTAAATAATTTCGTTTCGTGAATAACCGACCCGCCGCGATAACGTAACTTCCTATCACACCATTACGAAGGCATTTTATAGGATGAAACTAAATAAATCTTTTTTTCTTGCTTAAAAGGGTGGCCGTACAAGGTAATTTTTCTCTAAGTTTTCAAATTTCAATATTTGCATTGTTTAAAGGAGTATTGTAAACTAAACCTAGGTAAGATGCTTTCAAGCGTCAAAATTGAACAAAGTTTATAAAACATCTCACATGAGCCTTGTAACAGACAAAAATTGAACAAAAATTACATAAACACCGTGCTGTTTTGCTAAGTTTAATTTTTTATTCGTGGTAAAGCTTGACAGTTTAATAATAATGTTTTACGGCGATTTTCTTTGCCTAAGAGCTATAACTATATAAAGCTTTGGATTTTGACTTCATTATGTTAGATGTAAATAAAAAGGGCTGAGGCAACCAGTCCCCAATATGCTACAATCATTCATAACTTGTAAAACCAGAGTATTCATTTACTGTAAAGGTTTGACATTGCGATCAAAAGAGCGCTCAGTGGGCGAGTAGGAGTCTCCAATCTCTAGTTTACTGCAATTTGAGTTATAACAACAGTACTGTATGCAAACGACCAATGTCATAGGTTTCATAAATATTTCAAACCACTTCAACGAAGCATTTTGAAGGAGACAATGTAGAGCACCACCAAATCGTTTCTATCACGTCTTTCATAAATTCGTCTCTGACTTGATATGTAAACAAGGTTCGCGGTAGCGTAAGAAACAAAGTAATTAACTTATCTTTAACAAATAACGTAATTTATGCAATCGGTTTTAGTATTCCATTTTTGTAGAACATGCATATATATAAATATATTTCGATATCACATTTCCTTTCATCTTTCGCCAAATCGTTTTCCGTTGCAGCAGCATTTTTTTTCGGTTTAAAAATGCGCAAAATTTATGCTTATCAAGAATTTTCCAAATTTTCTATGACTGATTGAACAAATTTAACAATTAACAAATTTTCTGGAAGAACAACGTTGCTTCGAACTTCCTAATGCTGACGTAGTTTTTTCGGAATCTTATTTGTCATTTCGAATTAATTCACTGACTTTACGAGTTAACAAATTAATCAAAAAGCTGAAAAAAAAATTGAACGCTTAAACGTTTTTTGAAGTTACATTTTTTTTACGATGTAAATTTGGTTTTATTATTAAATATCATTTTATCACATTGAACTACTCGTAAAAATATTAAGTAGCATTTGTGGTTCGAAATTTGACGAAATTCGAAATTGTCTGTAGATCTGCCTATATACAATAAATTTGATTTGAGATTTGTGCTTTTCATTTGTTTATGTTTTAATTAATAAATTTTGCTCTTTTCTAATACGACGCAGCACATCTGTTCATTCTTTTTTTAATGTGCTAATTATTATGTATTATTTTAGCTATGGTAACAGATAGTTACTGTAACAGTATTAAGAGTTTTAAGGGTCAGAAAATTTCGACGTGTTAATGATACCACTTTTCTAATCCAATATTTTTGTACCTGTGCCGCATTTTGTGCAATGACTGGAAAAAATCGGATAGGCATTTAACGCTTTAGGCCTGCCAAAAACATTGTTACCAAAACAAATTGAAAAAGTTGCCATAAGGTTTAGACAACATACAGATGTACTGTAGTTCCTTGCGGTTTCGTTTTTGCTTGTATATAAAGTCAGCCATTTTGTACAAAAACTACATGCATTTATGTTTGAACAAACCAACATATTTTCCCATTAAAATGTGCTTAAACATGTTAACATGCTTTAAATTTCCAAGATTCTGCACCTTAATGCATGACATGAGTAAGGTAACGTATTTCAAACAGACGACAGTATCGTCTGCTACAAAGTTCGAGATTTCTTAAAAAAAACTCCAGCATTTCATTTTAAGAGGACTCATTAAGCTTTGTGCCAAAATCTATTTCGGCGTTTTCTTTAGATATTTCGGATATGTGTAATAGCATGCAACTCTTTGAAATCTGTTATGTCATGCGTTAATATGCAGTATAAGCACTTCATTTAATGTTAAGTGCCACAACTGCTATAAAAAATGTCAAAATATTCCATTGGCGATTCAAATACATTATTGCTAAGAAATTTTAAATACATGTTTAGAAAACCACAATGTTACTTTTTTAAAGACTTAAACTTTGACGATTTACACAAAGGCTATATCTTTTGAAATTTATTTGTTAAAAAGCGATGGTTACATTTGCCCATAGAATTACTTAGTTAACCAAACATGTGCAACTTTGTAATGCGTTTCTTGCTAGAGAACGTTGCTTTTATCTGCCATTTTGCAGGCAAAAAGTTCTTTCTTCAGTAATGCATACACTTTTGCTCCGCATAAATTATTAAGATGCTTTTCAAAAAAGTTTCCATTCCTTAATGTATGACTTAAAATATTATAATGCTGATGGGCTTATGTTTAAATTAGTACAATTCTTTCGATCATAAGATTAATAATTGTTTTTTGCTATTCCAAATAATATGAAGCTACTGTATAAGATTGTTATATTGCTTTAAGAAATATTGTCACGTCAATTGAACTGGTAACTACGTTTTAAACTATATCACGAAAAAGTTAAAAAAAAAATTCAACATGTAAGCCACAGTAACTTTTTTCCAATTACCAAAAAGCTTAGAAAAATATTTCAAAATAATTTAAACGACTATCATTATTATAGTGGTTATTTGACCTCTTTTAGGATTTTTTGATGATATACTCGGGAGCAATTGCATTGTCCGGTTACACTCTGCATGTTAAAGCCAACAAAAAGCTTATTATTTTCTTTTAGATTAAGTTAGTTATTTTCTTGTTTCATTACTGTAACATCAAGCAAATCGTATATAACAGATGTAATACTTAATGTCTCAGTGAACTATTAAATTAGTTCTACCTATTTTATTTCAGAAATAGTTTAAAATTTTAATGTTAGTTACAATGATTATAGAGAATTCAATACACTGTATAAATTCTTTACAATTATTTAAATTCTTAACACTTATATAAATTCTTTACACTGTATCCATTCTTTACTATTATAGAAATTCTTTATAATTATAAAATAAAGTATTTCTTTACACTGTATATATTCTTCACAATTATAAATAATTGCAGAGTCTAACTGATGGAAAGAAAGTGCACAGTAGCAGGTTTACAGATTGCATATTACAGCACAGTAGTAACAAGTCACAATTTAAAAGTTAAAAAACCGTAAATGCTGTTTTACTCGTTTTCGGGATCATCAAAGGCGTCTACCACAGACAAAGCTAAATTAAAATCAGGCCAGGAGCTATAATTTTTTTTAAGTTTTAAATTCTGCTTTTTTTTTGGCAGAAACCCTTGATAATTGCGAAAACAGGTGAATCAGTATGTAGGGCTTTAAATTTTTAATTTCTGTACTGTGACGTGTACTGTCATATGGTATAATATCATAAATAGTGTTTTCAGAGGAAAATTTGTACTGTTGTTTTATTAAATATTTTAAACACAAAATGATCGGAATTCTGACAGCGTTTTGTTTAAGTCTAGAGCATAGCCTACCCTTATAATGATGCCTCAAGCTAAAAAAACTTCCAAAAACGTTGATAAAATTTGATTTTGACGTTTTACCAAAAGTCACATAAAAGAATTAACTAAAGCTGCTTTGTCCGCTGCTTGACAACGTTTTTCTGATTAGGCGATAAGATAAACTATCTTCCACCGAAATACAACAAATTGTTTTAATGCAGATAGAATTTCCTTCTTTCCTCTTGTTCATAATTGCGCTTTAGCTGTTATGTCGTGTCTTGCACTTCAAGGTATTTGTTTTATAATGTTTACATTTATATCAGTTACTAAACATAAAAAGTTCGCTGTGCCAGCGAAAAAATGTAGATCAAAAAATTCTTTTTCTTTGCAGCACTTTAGCATTATTATAAAGAAGTAAACGCGATAAAATGAGTTTAAGCTTAAGTCCAACTTGAGTAGAACTTCAAAAGTCGGCAAAAGTTTAGAGGCAGAAATTTCGATATAAAATGGACTTCATAATAATTTAGTTGTGATGTTTTGACATTTGCTGGCCAGAGCTTTAATGTTTTAACGTTTGCGTGCTATCTAGCCTAAAGGCTACCAGTGCGGAAGCCTGGGGAAGAGTCACCAGAACGGCGACTACTTAAAACAAGCAATGCGAAAAAGTTATCTTCCCGCAGGAATCGAACCTGCAGCCTTTGAATTACCGGTCCACTGCTCTACCAATTGAGCTAGAAAAGACGTCTCCTCGCAAGTTTAATTTTGGCTATTTAAACCCAGCAACTTAATGCTTAATCTATGATGTTAATAATAATTTAGTTGTGATGCTTTGACGTTTGCTGGCTTGTTTTTAAGCAGTCGCCGTTCTGGTGTGTCTTACCTATAAGCTTCCGCGCTGGTAGCCTTTAGGCCAGATAGCACGCAAACGATTAAATAGAATGGACTTTCGAAATCCAGTTAAAGTGTCGCAAAGAAAAAGCAAAGTGTAAAGTTTGAGGGCCTATTACAGTATTTGAAAGCTGGATTAATTCATGATTTGGATCCAACCAGTTCTTGAATTGTAAAATTTTGCATGAGGGGACGCTTTTGCAGCCTTGACCAACTTTACAAAAAGTTTAGTGGAAATGATGTATTTCCCGTCGCTGAAATTGAATGAAGACCAAAAACAAGAAAAAGGTCTTTGCCGGAAATGGAAGTAATTTTTCCCCGAAATTAGGTGAAGACCAAAAAAAAGGTCTTCGCCAGAAATTGAAGTCATTTTTCCCCGAAATCAGGTGAAGACCAAAAAAAAAAAAAGACCTTCGCCCCAAATTGCAACTATTTTTGGCAGGAAATTTGTAGGATCTTTTCGTTCTGGCTGGCTATTTTTCCTCTGGTCATCCAGCGCTCAACCCTCGATGGGAGGACGCCTAAATATCGATGGGGGACGCTAAATATCGATGGGGAACGCTAACTCTCGATGGGGAGACGCGTCCCCCTTACAATTTAAGTACTGGATCCAACCAAAGTCTAAAAATTATAATGTTCACAGCTATCGTGTTTGATGTTCAGAAAGAAAATGGACAGTGAGTATAGTAGACAAAGGTGGTAGGAGGAACCTTGAAAACCTGAAAGTCCTTTCGACGCTATTTCGTATGGCCACGCAACTTGGTAAATAAAAATGCAACAAAAATTTGTATATTTTTTAGCACTTTAATTTTTGACATAAATCAGATTTAAACTTACGTAAGTTTTGTTATGACATTTAAGAAAAAAAATATAGAAAATATGATCAGATTCCGGTTTTATGCAATAGAAGAATAACTGATAAGAAATACAGTAATGTAAAGTTTTACTATTGAACAATGTACGTTTAAGGAACTACCACTAAGTCTTATATCGTCATCTTAATAAAATAAATGTCCGAGTCACTTTTTAAGTAAAATGAGTTATTCGTACCAAAGTGATCAGTGCGGAAAAGCCCACCTTGTAAACTTTTCAGATTTCAAAATTTCCCACTAAAGGGCATTTTATGGTGTTATAATAAAAATGTTTAAGTCCAGAGACGGAGTTAGGCAATTTCATGATTAGCCTACGTCAGTTAATGTTGACTTAGACATTGAAACAGTACATTTGGTTTCAGAAAAAAAAATTAATTCTTTGAAAAGAGAAATGATTTTTTTGAAAACAGCACTGTACTGCTCCACAGCAAGAGTAGAAACAAGTTTTGGCGTTTTGTGGATGAATAATATAGTTAATTGCTTGTGGTAACTAGTTTGCTGCTTATGGTAATCAGCGAGTACTATTTTGGCGCTTATTGTAATTATAAATTTTTGCAATTGGTTGAGTTTATTTTCAAGAGCTGCGATTTGTGAAAATAGGCCAGTACCCATCATACGCTTCAGCCCAGTTTGATGTTACGAACCAGGTACTGCCACCAGTAATCTAAAGCCATGCTTTTATAAGTCAACATCATACGTGTAGACTTGAGGGAGCCCGGGACCCCTAATTGAAGCGCCACCAATGATAAAAATATGACAAAAAAGTTTATTGCTTCTTCAGTTTTAGTTTCTTTTAGTATTTTTCGCGTACAACAGTAATTAGCAATACTGACAACCATAGGGCCCGGGCCCCCTTGATTCAATTTTTGCCAACCAATTTAAATGTATGACCCAGTTGACGTTAAGGGTTTTTGTCCTAAAAGTTGCTACCTCAGGTCCTCATCCAAAATTTTTATAAACGTAATGCAATAACCAGAACCGGATTTACCATAAGGTACAGTGTTAGGGGTCCAGCGTTCAGACGGTAAGATTTTTTTTCACCTATATTTGGCAGGAAGATGTTGCAAAAATCTCCAAAGTGCCAAAGACCCTGCATAATGTAAATCCGGCCCGGGCAATAAAAGAATTAGTAAGCGTATACATCTCATTCTATTGTGTCATTTTTCAATTACCATTCACCTCCACCTCGCCAGTTTTTACGTCTCAAAATACTTCTGAAAAAAAAAAAAGATCAGGTAGGGGAAATAAAATTATTAAATATGAGTTGAAGCGGGGGGACCTGGGCCCCCTGGCCGTACATGTACTTCTACAAGTGGTTATTTTCACGACAAAACAAAAATATCTAAGAAATTTCTTCGAGTGGATTATTATTTACCGCTAAAATATTTCAGGAGGCAATGTGCCTTACTTTCCTCTACTAGGGTCAAATCACTTACAAAATTTAACCCCAAAATGCAAGATTTTAAACGCGTTTTGGATTTAAATTGTAAAAAGTAAACGAAGGATTGAACAATTTAATTTTTTCTACTGACTTTCACATGTTAAAAGTTTGATTTTTTTAAATGGCTTTAAACACGTACGAAATGTGATCCAATGGCACTAAAATAGCTTTTTTCCAAAAATCGCCGAGCGGCGGAGAGCTTCGCCCCTAATACCCCCATAGCCTCCGACAGCTGGGGGCTCTGCCTCCAGACTCCCGTCTTTGATAGATTGAGTTACACTAGTTTACTCGACACGTCTCCTAATTTAGACATTTTTGCTTTTGGCAAACCAGGCAACGACGTCTGATCCTCCATTATCCGATTTCTTTGTTCCACAAAACGTTCCTCTTTTGAAAATTCATGAAAAATCTATGACCGGTTCAGCGCAACACCAGCCAGCCAAATGTCTTTCTTCTCTTCTCGAACCGGCTCTTACCCTCTATTAGAGCAACTGCATTCGGGATTCTTTCACTTTTGCTGATTATTAAAACTTCAAATTTGGACCTTTTCTCCATATTTCTCTGCTCGTTTGACATTTTGAGTTTATTTACTAATGTCCCTCAAGCGGAAACTATTCGAATCTGTGCTGACGCTTTCTAGAGTTTGGAACATCCTCCTGTACCTTTTTCGCCGTAAATCTTTGTGGAACTATTGGAGATGGCTGCTTCTTCTGTCGAATTTAGCTTGGACGACATCATACATCGCCAGGTTGACTGGGTCGCCGTGGGATAACCCCTTCGACCAACCCTTGCCAATATTTTGTTGGCTGCTATGAATCTAAACTTTTCCAGACCACTTCCAAACCAAAAATGTACTACCGCTACATGAATGACATCTTGGTAGTATTCAGCAACGAAAATGAGTAAAATCTTTTCTCATACAGCCCCAATTCGCTTCTCTTCGCTTTACTTTTCGAAAGAATCTAACATGGTTCTTCTTTTCTTGGACGTGTTGGTGGAAAAATCTCTTTCCAAGTTCATCACCTCCATCTACTATAGGAAATCCACATTCACCGGTCAATACAGACTAATGGATACTTGTAGCACACGATCAAGTCGTTCATGGCCAAGAAGATAAAGCATTTTCAAGCTCTGCTTAAATTCGGACCGGAGAAATGCCGCGTCTATCTACGTCTCCCGTTGCTCGGTCCTGTTTCTACCCGGTTTAAAAGGCAAGTAAAATCTGCTGTCAAGCAGTGATTTTCCGCTGTGAAACCACGAGTTGTTTTCTCAACCAACGAGCTTCTCTCCGCTACTAACAAGGATGTACTGCCTGCTTTACAGAAAAGTAACGTGATTTATCGATTCTCATGCCCTTGCGACAGTCGGTATATAAACCGTACATCCCAAACGCTGCAGGACAGAATTAAACAACACATCCCCAAATTTATCTGCTTTTTTCCCAGAAACGCTTACTTCCTGCCCGTCGGGGTAATTCTTCCACCGCCACCAATACCCAGTCTCTTGCTTCTGATTCAGCCATTGGACTTCTTCTTTTACAAAATTCTGTCTGTGCTCAACATTATGATGACAGTAGATCATTTTTTCTTGCCCAAGGCCGCTCTCCTTTCCACCTATATTTGCTTTTGAAGCCACTTTCGTCAAAACTTCTAACCCAGTTCTCTGTCGACAAAAAGAATTCACTAGTGACGCTCTATCGTTGGTCTTTTTCCGGGCAATTACGGCTGGGAATTTTCCTACAAATAGCTGCTCCTTTTCCTGCGCTCTCCATTCTGACGATTCTTCTTGGCAAGTGTTAGAGGAAAAACTTCGAAGATGAACATTTTAATCAAAAAAATTCTGATGACGTCATTGCATGTGATTTGTGGTTTGCCCTACCCCCAATCTAAAATCCGAGCTCTGATTCTGTGATCAACAGCTCACCAAAAATTAATCGATGCAGTTCCTTGGCATTCATACGAAGGAATTCCAGTTTAGTTTATTTCTGTAATCTAGTTATCTTCAAAAGATGTCAACTACTTAAAACTACTTGAAACTATTTTCCTGCACATAAAAAAAAAAAAACGCAAAAAAACATGAAATTCATTCCTCCTTGCAGTTCGTCTCTGCACTAGTTAGGCCAAATTTTTAACCATTCAAGTAGATGTTAAAGAAATAATAGCAATGCTAATCGAGATAAAATTAATATTTTTTTGCCTAAGTCACAGAAAAATTTGTATTATTCTTGCTTAAGTCACTTTGCCATCGAGTAAAAGTACATCGAGTTGTTTACAAGCAAAATTACGTTGGTAATCTTTGATATAATCATTTTGATGTATTTTTGGCGAAATTTTGTAACAATAGGTCATTTCACAACAATTTATAAACAACAAAAAAGTTTTTTTCGTTTTTCTCAAAACTCAGAAAACAGACTTAGACATTTTTTTATTAGATTGACGATATGTAGGTTGTTAAAAATCGCTTTTCCACTCTTTCCAATTAGAATAAAAACCAAGAAAAGGTGAAACTGTTTAATGCATTAATCCAATATCCGCTTGTAATTTTGCACCCCGCAAAATTGTGCTGATAATTTCAGCAAGTCATTTCATAAACCTCGCTGCAAAGCTCAAAAACCACAAAATATGAAAATCAAATTACAAATTTCAATGCTTTAGATTTAGATTATATCTGGTATAGCTTTGGAAAAAAAATGCTACCTTATTTTGCAAAATACGAGAAAGCATTTCAATTGTGAGACTTTGCTGTTGTTATCTTTTTAGTTTTGTTTTCGTATAGGTTAGTCATTTAACAATAGACAAAGGAGCGATTAAGACAAAAACAAAATGACTAAACTATTCTTCCTAATTTTTAGTTTAGTCGATATACGGTTTAAAATCCCAAATGCTTAGAATCGGTGAAGTTACATGCATATTAATAATGTGAAAAACGAGGTTAATAAAAATTCAAAAAGCCGAAACAACTACGATTCACCGCGATTGGAGTGATTGTAATATAAACATCATAGACATGTCCTCGCTCATTTGCGTAGAGTATTAGTTTAACGCTGCGACTTTCGTTGAAATGTTCTGAACGAGAAAGGTCTTGAAGCCACCTTTATCCTCCGCACTAAAAAACGTGATTTTCTGAATGAATCTAATCTTAATATTTATAACTGATTTCGAAATTCTTACATTCTTGCACTATGATTATACAAAAAAGTAATTTTGCAAATGTACAAAATCAGCGGTAGAAGATGCAGAACTTTTTCGAGTATTGATGGTGTGGTTTTGTTGAAAGTTTGTTACTGAGCAAAGTGTGTAAATTGTTGTGTATTATAACTCTGGTAAACAAAGTTTAAAGTGGTTAAGACGGAGATTAGAGAAAGGAGAGAGAGAGAGATTAATTTATACGTTTTTGGTATCTTTGTTGGGCAGCTATTCCTTGAAATTAACAGTTGCAAAAATTATTGGTTTTCCTTTACTTTGAAAATTTGTTTGTTATGTCAAATAATTCTGTTTTTATTTCCATCCTTTGTTTTTTCTTTTGTCACGTGTAATCTTCTGCAGCTAAAAAAAATCGGAATTTATTTCCTACCATAGCTTGGTTTAAATTAAATTTCTTGCACAAACGAAAGTGCTTGGCTATCGCGAAAAGAGAAAAAGCACTGCTAAATTTCTACCGCGATTTAAATCTTTTTTAGAAACCTTAATTTTCCAAAATCCATCAGTGGCAAAAGCAGATTTAATTTATATGTTTTGTAGATTCTTAATTTAAGTTCAATAAGTGGATTGTTTACGATTTTCAAAATTTCACTTACTAATTGCATAGCCTATACGGTTTTGCAAACTTAGATTATTGTCGAAACCGAAGTGGCAATTTTTGGAAAATGAATCGATCTTTGGGTGAAGATTTACGTAAGTTAAAGTTGCAAAATTTAAAACAAT
Organism: Trididemnum nubilum; assembly: GCA_963965965.1. Classification (NCBI taxonomy): domain Eukaryota; kingdom Metazoa; phylum Chordata; class Ascidiacea; order Aplousobranchia; family Didemnidae; genus Trididemnum; species Trididemnum nubilum. The sequence continues at coordinate 25,938,767 of OZ014475.1, read as the reverse complement.
TGCACAATTTAAAGAAAATATTTTTCAAAATTTTAGTACAAAGATTCATTATTCTATATCATACTGCATGAACTTTTTCATGTTCTTAAACATTTTCCATGTATTTATCCCAGTTTTATGGATTTACAATACTACGCTCGATAGTCGACTCAATGGACCAAGCCAGCTTTTTCTGAACATGCCAGACTGAAACGTAGTAACGCGCGTACTTTGAGCGACTTAGATGATCTGAATTAAAAATTGCTTTCATTTTTGAACTACTTTAGTTACGCACTTACTCTTAAACTAAATTGAGATTACCTAATTGTTAGGTTTAGAGTTTAACTGTAAAGTTGACTTTACAGTAATTATTGTTCCAAGGCAATCAGCTAGCTCTTCATAATGTATACCAAGATTGCTAGCAAATTCTGTAGATAATTTTTTAGCTTTTACTTTTGTGATTTTGGCGAATTCAAAAGATACTACGCCTATGTAAGCTTACGGTAGTTTTCATCATTATCACATCAAAACATCACAAGATACAGAAATCAGGGGAATTGTAGGAACGAGACAAAAGTTTTTTTTATGTTTTATTGTTTCATGTATCTGAAATATATTATTTATTATTTGTAGTTGACAATATTGAGCCTCCTGTTGATGTGATCAAGATAGTTTTTGCTGTTCTCATATGCGCCTTCGGACTGCTAGGAAACTTAATCGCTATTTCAGTTATTCTTATTTTAAAAGAATACAAAAAATCAATTACTCATTGGTAAGTATATGATCATTGCTTAGCAAAAACAATTTGATCCAAAACATGGTAGTTTTAATTCTTTATTATCCACTATTCTGTGAGAGTTGCCTGGAAGCTATTCACAATCGAGCCACTTCACAGTATCATTATTATCTGTAACTGCATGTTGATACACTTCTAGTTCTATCCCAAGATAAATCCTAAACCAAAAAGTTTAGCTGTTTGTCATTTGAGATATTAAGTCGATGCTTTGAGTTCAATCGTTACATTGTAACTTGGTGATATGGAGTCAGCCGCATCACGATTCAAATCTTGTAGCTAAACAGTTTCAAACCCACAAAGCAACTTTGGATAGAAGAGTTGTGCAATCCAAAAACTGTGGAATATGGATTGCTGTTGTCGAAGGACCGAGGTTGTTCAAATACAAGATTGTAATGGTGTATAAATGATTGTAGTACTAGGGTTATAAAGACCTCTGGAAGGAGTCATTTGAAAGTTTAGTACACAATCAAACAAACGCTGCTGTAGAGATTGGATGGGTCTTGAAAATTTTCTAGTTTCTAATCTTCTTTATTTGTTTAGGTACGTCCTACAGCTTGCTATTGCTGATTCGGTATTCCTACTAACTCTCTCCTTCAAAGTCAGTGAGGATTTGCATCGAGGTTGGATCTACCCAGAATGGATGTGCAAAGCAAAAGAAACAATCTTGTTTCTTAATTATTATGCTTCCATTCTGTTCCTCATGGTAAGGTTACGAAAAAACGTGAAAACAAGTACTGCATACTATTTTAGTCGACGTTAAATGTCAAAATGTTAATAGAAGACAACTTACTTTTCTGTAATGCGTAAAAATGCAATAGAGAGTGCGTCAATTATTCAAATTAAAAAATAAGTGTCACGCCGAGAGTTGATTGCACGTGCCCATCGATAGTTGTCACACGACAAACAAAGTGGGTGATCGAGTCTCTGTTTAACAGTGCGTTTATACAAAACGCCACACAACGCAAAGCGACGCGAAGCAACCAAAAGATGATGTCACTGACGACTTGCGAAAGGCTGCAAGTTGCAACCGGTAGGAGTCTTGCAAGCGGTTACTTAGCTTCACTCAGACAAAAGTGTTGACGAATGGTTGGCCTATTTTGAGCAAGTGACGTTTACAACCACTCGCGAAAGTTGCCAACCTTCGCTTTGCTTCGCGTCCGTTGTAAACGCACCTGAAGCATTCAATCCAGCATTTTTTGGGCTTTTAACAAAGAAATTAGTTTTTTCTTGTCGTGTTTATAATAGAAAATACAAAAAAAAATTCTAACCGGCGAATCAAAATGTTAATGATGACAAATTCAATTCCGGTATCTTTCGTTGTCACTGCATGCCAATGGATTGTGCCGACTGCAAAATCTCCATGTAAGAAACAACAACTCGTCATACGTTTAGTGTAATTAAGCAAGTACAATAAATATTTCATTATTTCATATTTTTTATTCTTGATGTTTTAGATCATGAGCATCGATCGGTATATTGCCGTTTGCCATACATTTTCAAACAGAGCGCAAAAGTTGAGGACCCAAACCAGTGCCTTTGTCATCATCATTTGCGCTTGGGTCATATCTCTTCTGCTTTGTATACCAGTGATGATGCACAGCTTCAAAGTTGGAAATTACCCTCATTGTCACTGCAGGTAAGTGGACACATTCAGAATAGGTTTTCTCATATCAAAACGAAATAAGTCGTAAGGAACAATTAATGCTGCGTTACGAAGCGATTTTAAAGCTTTGATCAAAATCAACGCTTTCATTACACTTTCAGCATTGCGTCGAAGCGTGTAATGAGCTTGCAGGGCCTATCTCCGCGTCACTGCGCCCGGGCAACACAACTCCTTTCGAAGAAAATATAGCAGCGGTGGCGAGCCGTTGGCAACACTGTGTTCGATTTGACCGGTCCGAGATTTGAGCCACAAACTCCTGATCCAGCGACGAATGTGTTACCGCTTGACCAACTGGTCGGTCTTAAACCTTCGATAAAAAAAAAAGTCAAGATAAAACGAAACAGACATTCTGTTTATAACGATACATTTGGCTTGAACTTAAATCATTTTCAATCTTGTTCAAATTTTTAGTATTATTCAAATAGTGTTTGAAGCCCTAATCTGATCGAAATCTACCCCAGATTTTGCGTCAAGCTCAAACCAAACTAATTCTAGCTCTATCGACAATTACGAATCTGTAGAAATAAAATTATGAATGATTGAGTTTGAAAGGTTTATCGACTCTATCCCAAATGTGCTCAAAACCACCTTTCATGATTTTGCAACATATTTTTTGTTTTTTTTTAATATTTTTATAATTTCTAGAATTTCTAAAACTTGTAAAGTATTACAAATGCTGAAAAGCTTTGTGGGGTTAGTAAAAGTGCTAAAAAACATTTTCCTAAAAAACAGCACTCTTTACCAAGCTGTGGTATTGATTACGTCATACCCTGACTTAATGTTTGTTGAGATGTTACTTATTTCATGGAAATCAGAATAGAATTTTCAATAACTTTAGAAAACGCAATATTTTGAAATAGAGTGGATATGGATAATTACTGCTAAAAGATTAACTATGCACTATTGCTGAGTTTGTTTTCATCAATATTTGTTTTCAGTGAAATGACTTCTGCAGAATTTACATACTTTGTTCGAACTATTGCAGTGGATTTTAACCATATTTAAATTTTTCGTGTTAATGTGCGATTTAAAAAATACTTCCTTTTTAAGTTAATTAGTGACTGTAATTGTAACTAATCTTTTTTCACCGAGTTTCCTATGCCAGAAAACAGCAAAGGGACCTTTAAGTCTTCGAGTTAAGCTGCCATCTGTCTACCACACACGGTGGAGGCTGCACAATGTCTCTTTTAATGCTGAACATCAAGCAGGAAAGCCGTGAATACCAATTTTTTTGTCTTTGGTTTCATTCGACCGGAAATCGAACCCTAGTTAACCGTTTAGTAACAAATGCTTCAAAATTCTCTACAAGGGATTGGTAAGCGCTTTTTCATTAAAAATTTTTTTTTTTGTTTTGCTACTTGTTTTGCAGGGGCTCCCAACTTTTTTATATCGGTGGCCCACTTTCATTTTGAAAGTTTTCCATGACCCACTTCTTAAAGTTCTGATTAACTGCACCTCAATTTTCTTCGATTTCTATGCGATCTCAAAGAAAAAAAAAAAAAAAGAAAACGTCGTCACGCCAGAAACCACAACTTTCTGCGAGCTTTTTGACAATCTCCAAAAAAAGAGTCATCGCGCAAACAAAGCTTTTCCTTAAACAAATCTTCGATTTTCGAAGTAGCTCTATGGCCCACTGCAAAATGCTCCTATGGCCCACCAATGGGCCATGGCCCAGAGGTTTAAAACCACTGCTTTATTGTATCTGCAATATTTCTCTTGCGTGAAGGAGCAATCATGTAATCGAGTTAACCAATGAAATTACAAGAAGTCTTCGATCTAATTATGACATTTTTGATCTTGTTTATCACTGCTCATGCGTGACGATAAGAGTGTGCTAACTCTTTATAGAAAACTCAGAATACTCTATCCACTTGACCACTAATCGCTTTATTTAACCACATTTTGAATATCAACTCAATGTGCATCGATTATGTTATATACAATATTATGCATCTTATTGCAATGCTACATGCAGCATACAGTAACATGCGAAGTATATTTTTTGCCATTAAATCTTTGCTACAGATATGAATTTGCTCCTGCAACTCAAAATGCAACAGCAGTCTGCACAGGCGAAAGATTTTTGTCGCAACGCGACTTGGAGCTCTGTGAGCTTGTTTTTGATCTTCCTCAAGTTGATAACGGAGAAGCCCATTGCAAGTACGTGAACAAAACAACGGCAGGGCATTTACAGCCTCGGCAAAGCGAAAAGTCTTTCGTTGATCAGCAAAGCTATATAAAAGAGTTTTAAATTGTGATGTGTATTTTTTTTAATACTTCTAAAACAGATAATTTGAGCACCGCGACCGTAGTAGTCAAGCGTTATTTCCGCTTCTATAACGTCTTTTATGTGAAAACTCCTTTAAGTTTGAAGGAGTTACCCGCCGTGTGCGATTCAGCCGGGAAGTTACCCACCGAGTGCTATTTAGCCGGGAAGTTACGCGCCGTGTGCTATTCCGGTTCACGGTAACCGGTGGCTGAGTTGTAGAGAATCAGTTGTTGAAAATGAAAATTGCTGTCTAGTTAGTAGATATCTTGCACTTTTTGGATATAGCGATCCAGTTGCTAAGTTTAAAGAACCGATTAGTGATTACAGAACCGGTTTTTGCAAAATTTGAATAGCACCACTGATTTCACGTATTTGATGTCTTTTTTGGCAAACATACCGACTCAATCATAAGATTGATCGCAATGCAGGCAGGAGGTTTTGTAGATCTCAAATCAAATCAAATCTTTCATTTATATTAGCTGTAGTGCGTTGAAGCGTGTAACAAGTTCGCAGGGCTCATTGACTCGTCATTGCGCCTGTGAGCAACACGGCTCCTTTTGAAATGTCGCAGCGGTGGCGAGTCGTTGGCAACAGAACGTCCGATTTGACCAGCCCCAGATTTGAACCTCAGACCTTCTGCTCCAGAGACGAACGCGTTGCCGCTCAACCAACTGGCCAACAGGAGTTTTTTTAATGAGTGTTAAACCAGCACGTCTGCTTTAGAGATATACGAGTATAGTGACTCTAGGCAAAATTCATCTGCATCCATATTCGAATGCTTGATCGTCCTCTCCTCAAGGCAGGTGCAATCCTTATACCCCTTGTACAATAAAAAGATGAACTCTTTGTTAGAAATACTGCAGCCACGCAAACGAGAAGTGATACCTGGAAATAGCTACATTATTTGCAGCATACTTGTTGGAAAGTTTTATAAGTCATGTAGCTATAAATTAATTGAATGCTAAAAGCTCACGTTTATGCTTTTCAATCCGTAAATGGCATTAAGCCTTTGTACAGTGGTTCGATTCTTAGTATAAACAAGATGAATTTATTCTACTCAAAGTGCTGAATTGCGTCATCTACTTTTGTTGTATTTATTTTGATACTTGTATTTAGCGCGGCCAGCTTGCCTTATGCCATTATTTGCTGCATAATAGGAAATACGAACAAAAATAGAAGTGAAAACGTTCATCGTGGTTACTTTCGTGACTATTGTTTTAGTAAATGAAACTTTTTTTCAGACAATATGATTTTGATCAATTTGCTGAAGCTTTTGGATTTGGCTCGGGATTTTCAGGCTCTGGGATATTCGATATTGGTCCAAACTTCAACGGAAGCGTTTTACACCCCCACGATTACCCAAATCAGGGCATGGCATCCGCAGATGAAGAATCCGAAGGAAACAACTTTGAAGATAATTATCATTATTATGATCAAATAGAAAATGGCCATATTTCGGGCAATGTTGAACTTCCCTCTTCGATTCCTGATGCTTGTCATTATTGGGATCAACTAATTGGCTGGAAAATTTTTATCCTTTTCAATTTGGTTGTTATGTTTGTATTACCACTTTTGGTAAGTGTTAATAACCTACTAATTGCCTGTAAACTGCAAAAAAATTGAGGTTTTGTATCAGAAACCAATTTTGAATTTTTAGGCGTACCCTAAATTAAAAAATGGGCTAAATCTACCAAAAAATTTGAAACACTATCTACAAAAACATATTGCGGATATCCACTTCTTTTTTTGGGTAAATTTAGACCAAATTTTAAAAGAGTTTATTTTGACCTAAAATTCAAAATTGCCTTACTCAACCACGTCACCATTTCTTGCACTGTACAGCAAACACTATTTTCAGAAAACGTTGTTCAAAAAAAAATCTGTTTATGTATACCACAAATTTTAAACCTAAATGTTTTCACTATCTCTACCAACAAGCATAAAAAAAAAACAAAACAAAAAACAAAAACGCAAAACAAAAATGAAACAACCAGCAAAAAACATGCTGTAGTGTATCTCTTTGTAAACTGCAGAAATAGCAAAAGCAATTATAAAAATAGAGATGGTGAGATAATGCATGGTTTGTGGCGTAATTAAAATAATTATCGATGTACCATGCAATCGCCATAAAATCTTCCTCTAAAATCGTTGAAAATATCGTTTACAGTTGACCTGTACAGCACTGTACTGCATAGCTTAATGTTACACGAAATAAAATGGTGTAAGTAAATAGATTTAAAGTTAGATTATTAATTTGTACGAATTTCACTGGAAAGTTAATGTTTTAACAATAATTAGCTTAAGCCGTGTAATTATATAATGTACAATGGCAATATTATTATATTACCGGCCAGATGATCGGGTGGTGACGAGTTCGTCTCTGGAGCGAGAGATCTGTGGTTAAATCCTCGGGTGAATCGGACACTGTATTGCCAACGGCTCGCCACCGCTGCGATATTTCTTCAAAAGGAGATATGTTGCCCGCAGGTGCAATGACGGGGATAGGCCCCGCAAACTCGCAACACGCTTCGGCCTACTACAATGAGTATAATGAAAAATTTAATATCATTCTTTTAGACAATGGTTATTTGCTATGGATTGATCGTTCAAAGAGTGTCGGCATCCCACATCCGTTCTCTGAGCTCATCAAATTTCAGTAAATCATCAGTAAAGAACCCAAACAGCCCGAGCAAGAAGTCCAATTCTCTTTCTAATGCCGATCGAAAAAGAGTGACGATAACCTGTGCTGTCTTGGTCTCCTGCTTTCTTATCCTGTGGCTCCCATTCCATATGGTTCATGCAGCGAAACTGATTGGAATAAACGCTACGGTAATACGATAATAATATTTTGTATATTTTTGTTATCTTTTTGAAGGGTGTACATTTGCTATATAAAAAATAAATTGCTTTAGCCGTACTTTACAGCAAGTTAAACTAAGGATTTACTCCTAAACAAATTCGCACCATTGATAGAAAGAGAAAAAACACACTAAGAAAGCAAAAGATACTTAATAGATACTAGACAGTGAATAAGCGCTGATTTTCTTTAAAATAAAAGAACGAAAATGGCGACATACATTAAATTTGATTGTAAACGTACGGTATATCATTGTTTCGGTTGTTTTATTGTAAGTGAAAACAGTCCCAAAGTTCAATAGGCATCAAAATAGAAAAAAAATAAAGTAAAGCACTGCCCCCTTTTTTCCCGTAAAGTAACTCATAACCTTGACATACAGTAATTGTTTTACCATGAATTTTTGTTACAAAAAAAAGTCATTGTTATTGTTACAAAAAAAAATTGAAAAGTAGAACGAATTTTCATTTCCGGTTTAGCAGAATTTAACGATTCTGTTTATTTTGTGAGAGAATTGTTGAGAGGACTTGAGTTTAAAATTTGTTTAAAACGATTTGTCTTTACAGCATGATTCCCTCATAAAATCCATTTTGTTCAAGAAACCATACAAAAATCAACGTACTGCATTTTAGAGCTAGTTTGTGACAGAAAATTTTACCGTTTAAAAATGACTTAGGGAATCCATTATTCATTCAGCCTGAGTCATGTATAAGAGTAACACCTACTCATCATTACTAGTAGCAAATTGAAAAACCAAAACACCTTGTTTTTCTTTTTCTCAAAACAGCATATTTTTTCTCAAAATCGCAAATCACTTCACATTCAACACTGCGAACAAAACTCAAACGTAAATTCAAAGAGCACAAAAGAAAAAGAACTTTAGGCAGAAGTGCAAATATTTTCGTGAAAAACCAAAGCATGCTTTTCGTGAAAAAGCACGAGGTTGTGCTCGAGTTAAAGAACAAAACCACACCACTGAATAAACTTTGACTTTTCGTAGGGTTAAAATTCTTTGAAGTATCTTAAAATCGACTTTGGTTTATTATACTTTTTAAAAGACCGTTCAAAATCGTCGTTAACACAATTTTTGAATTAAATTAAGTGGAAGTTTTTTAATTTTACTTCAAAATTATAACAGATGCAATTTTTACGAGAAAATGTTTATGGTTCAATGTTGCAAAATTTAACAAAAATATTAAATTTTATTCTTTATTTTATTGCAGGAAGACTTTTGCGTTAGCATTCCCAAAATTGCTGCACTTCTTGCCTATCTTAATTCAGCAATTAACCCATATTTGTATAGCTTCTTAGGAACCAACTTAACAAGAAAATGGAAGTAAGTACAAAGTACTGATGGCTAGAGATAATTAAAAGTTTGATATTTAACGACAATTTGCGAGTATTAGTATAGTTAGCCAAATCTTTAAGGAATCATTGGAAGCACCACATGAGCAGTTCATTTTGCAGAAATGTTAGCGCTGCAACATTTTGCCACAGACGACTGACTCATTGACCTTAGTAACCTACCATTTGTTATTAGGCCTACTATTGTTAATTGTTATATGCGGAGACTTCGCATTCCAATTTCTTGTAAATCATAAGCTAAATACCACCGATTTTTAAGGAAAATATTATTTTTTTTGGGTACACTAAAATATCAAAGGCTTAATTTATCGCAATGGACTTAACGGCAATTGTATCTTACGCCGTTTGCAAATTCATAAAAATTCTTCAGGTTTCATTATTGCAAACCACATCTTTACATTTACCAATCAAAAATTTAATTTTCCATAATTTGAATTAACAAAGTTTTTGATTTCTCGCAGAGAATCGACGCTAAGAAATTAGAAATGTCAAAAAAACTAATCTTAAAATCTAGGCAACTAAGCAAAAGCACTCACTATCATATTCAACATTCAAAGTATGCTGAAACGCACAAGAAAGGTATTCGCAGTTATAGGAGTGCTTAGATTGTAATCGTAAAACCAATCTGCAACTTATTGCAAATTTGCATAACTTGTTAAATTGTTTGACGTCATAAGATGAAAATTACAGTATAATACTTTTGACTTTATAACTTTGAATACTAATGCTTGTAGAATTAGTATTCGTAACATTTCGATTCTAAACTACGCAGTTTGTAGTAATTATCCGCTTCGTAACTTTAATGTACCAAGTTCCTAGCAACGAAAAAAGACTTAGTAAAATCGCTAGTATTGGTATTCGGCAGTAACTAAATACGTAAAGCGAGCAAAATCTGTGACGACAACGGAATGCGGAAACATTTGCTTCTAACCGGAAACACATAGTAAATATACGCTTAGGTCAGAGTTATTAGTCTACTATTATTTTTAAATGTTGCATATTATGCATTTATTAGCAACGTAAAATAATTGTTTCTTTTTAATATCGTATTACTTGCAATGACTTTAAAAATAGTTTGCTAAATTTTATCTTAATTTTCCTATTTGCTTGATCAATTATTTTTGTCACGTTTTTACGATATGGCAATTGATAGTTTATAAACTCAATAAGTAATAACCCTCATTCAACCCCGACAAAAAATGTCATAAGAGTCACCTATTCATTTACGAATGCACGTATTGGCAATATCTTTAATTACAAATTTAACGAAATTAAAATGTGCATGCCAAAATTATAGCAAAATAGTATCCACGTAAAACAAAATCCAATTTAACATTTTTTTTGGCAAATTTTCATGAAAGTTTAAATAATTTTTATTCTTTTCTTGTGAAAACTAGATTACGGAAGTAATCAAATCAAATCTTTTATTATACTCGCTGTAATACGCCGAAGCATGTAACGAGTTGGCGGGGCCCATCTCCGCGTCAACGCGCCCGGGCAGTCGCAGCGGTTGGCAACACAGTGTCCGATTTGACGGCCCGAGATTTGAACTACAGACCTCCCGCTCAAGAGACGAACGCGTTGCCGCTCGACCAACTGGCTGGTGCATTACGAAAGTATATGATTTAAATTTTTTAAATCTTACAAATGTGCTTAACGGATTTTCACATGGTTCAACAATTTATGCAACCGGCCAGTTGGACGAGCGGTAACGCGTTCGTCTGTCGAGCGGGAGGTCTGAGGTTCAAATCTCGAGCCGGTCAAATCGAACACAGTGCTGCCAACCGCTCACCACCGCAGCAACATTTCTTCGAAAAGAGCGGTGTTGCCCGAGCCCAGTGACATGGAGTTTGGCCCCACAACCTCTCTACAGGCTTGGACCGACATAGTACGGATATGTAGAAAGATGGCAAATAAATAAACAAACATTCATCCGAAATTGTTGGTTATTTGTAATCTCAAAAGATTTTGTTGTTTGCCAGATTGAACCCTAGTGCTATGGACGTGAAGAAAATGCTTCAAATGAACGCCAAGTTGAAAAAATAAACCAAAAGATCTAAAACAATGATTTGAGTTATCAACATAAATTAAATGCATACACGGATCCTTCAAAAAGAATAATGTTGTTCAAAATTATTTAAAAAAAATATTTTTTATACTATGAGGGGATAATATGCCAACAACAATAAGCTCTGTTTTTTGCTCATCTTGTCAACTGCTTGCTAGAAAATTTATTGAAACAAAACGGACATGTTATTTTTGGTTTTAGGTTGTTGAAACAGTCTCAGAGCATGAAGCAACTTATGCCCATACGTGGCTGGCGGCAGCAGAGCAATCGCTCCTCCACAGACAGTCGCAGGCTGAAGAAGACGACTTTACCGCAAAGTCCGAGCTCATCAAAAATTTACCATCCTAGCAGCATCCGAAGTCAAAACAGACCCACCCTTGTTACTAGAGTAGCAAATGATACCATAACTAGTCAACAAGGTAGATTATTGCGTATAGTAATGCTAGCAATACTTTTTCTAAACTTGAATTTTAAATCAAGTGTCTCTACTCTAAATAGAATCAGAGAAACCGTGATATAGAGTCCGAGTAAGCTTGAAATTGATATCATTTATTCAATTATTTTTTCTTAAGAAAATGCCACGTAGCCTATTTTTTCATTCTTTTCCAGCTAGCCTGACTAACGAGACTTTATATTATTCAAAACTGATCGGTCTCAGGCATGCCATATTCAGCAAATTGGCCATTATGGGGTTAAACTGCTTGTTCTTTTCATTCTCGATTGCTGTAGTGGAATTTTTCTGGAAGATATTTACGTGAAATTTACTACTCTAAACGAATGAAATTTGGTCTATTACTAAACTGGTATCATTAGACAAATTAGACATCCTACAGAGCTACATTTTCGTAACTACTGTATTGCTTCATATAACGTGCAAATATTGTGCAGAAATTATTTGAATTGGAGGATTTTCCAAAATACAGCAACGATTGAGGCAGCCAATAACGGTATAAAAGAAAGTACACAAGCTCACGCAAAATTAAAAGATAATGCCACGTTGGGTGAAAAATATTTGTTTTGAATATGTTTTCTGGAAAGGCTGATACGGCTTTTAATTTTAATTTTACTTTAATATGTAAATATTGTTAATGGTTTCATAAAAATAGCTTTTTGCTTCATTTTATCCATGCAGTTCAATCACAAGCCAAACACGTTGTTATTAAACAAAAAATTTTTAACTGCAACAAAACATTGACTTGGTGAGTGCATAATCAAAATTTTCATCCCTATCAATAAAGAAAATATTTTTTGTTCTAAAGTACAAGCATTTTTATAACATGGCCAACCGTTTCGTTGTCGATTTGATTTAAGTTCTTAAAAATTATTCTAACATTTGTTTTGATTTTCAAGTTTTGCTGGGGCTGATATTTTATTATTGTCGTTTTTAAATATTTACAGTGGTTTAGAAAAATAGGAAAACATGAGAGGGAATTTTTACTTTAAAGAAACTATGACTATAAGAAATCGTAAACTCTTCTACGCAGCACACTCACATGACAATTGCAGTCATTGGCATTTTTTCAAAATATATTTTTTGAATAATGAACTGACAACGTTGTCGTTGTTTCCGAGGTTTTTCGTAGTACCATAAACTAGAACTATGCCATAAAAGGTAATATGAAGAATGTTTAATTAAAATTTTAAACAAAAACAGAAATCTCGAAATTTCAGTTCACATAGCAAAGTTTTAGCCAACATTTTGCGAACTTGAAATTCTGCGAAGAAATAAACACGTAAACAGACTAAGTTAAAAAACTAGTAATACCGCACATACGTATTACGGTTAACACGAATGAAACAGAAATAAATGCAATATTTAAAGCTTACAATTCTGTCCATGGAGCGAATTGAACCCAGATCATGCAATCAGAGCCAACGTACAAATGCCTCTTATCTGTTTAACCAGGCTAATGCCGACTAATCGGTAACCCAATTCGTCACTAGTAAGATATAATAGACGACTGTTCTGGCGAGACAAAGTGATTATGCTCACAATTCTGTGTATTTATTTATTTATTTATTTACGTATTTATGCTTGAGAGTACACCTTATTTTTGCTAGAATAAAGTTGATATTCGATAAAGAAAAATTGCAAACTTAAAAAAATCAATCATGTTAATCAAAACTAATTAAGCTAATCATGTTATCTTTGTAGTTAAATCTGTTTACTGCATATTAGATGAAACGATATTCTTTTTGAAGAGGGTTTACGCAGTCTATACTCGCAAGTCAAAAAACATGTTCCATCACGCATAATTTAGAAAAAGCTTACGCATTGTAGCACTGTATTTTTTAGCACAATTTATGTACATAAAGTTGATTTCAGGTCTTTCTCAAATCAAATCTAATCTTGTATTATACTCGCTGTATTACGCCGAAGCGTGCAACGAGTTTGTGGGGCCTATCTCCGCGTCACTGCGCCCAGGTAACACCGCTTTATTCGAAGAAAACTTGCAACGGTGGCGAGCCGTCGGCAACACTGAGTCCGATTTGACCGACACGAGATTTAAACCTCAGACCTCCAGCTCCAGAGAACGAACACATTACCGCTCAACCAACCAATAAAGTCAAGTTTTATGATTAAATTTGCATTTTTTTTTAGAAACCCCTTCAGTGATTCATACTGTCGATTTGGCCAATGAGAAGCAGCCGAACAACATCCAAGATTACGCGGCTACCAAATACTCAAGCAAAGGTTCCGATGATCACATTGTACTGCAATATTGAAATCTTGATATTTTCAGTAATAGTCTCCTTCGCTTATAGGTGTTCAACAATTCTTGCAACAAGCAAAAATGAATGAACATTTATGCAAACAAAATAATTGCCAACTATACATTAGAAGAATATCCATATGCAGTTAGTTCACTAGGGATGTCCATGAAACATACAGAATTTGAAAAATTGAGCCATTTAAACAACTTTCCATACCTTTCATTTAAACAATTTTCTATCCCTTGAAACAAACTGCTTAGTATTAACCAAACTTATGAACTCTCGGGGGTACATAAAACGAAGCGTTTTAAAAAAAAATGTAACGTTACTGTGCACAAATAGTTGATCATATAGAGTAACAGACTTATATGATTTCAAGCAACAGCAAAGAACAAAAATCTAAGCGAGTGTTTTTACCAAAAACTTCACGACAAACTTTGTTTAAATACTCGGTAAAGTTTTGGATTTTAGCTTTAACAAGCAAAATACTAGTCCAGTTGAAACAATTTACAGAGAGTTATCATACAGCAATATTTTGTATTTACTTTGGGTTTCATTTCACAGTTAAGTTTGCAGTGGCATTGCTTACAATATTTTGCTTTTCCCATTTTACATTTATTCAATGACGCAGAGATGGGCCCCGCAAACTCGTTACTCGCTTCGGCTTAATACAGCGAGTGTAGCAAAAGATTTGATTTGATTTTGATTTGATTATTTTGCATTTCTGTAACTGTTGCAAGTCACGTTGTTCACCATAGTAATTTACACATTAGAAACCGAAGTTTGCAAAAATATTAGTTGACCATATTAAAACGTACGATTAAATAACAATAACTTGTTTGTATGGCTTTCAGCTATTAAACTTTTTTTTCTTGCCCTCAGTATTTTGCCCATATCAAAAGATAATTTTTTGGTTTAATTTCTGTTAATTTAATTTTGGTTGAATCTAATTTTTTCTATGCCTATCATTGTCAGCATTACAAATAAGCAACCAACCAATCTCACCATAAAAAATTTGTTCTTATTAACGTGCTAGGAATTTAGATCAAGTTTTTGCAAAATATTAAATGGTTTCAACTAAAGTTTTTTAATTTCTCATTATAAACACACCTTAAATAATTTACAGTAACCAATTATTCCAAAGAGGAATTACCAAAAATTGATTTAGTTTGAAATTCTACCTCCAAATTCTACAAGTTACTCCAAAAAGAATGTCATATTTCATAAGTTGTTCTAAAATTTCCTACAATTATATTTGCAGTTGTATGCACTAACTTGATGCAATGTATATTTTCGATTTGAGAAAACCGTTTGTTGGCATCTAGTTGGAGGTAATACGAATGAAAAATCATAAAATGTACTGAACCCATAGTTTGAATTGCATAAGCAAAATACAGTGGAACCTAGGTCGGCAACCATCCCAGTTAGACGACCAGTTTTGTAAAGTCCCGAATTATTTCCAATCATTTTAAATGCATTGGAAAACTCGCTAACGCGACCACCCCAATTTTCGGACCCCGATCCCCTTTTTTCAGTCCTAAATAGCTGTTTTGACTTCGGTAAGGCAACCACCCGTTGTACTACCTTCGTTTTCAAGTTTCTCCGAATGATATGTTCTTTGCTGTTAAATCAAAACTGCGCATTAAGGGAATGAATACAAGTTAATATAGTTGCGTAATCGTAAGAAAACTGACGCGTTTTCGCATTTTGCCTAATTAAACAACGTTTTTTCTAACTAAACACAGTAGCATTTCAAATTCAAATTGTGACGCAAAAGTTTGATTCCGCTAAGGCGACCACCCCGGTTGGACGACCACTTTTTTAAACTGTAGTCCCAGTGGTCGTCATGTTACCGGTTTCCAATGTATTTTTCTTTGTAAGAAAATATAGAATAATATAAAGAGTAAATTTATGCATTTGCTTATTGTATAGAATAGATTGCAATAGAATATTATAGCACTGTTGTTGATCATAGTTGCGTTGATTTTTTTGACAAACTTGTTTACTGAAGCCTTATTGAGAGTGATGCCTCTATACGGTACATTTTTGATTGCACTTACTGCCCAGTACCATGCGCGTGCCTTATATTTTCATTGTTATTGCACTTGTTGTGTAGGATGTGTTGTTTGGAGTTGTGTAGAATGTGTTGTTTGGAGCTGAATCAAAGCTTTAGAGTTTGAAAAATAAACAACTTCATGTTTTAATTTTTGTGTTGAATTTATTCTTCGTCTAAAGAAAGATTCTTTTAATCCTTAGTTAATTGTGTCCCGAAGAAGACAATTGAAAATACAATAATGCATCTACATCTTGTTACTCTTTCGCATTGGTCGCTGTTTCGTAAGAATTGTTGGCAAACAGCTTCCACCCACCTTCCACCGTCTTTCATCACGTCTTTATAATTTCGTTTGGGTGAAGTCCTAGTATATTCAGTCCAAGATTACTCCTGTAATAAAAATGCTAATTATTATTATATTATGCAGCATTGTTTATTTTTTAATTTTTTGATTTGCCAAGTTTGTTAAGTCCCAATAAATGACACAAAAACACATTGCCGGGCTGGGAATCGAACAGACAATCAGCAACCTTTTGATTTCAAACCCAATGCTAACCCGATGCTCTACTATTAGTGAGCTACGTCATTTCTAAGAAGCTTCTTTCCCTCTTTGCTGTAAAAAAAGCAGTGCAGACCGCAGAGAAGGAAACGCATTTTCGTTGTTTCCCTCATTAACATGCATGTAAACAATGCGCGCTGTTGCGTGTCATGTGGAGTACAAAAAAATTGTGTACAGTTCCCTGTAGGCTGTGACATTGAGTAACGAAACAAGCCACTTACAGATGAATAGGCATTGCACGGTAAAATGCGGTGGTCAATGATCATACGACACCAAACAGCTGTAAATTTTATACGGATCAGGGTTTTAGGCAAATCATTGCTTTATTTTCACTTTTAGCAACAAGTAAAATCCTTGCTTAATTGTTATTACGTTATCTAACCATTTTGGTGGTGCTAGCGATATATGAAATTTGGCCTCAAATTCTGACCTATCACTTTAAAAATTCTACAAGTTGTGCTTGTGAATAAACAATGTACGTTTTTAGTAAAAATTGCAATTTGGTGAGTGACTTATAGAAAGTTCAACCATCTAATAATAAGTTGATAAAATTAATCAAAGCAAAAATACCGTCTCAACATGACTACACCAAAATCGCTATTAAATGGCTGTATTTCTGTATGAATTCTTTGAAAATATTTCTTCAATGAGAAGTAATTGTATTATTGACATTATCCAGTCTCGACTGGTCTTACATTGAATATAGCCTTATTATCTTTCAAGTCTGAGTTTTTAAACAGTCTCATTGATGCATTTGGGAATAATTTGCATTTAAAAAGCGGAATGTAAGTTGAAAAATGGTCCTTTTATACAGTTAGACAACATGAAGTACGCTTCCGATTTACATTGTTCTGCAGCTATAATTACAGATGAATCTCCTCATACCAGTAGGTTTTCGAAGAAAGTTCAACAACAATAAACTACCTAGCTAATTATTGTACTGCGTTCGATGAATCACATAGGCATCACATATGTTGTATCAAATGTGTAAATTAGCGGCAGTTTCTTGCTCCAATTCAATGCCATTGCCAAAGAATGAAATGCATTATACAATACAATCAAAGTTAAGCAAAAAGTTAGCTTGTAATAGGATTCCTAGCCTATCCAAAAAAATCGAAGCAACATTGCATAATCAAAAGTCAAAAGTCACCACAATTTCATTTGTTTTCACAAACTTTTTTTTTTCGAAAAAAAATCGATGATTTTCTCTAAAATTGCTATTCTACGTATTTCTGAAAGCTACTTAAGAAAATGTTGATATTTACCATTTGAAAGTAACTTATCAATTTGGGGTTATGTGAAAAAATTAAACAGTTATTGCGTGTATATTGTATACAGACATACGAGTAGTACTGCATTTTGTTGTGATACCGTAAGACAATGCATTAAGACTTTAAGCATACCAGATAATTAGATAAACGTGACTAGAATAAGACAAGCTAAAAAGAAAAAAATCTTAAAGTTTGTTATAAAAATCAACGTTAATGCGTAAGACTTCCAATAAAAATACGCAGTTACAAGTTGAGAAAAAGGCAATTTGACCCAATAAATTTAATCTCTTTACCACACAAGGAATGAAATAGAATAAGAGCTGAAACGTTAACAGAAAAATTTCATGTAAGATTTGACTATACCGTTTTAAGTTTTTTCATCTTAACTCGGAATTAAATCAGCCGACTTCTGCGAGTTTATTTAATATAGCAAAAATTGATTTTAAAATGATTAGAACATACAAGAGAAAAGGACTGTAAATCAGATTGCTAAAACTGTAAAAATAGTCAACAGTTAGTTTTCAACTCTTCAAGAAAGAGCCCGCATCTCTGAAAACTATGGAGTTTTAATTTTAGTTGTTTACCACGGAATTTCTGAGCGTTGTTTTGTAACAGCATAGAAATCACCTGCAAGTTATATTTTGCAGCTCTCTAGTGCTGGCTATTAGAAAACATAAACTTGTGAAACCTGTTCTAAATTTTTTTTACTGATTTATTTGAATACTTCATCAACAAAATGGTTCAACCTTTTCATATTCGTAAGTATAATTTGAAGCTTGCAATAGTAGTCTGTAACTAATTGTACCTGTATACGAATGTTTAACTGCTAGCAACAAAAAAACTAATGCAAAATAAATTGGTTTTAGTTTGGCCGTTTTGCAATTTATTCATCAATAACAAATTACAAGTTGAAATAAAATGCTTAAACTCCTATAATAGATAATTGATATTTGTGCAAACAAGATTTAGTAATTTACAACAATTTTGAATAAAATTTGAAATTACGTTCGCAATTAAATTCATTTTATTGCTCTTTGGCTTCTTTTTTAACATTTATTCTGAAGAAAAAATAACAGTTATTTCAAAACTGCATTGATGCAAAAAAGATGAAATGACTAAATAAGGAATCAGACCAACTTCAACAAAAAGAATTTCAGACTCTCTGTGAAAGAATAATTGGATCAATTTTCAGCGTAATGCTTAACTAATGCAATAAATAGTAAATTGATATTAAAATATCTTTGAAACGGTCACTTAATGATGTAATTATTTTGTGAGGTTTTTGAATATTTGTGGAATGTCTTGGATTATCAATAATCGAATTTATGGATAATCGAATTTCTGTTTCAAATCTTTTACTTGTCGACAGCATTTCTCCTAATGATAAATGTAAAACCTAATACAAGTACTTGCTGACTAATTTTTGATTTGTCTGCGGAAAGATAAACTCATTTTTCATTTATACCAGAGAATGGCAGAAATATAATTTAGCGAACACAACATTGATTTTGTGCATTTGGCAAAGTTAGAACATTGCTCCTTTCTAAAAGTAAAAACAAAAATTAAAAAAAAAGAAATCGAGATAGTTGTTTCATCATTTTTGCATAATTAGTTTATTTACCAACCCGTAAGGTAATCTGAATTTGAGAAACCAAACTTTGATGAAAACTTTAAGATTTATGCTTTATTTTATCTACTGCACATGTTTCTCTTTTTCCCGTTATGTAAAAATTATTCTGTTAACGTTATGTAAAAATTATTCTGTTAACACAAAAAATTAACGCAACTATGACCATTAAACAATAAGGCTGCATAGCTATGTAAAAATTATTCTGTTAACACAAAAAAATAACGCAACTATGACCATTAAACAATAAGGCTGCATAGCTAAAAAGCGATTGCCTTAAAAAATTTTCATTCCTCTTCCCCCTCCCCCAATCAACGGTAAACAAATACTTTTTTAAGTGACTGTTGCCACCGCCAAGGTATTGAAGTATTAGCTTCTTCCGTAAACCATTAAAACTTCTGATTTCAAAAAATTAACTGATACTCGAATTCATGCCATCAAAATTCGTGCTTAACTGTGGCGTGAGAATTAATAACTTACTTATGCCAAATATTTTCATTGTCATTTCCGAATTAAACGTTTTATTACTGTGGCCATAAGTCATTGGTTAGCCGCTCACCTTTTAATTAAATGCATTTATTACGTCATAATATTGAATGTTCTTAATTAAATATGCGTTAAATGCTAATGTTCAGAGATGCAGACAAACTTGAAGCATTGTTCGGATTACGCCATTGTCTTTTTGAAGCTAGCACAATCAATTAATTGCCCATGTTTTGCAAGTAGTATTTTATTGCAAAGGCCAAAAAGCGTTGCGATTAAAGGTGATTTTCATTATATTTGAGGTAAAATTCAACCTATAAAGCTTCCAACATTTTCTCAACGTTTCCAGAAAATAGAAAAGCACATCAAAAATCATCTTCGTCTAAATCTTAATTAGAAAAACTGCGAATTAAAAATATAGTTTACTCCATAGAAAATTACTATAAAATTGATCAAAGAGATTTTTTAATTCCATTCTTTACATGATATGCCAAAGAGCATGTATGGCCTCAAGCAAAAGGCTACTAAGCCGAAGCATATTGTTTTTATGCCCTGTGTCTTCGGTTGAATCTTGAATTCCCTAAGAAACATATGTTTCTGAAGTTGAAGAAATGGAAGCACGTGTCTAGAGTCACCCCATGATTTTCTGAGTTAATTCTGATATTTTACACTTTTTGCCGCGTTACGTGAAACCTGTTCTGCGAAGTTTCATGTAATGACCAAACGAAAAAAAGAAACATTTTAAAATTTCCAGAAACAAACGTTAAGAGAAAGCTCCATTTTTTAGGGAATATTTAACTTAATATTATCATTTTTGTAATCGTTTCAACATGAGATAAATTTCTGAATTCGTAAACATTGAAGGCAAATTTTTTGAGACAAACTATTTCACCTATAACTCTACTTTCAACATTTTTTTTTTATACAAATCATTTTTTATACTATTTGTGCCGGCATCAGCTCCGTGATGCACATTCCGTTTAATGTAAATCCCAAACAAATCACAAATTATAAACCTTATATAACTGCTGTATATAATTCTAACATTCATGTAAATTCCATATAAATTTTATCATTTAACTAAATTATTTTGCCTCTCGTTACCTTAAAACATTTTTTGTTAACGTATTTAACATTACAGAAAAGTTGGAAGAGATTAGTTGAAAAATCAACGTCAATCAATAAAAACCTCAAAGTTGAGATTTAAGGATACTTTGTCAAATCATTTTTGAAATCTGCTCTCATTTTAATTCGAACACCTTTCTTTTTTTAGTGAAAAAACATTAGCACATTTAAAAAAAAAATAATCCAAAGTGGATATTTTACGTCACTGACCACGAAATTAATTTGCATTTTAAATAACCCATCAAAATTTGGCAAAAGCTTGGAAAAGGTTCAGACATATAATTCAATAAAGTTTCTTATGTTCAGCTTTCATTCAAAAGTTCTTCAGAAAATTTGCCTAGTTAAGTGTGCTGTTACGTGGAGGCATTGGAAAAATCAATTTATCATAAGTCATTTTTAAAAAGGTGCAGGGGCTTTGCATTTTGAAAATCTTGCGTATGAACTCAGTTTTCATTTAGATTATTTTTTGAAGGACCTTTCCTTTGAGCCTTTTCTTACGCAGGATCTTCTTTTTCTTAGAGAGCCGATGGTTCAGACAGCCATAATCCACTCTTAGAAATATTGATTTACATTATGCTTCGGTGAAATTAATCTAATATCATTACGTTTTGCAGCTGGAATCTATGAACCACCTCCGCCTCCAGTAGATGTCCCTCAAGTTTTTTTTTCTATCTTCATATGCGTTTTGGGACTTTTGGGAAACTTGGTTGCAATCTTCGTAATTCTTGTGTTGAGAGAGTATAAAAAATCTGTCACTCATTGGTGAGAAAATGAGTTCTTCTTTAGTATAACATAATTACAATAAGCGTTCAATTGTATCTAGAGATATAAATTTCACATAAAAACTGTGCAATCAGCAAAATGTAGAAATATGAAATGGTTCTCCTTTAACTTTTGCAGTGTCTGTAACCAAATACGCACAATCAAAAAATTTTGTAATATTCAAATATTTTTGCAATAGACGAGCTTAAATGTAGTTTAAGATTTTTTTAGCTAACATTTTCAAAGATGATTTGGTATTGATTACCAAAAGCTTTGTTTGGATCTCAAATCTTACAAGTTAATTTACAATTTTTAATCTAAAGGTGATTGCACCAAAAATTGGGGTTTGATTCAAATTATTTACGCAATAAACTTTTCGAAGTTTTTAATTGTATCATCGTTTTTTATTTTTAGGTACGTTTTACAACTTGCTATTGCTGATTCTTTATTTCTCCTCACTTTGCCCTTCAAAGCCAATGAAGACATCAATAACGGTTGGATCTATCCAGACTGGATGTGCAAAGCCAAAGAAACCATTTTGTTTTTGAATTATTATGCTTCTATTCTTTTCTTGGTTGTAAGTTTAACAAATTAATTAAAGTTAGAATTAATCAAATCAAAACCTATTACGTAAAAATCGACTCTTGCTCGTACTTTGGGATTTTTCTAAAGTTGCTGAGTGTATACATGCATACTAAGCTATAATAATTGCTGCAGAATTGAGGCACTTTTAACAAAGATAAATACGGATTTTCTCATTCAAAAGAAGCTTTGGCTGAATTTCTGAAAGGATCACTAATGATAAAAAATCCAAATCGATGTTTCAAACCATTATCCTAATAATCGTAATCCCCTGCAATATAGTCGGCAACGTGGTCAAAAGGTTCAAAGCTTTTTTTAAGGCGATCCTGATTGATTATTCGGGTTCGATTCGCACCCTGGTCACGTTGTTGCGTCCTTAGATAAGACGCTTTACGATGATTATATTTACTTTGTGGCTTCAAACAAGTATCATATTCAGTGGACAAGAGTTCTAAGAAATCCGCATGAACATTGGATCACTGGAAATTTCTAAGCAGTTGCGAATACCTCTAATCACGAAGAAGTTATCGCGATGAAAAGTGTGCAGATCGTGCAATACTTAGCGTCTGACGCTGTCCGGTGACAGTAGGATAACTACGCAATACAAAATTAATACTGTAGCGCTAAAGAAAAGCTTCCGAAAACAGATGAAGCCCTCTCTATTAGTGGTAGACAGCTGAGCAGGCAGCCGCAAAACTTGAAGACAACAACGTTCTTTTGCAGTATCTCGGCTTATAGGCTACTTGGTAAAGAATTTACTAGCATCGCCTTTTGTTGTTCATATTTTTTGACAAGTTCATTTTAAATTTTTTGTGTTTAACACTTTTCATTTTTATTTTCAGATCATGAGTATTGATCGGTATATCGCAGTGTGCCATACATTTTCAAGCACAGTCCAAAAGTTAAGAACCCAAACCAGTGCTCTCATTATTACAATTGCTGTTTGGTCTGTCTCACTGCTGTTTTGCATTCCGGTCATGCTGTTCAGTTTCAAAACAGGAAATGCTCCTTTTTGCCACTGCTCGTAAGTGCTAATGTGCGGAAAGTTAATGTTTACAATTTCGACATCGTACGCTGGAGCACTGCATCAGTAGTTGCAAATGCCCATAAATTCGGTAACATAAACGATTTTTTCAACTTTTGATATGAAATATTATACAAATCTTTATTAGAAAAGGTATGATCCCAACGAAACCTAACAGGCTGCAGCACTGTATGAATTACAGCTATAATGCTTTTAAATTGTAGTGTAGATTGAGGTAATCATACTAATTTTAACTGTTGAAAAAAGTTTTTAATTAATGAGATAAATGACTAAAAATCAATTTGAATGCTTAAACATTTTTTGCTTATTATATCTTTTTTATGCTATTAATTCTGCGTTTGTATATCAGCACTGATCCATTGAGGATGAATTACTGTTATCACTGAAACCTTGAATCTTTCAGATACGAGTTTCCAAGACCGATTGAAAACACCACTGCTGATTGCGTAGGTGAAAGATTCACGACGCCTGATGATCTTCGACTTTGTTTGCTTGTGCGAAACATCAAAGAAGTTGATGATGGTGAACCGTACTGCCGGTAAGTACTTATTTTACTACTGTAAGAACAAACGTAAAAACTTCGATTGATTTCACACTCACTTAATTATAAGTTCTTCGAGATAGTCGCGTTTGTTGGCAATGTTTAGTTGGCAGACTTAAGATGGCCGTGGTGTGCCCTAAAACTAACTGAATTTTTTATTTCTGCAAGCTTCCGTGGAGCAAAAATCAGAACATAAGCGTAATTCATTACATATACCTACGTTCTGCTATTTATGCATATGTTCTGCTTGTTTGCTTCTGCCTGGCGGAGTGGATAACTTACCCACAAAAGCTTGCAGAAATAAAAAGAAATTCAGTTAATCTTAAGGCACACGACTATTGTCCTTTATTAATTATGGTTGTTGCATTACCATACTAAATCTGTAACTAAAAATAATTTTTGCATCCCAAAAATGAACACATGCTCTGGGCCAATTGCATGTTCACATATTGAAGCAAAAATATGGAATAACATTTCTCCAATTTTGAAACTTTTGTCCAAGTATTCTTTCAGAAAACAACTCAAAAAGCAAATGATTAGTAAATATTAATTTTTTGCAATCTCTGTAAAAGCGAGTCTGTTTCCATTTTGTTAATTTTACGTTTTGCGTTTCTTTCGTTTAAAGCATTAGTGACAAATCAAGGTTATAGTTAATAAGCAACTTGACTTAAAAGACCATGAAGTGGTCTTTTGCTGCTCAGTTTATACTGCATGGTTGCCTAAAACTGTTGCATTACAACTTATGGTTTGTACTATGTGTTAATGGCGGCTGTGTTGCGTAAACAAATAAACTGGATTAATTGATTGAATGAAATCAGAGACAAATGGGCAAAGTTGTTCAGTCTTGTATTGAAAAATGAAAGCATAATTGAAATAATATCACAAAAGTTTTTAACCATTATTCACCCGCTGTTCCAGTATGCGGCAAGGAAATGCAAAGTGAACAAAATAATAACTTTTGTTTTGTGCAGGTTGAAAATAGTTATATTCCCATTTTAGTTGTCAGCAATTCATAGTTAGAGCATAACCAAGCCTGACGAATTTCCTGACAAACTGTACAGTGGTACGCTATTAACAGTTTTAGTACCAGATCTTTTTCTTCGGCCATTCAAATTGTTTCAACTTTGGAATATTGATAAACGTTTTTTCTTTCAGACAATTTAATGTTGAAAGTTTGAAAAGTATACTTGGATCTGGAGGTGGTCTAACAGAATCAGGTGAAGAGATGACTGTTGAAGAGCTTTCCAACGTCGATGATTACGAAACTAGTGTATACATGTCTGGTAGTGGCAATGGTTCATTTTCATTTGATAACAATGAGCCTCAAAGTTCTGGTGAATTCGCTGGAAACAATACAAATTCAAGGCTGTTGATTCCTGAAACTTGTCACTATTGGAACCATCCTCTTGGATGGAAAGTTTTCGTCCTGTTCAATTTCTTGATTATGTTCGTACTTCCTTTTATGGTAAGTTGATATTCTCGATAAGTTTATCATTGACTTTTTTGGCCTTGTTTGGCGTATCCAAGTTATTTTCAACTATGATGAGTTCCTTTTTTGAACAGTCGACAATAACTGAACTAACTTTACTTGAAACTAAACCACTAAAACAAAAAATTATTTCTTTGTCGAAATCCCATTCGTTTTGAAATCTTTTTGTTTGAAACTTATCAGTTTCAGATTACAATATTTTTTCATAAGACATACAATATTTCACTTACAAATTGTTTTTTTGATTTTTCAATTCATTCTACAAAGGATATCTCTCAAATGCATTTTAGATGGCATTGTAGTTACATTGTTTAACTTTTACAGATAATGCTGGTCTGTTATGGACTTATAATTCAGAGGCTATCTCAGTCCAAAATTCGTCCTGTATCAGTGAAAAGCAATGGAAGTCAAAAGAAGAAACCGTCTTCAAGATCTGCAAAAGATCGCAAAAGAGTGACAATCATGTGCGCTGCACTGGTTTCTTGCTTTCTCATTTGCTGGTTACCATTCCATGCCATTCATTTAGGAAAATTTATTGGAATTTACGCAACGGTATGTATCTAATCCTGCAATAACTCATGCAATTTACTTAGAATTAAAGCATATTGCAAAAAAGTTTTTAAGCTTAAACGCGCTATTCAAATTAACTACTAAGTTGATTGTGCTTGTCTTGTGCTTGCAATGAAGTCCTTTCTTAGTAACTACCCCAATTGGCTGAAGAAGGCTGTTGTTTTGCATTAATTCTGCTCAATAATATTGAAATTGTTGTACAAATTTTATGTTTTGTCGGAGTGTCTTCCTACCTTTTACTCTTCACTCTACAGAGCAATACTGTTTTGTATAAGCTGCTTTAATTTTTATCTTTCTTGTTTTCACAGGATGAAGTCTGCGTTACATTACCCAAAATTGGTGCTCTTTTGGCTTTTCTCAATTCAGCGTTGAATCCATACTTATATAGCTTTTTAGGAACTAATTTTTCGAAAAGATGGAAGTAAGTTCATTTTGAGTATAATTTAACTATGCAGTAAAATTTACTCAAAGCGTTATATTCTGCTGAATGAAGTTATGGTTCTTATAGAAAATTTCTGTGAGAATCGATAATGAACCTAATTTTCAAATTGTGAAAATAGTGTACTTATAACAAAGAACATAAAAGAAAATGTCACTGCTGTATTGCTTGGTCTGTAGATTGGAAAAACTTTGGCTTTAAAGATGCAACAAATAAAGCCCTTGCCAGCTGGCTTGCTATTGGCATTGCAAGACATTTTAACGACTGCAATTTTGAACCCCACAAAATAATGACCAGGGCGTGGTTTTTCGCTTTAAGTTCAACAAAGCAGACAACGCTTTACAGATTTTTAGCCCGTTTGGGAAAAATACCTGTACTATTTAATCAAGATTAACCTAATTTGTTTATAAATTATATTTTTAGGTTACTGAAGCAATCTCGTGGAATTCAACAGTTTGTATCACTGGCCATGTGGAAGCAAAACGACCATTCATCAAGCGGCCATCCCAAAGATGTTGACAGAACATCAAAGCACGGTATCATATCAAGATACAAGCGTCAACAGAGCTCAGACAACAAAATATCAACACAACGTCCGACGCTTATGACAAGGATAGCCAAAGAAAACGATTACAGTCAAAGTAAATCCTAAAATTTCTTTTTTATGTTAAAATGGTCTATGACTTGAAAGGATAATGCTGCAAATGGGACTATAAGAAACTTTTTTTTAGTAGTGAAAAAACTTTTGTAAAACATTGAGCAAAATCTGCATTGGATCTACCTGATCTTGCATTCGGTAATTGATGCTTTAATTTGGTGCAGATTTTTGGGAAATGTGATTTCATATTAGCTGTTAACTGAGTGGTTTTCTGAATTATTCCCCCCCCCCATATTTCAAACACATTTAAAGTTAGGACGGCGTCATCGTGGTGTATTTCAAGTGCTTGCTACTATTTTTGTGCTTAGATTTCCTTCAAGTGAATTTAAAATACTTTTCATGTGAGTCATAATGTCTTATTCTTGTGTGGTTTACGTGCTTTAGTGTGGGATCCAACTTCTGAATAATTCTCAGAAAAATGAATATTGATGGAAATCATTGTCTGGGTATCGGGTTCCAGCCGACATTACGGCATAAATAAACAATCAATCCCACATTCAGGCTATTGTTATAAATTCATTAATAATGAGAAGCGGATTTTGAGTGAGTCGTCTAGGTAGACTAACTATGACGTCATCTTTTTGCAGCAACTCCGTCACTTCAAACTGCGGACATTTTTAATGAGAAACCCTCTTCACAAGACTCTCTAGGAACGAGTTCTTCAAGCAAATATAGTCAAAATAGCTCTCCTGATGAGATGCAACCTATGAATGGAAAGTACTAAAAAGCGATGATTCTTTTGAACTGGTAAGCCGAAATTAAAAGTCATAATAATTGACAAAATATTTGCTAGATATTAGGCCATCATTTAATTTAGATTGGTGTTGAACTTGACTCTGACCCAAGCCGGCCAAAAAACTAGGTCCACCTCTGCGCTGTAGAAAGCGATGAAAAAGAAGTGACTGAAAATTCATTTACCGGTACTTATAATACTTGCTGTTACTTGATTTGATTCTTGCTTTTAAGCAAATTGAAATAATCTAACTTTCTTTTAATCCTACTTTTAAAGGCATCGGTACGCTTATTTAGGGTTGTTGGAGCAACTCAACTTTATATTGAACTATTTCAATTCACGGCCTTCCATCAAATTCCTTCATTTTACTTGAGTGAAATCAACGATTCCAGTCTCAAATTGTAGTCTATTTGATTGGATTGTCTTAAATTCAAAACAAATACTGTAAATCTAATCAAGTATTTGCCTCTTTTTACTGTTTATGCTGAAAACTAACTTCTCTAGCTAAGTTGCAAAATATGGCAGAGAGTTGTGATTGATGGGAGGTTGATTACTGAATGAAAGATTGTTGTCGTGACAAGCTATGATAATTGTGCACCATAACTTTGACTGAAAATACCACCTTCTCTGTATCCAAACGGTGTGCGGCAATTAATAAACGTTCATTAGTTTTGATTGATCAAGAATCTTAATTGCCGCCTAATTAATTTGCCTGAACATTTTTTTTACCTTTTCAGGTTTCAAAAATATTACCAAGTGATGTCAGACAGAACTCAGCTTGTGCTGATCGCCTGGATCAAGCTTGAACAATTGCCATTTCTCGTTGCATGGCAGTAGCAGCAGACGTCTTGGCAGACCAAGAGTCTACAGTATACACCTGAACAATATATACCGTCTATCGGAGCCCCATTTGTACCTGATTAAACCCTTTATCCAAATTGATGCTATCACGCTATCGCAAAAGCGGCCAAACGATATGGATTAGAGAACTGTTGCAGAGTCAATTTGCTAAATGATTGTGAATAATGATTTTTGTGCTAAACGAGACTTTGAAATGTATTTTGGGTTATTAGCAGTCAGTTGCTGCTTGTGCTGATGTTATATTTGTATTAGCAATACTCTGCCACAAAAAATAGTGGCTTGTAGAAGAATTCTCTATGTTATATTACAAAGGATATAATAGTAATGCGATTATTGCGGTGTTGTGGACACTGGATGTTGCTTGTTTGTTTATTTTTATTTTCTTGCTTTTTTGAAAGTTTTTCTGTTACTGAATGAAGTGTACAATATACCTAATTTACAATAATTTATATTTTTGAGCATCTGTTTCCAATTTTTCATACTATTCTCTAAATTTTCTTGAGAGTAATAAAAAATATAAAAATTAAAATCTTGTGCAGAAAAACTCGTTGGAATGCAAGAGAAAATACTCTACAATAGATAATAACACCTCAGACTCAAGGTATTGGTATGGCCTTTAATTTTTGTAAAGCCTTGAAAGACGCTAGTTCACTCGCACAGAAACCAAACCAGAGTTTGCATTTTACTTTATCTTCGTTTCTACGCCTTTTGAATCTGCCGCAAATACAGCCGCGGTTAGAGCGTTTTAGTGCAGCAACGATCACAAAACGTCCTTATTATGAATAATTGTAATATGTTAATCACTTGTATATATTCACCACGTTGCCGCGGTCAGGGGATAGCAGAGTGACATTTAGGTCTTGCAATTAAGCTTCTACACAAGGTGAAAGCTTCACATTGTCCTTTTTAATGCTGAATATCGAACAGAGAGTCTGTAATTTCCAATTTTTTTCAGTCTTTGGTTTGACCCAGAGTTGTAAGTCGGGCCGAGCTTTTTGGATCGGGTTCGAGCCTAAAGTTGATAAAAATTTCTGGCTTTATTCGGGCTTGAGACGTACTTTTTATCTTAGGTGCACAAATAT
The DNA here is from genome assembly GCA_963965965.1 of Trididemnum nubilum. NCBI lineage: Eukaryota > Metazoa > Chordata > Ascidiacea > Aplousobranchia > Didemnidae > Trididemnum > Trididemnum nubilum. The sequence goes on along the minus strand of OZ014475.1, from coordinate 25,909,178 downwards.
AATCAAAATAACTTGGCAATATTGCAAAATTTTTTAGATCTAGCTTAACTTTCGGGTTTTTTCTGGCGTAATTCGAGCTTTAAATTAGTTTTCGGGTTCGGGCCTGAACTAGTCGGCTCGTTTACAATTCTGATTTGACCTCATCAGGAAGCGAACCCGAGTCTACCGTTTTGGCAGTCAATCCACTCGACCACCAATCGGTGCAGTGCAATGTTTCTCAGTATAAAAGCAACCTTTTTGAGGTTAACAAAAGTTACAGAGCAGATTTGGTCTGTCAAGTCTAATCTACCATTTTGCTCGATGTATTACGCCGAAGCGTGTAACGAGTTTGCAGGGCCAATCTCCGCGTCATTGTGCCTGCCGGCAACACAGCTCTTTTTGAAGAAATGTTACCGTTCCAGTAGCGTACGCAGGATTTTGAAAAGGGGGGCAGAAAATTTGAGAGGAACAAAGATCTGAATCAGAAATTGTTCCACTCAAATTTAGTCCAAATATTCGCCCAAAATTAGGTGAAGAGCAAAAAAAAAAAAAAAAGAAAAAAAAGAAAAGCCAAGAAGAAACGCAAAGAACATACCCTTTGTGTGGTCAAATCTTATGCCCAACTTACAAAGGGGGGGCATGCTTTTCTACGCAATTTTACAATCCTGGCGACCCAAAGGGGGGCCATGGCACAATGCCCCCCCTAAATACGCCCCTGAGCCGTTCCCAACGCTGTGTCCAATTTCACTGGCCCTACTGTAGATTTGAATCTCAGAACTCCCGCTCCAAAGACAACCGCGTTACTGCTCGACCAACTGGCAGATTGGTGTAATAGATTTGGTCTAATAGAATAAGTTAAAGTTCTGCAGGCAGCAAAACCACAAAATTATTAGGAGCTGCGGACGAATAATACTTGTTGAATTTGTTGAATCACAGGAATAGGCAGGAGTGCGTGCCAAACTACTGCACTATCATTTCTTAGAAGCAATGATAATGTCAGCTTATCAATAACCTATAGCTAATAGGTCGAATCCCACTGACTTTTGCAAGTTGCATCGTGAAAAAGATTAGTGGTACAATACTTGGTTTATTTCTTCCATTAGGCATTATATACTGTGCTTGCATGCTAATGAATATAAACAATACCAATTATGCTGAAATACAGTCTCATCATAATTAAAACTAGGTCTGTTATGATAGATAAATATTTTGCAATGAAAGCATCATATAACATAATTAAAAGAGTTGAAAATCATCAAACAAAATGACCGAAAAAAATCAAACTCAAAAAGCAGCATATCAAAAAGCTAATCAACACAAGTGCGCTACAAGCTAATGCACTAAGAAACTATAAATTTTTAATAGCATCATCACTGTGTACTCGCAGAGCTAGTATTATAAATCTGCTAATCAAGTATGAAGCAAAATGGAGTTGGTTGAGCAGTAACGCGTTGGTTTACGGAACGGGAGGTCTGAGGTTCAAATCTCGAGCCGGTCAAATCGGACTCTGCGTTGCCATCGGCTCGCCACCGCGGCAACATTTCTTTGAAAGAAGCTGTGTTACCTGTGCGCAATGACGCAGAAATGGGCCCTGCACACTTGTTACACGCTTCGGCGTAATGCAGCGAATCAGAGTTTTAAGTCGGGTCAGGAATTTCGGGTCGGGTTCGGGTCGGGTTTGAGCAGGGTTGGGGCCGGGTTCGGACGTGGTTCGACCGGATTCTGTCTTTTGACAAAATGTCTAACTTGATGTACATACTTGCATTGTGTTTTCGCTTTTTGGATGCTATTGTAAAGCTTGATAATTAAAAAACTTCGCAACACGGAAAGATAACTTCGTGTAAGCATCAATGTTATTATTATTACGCATTTATCTTATTACGTCACCATCTAACAGCAATGAGTAGTTTTGTTTCGAGCAATAACTACCTTTCTAGATCTAACCAAACTTTGGGCCTTTTTGGGGCCTCGTTTTAAATTCAAATCACTTTTCGGGTTTGGCCGGATTCGGGCTTATGTTTTCGCGTTCGGGCAGGGTTTATACTCGTGCTTGTTGGCCAGTTTATAACTCTGCAGCGAATATCAGAAAAGATTTGATTTGATTAACCATTAAAATTATTCTAACCGAATCAAGAACTGTGTCCGTTGGAGTACTATATGAAACATAAAAACAAAAATGCAAAAACAAAAAATCGAAATATACTGTACAAAATATAATAGCATCCTGAAATGCTAAACATTTCCATGACCAAATTTGTCCACTTGTATGCATAAACAAAACAGCAGAGTATTGCGTATTTTGTGACGTAATTTGGTGCAAAATCAATTCATAAACCAGTGACGTAGTTCGCGTTATATGTCAGCGACACAGTTAAAAGTTAACAACAATTTGACAGTGACTGACAATAAAATAAAACTTGTATTCATAATAATTCTGAAAAACGTAAATGACAAGCCAAATGTCTTCTGAACGTTACTTAAAATTGATATTCAAAAACATGTAAGTCCAAGCAATTTCGTTGGTGGATAATACACACGTTTTCCATCAAAATGTGGATTAGCGATGAATTAATTACTCTGGAAAAAATTAAATTAAATAGCTGAAAACGGCCAACTATGAAACAATGCCCTCCAACAAGCTGTTTCGCCGGTAGACTCTTCAAAAAGATTTAATTGAGTTCTTAATTCAAAAGGAATTAGAACTTTTAAGGGTTTGCCTCTTTCCACGGCATGTTACATCATTTGAGGAACTTAAAAAAATCATATCAGCATAGTATTCACTATACAGGAATTATTATTATTGTTTTATTATTATTACTATTATTTTTTTGCTAATAAAATTAGTGGTTTTTTCGTGATATTGCAGTATTTTGTTACTGTTTGTTGTGTGGGTTAACCCAAAATTATCACGTTTAATGAATTTAATTTTATGCCGTAACATCGAAAATCTTGGTTGTATCTAGCATACTGTTAGTGAGTTTAGTTATTAAAGTTTGATCGGTAAAACACCTTAAAATCTATTTTGCCTTTTGCTTTGTCTTTGGGTCTGTATATATTCACTTATACTCGTATATTCAAGAAATACCGATGCGAAACTTTTTCTTCAGACGCTCTCTATTGAGGAGTATCACGAAACTTTACAGTAGTTGTTACAAATCATATTAGCTGTATGCAATGCATCATACTGTAGTTGCAAAAGGTCAGAATTTACTTGATAGTTCAAAGAACTAATCTCTGTAGCACATGTAATAACCTTTTGTGGTGTAGCTTTTAATTCTTGACCTAGTAACTAACTGAATAATTAAATCAGCAGCGTCAAGAAAAGATAGTAACTTCGCTGAAGTGACTCAAAGATCTGGTGCATTTCATCAAAGCTCTTTTTGTCATTCATGCATTCATGCTTACGAACCAGTCACTTTGCGCCGGTTTTACAACACCGGCACAGAACACCTTTTCTGGGGTTTTGTTTGCAAGTCTTTGGTCAGGCTGGGCCACTTCAATGGAAACTACTTGGCCCCAACGGGAAAAAAGACTAAAGTGTCTTTTCTAAGGACACAACGACGCATTGCTAATTCGGGCATCAAACCGGGGGTCCGCATTCAGCAACCTGTCGCTTTACCAACTAAGCTATTGCAGCTGCTTTCTTGTCATGACGAAGAATTAAAGTTCTTATGGACCAACGTGGATCAGAGTTGTAAACTGGCCAACTAGTTCAGGCTCGAACCCAAAAATATAAGCCCGAACCCGGCCGGAACCCGAAAACTAATTTGAAGCCCGAATCATGCCCGAAAAAACTTAAATAAAGTTTTCATTCAGCAATGTTGCCAAGTTATTTTGATTATATTTTTGTGCACCTAAGACAAAAGCACGTCTCAGACCCGAATTAAGCCCAAAATTTTGTCAACTTTAGGCCCGAACCCGACCCGAAAACCCTGACCCGACTAACAACTCGGCTTGGATTAACTTTGATCATAGGATTATCATCTTTTTATCTTCTACACGTTCAACTTACTAGATTAAAACAAACCATATTCACAAGTTCAAAGGAGTCATTCTTGATCTACCACACAGAAAAATTGGCCAGGTTTTTCGCCGTCTAAACTTCACCCCCAAAGTTTTGTTAACCCTCGGATCAAAGTAAATCCACGTTGGTGCAAACGGCTCCATAAGAACAGCAACATGGGCAACCTACAGTAGTAGAGATTTCACTTCTATCCACATTATAATACCGCACAAGAATCAGCAGGACAAAAAAGAAACAAAAATTTGTTTAAACGATATGGCGATGGTATCGAGAGGCCATTTTTACCAGGAAGAGAATCGGAGGAGATGTATCAACTTTTCGAAGCAAGTTTAAAACCTAGACTTTTTAAACCTCCGGAAGCTCCAAAGCAACATAAATTAGACAAGTTTTTAAATCTTTGAAAGCTCCTTGTTTATCGGTTCAGTTCGTTTAAATAATCATAAGATATTGTACGATTAAGACAACCAAAAAAAGCGAACTTTTTCAGAATCCAGATCTAATACATCGTTCTTCGGAGCGGGAGGTCTGAGGTTTAAATTTAGGCCAGTCAATTAAATTGGACACAGTGTTGCTAACGGAGTGCCACCGCTGCAACATTTCTTCGAAAAGAGCTGTGTTGCCCGCAGGCGCAATGACCAGGAGATGGATCCGCCAACTCGTTACAAGCTTCGGCGTTACAAGCTTAATACAGCGAGTACAATAGATTCGCCAACTCGTTACAAGCTTAATACAGGGAGTATAATAAAAGATTTGATTTGATTGACTAACAAAAACCAATTCAAACCAAAACGGTAGTAAAAAATCTAGAAATTAAAATGCAAACTAGTACAACAGATAGTTGCCAAACTCAATTATCTGATTGCGCTATTTATGATTGTTTTTTCGTTGTGAAGTTTATGACCCCGCTCACAAATGATTGTGTTTACGTCTGGAATTCATAAAAGCAGGGCTGCAATTCGAGCAATTAGCAACATAATGCAAGTTCCAAAATCGTAATTATTAATTTGTGGAATGTAATTTTACAGAACAGAACCTGATAACCAAATAAGGGCAAAATCACCCATTGGGCTACTTTAAGACGCTTAATAGCCAGCAAACACCTGTGTTTGTTAGCCAGGTTTCAAAAACAAACAGTGCCAAGTTGAACCCATGCCTTTCTCTTTTATGTTTTACAGTATTTTAATGATGCACAAAAACTTTGCCAACAAAAGCCGCAACCCTGACGATAAAAAAATTAAAATGATGTGAGAAGTTACTATAAATCATTTTCTGTTTCTATTTCGATTTGTAAGCACTATGCTCTCAATTAAACCTGGTAGAGTGCTTCTTAACAACAAAATCAAAGCAATGAACTACTATAAAACACCAAAATTAACGCCATACTTGGGGCGGTTCACAGGGTGGTCAAAAGATCGTACTCAAATAAAATCTGTCGTGACAAACATGCAAAATATTTTATTGCCTAAAGAAAAAAAAATTAGAATTGTAATATTCTTAAAGCTCGTTCCCATAACCATTTTGGAATCAATTTAATTACGGAACGACAGTTGAGCAACAGCTTCTTTTTTATCATTGATGGTTCTTGAAGTTAAAGGAGATTCAGTTATTAACCATTCTTGAAATAGAATCTTATTGACATGTTTGCTTCATTGTCTATTTTTCATATTTCCTTTTTAATCTTTTAATCTGAAAAAAAATTTTTGCATCCGTTTATGGCTAGACATCTGCTGAAACGCCAAAATATTTCTAAAAAGAAAGGAATGACCTGATGTAGAACGAGAACTGGATATTCTTCTAGAGCAGTGGTTCCCAAACTTTTTTCAAAAAAATTTCACAACGGACCCCTTACAATTTTATTTAATGCTTGGCGGCCTCCTCTGCAAGGCCAAAAACACAGGTATAAAAAGATTGAGCTTCAGCTAGGCCACAGGAGTAGCTAACTAAAGCAGCAGCGGCCAATAAACAGAACTTATTTCTCTCTGATGCCACAGAAGAGTCAGGTAATGTGATCACAACGAATGCATAGAAAGCAAAAAATGAATCTCTCTAGCATAAATTACATACCTTCTGAACGTTCAGGAGTCGAAAGCAAAATTATTAAGCAATGAGCCAAGTAAGGCCTATACCAAATTTCTTTTACGGACCTTCTGAAAGGGCTTCTCTAACCCTAATAGGCTCGCGGACTTATTTTGGGAACCGCTGTTCTAATGCATCATGAGACTACGCAAACTGTAGGCCTACTGTGTTCAAGTTTTAATTTAGCTTTAATTCAATTACAAGTTGCACTTGACTAAGAGCAATGCATTCAAAGGCACTTATACAAAATGAATTTGCATTAGAATCTAAATATAGTGTTCTGCAATGGAGTCAGAAGTGATATTTTTACAAATATATTACGCATTCCTCTGCTTAAAATTCGTGTCTGCGAAAGTGCGAAGTGCAAATTACGGAAAGAAAATTTCAACATTTGCCAATATTTTTCTCTTGACTTTAACTCTTGAGAATTTAATAATTCATGGTCTTGGCTTATTGCTATCGTAGCGGTGAGACTGCGGCTGGCTATACGATACCATGTAAATCAATTTAATTTGCTTGTATCTGCATGCGCAGTAGGGTGGTCCATATTTGATCGACTTTTGAAAGTTTTAGGTCTGATCCCTTCAAGTTGTGTCCTTTCATGAAAAAATAACTTGTGTAAAACTTTTTTGAAAGATTTTTGTGTTTAGGCCCCTCAAAATTTGGAGATTTTGTCAAATTTTGATATTTATGGCATATTAACTTTAATGTATTTTTTGATAAAAACTGTAATAATTGATGTTTAGAATGATGTACGACCTCATATTTGTCAAAATTTGACACTCATATGTATTGTAAATGCAATATTGTGGTCATTTTTGATTTCTACCACTATGTGGCGCTATAGTTTAAATCATGAATATTGGTAAAACTTTGTAGTTTCTTAATCCAGAACAATGATATTGATACTTGGAACCACATTTTCAGCAATGGGCGTTTCAAAACTTCGTTATGCTGTAATTTTGATGTTGTAAATTAGCTGTGTATTTTTTTATTGTACTTCACAGAGATTTCAAACCTTTTGCATTTAATTCAGAAACTCACTTTTAATTTCGGTAAAACTAACAATTTTTCACTGAACAACTATTTCTACATTAGTTTAGATTGGTTATGATATTTTTCTTTCAATAGTTTTTCTAAAAGACAATATTGTGGGATTTTATAGCCATAGAGCCAAGTTGATATCTTTCATTCGGTCCTCATTTTATAGTATAGTATTTACAATTCACATTGCCTATCTGACTTTAAATTAGGGATGTGAAAGCGACAATTTTTGAATCGCTTCCGCTCCCACCGCTTCCACCATTAACATTTTTTAATGTTAAAAGTTTTTGGCAAAACTTTTTTCCAGATAAGTCAAAATAAACAGTTTTGTTATCATCATCTTAACAGCATCATATAGAGCCAAATTATATAACTGCAATCAGTGGTTGTCATTGCAAGGATCTTCGTATGGTCTTAGTCAGGAATTCCGATTTGGAGCACCCTTGAAGCTGAAAGCCCAATTAATCACATGGTCGTTATATTTCAGCAATGTTAAGCGAGAAACATGATGCTAATTTCTCTAAACGTTAACCCAGAAGTTTAAACTAATGAGCGATTATTTGGGGGCAATGGACGGATTTCCAAGCGCTCAAAATAAGTTATTATTCCGAGCACTTGGAAATCCGTCCACATACCCACTTGGGTACAATTAAGTAGTCCTGTGGCGAAGCTTCAACATTTGCAGAATACTGATTTTTTAATAGCTTGCTTGTGCATATGGTTGGCTTCAAAATTTTGCTAGCAACGCGTGTATCTTTAGGACAGCAAAATAAAACACATTGCCAGAATTATGTGGTTATACATAGCACCAAATTAGAATAGTATTTGTTGCAAACGTTGCTAAGCAATAATTAAGACAGCATATAGCATCATATTTCAAAGCCATACTACATTAAACTTAGTTTGAGAATCGTTATGATGCTCTCCTTTGTTTGCTTTTAAAGATTATATTATCGCAGAGAAAAAAATTAAAATGCTGGAGCTGGAAACTTTGTTTATGTTGGTGAATGCTGTTTTATACAAGTATGGCCCCAAAAAATGGGTAAAGCCACATACAAAAGTATTTTTGAGAAAATCCTTAAATTTTAGAACTAAAATAAAGAAATTTTAACATTTTTAATTTTAAAAATGAGTTAGTTAGCTTCAAAAATCTTTGAGTTGATAGAGGTATATGGGGTCTGTCCCAGGTCTAAGTGAACCACAAGCTTTTAAAAATGTTTCTTTGCAAATGATGATCAATCAAACACTCTTTTTCGTTGTAAAGTTTTTTTTTAAATTGCACCACATTCAAGTTTTGACGTTCGATCTGAATGGTGGAATCGCCGTCTTACCACTTCTAGCTTCTGCTTCCTCTTCCACAAAAATTTTCCGCTTCCACTGCTTCCGCTTCCAGCTTCCGCCTTCGCTTCCGCATCACTGCTCAAATGCTGAATGTCAAACAAAAAATATGTGAATTTTTTTTGAGGTCTTCTCAGTTTGGCTTGAAGATTTAGCTTAAAGCTAGGCATTGAATCCGATCGTCAGTTTTCAGCTTTTATGGAAAATGACTTAAATTTAGTTAATCACAGATTCATAATAAAACTGTTGATAGCTAAAAACCTACTGTATCATCAAAAGTTTAAGGATGAGCTCAACACTTTCTTCACAAAAAAGGTTGACCTTTTTTGTTGCGTATCCTGCTTTTTGCTTTAGAAGGTATCCGTTTTTTTCCAAACAGAATGTTATTGCAATTTTTAGAGTTCCAGTAAAAAGTAATAATAGTTTGAGCAGCACTATACGTCTTCTAAGTACAAGTATGATTTACTATTTTGGAGTGTTTAGCTTTGGTGGTTGTACAATATGCAATAAACCCTGCGATTGTAATACTCTTTACTCCTACACTGCGGTAGGCAAACGTGTTTCAAAATAATTGTTTTGTCGAATTTAAAATATTTGCTTCTATTGTAGTCTTCCAGTTTCAAATAAAAGGTAAAATCAAAAACATTCAACATTGGCTTTTAATTTTGGTGCTGTTGTCCAACTTTCCAAAGTTTGTTAGTGTTTTTGACTTTTTCATTTTAGTAATGTTTTTAAAATATAAAATTATATCTGTGGCTCTCTGATTAGTTGGTTTTTACAGCCAAAGTTTATGTTTGTCGAACCTAGTCATATCTTACTGTAAATTATTGCAATTGAGACAGCACCAAAAAGATTTTTTTGTGGTTAGTTTCACGAAAGTTGAATAAAAAATGACTTCAACAAAAAAAGTTAGTAGTGGTCATAATTTTATAACTTACACCTAATTTTTTCATTTGTATATTTTCTTGAATTTTTTATCAGTTTTTGTCGATTGTTGAATGTATCTGTTTAATGATCATAGTCAAAAAATCTAAGATTGCATGTTTTTCAAAATTATAATGCTCTACTGTTTTTTCATAAAATATTAAGAGCTGCGATATTCTTATAAAGCAAGTGTAGCCAAAGTTTTTACAGGATTTTGCTCTAAATGGGAAGCCTTTTAGTCAAGAATGGTTTTAAACTTTCAAGTGCAAAAATTTGAAATATGTGTAGAAAGTATTACTGCAATCTGATATTCTGACATTATATAAAAATAACATTTAATAGAAGTTTGGAACACCCATTGCTGAAAATGTGGTTCTAAACAAAATTTTCCAATATTCATGATTTAAACTATAGCGCCACATAGTGGCAGAAATCAAAAATGACCTCAATATTGCATTTGCAATACATATAAGTGTCACATTTTGACAAATATGAGGTCGCACATCATTCTAAACATCGATTATTACAGTTTTTATCAAAAAATACATTAAAGTCAATATGCCAAAAATATCAAAATTTGACAAAATCTCCAAATTTTGAGGGGCCTAAACACAAAAATCTTTCAAAAAAGTTTTACACAAGTTATTTTTTCATGAAAGGACACAACTTGAAGGGATCAGACCTAAAACTTTCAAAAGTCGATCAAATATGGACCACCCTACTGCACAGCATTGCAAAGGATTTCTAGATTTTCTGTGATTGGATCATACCACAATATGAAGCCAAACCGCTCATGATTATGCTTTAATTAAACAATAATTATCATTTTAATAAGTTGCTTTTCCGTGCTAAGAAAAATATCTTGCAATATTATGCTTGAGTTAAGTCAAATAATGACCTAATTTACTTCTCTGTTGACAAAATTTTCAAAAAAATTTTTTTGTTAAAACAAAAACTTTACAAAGCAAAGGGCCATTGCTTTTGCAAACTTCTGAGCAAATGTATTGATAGTAAGTTTCATTTGTACCTGTATGGTTAATTCTTACTGGATTTGCTGAAACTGTAAAATATTGTATGGTTTACAGAGGTTTCCTTGGGGTCTGATTACACAGGAAAAACGGATAGTTTGCATCGTTCAAGAAAAGGAAAACAATATTGAAAGAGTGGTCATTACGCAAAATGTGTTTTTCAATAGTTTTGAAATGTTTGCCAAGCACAAACCACGTCCGTATGATTTTACTCGAAACGGTTTCAATGTGCAGTTTCCAAAAATGTTTTCTACAACCAAATTTAGTCCTTAAATCTTACTCGAAACGGTTTTTATGACATCCGCTTGGAGCCTAAATTTTCAATCTTCTCTTGTCTTGTTGTTTTTTAAAATCTATGAAACAGACAATAATTTTTTGCATTGGAAATTTTCAATTGCAGCTTAAAAAGCTAAATCATTTCTCAGGTGAGGCAGTCGATTTTGACAAACATGACAATTCCAAGAATGTTGATTGATAAGTATATGACGTGATGGCTTGAAATTGTTCTTTATCTACCCAGACATACAAGATTTGGAAAAAGTAGGCAATAAATTACTACAACAATTATCAAACAATTAACTTTACATGAAAGCTACAAGAATTACAAGTTAATCCATTTCAGATAAATTTGTAAGTGATCTGAAATAGGTGTACTCAATTACCTGAAAAAATCTTGATTTTTTGAAGGATCTTATCATGTGCCATGTACATGATTGATTATCTATCTAAAAAAGCATTTTGCAAGCTGCAAAAACTGCAGTAATAAACCTAGCGAGAGGCAAACAAAGCATTAATTAAACTCTACTTTAGAAAAAGGAAACCTGAGTCGCAAAAACGTTTGGTAACTGGGGATTAGAAAAGAGTACCGATTAGTTATGGTCTTTGAGAATCACACTTTCAAAGAGACAAATATACACAAAAACACCTTGTTTAATGTAATTTTAAAAGACTGAAGAAGTTGTAAATATAGTTCATTTTTTCACCAACAGCGTTACGCTACACTTTTTAAGTTAGCCAACCAAAGCACTTACCACTGGGTACAAGCAAATAGAAACATTTGAAGATACGAAATACATCACGCCACTTCAATTAATGGAAATGTCAGAATCCGAAACGTTTAAGGTTTGTACGATAAATCTTCTAGTACAGAGTTCACTATTGTGCTTTGGATTTTAGACTCCCTGGCTATAGAAATATAATCCATTCCAGATAAACATTTTTTTTTTAAATTGTCAAAAACCGAAACCCCATAATCGCCTACCTTCATGTAAAAGTAGTATCGCAGATAACGCAGTAGCAAACCCTCTTATATCAATATCCGCTGATCTTGCTAAAATGTAGACTGGGTGACTTTTCATTCTTCGATAACGTTGCTGAAAAAACTGTGGAGCTGTGAAAGGACTATTGTTTAAAAAGCACAACAACCAGTATTGTTGTGCTTTCGTAACTTTGTCATTCTTTTTCAGATTTTATGTGGTAATTTCTCGGTTACCAGTTAATGTTAAATACTCCTCAAATTGCTCAAACATATTAAACACGTATTGAATTTTAATATCTGAATTTGGGCTTGCTTCAAATTAGGCTCAGGCGTGATTATTTCCCAAGCATTGAATTGCATAACAAAACCTCACAAAGGTGACAGTTATTTTTTATACAAATGTGACAAATGACGGTTTGTCAGCATGCCATTTCACCCAGCCCGCTGGTTTTCATTAGCGTGATGAGACAAATAATTGATTGATGTACTTGAAAGATCTTTTGCAATGAATTCGGCCGCAAAATCTGTCGATAATTGGCGTTTGAGAAAATTGTAGGGCAATACTATTTGTTTTTGTAATATAACCATTTTTGAAATAATTTTTCTGTTGACGCAAATTTGTGCTGTGCAGTGGCATATTTGTCGTTTTTTCCGTACAAATACTTTTCTTTGTTGGATGTCTTACTAGTTAACCGAAAATTGTTGGTGATTACAATCCTCAATTTGTAGCTCGCAGTCCTATTAAAAATGAACAAAGTTAAGAGCCATTGAAGAAACAGGATCATGTTTGTTGCGTTTATTTCTTTTTTTCGTTACGTATTTTTACTATTTATTGTCTTAAGGTGCATTTAGACTGGACGCAAAGCAACGCGAAGCGAAGGTCGGCGACCTTCGCCAACCTTCGCGAGTGGTCGCTTACGTAACTCGCGAAGGTTGACAACTTTCGCAAGTGGTTGCTAATCTTTGCGACAGGTCGCTTCATAGGCTAATTTTGATAACTTACTTTTAAAATGTATTCAATGAGCAGAAAGCGTTGTGTTCTTTATTATTGAAGCGCTGTTATAGCAATCACAGGTTCTCTCTCGACATAGCGCGCTGGAATTAAAACGAAGATTGAGTTTGTATTATGTTATCACGCAATAACCGTGAAGTTTCTAGACTAATAGCATAGGTATCGTAACAATCTTGAGAAAAAAGTTTGTTAAGTATAAGGGAAAAACGAAGTACAGCAGATCGAATTTGGAAATAAAAGGACAAGTCATATCTTCAAAACCGTAGCAGTACTTAGCCTATTTACTAGCTATCAAAGCTTTGTTTAGATCCTTCCACTGAAAACTTGCTATAATCTGTCTTGACGATGACAGTTCTGGGTTTTAATGCAGAACCGCAAAAAGCTGGAAGCAGATATCAAAAGTCCTCTTTCGGTGTTTACTCAGTTAATAAGTCTTTAATCCTTTCATCAACCATTTCTCATTATGCTACTGGTAGATCTATCTTGTAGATTGTAGACCAATAGGCTAGTCTACGGGTACATTTAAAGCGTAAACTATGTTGTTTATTAAATGTGATTTTTTTTTCAGGCAAGCATGTTATGATACCTGTAGTAAGCTTAAACAGTTGTTTGTGTTTGCTATTTAGTGCTGTTTATGAAGACTCCCAATGTTAACGCTATGAGTGCATCCGAAAGCTGGATTTGTCATCAGTTAAGTAGTGGATTTTTTGCTTATTGTGCAATGGATTGCTGTGTTGATTTGCTGGAGAAAGCAAAAAAAAACATTGCAGTTTTTGCATCATTTGACACTATCATCGAAGGACAAGAATTTAGCGCAGTAATACCAGCAGTTGCAGTGGAAAAAGTCAGCCTCTAAAACTACGTTTGGTTTTTTATTCGCTAGCGGAGCGCTTATCGATGTTTAGTACGAAGTTAAATGCTTTCGAGAGCATTTTACTAGTTTGCATTTTCTTGCGGTACCAGTACGTTGCGACGGTCGCGTTTACCTCCAAGGGCTTCGCTCCAAACCACCGTTTGTAACATAGGCCTACTGACAAATTTATAGCTGTAAGGTCAAGCCCCTTTTTCTCAGCAATTTTTTGATTATGCTCCTGATAAAATATTTAGATTTTTAATGTGAAAATTGTTACTCAAGCATCTGAATACAAATGTTGCTAGTTCTCACATTTTCATGTAACTGATACTTCCTTCCCAAGTCCAATTATTATTATTATAAATGCTGTATCAAGTTTTTGTTTAGTGGTGACTAATGAGAATGGAACAATATTAATGGACTTGCTGGGCAGCTACTTCTCTTCCAATAACAGTAACCCCAGCAAAAAAATAGAACTCACTTTCTACTGGTTAGATACAGTATATATTGGCTTTCTAATTCATCTAAATACACTGACTGTAATTGTAATGATTGAACTTCAGGCTTAGAATTGTTTACTTTGTCACTTTATTCACCATTAAAGCAGTTAAAATTTTAAAAGACAATAAAAATCATTTGAAATTCACCAGCAACTAAATTCAGATATTACACAAAGACACAGTAAATGAATATTTAACACACTTGACACTTCTATTTTCATCACATAGGATTGGAGTAAAAAATCAAAACCAGACTACAATATTCATGGTTATGAAACTTGGGGGAGTCCAAAACCATTGCTTCCAGTTTAACGTGATCACTGTCACAAACCTTCAGAAACAAGAAGACTTTTAAGAGGACATTCAGAAGAAAAACTTCCATGTTTGTAGCTCGGCTATTCAAAAAAATGATTACTACTTAGGCCAATCCAAAAGTTCATAGAATTTTTTTGATTGTTTGTGTCTATCTAGCTGTTGCATGTAGCTTGAAACCAATTTTAAATACAGTTTTGTTTACCAAGTTGGCTTGGCCGAGAAGACAGCGAAAGAACTTTTGAGAATTTTCCAGTATCTGAGCAATTGTTCAATTGCGCTAATTTTTAAAACAACAAGCCAACAAACAATGGGTAAAACGCTATGAACACATTAAAAACTAGCCTGTTGGTGGGTTATTTTATATTCCGAAAAAAACAACACCATGTTAGTTTAAGACAAAAAAAAGCAAAGCTGCTCAGCCAAAACAACCACTGGACTGATAAAATAGCTTCTGCTCAAAATAAAAAGTTTTGTTTTAAAAGCTAGAAGCCGTGGGGCTATGCCTACTGCTTTGGTGAATTCATTATAATGAAGCTCTGATATCAAGCACAGCTATGAAAAATCACTCTGGGATTTACAACCTTAGCTGTCTAGATCCAAATTAACTTGGCTAGCCTAGGGCTATCCCGAATCTAACTTTGCCAACAACCTATTCTTTGGACTGATAAATAGGCGCTAAACCACACAAATATACTATTTACATTATTTTTTAGCAAATTGCAATCGTAAAAATCCAATCAGTGGTTTAGTATGTCATCTTACTACAGCCTGCAAGCAAGCGATGTTGCGCAATTGCTCGCGAAGGTTGCGACCGGTTGCAACCTTTCGCGAGCTGTCGATGACGTTAAATTTTGGTTGCTTCGCGTCCAGTCTAAGTGCACCTTTATTATTATTATTTATTTATATTAGTACTTGCCGCTGTAGCTAAAAAAAAAGCTTGTTTGTGACCAATTTTTGAACTACTTGAAGGTCTTGGACACTACTTGAAGGTCTTGGACTACTTGGAAAATTAGCAGATTCGTAATTACTGCACAGTTCCTAAAACACTTATTGCAAACATCATACAAACAAGTCCAAATTTTTAGCAAAGGCTTTTGTTTTATAACAATTCATTAATCGTCAGAGACTATTGCAATTGTCAGGCAAAGTTTATTTGTATTTAAAAAAATAACGATCAATAGTTAAATTTTTCAAGAATAGGTATTTTTACTGTTCTTGTCAAGAACAATAAAAAAAAGAATAGAAATATGAATCAATAATCAAATACACTATTTTTTATTTTTTCAACATACTCTTATGTTTCGTTTAAAAATTTTCACCAAATTTTTGTGTTAACAGACTAAAACGTATATACAGTCATAGAACACTGTAACTAGTACCAAGCAAATTCTTCAAAGTAGATTTGTACACAATGTTGATGAAAATGGTTGATATCCGATGTCTAATTTGGAAAAACTGTTGTCATGAAAATTTGGAAAAACTGTTTGATGTCATGAAAATGCTAAATGAGTGGGTTCTTCATCTACCTGGAAATCTGAATAAACAAAAATATTAAAAGCAAGATGAATTCTGTAGTGGCGTTTTGCAAGCACTACTTGTGATAGTGATGCTCAAATAGTAAAAGATTCAGGTCATAAATTTCCAACCAGTCTGAAGTGGATAAAAGATGTTGTCAAAGATGTCTTGTCACGTTCGCTTAATCCATGCACGAGGTTGCGTTTATGAAATCGTTTCACGTAGGGAAACTTAAGGGTCAGTTGGCTGTCGTTTCGTACTTCAAATCTTTCTAATTGACTGTTGCTATATTAAGGCCTATTTTATGCTCAAATACTTGTTTGAAATTTTTGTTTGATGTCTGTCTGATAATGCAACCGAGTAAACGCACCAGTACAGCATGCAGTCACAGAAGGTTGATTGCAACACTTTTAGACTAATTTCAGATTCAATTTGGCACACCTTTCCGGCTTTAATTCTGGACAATAAGTAAATGGAGTTGTAAGCTATTATACTTTGTTAAACAAGTATTGGCACTAGAAAAAGTACATGTTCCTGAACAGCACAGGTGTTGTTGTCTGTTATTTCGTCCAAAGAAATCCCTTTGGCTGATTTGAGAAATTTCTTTGTCATAAGAGTTTCGATTGCCTTATTTAGGCATTTTTTTCCAAATGAAGGTGAATCTTTGGAAAATTGTTGAAACAACTTAAGACTAATAAGGTATGGGGTAAGGTACTGGTACCACGTATTGTAAGTGAGAAAATGGTTTTGCAAATAAGTTTTCCGGACATTGCTTGGTTCTAAATTATGTTGTATTACAACGCAAAAGAAGTATGTACGAATGAGCTGATAAGTTAGCAAATGACCAACTAGAAAACCTAAATCAATGTCGGTTGCGTGGTCAAAAGGGTACCGGTACTAAAGTTGTCGTTTTCACAACGTCTCTGATCATATATAATCTGGGTTTAACACTCACCCCTTGATCACGCTGTTGCGTCCTTGGATAAAAAGCGTTACCGTACAATGGTTATATCTGCTCGGTGGCTTTGATCAAGCAGCAAATTTAAGGGACCAGAATACGAAAAAATCTACACGAGCATTAGATCATTCAAAACTCCTAAGTAGGTATGGATTATTCCATACTCGAAGTCTTATAGTATAGAAAATTGTGTGAATCATCCAATAATTAGCGTCTGATGCTGTTCAGTGACAGAAGGATAAATATGCAATTACAACAAGAACAGCAATCCCCCAAGTTTTTAAAGTGCTTAAAAGTTTAAAATAATTGAAGTTTGTGATGCCGGTACTGTATTTGCAATTTTGTTAATTTTGATATCGCAAAGTTGAGTTTACAAGCAGGTGTTGCTATCTGTTGGTGTGTACCAAGAAGAAATAATCCAGACTACAGAATTTATTTCATCAACATAAAATAATTTACAGCTGTCAACTTTTTGGTTTTCTGAAGCAAAGTTGGAACAAACGATTTGTTTAAATTACTTGCTTTTTAGCCATTTATTTTTTAAAAATGTTTGAATTTATGAAAAGAGCTACAGCGCCATTTAGTGACTAATATCAAGCAGTTTCAACTCTGCTTCGACGCTAAAACATTGTGCAAGTAAAAACACTTTAAGAAATTTGGTTATTTTCTGGGCGTAACAATAATTGTGTTAAATTCAGTTTGACCGATTTATTTCTTTGAATTTAAATTACGCTTTGGTTATTTGAAGAGACTACTTTAACGGAACATTTATCTTTTTTTTCAGTTTTAACCCAAATCAAACCCAAACTCAAGTTTTTACTTTAAAGTAACCCAAAACCAACCATAGAGACCAAACCCTAAATCAAATCCTAATCTTCAACTCTTGAAAACTAAAAGTAAATAAAATATAAATAAAAATAAATAAAAAAATTTGTAGAAAGAAAATGCGCGGATAAATGTTTCTCATTTTTGTTTTATTGTCTTTAGCTGAAACATATTTGTTGAAATAGTCATTATTGTTTGTTTCTCTTCTTTGATATCTTCCCAAACCGGTAAGGTAATTGGTTTTGTAAAAAATGAAGCATAAAGCCGATAAATTGTGATGCACTCTGCCGCTTCACTATTTCATCTCAGTACTCAAATCTAATTTTAATGCCCAATTTTACATTTTTGTATAGGATTTAAGTAAAATTGATGTGATTTTGGTTGTTATTACATTCTTACCGATATGCCTTTATACCCTTTTCACAAGAATCTGATTGCAGAGTTATCCTTTACCCATAAATTGTGGAACTAACATAATGCTATCGCGGTTACAGTACGGAATTAAATTTACCACTTGTGTCGGTTTTTAGCAGGATAAATATGCACAACTAACTTTTTGATTTTCTATTGTCATCTGAATAAAGTGTGTATAATTGAAAACAAAACGCAGGATAATTAAAATGAAACAAACAGCTGCGTATTGCTTTACTGGAGCACTGTTATGTTGATAGACCTAATAATTTAATTGTGATGTTTTAAAGTTTGTTGGTAGTGTTGTAATCGTAGTTGCGTACTATTGCTAGTAATTGTAAAAAATGGTAGTAATTGTAAAAACGGAACACTGCTGCTAGTAATTACAATAATTATAATTGCATTTTATTCACCTGTTTGCCTTGGCCAGGAAACAGCGAAGAAGCATGTTAATTTTTTTGGGTCAAGCTACTACCTGTCCACCTCTCTCTATTACACGCAATTGTTTTGCTGAATGTCAAGCATTTGAAGCTTTGAATAGCAATTTTTTCAGTCTTAGATTTGATGTGATTAAAAATCGAACCCGAGTCTACCATTTCAGTAACAGACACTTTTTCCTACAGACCACTGATTAGTTTTGAAAAGATTTAGTAAATATTTATATACAATTGGCTTCGACGAAAAAGTTCGTTTTACGCACTGAAGGGGATAAGCAAATCTTCGTCCTCTTAAGAGTTAACCGATGATTAAATTCCTAATTGGGACTTTGCGCACGCTTAGGACTTATGTTTTTACTCGGCCGTTTTGATAAATGAGCACCGAAATTCATTAATTTGCTTACAACTAGAAAACGGTAAAACATAGAAACTTGAATTTTGGATATAACATGACAAAATAATTCAAGTGTCATGCATGGCGATTTTGGGGACCCTAAGTTATGTGATTTAGTTACCCTAAAGCCGACAAAAAACGGCGATTTTTGTCTTAAAAATTTATTGATTCGCTTATAGCTATAAAATGACTGAACGTAGAACGCTGAAATTTGATAGAGGCTGTATGCGCGCCAAGTTTGGGGACGCCCAGTCACGTGATCGCGACCCCATAGGCCGAAAATTGGCAAAAAGTGGACAATTTTGAACCGGAATATCTAAATAACTACCGATATTGATGAAAAAGAGTTTGTGGTTTTTGAACGCATTACTTACCATTTTTATCAAGGTCATGTTCATTTATTCTGCCTTGGATAAAATTTTTCCTTATTTTTGTGTTGATTTTTCTTTTTCTTTTGTTTTTTTTCTATCCCTATCTACTTTCGAACCACAAAACGATGATGGATCATACTGTAAATTATTTTAGATATCCAAAAGTTCTGGTGCTCACCTGAAATCGGGAATGCCACAATGAAGGGATCACCCAAAACGGGGCCGCCAAAATTTAAACTTTTTAAACTGTTTACTTTAGACGCATGAAATTTTAAAGGTAAGTAAGTATAAAAAAAATTGACAAAATTTGGGGTACCAAAATTGAAAGGTTCCCTTTAAACGGGCCGCTAAAATTCAAATTTTTTAGCCACTTATGTCAGATTGATAAAATTTTTAGGGTAGACAAATATGTGCAAAAAGTAAAGTTTGGCAAAATATGGGGGTACCAAAATAAGGAGGTCCCACTCAAACGGGGCCGCGAAAATTCACACTTTTAACCACTTTTGTTAGACTGACAAAATTTCAGGGTAGTCAAATGTAAACAAAAGATAAAATTTGGCAAAATTTGAAGGTACTAAAATAAGGGGTTCCCCTCTAACACGGCCAAAACTCAAACTTTTTAAGCATTTACGTTAGACTGATAAAATTTTCAGAAAAGATAAATATACATGAAAGATAAAATGCAACAAAATTTGAGGGTACCAAAATGAGGGGTCCTTTAAAATAAGGACGCCTAAATTTAAACTTTTTAATTGCTTAAGCTAGACACATGAAATTTTCAGCATGGGCAAATGTGAACAAAAGATAAAATTTGACACGAATTTAATTTATTGGATAGGTTGATATGAATTTAAAAATAAACGTAACAAAATTTGGTGGACCAAATTGAGGAGACCAAGCCAAATGGGCCTGTTGAAATATTAAAATTTTTAACTTCCAGGCACTCCAGCTAGACTAATCAAATTTTAAGAGTACCGGTAGCCTAATATAAGGGAAGGATAAAACATGCCAAACTTGGCAATGCCACGTTGGACAATTGGCCTTAAATGGACCCTTAAAACTATGATGAATTTTCACAATGAATTGGTATCACAGAAAAGTAGAAGAGTCAAATTTATGAGATTACTTCAACATTTAAGACGTTGAAATACTTAAGCTTAAGGGTTTTGATAGATTTAAGCTGGATTGCTGTTTTTTTTTTTATTGAACTGTCACCTGTAAAGTTAAGAAAACATTTTACTTGCTCTTCAAAATTTTTGAACAATTTTATTAACAAAGCTTTCGTGCTAAATAATGGATGCAACGCAATTTACAGTACAATATGCAGTATGTTGGCCGTTCAGTGCCGCAACTAGAACTTTGTTTTAAGGGGGCAAATTTTCTTTCTTGAAGGGCCAAAATTTTTGGGTTGGTCAACTTTTCTCCAATTCCTCTGTTGATCTATAAGAAAAGCCATCATCTTCAAACTGCCGCAAGAGAAAGGAGAGTTTGAGAGGGCATGCTGGGCAGTTTGGAGAGCGGTTTTTTTGTTTAGGGGAGCGCCACCCCCTTTTACCCTCCCTAGTTGCGGCCCTGTGGCTGTTGGTTTGCATTGCTAAATAGCGTTCTCAGAATAAGAAAGATTGTAAAATTCATGCATATTTTTGGCTGTGATTAGTGCTAAGTTTGACTGATGCAGTAATAGTTTGATCAAACGTCGTTGGAATTTTAAAGATTGCTTTACGTTAGTTATTTAAAACTAAAGTGAAAAACTGTTAAAACTTACAATAAAGTGCTGAACTTTAACGTTGTTATATGAGGTTGTTGATCGACGCCACTTGATTATTTTGTTATATAAAACCACCCAGGGAACCACAAGGGTACCAGAGATATCGCAACTCCGGGCTGGGACCCATAACGATTCAAATGGAAAAGGAGAAAACAATGTCGATCAGCAAGCATGTCGATAATCATAACACCACAGGAATTGCACGGTGAGCATCCGCGACCGGTTTCGTTCTTGCTCAAGGGACTCATCAGGCGAAACATTGCCTTGCTGCATTGCTTAATTTGGTTTTCTCGTTGTTCTTCCGCCTGATGAGTCCCTTAAGCAAGGACGAAACCGGTCGCGGATGCTCACCGTGCAATTCCTGTGGTGTTGTGATCATCGACTTGCTTGCTGATCGACATTGTTTTCTCCTTTTCCATTTGATTATTTTGATAACTTTTTGAGACCTTTAAACTTTAAGAAAACATAGCTGTTAAAATAAAAAGAACGTAGTCTGTAAAAAAAAGATAATTTGCGGTAAAAAGTTGTTTGACTTTAAACTTTGTATTTTGGGTTCTGGAAAGCATAGATTGGAATAAATTGATATGAGTTTTCAATGTGAAGTCATCGTAAAGAGAGCCCCTGCAATATCTTTTACAAATTTGTGAGAATTTGTTTTTTTGTTTCCAAATTTTGCATGTTTTTGTATTGCCTTGATTAAAATGTTTATGTCTTCGAAGCTTTTCGTCTGACACTTGTCAAGAAGAATCGTCAGAATGGAGAGCTAAGGAAAATAAGCTGCTATTTCTAGGAAAAAAGCCGAGCCGTGATCAACTGGAAAAAGACAAATGAGAGGGCGTCATTAGAGCACAATCTTTAACCCTATGTTCCTCAACCTTTTTCAGGGCATTGACTCCTCAACGGCAGGGCTTCTGAAGCCCACCATGGTTTTTTGATAATAACTTGAAAACTACCCAAGAGAAATTTCAAAATTTCACTGCGTGGTAGAGCATTTATTCATCTTTCAATATAGCAAAAACAAATTTGAAATTTATTCCCGAAAGTTAATGAAATATGCATTTTATTCAAGGTCGTCAAGTTTCTGATTATAAGCGCTTACTTAATAAGCGTTAAAAGGGATTATAATGGTTGTGCGCAATTATAGTTGAGCGTGAAATGAGATTATAATTGCTTCGCCGTGAGAAGCGGCAATGTTAGTAATTAAGATAATGACGTACACAATGCGCTTATTGCCGGTCGACAAAATTGTTCAAGCATCACAAAAATTTTGGACAATTTTAATTATTTGAACTGATCTATTGATGTGACATAGTTAGATGACATATGATAAGCTCTATTCATTCGTTGTATGAATTGATATACATTGCAAAATTGCATTAATTTCTTCATGATTGAGGACAAAACTGTACCGTAAATTAAAACCCCACAGTATAATAAATTATTTGAATTATTTTTTGGGTAAAATACTGCACATACAATGATAGCCCTGTAAACTTGAAGACAATGTACGTCAGAGTTGAAATCGGCCCGAGCTTTTTGCGTCGGGTTTGGGACCTAAGGTTGACAAAAATTTCGGGCTTAAGTCCGGCCTAAGGCGTACTGTTTTTTTTTTCGGTGTACCAAAATATAATCAAAATAACCTGGCAATATTGCTAAATTTTTCAGACCAATTAAACTTTCGCGTTTTTTTGGGCATGATTTGGACTTCAAATTAGTTTTTGGTTCGGGCTTATATTTTCGGATTCGGGCCGGGTTTGGGCCTGAATTAGTCGGCCCGTTTACAACTCTGACGTACCTACAAAAGAGTTGATGCAAAACCAAATGCACTACTTTTTTCATTAAATACAACGATAAGCTGCAAGCTGACCTCGTTTTTCTTCAATTTTAGCTTGTTGTTATATTGCATTTAATTCAAATCAAATCTCTCATCACACTTGCTGCATTACGCCGAAGCGTGTTACGAGTTGACGGGGCCCATCTTCGCGTCATTGCGCCGAGACAACACAGATTCATTCGAAGAAATGCCGCAACGGTGGTGAGGCGTTGGCAACATTGTGTCCAATTTGACAGGCCCAAGATTTAAACTTCAGTCCTACCGTTCCAGAAATGAACGCGATTTGTTAAGATTTGAAACTTTTGGAGCAAAATTTTTACTACAACAAACTAACATATTATTTGAATAATAACGGCTATTGTGATTTATTTACAATATTTTACTGTGCTTTTACTCAGTAAAAAAAAATTAATACAATTAATGCGGTTAAAGTTTTTTTTTACTATAAGTTGGAAAAATCAATTCATACAAATAAAGGATTTATTCTATCATTCATTCCGATTAAATGCTGCGGAATTGCTCATATTGTATAAAAGAATGATTGTTTTGGATCCTAAAATCGTAAATTTATTGTGATCTCCGTTTTTTGAAATCAACCACGAAATTACTCCCAAACGTAAGCAAACAAATAAAATCATTTTCATGCGAAACAAGTAGTAATCGTTGACGAAGTTCTCAGATAATGATTTTAACAATAGAGATAGTAATTAAAGTCAAACCACAAACAAGAACAATAATTACAATAAGCGCTAAATAAACAATACGGAATAGCAATCAGGCGTTGGTTTTTACACTCAAGTGAGTATTTTCCAGTATAGCTTATCAATATGTACAAAGCGCATTACACTAATGAATAATATTGTCTTGTTAACGATTTCTAGTTTGTCTTACAAAATTGCAATATAACAATAATTACATAATATACAGTATTTGCTATAGCTTGCAAAAAAAAACTGGGTGCTTGTTCAATAAAAAGTAGAATGCGCTACAAAATTATCGGCATTCCTATTATTTTTTATGATTTTTTAATCACGAGAAACACTTTCTGTACAATGTAAAAATACGCCAAAAACGCAAAAAACTTTTGATCGTTCTTAGGGCTTAGTTTACAAATATCTCAAGGTATGGGGGGCACCCAGCAAGGTCTGCGAAAGGGGCTGGGGGTACATTGTACCCAGGCCTGGGATTAGGAATCTGGGGAGGGTCTATAAGTTCACGCGCACTAAATTAGTAGCAGTTCGGTGAGCATGCATGTAAAAGCCGGCCGGATTCCGGTAGAGATCTTTTTCTTGGTCTTCACGCAATTTTTAACAAAAGCTGGCCGAGTTTGCAATGAAGAGCTTTTTTGTCTTTACCCAACTAAAAAGCTGTACTGTTGTTCTTACCCTTTAGTTCCCGCCTTGGTCTTAGCAAAAGAGCTCAATATCAGTTTTCGTACCCTGATAAAATTTTTCTCTGAGGATCTGGTCACCTGGCAAGGCCTAATAAAAGCAAGTTTCGAAGAAGTTTAGAAGCTTTATAGGTATTACTGCAATGCGAAATGCAAAAATTTAGAAACTGAAAACTTCTCTGATGATTATATTCACGCTTGAGCAGCAATATTCTTTGATTATTATTGTCAAGGAGCAATAACGTTTTGGTCTCTATAGAGAGGAGGTCTGAGGTTCAAATCTCTGGTAGGTCAAATTGGGCATAGTTTTGTGAACGGTTCGCCACCGTTGCGACATTTTTTTGGAAGAAACTGTGATACCCGGGCGCAATGACGAGAAGATGGGCCCCACAAACTCGCTACACCCTTCGACGTAATACAGCAAATTTAATGAAGATTTAATTGATTTAATTTGAACTATTTGTCACCTAAAACTAATAACAGAAACATTGTATTTGTTAAAAATCAATAAATAATGAAAAAAACATCAACTTAGAGGCGTGTGATTGAACTAGTTGACGGCTTTATGTGTAGGTAAAATTAAAAACAAAGCTTTTCATTTTCAATTTTGTAAATTGGATGTAGGGCATTAAAAATAAAGTTAGACTATATTGAGCATTAGTTCATATTTTGCATTGGCCAGTTGGTTGAACAGTTACGCAATTGCTAATGGAACGAAAAGTTAAAAGTCAATTCCCGAGCAGGTCAAATCCGACACAATTTGGTTACGGGCTCGCAACCACTGTTACATTTATTCAAAAGAACTTGTGCTGTCCAGTGGCTATGACTCGGAGCT
Organism: Trididemnum nubilum; assembly: GCA_963965965.1. NCBI lineage: Eukaryota > Metazoa > Chordata > Ascidiacea > Aplousobranchia > Didemnidae > Trididemnum > Trididemnum nubilum. The sequence continues at coordinate 25,884,089 of OZ014475.1, read as the reverse complement.
GGGCACCGCAAATCTTGTTACGCGTTTCGACATGATGTTGCTAGTATTGCCCAATGAGGAATTGATTTTTTGCATTGACATATAGCTAGCACAATCTGTGACTGCATTGAATCATAATTCGTTTTCCGCTGTAATATATTGTTTTGTTCGATTGTAGTTTGCAAGGAGTCATTGCATTGCAAGCCAATTGTAACTCTATTCAATCGAAATTAGTGTAAAAACAAAAACAAAGGAACCTAATTTTTGTTTATTGCCTCGGGCGTAATAGCTTTTCGTTCGCAACGTAGTCACACTAATTATTGTAATCCATCTAATCTGGAACACCAATTTACTCTAATCCTCTTAATCTCTACCAGAAATATTATGCGTAAAATTAAAATTTTATACCGAAAGCTAGAAATTGGCAAAATTTTTAAAAATTTGTCAAAAACCCTCATTTTACGCTCGAACCCCTTATGCTGTATAAACAAAAACAGTTTCATCGTAATTGGAAAAAACAAACAGGAAAAGTCAAGAAACTTCAAGTTTTTATAGTGAACCAAATTTAAGTAATTACTGTTTGTAACGAGTGTGGGCTTCAGAAGCCCTTCCGTTGAATAATAAAGGGTTAAGCTGTACACGAATTCTTTTTGTCGGCAGAGGGCAGGGTTAAAGTTTTGATGAAAGTGGCTTCAAGAGCAGATAGATGAAAAGGTGAGCGGCCTTGAGCAAAAATACAAAATCTACTGTCATCATAATGTGGAGCACAAGTAGGGTTTTGTAAAAGATGAAGACCAATGGCTGAATCAGAAGCAAGAGACTGGTATTAGTCTGGGTCAAAGATTTGCAACGACGAGCAGGAAGTAAGCGTTTTTGGGAAGATGAGCAAGAACGGATAGGTTTGAGGACATGTTGTCTAATGTTGTCCTGCAGCCTTTGGGAAGCACGGCCTATATATCGGCTGTCACAGCGGCATAAGAATTAATAAATCAAGTTGCTTTTCTGTAAAGCAGGCAGTACATCCTTGTTGGTAGGGGAGAGAAGCTGGTTGGTGGAGTAAACAACACGTCGTTCCACAGCGGAAAAAGGACTGTTCGACAGTAGATTTTACTTGCAGTTCAAACCTGGTAGAAACCAAACCGAGCCATGGGGGAAATAAGTATACAGGGCATTTTTCGGGTCCAAATTTGGGCATTTTTGGTCTACTTACTTCTCCCATGGCTCGGTTTGGTTTCTACCAGGTTTGAACTGCAAGTAAAATCTACTGTCGAACAGTCCTTTTTCCGCTGTGGAACGACGTGTTGTTTACTCCACCAACCAGCTTCTCTCCCCTACCAACAAGGATGTACTGCCTGCTTTACAGAAAAGCAACTTGATTTATCAATTCTTATGCCGCTGTGACCAGCCGGTATATAGTAGGGTTGAGTAAAAAATAAAAATTTTTGATTTTAAAAAAGTGGTCTTGATGTATGGCCCCAAATACCATATGAAATACTTCTATCACAATTTTGAGTTCTTGCACCCTCTAGTGGTCGTGCAATTTGCTCGAACGGGCTTGAAACAGCCAATTTTGCCATATCTCATTAACCACATATGTTAGAAAGCTAGTTTTTAGCTTAAAACTTGCAGAAACACACATTTATATCTTCATTAAAAAGAACTTTGCCATAAAAACGTGCAGAAAAAAAGTTACAGCCAAATTATTGATTACAGATTTACTGATTATTGATGAGTTTTCAGTGCTCTACTTCAAACACATTGCAATTCACGTTGGCATTGAAAATATGCCAAATGAAGCTTAAATTTATGTATATTTGTACTTTTAGTGTGCCATGATGCCTTATCAGCTTCAAATAGTTTCTTCAATGGCAATTAGTCTTGCACAACTGGGCAATGTCCAGCATAGTATAGTAACAAATATTCAATGTTTCATGTTATAGCATCATCCAGTTGTAAAGTACAACATCTTCACTTTCTTCTTTCTATTTTCTAATTATGTTTGTGCGCATGATGACGCTCTCGAGGCGTTGACTTGTTTACTTTCGTAGCGTGGTTACTATTTTTGCTGTTTCGGTAGGTTAGCTGCTGAGGTAATTTGTTAGCATGTGGGGCAGTTTAGATAGTACTGTACTGCAGGTTATTTGGACTTTTGTGCTACTGTATTAGGCCTGTCTAGCCCTGGCCTTTCTTTGTAACTGTTTACTGTATGAGTTTTGAATACAGGTTACTTGGCAGGCTGCACATCTTTCTTTAAATCTGTTAGTTAAATCTGTCTGTTTAACTGTTTAATGTGATGTAACTGTTTAAGTCTGTTTGAATCTGGGATGTTAATTGCCTATCTGCGAGTTCTGTCGTAGAAGAATAGTTACTGAGGTTTACCTGAACCTTACCGATACCTGCCTGAACGTTCTGTTAATTTGGCTATTAATTATTGACTGCACATTAACAAATTAATATTTCTGATGTTTGACTCTGGTTTGCGTAAATTGTAACAGTGATTAAACTTGAATTTAAAGGTTTGTCTGCCTGGTCACCTTAGACTGTGTTTTAGAATCAACACCAGTATTGGTTGGCTCTTGCATCATCATTTTATTTATGCTGAACTTGAGAAATTATATTTCAATTCTACAGCACTGAAAGATGCAAAAGTACAAAATTACAAAAAAAGGAATTAGAAACGCAATTAGTAATTACAAAAGCTACAGTTCTAAAAAGAAGAAAATTCAGCAATATACTTACTGAACAATTTGATACCATTGTTTATTGCATTGTAGATACAGTATATACTGTACTTGCTGGCATAAATTTTGCTGTTTCTGAAGCAGCATGCTAACTAAAAAAAGATTTAAGTTTGATGTTACTTGTGAAAAGTTGTATGGTGGAGAAATTTTTCAAAGTTCTGATGTTTCTGCCAAACATGTAGCCTTGGTTTCTGCTTTTTGATCTCCAAAAAAAGCATGATCATTAAATGTTATTCTCAAGCCAAATATAATTTCATATGACTTTCTTTGTTTCTTATCATAGCAAAAAATATCAAAAAGTTTATCAGCATCGTGCAAGAAATTAGTTTTAAGCTCTTTGTATCGATCTGATGTTTTAGATTTTCTCGGCTATCTATTTAAACCACTGAAGTTTAGCATTAGTTGATGGATTCTTTGTCCAATACTCAGCTCATGAATAAACTTTACACCAAATCCATCTGTTATTTTGCAACAATTGGAGCTGTATCCAACTTCCTGAAGTGCTTAAAGTTGAGCAAGTCCTCCAATCACTTGTTTCTTGGTTGGCAGCTACCCTGGAGGAAAGTCATCAGAGCTTTGAAAAATTTCTCCATTATACAACTTTTTACATTACTTGGATCTTTTTTTAGGTACCATGCCGCTTCAGAAATAACAAATTTTATGTCAGCGAGTACAGTATATACTGTGTTTACAATACAATAAACAACGGTATCAAATTGTTCATTAAATATATTGCCGAATTTTCTTCCTTTTAGAACTGTAGCTTTTCTAATTACTAATTGTTTTTTTAATTCTTATTTTTCTAATTTTGTACTTTTGCATCTTTCAGTGCTTTTGAATTGAACTGTACAATCTAAACTTTTTTGAATTAATTAGATGTAATTCCTCAAGTTCAGCATAAATAAAATGATGATGCAAGAGCCAACCAATACTGGATGATGCTATAACATGAAACATTGAATATTTGTTACTATACTATGCTGGACATTGCCCAGTTGTGCAAGACTAATTGCCATTGAAGAAACTATTTGAAGCTGATAAGGCATCATGGCACACTAAAAGTACAAATATACATAAATTTAAGCTTCATTTGGCATATTTTCAATGCCAACGTGAATTGCAATGTGTTTGAAGTAGAGCACTGAAAACTCATCAATAATCAGTAAATCTGTAATCAATAATTTGGCTGTAACTTTTTTTCTGCACGTTTTTATGGCAAAGTTCTTTTTAATGAAGATATAAATGTGTGTTTCTGCAAGTTTTAAGCTAAAAACTAGCTTTCTAACATATGTGGTTAATGAGATATGGCAAAATTGGCTGTTTCAAGCCCGTTCGAGCAAATTGCACGACCACTAGAGGGTGCAAGAACTCAAAATTGTGATAGAAGTATTTCATATGGTATTTGGGGCCATACATCAAGACCACTTTTTTGAAATCAAAAATTTTTATTTTTTACTCCACCCTAGTATATAGGCCGTGCTTCCCAAAGGCTGCAGGACAACATTAGACAACATGTCCTCAAACCTATCCGTTCTTGCTCATCTTCCCAAAAACGCTTACTTCCTGCTCGTCGGTGCAAATCTTCGACCCAGACTAATACCAGTCTCTTGCTTCTGATTCAGCCATTGGTCTTCATCTTTTACAAAACCCTACTTGTGCTCCACATTATGATGACAGTAGATTTTGTATTTTTGCTCAAGGCCGCTCACCTTTTCATCTATCTGCTCTTGAAGCCACTTTCATCAAAACTTTAACCCTGCCCTCTGCCGACAAAAAGAATTCGTGTACAGCTTAAAGATTGTGCTCTAATGACGCCCTCTCATTTGTCTTTTTCCAGTTGATCACGACTCGGCTTTTTTCCTAGAAATAGCAGCTTATTTTCCTTAGCTCTCCATTTTGACGATTCTTCTTGACAAGTGTCAGACGAAAAGCTTCGAAGACATGAACATTTTAATCAAGGCAATTCTTAAGTTCTGTACCACCAACCAACTTTTGTTTATGTATCTTTTTCAATGCTGAATGCTAAGGCAGGCATTGTTTTGATTTAGCTCTTAAATTTTGAGAAAAATCAGTAAAACTGTTTACTCATGAGCTTGTATAAAAAAATCTTCTTAAAAATATTACTGCATTGCGCTAGTTGAGGATGTAGGTTTGATATATACGATAGCGCGTCAAATTTCTGGTCAAGATAGTGTAAGGTACAGAATCCGAAAATCACATTGGCACTCTCAGATCAAAAAGTTTTGTTCTATTTCTGAATTATAATAGTGGAATGTCGTCGTTGTTTTTACAATCAGAGCAAAATCTTTCTGTCGAGATATTTGTTTTAACGAGGGTTTTGTTTATAATCGCAATTTTAAGTATTACGCTGCGTTGCAAAATGAAAATTGCTACTAACTCCCTACAAGTTGAAACGGGAAATAAGCAGAGTTGTAAAATAGTGATTGACGTTTTATAGCTAGTTTTTCTAGACATTTAAACTTTTAAAGCCGTTAACCTCAAACCTCATCAAGCTAATGGAACATTTCAAGTACAAAATTTGAAAGTAATGTATTTCATACATGACTATCAACAACCATAAACACGGCTTCACGCAATTAAAACGCTATTTTTAAGAGAGTGAAGTTCTTTAGTTCAGTAAAGTTAGATACTTTCGCAAGGTCCCTGGATATCGCTTGCTATGCCACGGTAGATTTTTTTTTTTATTTCTTCCAAGTTCTAAGAATTAAGTGGGATTTCATTAAACACTGGTCTATTTGGGTAGCACTTGTCTAGAGATTTCGGTAGAACTGATTATTGACTGAGAACACTGTTGATTAGTTCCAAATTTCTTGGTACTTATAAATTATTCCAATTTTATGTCACGGTACTCTTTTTCCATTTTTTGTTGTGTTTTTTGGTTCGTTTTTTTTTCTGTTTTTTGTTGGTCTTATTTCGAGAAGGAAAAAGTAAAGGACTAAAAAGTCTGGCGACAAGGTGAACGATTTAATTAAAAAAATTGGAGTTGTTTGTTCATAAAAGACCCAGATTTTAATAGATTTATCTTAACCATATCATTGATCTTGACCGTGACTAGAGTGGACAATGCCAAAACGAAATACATTTTAATAACAAGCTATACATTGTTAAGCACAGAGCTGGACAGCACTGTTTCGAGCTTTTAGCTCTCATCGGCAACCCTCAGCTATCTTTTCAAAGGTATTCCCAGCTGAACAAACATCTTGGCCTAACTGGCAAACCTTGATAGCTTGCAGAGAGGCAGATGCTTAGTAGGAAATAAATATGGTGGAAGTTGATATGGCTTCCCAGGAGTCGACCACGAAGGACGTCAAGATGTTGCAGTTTTGATTTCCGTGGTCACGCAGAGGGGAGTCCTTGAAGTAAGGATAGCCTATGGCTGTCCTTTACTACAAGGATCCAGCGATTTTTCACTTGTTTCTACAGTAAGTACCACAAGTGAAAAATCGTTTATTCCCTACTAAGCATCTGCCTCTCTGCAAGCCATTAAGGTTTGCCAGTTAGGCCAAAATGATTGTTCAGCTGGGAATACCTTTGAAAAGATAGCTGAGGGCTGCCGATGAGAGCTAAAAGCTCGAAACAGCGCTGTCCAGCTCTGTGCTTAATTGACTTGAGCTACAATGTGAAATATCATTGGAGCTGCAGGGTTGGTGGTTGTTCTGGCCACCTAACTGCCAGTGGAAGTTGATATGGCTTCCCAGGAGTCGACCACGAAGGACGTCAAGATGTTGCACTATACATTGTTCCTAAGAAATACATTTTATTGCACAATTTTGCTGAAATTCACATAAAAAGCACAAGCAATATTTCAAATCATAAATAATGAAGATTTATGGTTTACAGCACTGTTAGTGACAAGATTGGGAAAAAGATACCAAATTGTCAATGATTACTGCTATGTAACGAACTCCAAAAAAAAGACTAAGGTCGCTTGGGGTTTTTATAGGACGCGTGCTGCCGTGGTTCCAGTTCTTCTTTATTCAAAGACAAAAAACATGAGACAAATAAATACCACGCCACAGCACGGTTTCAAATAAATAAATTTGAAGCCGGCGAGTTAAAGAAAGAAAAGCCCAGCTGGCTTAACCAAAAAATGCACGTTAACAAAATGTTTTAAACATAGGTAACGTCATTTTAAGGGTCTGACCATCAGGTCATAAAAAAGAAAAATGATTTGAAGAACGCTTGCCATCACAGTCAAGAATTGCAAAGTTTACCTTTTTCATGCGTCGCGCATAAAGAAAGAAACAAACTTAATTATATGCAAATTTAAACATGTACAAAATTCAGCGATTTGTAACAAGTTTCCAGCTAAATTACAACAGCTGCAAAAATGCTCTGCAGACCGCGCTCTTTGCGTGAAGGCAAACAAATCAAAAATTCGAAAATGCAATACAGCAAATCAGGATTTTATGCTATGACGTAACATGCTATAAAACTTGAGTGCAACATTTCTCTCAATAATTTGGTAATGTAACATTCAAAATTCATAAAAATTCAAATAAAAATACAAATATAAGTCTTTTATATGGAGCGACGTTTGTGCACCCTGGTTTAGGCTATGTTTTTTGAATATTTAATTAAATAGTCATTTTAATTAAATATACAAAAATATGTAGTCAAAGTCAAAATAAATAGCCAAAAACTGCACGAAAAATAAACCGTTGCAAAAATAAATAGTCAAAAAAACTGCGCACAAAAAAGCGTAGCAAAAATGTGCTGCAGACTTTTTTGTATATTTGTTAGTGGAGCGTGACGAAGCGCTCTTGGCTTCTCTTTGATGCGCTCTCGGCTGCTTTTTAATGCGCTCCAAAACCAGTCGAGTGCGCTTCGTGAAGCTCCATTAACAAATATACAAAAAAGTCTACAGCACATTTTTGCCACGCTTTTTTTGTGCGCAGTTTTTTCGACTATTTATTTTTGCAACGGTTTATTTTACGAGCAGCTTTTTAACTATTTATTTCAACTTTCACTATATATATTTTTGTACATTTAATTAAAATGACTATTTGATTAAATATGCAAAAAAACATTGCTCAAATCATGGTACGCAAACGGTACCCCATACTTTTTGCAAAATGTTTTTGCATCAAATTGTTAGCCTAAGTTTGTTACAGAATTATTATTATAAGATAAATGTAACTATTTTCAAATTCACAGACAAAAAAGATATTTACAAGTAACGAAAAATTATACCATCAAGCATTCAGCACAAAAATTCATAGTGGTTTTAGCTTATACTGCTAACTTTGAATAACTGTCTCATTGAGATCCTGGCATAAAACAAAATATTTTACAGCACTCATTATTGCAACGACCGACGCTTGCGTCGCGTGTTTTTTGTTTTTACTAGGCTATTTTCAAACAAATGGGTGCGAAGTTTCAGACTTTTGCTTATAACTCGAGAACGGTTAGATCTAACTACAGGACATTTTGACAGCAGTTTGAGTCTAACAAGTTGTATGTTCGTACCAAATTTCGAGACCAATAGTCACGTGATTTTACTTTTAAAACCCGAAAACCGCTCCAAAAGTTTGGCGTAAAAAACTGTCTCAATCAAAAACGGCTTAAGTACGACAGAAAGTATTTCACACTGTTGTGTGTCTTAAAATACCCTTTTAATCCCTACCAGCCCATTTTTGGCCGCGATGAGGTTTTTTCCTTTTTCTTTGTTTTTTTCCTTTCTTTCTTCTTAAACCTTGTACGCTGTTCTTCTACTAAGCCACAAAACATACAAATCTAATTTTTGTGCAAAGTTGTTGAGCTGCACTGCAAATGCAACTTTGTCTCCCAAAATTTTTTTGGTCACTCCCTCGAGAAACCCAAAAATGGGGCCCCAAAAAATCAATTTGTTTTAACGGCTCTAGCTGGGGTGCCGTTTTTTGGATATTAGTACCTATTTAAGAGAGAAATATTTTGAAAGAGTTAAGAGGTGCCACCCCCCAAGACCTACGAAACGAACCCCCTAAATATCAATTTCTTTAATGGCTTAACCTAGGGTGCCACTTTTTTGACATCAGTAGATAAGAGAAAAATGTTTTGACCTAATTTGGGCATACCACCCCTCGGTAGACCCCCAAATGGACCCAAAAAGTCACTTTTTTAAACGGCTTAAGCTAGGGTGCCAGTTTTTTTTGATATCAGCAGATATTTAAGGGATAAATATTGTGACATAGTTTGGGGGTACCACCCCTCGGGGACCCCCTCAAATGTACCCCCAAACTTCAATTTTTTGAACAGCCTAAGCTTGGGTGTCAGTTTTTTTTAAATCAGTAGATTTTTAACAGACATATATTTTAACTTAATATGGGGGTACCACTCCCTTAGAGACCTCAAATGGACCACCCAAATATCAATTTTTTAAATGGCTTAACCTAGGGCGCCTGTTCTTTTTTATATTAGCATAGAAGAAAGGAATATTTTGACATAATTTGGGACCCCCCAAATGGACCATCCCAAAAATCAATTTTTTTGAGTAGCTTAACCTAGGATGCCACTTTTTTATCAGTAGATATTTAAGAGACAAATGTTTTGACATAGTTTCAAGCTACCGCGCCACGAAAACCCCCCAAAACTAATTTTTTTGAACGGCTTAAGCTAGTGCAATAGTTTTTTCGATATCCGTAGATATTCGGGAAACAAATGATTTGACATAGTTTGGAGGTGCCACTTCCCGAAAACTTCCCCAAGTATACCCCCCAAAAGTTCTCTTTTTGTAAATGACTCTCCCACTATTGGCCCAGAGTTTAAATGAGCCAACTAACTCAGGCGAGAATTCAAGAAATGATTGCAAGCCCAAACCAGGGGGTTATTACATGCTCTTTGTTCTTTATCAAACATTCCTTATTCAAAAAATGGCAAAAAATTGTATGCGACAAAAATTCTACGACTATCAAATGTTCACTATTCGTAATTTCATAATATTTGCTCTTCATAGGAGGTAGAGTCGTTGAGAACGTCTTTGGCCTCGAGGACACATTTTGAAGCCTTTGGCTTTGGCTTCGAAGCTTCAAGTCCTCAAAATTTGCCTTGTCCTGGGCTCGAGGAAAGCACTGTTTGTTGAATCATTGAAATTTTGTAGATCGCTTGAAAACTTTTTTGTAGACCACTTTTTTTGAGATTGCCAGAAAAAATGTTTTGAAGACCTTTTTATTTATTTTTTTGGAGAACACTTGCGCCTGTGTCCTTGGTCCTTGAGCATTCATGTTTTTGGCCTCGAGAGAGTTTTTTCTCGGAAGGGCTGTCCTTTGCCTCGAATTTTTTTTGCATCCTTGGCCTTAGCCTCAAGCCTTGTGTCCTCGACTCCACGTCTGCTCCTCGTTATTCGTTATTTGGTCATATTTGCTATTCGTTATTTGGTATTACATGCTCAAGTTATACGAATAGCGAATATTCGATAACTACGTAATTTTTTGAAAAATATTTCGAATTCGATAAACCATTTTTAGCTTTCTTTTTATCGGTCTTGACACAATGTTTTATTTTCGATCAGTGTGAAAAGCTGCGAAAAAGCAAACAAGCGAATGCCAGTAAATTTTTATCATGTTTGTATTGTCTTAGACAAGAAATTGATTGATCTTTTTGAAAAGACCATGTTGCCAACAATATGAGCTCTACTAAAAATTAACGTAATAACAATTGGTGAGAAATTAGCGTTCTACCAGTGCCACAATAATAATAATGAGAAATAATAAAAGTTTATACTGAATTAATGTTAATATAACACTCCTAAATTTTGAAGATGAGTATAAGTTTTCTTAAACATTGTTTTTCCCAATTTGTTCTTAATTATCGCAATCATTATTCACTAACCTTGACAGTGCGTGGTTTAAATATGCTCAAAAGTTTGTTTTGTGGGATCTCATATTACCCTTGTTTTCTCTCGAAGTCTAGTTTATGACCTACTGTGATCTAGAGCGCGACTAATTTAAAAGTTGTAACCGGTATCTTTGGGAAGGTGGAAGCGTACAATCAGAACAATATTTTTCATCATAGATCCTACTTTTGTTTCATAAAAAAGACGGCTTGTCTGTCAAGGCGAATTCCACAATATTGTAGAAGTTGAAGCCTATTTAAAATTTTGATCCTAATAAATTTTGAGAAAATTCTAATTGACCTCAAGATTTAAAAAAAACAATACTAATTACTGAAGAGCAATCATAATTTTGTTTAATGTCATTTAAGAGAAGAGAGCAACTCTTTATATTTTATTGATGAGAACGACTAAATTTCTTTAATGTCATAACTGATTTTTTATTGTTCTAAAGGTTTTCTATTCAAAAACGACAGTTACCAAAGTCTTCTCGATCTTCGAAGTCTTCTGGCTTTATTATCGCTTGACTATAATCGATCAATCATGCATCTATTCAGGCTATTCCTATCTATTATCTATCTAAATTCAAATAGACTTATTCAAATAGAATTAAAAAACAAAAGCAAAGTTAGCGTAAATTAATAAAATAAAATAAAACAATAATTAATTTAGTAATAAAAAAGTAATTTAGAAAAAGATCACTAAAAGTCAATTTTCGAGAAATATGTCAATCAAACTGTACTGTCAAATTCTACAATTACAATTAAAACTCAAATAATAACTTAATAATTTCTAATTTTTGATAACTCCGACCTCCATGCACAACCTTCGCTATAACTGTTAACTTCGAAAATGATAGATTTTCAATATAAAAAGAAACTGCGGCAAAAAACAAATGACTCAGAGAACCCTAAGTTTAACGCAAAACAATAATCTTCCAAAACGCTGTCCATCAAAGGGTTCATTCCGGTTTAACCAATTTAGATACAAAAAAACAAGAAAAGCTAAATATGATTTTGGGCAAAACAACACTTGGAAGCAAATTTTACGCGGCAAGCTATTACGTCACAAAATCAGCCAGGACGAAACACAAGTCTTCAGAACATTTATTATGCTCTGTTTATGATAAGAACAATTAAATCAAAACACGAGCAAATTGAAAAAAAACAGCGATAACTTCTGTTTTACAGTACCGTATCGCAACGAAATAGTAAACAGGTTTTAAAAATCATAGTCAGTACCATGAGCGTAGCCAGGGGGCAGAGAGCCCGGGCACCACCCAATCGAAATGCACCAATAATAAAAATGTGACAAAAAAGCCTAATTTTTCTTCGGTTTCAATTTCTTCAGGCATTTTTTGCGTATCAGTCCGCGCGAATCGCAGTAATTAACAATAACATTGACGACTAGAAGGCCCAGGCCCCTAAAAAGTCAACTTTTTGAATGGCATCAGCAGATATTCAAGACACAAATATTTTGATATAGTTTGGGGGTACCACCCCCCTGGGGACTCCCCCAAATGGACCTCCCAAAAATCAATTTTTTGAACAGCTCAAGCTAGGGCGTTTCTTTTTTAGATTAGCAGATGATTAAATGACAAATATTTGAACATAGTTTTGACGGCTTAAGCTTGGACAAGATTTTTTTTATTATCTGTCACTATGTTGTCAACAAAATATAACTTTGAAAATGTTTGAAATTCCTGATCCTCTTTTCCCAGAAAATATTTCTAACTAATTTTTTAACGGGAAAGCGAAAGTTCTTTTTTTGGACAATCTCATTGCTCAACATGCGTCGGTCGTTCACTGAGATTGCTTCTCAGTGGCTACCATCTAGTTTAAAGAGATACTGATTGAATTCAATGTCACTGAAGAAATGAAAACTTCTTGAGAGAATAAAGAGGTACCCCAAAATTTTTTCACCAATTTCTCTTATTCGCGAAAATACGATTTAATCCGTTTGACTCCGGACCGTTGGCAACCCTGCATTTCGCAAGTTTGGGACGTCACAAAAAAACTTTTCCTGCGGGAAGGCAACTTTTTCGCATTGCTTATTTTTAAGTAGTTACCGTTCTGGTGACTCTTCCCTTCCTTTAGGTCAGATAGCACGTAAACGATTAAACATTAAATGCTCTGGCCAGCAAAAATCAAAACATTACAGCTAAATTATTATTCTTAACATCACAAAAGCCGTTGTGTAGATCAGTACTGGCAGTCTAGGTCTAGTCAAAAAGAGTTGGCAAGAATAAGGCTGGTAGGCCAGACTGGTGTTGTTTTAGGCCTGCTTGTAGTGAGCAATAGCAAAAAATCTGCAACAAATTTTACAAAATCAGCCTTTTGCGATGTCACAAAATTGGAAAATGCAGGGTTACCAGAGGTACAGAGTTAAAAGAAATGTAAAATTTGGGCAGAACAAGGGGAATTGTGGAAAAAAGTTTTGAGGGCAACTCTTTACTATCTCAAGTACTTTTCATTTCTTTAATAAAACCGATTTTGAGCAATATCTCGTTAAACAAGTTCATTGTAACGTAGTGATTTCAAACCAAGTTGTATTTATTAGAAAAGATTGTTACAAAGTCATGCCAAATAGATACTCGGCTAACTACTTTGCATTGAATAGGAATAATCTTGCAAATAGTCACCTTCAAGTTTTTTGCTTTGCAAATTTTGCCTTTTCCGTTTACGTATGCAATAAAATTGAAGATTATAAAGCAATGCTGATTTAGAATAGCGCAAGTTTAACGCAATGCTGTGCATTTTACCGCATATGCAAAAAGAAACAAGAGATGTATGTTTTGAACCATTTTGTCTACACAAGAGTGTAAAAACAACCATACTTGAGAGAAATATGTATAGCGATGTTACTTTTTCGTGGAAAGAAGGGCAGTACAGCAGCAGTCGGAAGTTTGGCATACTGGATGCTTTTTTTTTTGTCATATACATACCCTGCAACTCAAAAAACATTACCGATCTCAAGATATGATTTTTAGCCAGCCAGTTTTGTAGTCTTTTACAATCAGTTTCTTCTGCAATGGAAAGTTGAAAATATTGCAGTTAAAAAGCAAATGTTTCATTACCACCACAAAACTTTCAGAAAGGAAAAATTTTTGTACCAATTAAAGTTTATTCAGATTCAACCCATTTTTAACTCAAACATCACTATGAAAGATTTTTTACCCTTTCTCTACCCTAATTTTATTGAGGAATCAATAGACCCATTTACACTAATTTGCATAGTTTACATAACTCTGATATCTGTTTTCTCAATTTTTGCACCCGTACAATTTTTAGTTAAATACGCACAGCGTAAAACTTACATTGAAATCAAAATTGCTAAACAAAACGTCATTTAAAATGTCAGTAAATGCACCATCCACAAAATTTTGGATTCAACTTTATTTGCCATTTATAAGGTTTAAAGAGCGTTAGTCTATCGTGATTTCTTCTGTCTAGTTGTACTGATGACAGCAGGATATACGTGATGTTCTTATTTTCAATAGTTTTTTGTGCGCTGATATATAAGGCTACTTTGGCACTTTATTCGCTATTGCTGGAAGAGTCGGGAGCAGCTGTTTTTAAATTTTCCAAAGTCGGTTGAGTTGCTACTTCAGTTGGCGATACTGATTTTGCAACATAAGCTCTGCAAAAAAGCATCATTAAAATTTCAGGCTTCAAGAACGAATTTGATAGGGTTAACTTTCAACTCCGTATGGTAACTTTTAATTCCTGTTTTGACTAGCTATGAATCAAGACAAATTGAGTGACAGTTACCATCTAGTTTTTGCTTGTGCCTATGCAAGGTTCTACTTACTGTTTCATATACTGTGAAGTCCAGTTACTGTATCAATCAAATCAATTTGAAAATGTGAAGAAGGTTTTAGTTACTATTCGAGCACAGATTGATTATATAGCATCAATATTAATGACCGCCGCATACAAAATTTTTAAGTTTTCAATTGTGAAAAACAGCTGCTGTGACGTAATAGTTAAGATGAAGATATTAAAAAAAAAATTGCAAACGTAGGACAGGCCTACTAGGCCTAAAGGTTTGATTAAGATGTTCCTTTTAGCCAAATAATTTATCGAGAAAAACCGATCTCGCGAACTAAACAAGTAAGAAACTTAAAATTTTTACCTGACCTGGAACAACGTCTTGGAATAAAAATATCAATTTTTGTAAAAGAAAACATTTTAAGATGTTCCCTTTTGCCAAATAACGGGAGTATTATACTAATGCGCTAGTACTAAACTACCTAGAGCGTTACAGCATTTCTAAATGAAACAGTATTGATAATAATTGTCTAATTTATTTGGAATTTGGAGAGAGGCTAAAACAAGGGTCATAGTCAAAAGATTCTCAGACCGAGAGAGTTCAAACCACTAACTTGGTGAACGTAAATCACGTTCAGTTAAGGGAATGCAGGACAGGAGCGCTTGGGACATTATTTTACAAAATGAATAATGATTTAATGACAACATGAAAATAAAAGACTTTGCGCTTGATGAGTCCCTCAAGCAAAGGCGGGGCGCGTCGCTGCGGCTCAAATGCAATTATTGTCATATTGTCATTAAATCATGATTAATTTTTTGAAACAATGTCCCAAGTGTTCTTGTCCTGAACCCCCTCAGCTGAATTTAAGTTATTTACAGTAGAATATACTTTTTCCATCATTAGCAAGCTAAAATTATAGCAAAACTGAAGTAAATGGCAAATTTTTGGTGATAGAGCGTCTGCTACTGAAGTAGTAGACACGGGTTCGATTCCTGGTCGGGCCAAACCAAAGACTATAAAAATTGGTATTCGCAGCTTTCCTGCTTGACGTTCTACTAGTAAAGGGACAGTGTGAAGCCTCCGCTCTGTGTGGTAGACACTAGACAGGTGGGCAGGTGGCAGCATAACTCAAAGACCGCAAGGTCCCTTCGCTGCCTCCTGGCCAAGGCAACTTAGTGAACAAAATGTAATTTGAATTACAATTACTATTTTTAATTATAAAGCCGATATTCTCAAAAATGATACTTTAGAAATCTTATGTTTTGTGTGGATCGATTTTATTTACGATAGAGCCCACCAAAATGAAGTAAGGACCTTAGTTATTATAGTGGTGATTAAAATTTAAAGGCAAATAAGTAACTTGCAAAATGTCGTTAAAAAGAATTGAAATAGTAACATCCCAGCATTTTTTCGTTTCCGGAAAGAAAGAAAAAGGATTCATCAACAAATTGAAATAACGTTTGACTTCAATTCTTTATTTCCGTTGCAGTAAATTTCCTTATTTTGGAGGACTTTGAAAATCTTTCAAAAACAGCTACATTCTTGCTCAGTTTAGTTATTCCTGTGTTGCTTGTTTTTCGTTCTCCGGTTCTGTTCTGAAATTATTGAAGGCTTGCGAAAGATCCAGTCGATTGTGCTCGGCTGCGAGAGATGGTTCGACGGAACGAATTACTGGCAGTTCTGTAGAATAAATCGTGAACTTTACGGTGCAAAAAGTTTTGAAAAAGTTAAAAGTCTAGCTCTTTACTCTCAAACATTTCAGAAATACAGCAATAAACTTTGTTGCAAAGTTCAATTCCTAAATTCAAGAAATATTGTTCCTAATTTTTTTCTTTTACCAAATTCGTTGCAAATGCAAATCACCAAAACTAAGATCCACGAAAAATCTCGCAACTGTTACAGCAAAATACTTAGTTTTGCGTTAGGTATGTAAAAAATTAACTTGATTTGACGCGTAGCCTTACTTCAATCGTTTTAATAAGCTGGTTCTTAGAAAACTGTACAGATACGGATTCAAAGCAGAATTCAAGTATGCCAAAAGTGATCCAAATTTAAACAGCATTTGGCAAACCTCCGTCTGTAACCGTAAAAACATAATAATTAGGTGGAATGACATAAATATCGACTTAAAAAAACATGATAACACGTAAGATACACATCACATATAAAAATTGAGAGTATAAGAAATTTGAGGAAGACACTTCTAATGATCCCAATTCCGGATGAAACATCAGTCTGTTGGGTTTTAAATTTCTAAATTTTTAATTTTAGTACATGGTGCGTACTGCGTTGTGATATCTACTCTGGTCCACACTGTCGAGCAATTTTTTATTCAGTTTAATTCAAACTCTTTCTCATTTTAGTAATATAAAATAGATAATACATGTTAACTTTTTTCTTATACATCAGCAGCAATAAACTACATCGCAAATACGAAAAAACGTTGCTAGCGATGCTTTGCATTTTATTCTTAACTAATTTTAACCTGTTTAATCTTTTTTTACTCTGGGTTTTTAACCGACGCATTTTACTGTACATGGGGGTGGGGCAAAAATACCCTCTATCTACCTCCTAAGCCAAAAATTACGGGAACGCCAAATTTGGCTTGCAGGTTTTTGTTTAGCAAAACGTTTCAGAAAAATTGATTTTGAGTTAACGATATCATCATTGTGACGTCATGGCCATATCTTTAAAAAATGACGTCATGTTTACGATGACGTCACAGGCGGTTCAAATTTTGTTCATAGTTGTGTTTCTTAATATTTATCACAAAATGCCTAAGTCAAGTTGGCTATGTCACAAAAACGTCTTATGATGTCATTTAAGTTAAGTATTGGCCAAAAAATACCCAGATTTCCGAAAACCTAAAAATTTTGGAAACTTTTCGTTGCCTTGGCAACTTCTAATTTTCAGGAGCTATTTGTGATGATTTTTGACTTAAAGTCGAGTTGATTTGAAATAAAAATACATTTCCAAAAGGATTTTTCACAAAAAAACGAGAGGGGGCACAACTGCCCCCTCCGTGTAAAATAAGGTGAATGGTTTGCGTATTTTCTGGCCTAAAGGCTATCTACGCGGAAGTTTAGAGAATGAAGGGAAAAGCTACCAGAACGGCGATTACTTAAAACAAGCAATGCAAAAAATTCTATGGAGTGCTACTTTTTCCATTGCTTGTTTCAAGTAGTCGTCTTTCTGATGGCGTTTTTCTTTGCTTCCGCGTTGGCTTTTTTTCTTTGGCCCAGAAAGCTGCGTACAATTAAACAATAAAAGTTGGGCATGCACACGTCAAAAACATCACAACAAAATTATTATTAACATAATTTCAACCGGTCAAGCTCAGTTTCTAAAACTTAAGGCAAGTTCAATGCTAAGTCAGGGCGGTTGCTACAAGAGATGTAGAAGTGGCAATTTTTGAATCGCTTACGCTTTCGCTTCCATTTTTAATAGCGCTTCCTCTTCCACCACTTGTTGACGAAATGTTTGCTTAACATTTTTTGATCTTAAAATTTTTGGCAAAATTTTTTTCCAGATAAGTCAATATACTGTAAAGTAGTTTTGTTACCATCATCTTAAGAACATCATATAGACCAAATTATATAATTGTATTAAGTGATTTATTGTCTTGAGCATGGTCGTAGTCAGGAATTTGGATTTGGAACGCCTCTGACGCAAAGAATCCAGTTAATCACATGGTCGTAATGTTTAAGCTGATACGAATTTCTCCAAACGTTCACCCAGAAGTTTTAAATAACAAGCGATTGTTTTGGGGTCTGGGAACGGATTTCGAAATCTCGGAAAAATAATTTATTTCAACTGCATCTGCGCTTAATAACAAAAATCATAGCAACGCGTGTATTTTTAGGACAGCAACATAACAAAAAAAAAAAAAAACATTGCAAGAATTATGCCGTTATACACAATACCATATTAGAATAATTCTTGTCACAAACGGTACTTAGCAATAATTGAGACAAGCATTATACTGTATTTATATAGCAATCATATTTAAGCAAAAGTCACACAATACTAAACTTAGTTTGAGAGAAGTTATAATGCTTTCCTTTGTTTGCTTCTCAAGAAAACATTATCGCAGAGAAAGAGATTAAAATGCTGGAACTGGAAACTTTGCTATGTTGATGAATGCTGTTTTATACGAGTATGGCTCCAAAAATGGGTAAAGCCCCATTTAAAAGCATTTTTGATAAAATCTTTAAATTTTAGGACTGAAATGAGAATTTTTAAATACATATAATTTAAAAAATGAGTTGGTTAGCTGCATGGTTCATCTTTGAGTTGATAGGAGTGGGGGCTGTAACGGATCTTAGTAAACCACAAGCCTTTAAAAACGTTCCTTTGCAAATGATGATCGATCAAGCATTCACTTTTCGTCGTATATTTTTTTAAAATTGCACCATTCAAGTTTTGACGTTCGATATGAATGGCCAAAGCAGAGTTGTTAGTTGGCCGGGCTTTCGGGCCGAGCTTTTCGGGTCGGGTTCGGGCCTAACGTTGACAAAAATTTTGGGCTTAATTCGGGCCTGAGACGTACTTTTTGTCGTAGGTGCACAAAATTATAATCAACATAGCTTGGCAACATTGCTAAATTTTTTAGACTTAACTTAACAATCAGTTTTTTTCGGGCATGTTTTGGATTTCAAATTAGTTGTCGAGTTCAGGTTCATATTTTCGTGTTTAGGCAGGGTTTGGGCCTGAACTAAACGGGCCGTTTACAACTCTAGGCCAAGGTGGAAGCGGAAGCAGTATCCTTTTACTGCTTCCAGCTTTCGCTTCTACAAAAATTTGCCTCTTCCATCGCTTCCGCTTCCAGCGTCCGCTTCAGCTTCCATATCCCTGGTTGCTATATGTGACGGACATTTAAGGATTTACGTCGCTAGAAAAAGTAAGCTAAACAAATTTAAACGACTTAGTCTCGGCTTGCCTATTTAATAGATAATCAAATTTTGGAAAATCGTGGCAAAGTTAGTTATGAGCCAATCAAATTGAAGGATATAATGGTGTGTCTGTTTATATTCAATCAAGTCACAGAAAACTATTGCTTATCGTGCTATACATTGTAATAAGCCAATCAAATAACACCAACAGTTCAATTTCTATTAAAAACGAGCCAACCAAGCTACCGGAATTTGCATGCTTTAATAATTTTCAGCGATTATTATGGTATTATGCAGAATATGAAATATTAAGATTTTGCTTCAGATTCAAACGTAAAATTGAATTTTAAGCTCCTTTTTGAGGTTTTGTTATTACTCCTGCTTGATTGTTTCTTGTTTATTTCTCCTGCACTAAATTGCAGAAAAATAACACTTCAACATAACGGAAGTCATGAATGGTGCTATGTGAAGTCGTTTTTGTATTCACAAATTAATGCAACATAAGCAATTAAGTATTGCAAGAGCATCGTTGCAGATTTGTTTTAAAAACAACTTTACGGTGAGATACTATGATAGTGATTCAAAACTTGCATTTTTTTCTTTTTGAAGCTTTTTGAGCAAAACAGTAACACGACTGTGCTACTAGCATAATGCTTATGGTAATATTCTAACATTGGCTACTCGACAGTCAAAGTAGAGTGCAATTATTGTTTAATAAAATTTAATAAATGTAATTCTATTTCATGAGTACTTTTAGTGCTGTATTTCAATAAAACAAATATACTCTACACTACTCTGAAATAGTAGACTAAAAAGGTACAGCAATATTGATTTCATTTAACCGAAACTTTGAATAATTCAATGCGAATTTTTATATTGATTTTGCTTTATCCTTCCTCCTGGAAGAGCCTAACCAACCGTGAAGAAAACAGCAACACATCAATGGTAGTATTTCAGTTTTAAAATGTTTCTATTTTTACTAAACCATAAGAGGTAACAATCTACTAACCTTCGTATCTCTGATACCGGTAATCTTAGCAAGATGAATTCCGTGGAAGGGGAGCCAGCATATTACAAAACACGCTACTAAAGCAGCACACATTATTGCTAAGCGACGACGATCGGTTTGTGGCCGAGAAAGTGACTTTTGTTTCTGACCCTGGAACTTGGATACACTGAGTACCGAAGTAGGAGTGAAGCTTAAAGATGGTGTTGCGGTCTGCACTCCAGTGGCGGACAAGTTCCAAATGATTAAGCCGTAGCATACAATCATCACCTAAAACAAAACAATACAATAAAATTATTAATAGTCAATTGCAAAGTCCATAGTTGATTTCGAATAGCTCTTTCACTTGTTCATAAACTTATGAGTATGCCTACGAGACTCTGCTCTGGTGCTATCTTGTGGACCTACCATAATAGTTTGAAAATAGCATGCGATTGAAATTTTGCTAACATACACTGTCATATGGGAACGCTGATGGCTTAAACTCAACGGAATCCAATATGAAACACAAAAATAACGCAGCGGCTTCATAGCATAAACTGCAGCTTATGCCTTAAAGCCAATCGTTGATCGAGTGATTAGAGAGTCTGAAACGGTAAAATCGAATTCGGTTTCTGGTCGGATCAAATTAGACGATAAAAGCTACTATTCACAGCTTTCCTGCTTGATGCTCAGCAATGAAAAGGGACCATGTAAACTGTGAAGCCTCGATACCGAGTGTGGTAGACAGGTTAACAGGAGGCAGCTTGACATACTGTAAGGACCAAAATGTCCCTTCGCTGTCTCCTGGTCAAAGCAACTTGGTAAATAATAAGTTCGCAGCAAAAATATGCAGAAAGAAACACGAAAACTGCTCGTGTTAACTTTCTAATGAGATGCACTAATGGGCGCCCTTATCGAAATAAACCTTAAAATATTTACGGGTATAAAATATTCAGAATGGAAGTAGGGAAATTTCAGGAGCAAGGATATTTCGCGTATGAATGCACTTGGATGCCGAAATGCACAGTGTGAGAGCACAAAAGAAGAATTCATGCATGACTTTGCATATCCATGTAAAAAAAATGCTTACCGGTCAACATACTTTGTATGTCACGCTCATAAATTTTACAAATACTTACCGCTAGAGGAAGAATAAACATCACCCAAAAATTAAGCTGGAGGAGTAAAATGAATCCACTTGGTTGATCTTTGTAATGACAAGACGCTTTCAAAATTGGAATATCAATATCTTCCACGACAGCTGATGAATCCGAACCACTACCGCTACCATCGCCACTGAGCTCTTGTGTTCCTGCACCATAATGCTCAATCGTACTTTTGTTCATTGATGAGCGCAGTTGGTTGAAAAGGTCCAACGGAGAGATTTGCATAGTAATGGACTCATTGCCTAGTGTAGGTCTGAAAAGCATAAAAATGCACTTTGTCAACCTGCCACTTGTTTATCTGTTTACCACACACGGCGGAGGTTTCCATGGAAGAAGCGTCTACTTACAGTGGAAGCTTTCATTACACTGGTCAATTTTTTGACTGCACCTCACATAGAAGTTACAGTACGAGATTGATTATCAATTTTTACGATCTTTGGTTTGACTCGACCAGAAAATGAACTCAAGTCAACTGTTTAAGATTAATTCACTGCCGAGAAGACGCTCCATCCATTAGACCGCTGATCGGTATGAAAGATATTGGTTCAAAAATTATGCACCATTTGCAATTTGGACAGTTGAAGTAGAATTACTACTTTTTGTCTGCATGCCCATAATCTCATGCCTATTGCCTATTGTTTAAGGTAAATTTATTAATTTTGATATGTATATTTCGCAAAGATTTGCTAAACTCATTTCGCCGTCAATTATTATTGTTCTGTAACCACAGGCGTAAATAGAAGTTTGTTCCACAGCGGCAAGATTTTAGCAGGCTCACACAGTTTAATTAAGGAAATTATATGAAGACCAAAAAAAGGTCTTCACCAAAGAGTGTTTTTTCCGTCGAGTTTAAGTAAGAATTTTTTCCATTTACTTTTTCCCAAATTCGTTGCAACTGAGGGACTCATTTTTAAGTAGAGAGCCCATGTATGGCATTACAAAACACTTTTAACATACATCTCAATGTAATAGTGCTGTGACGTCCTAAGATAGTCTACTATATGTAAAGCAGTTTGCGCACATGGTCCGTCCGTTTTCCATTTAATTTCTTCCTGAGTGTTGAGTTTCGTTGGGAAGATTTTTTTTTTCTGTTTGAATTTTTCTGTTCGGCCCGCCGCCGCAAATCTCCGGAACAATAAAATTAATTTGCTAAAAATTGCTTTGTGAAGAAAGACAGGTCGAACTTGAGGCAGTGTGCTGAAAGAACTGATCGACTTTGAGAGATGAGAGCCCAGACGGTCATCAAAAGGTATTCTCGACCAAAGGCCCCCACTTTTCCCAAATCAGTGGAGACTGCGGGAGTAAATGCCTGTTATGCCAGTGTCTGTTGCCTTGATTTCTTTAATCAATGGTAATACAGTGAACTTACCTGCAATGTAACCGGTCTTCTTGTTTCTGCCTGAATTGTTCACACATTATCTCTGGAATTCCTTCTATTTCACAATCAGTATTGAGTGGCTTTGGAAACACATATCTACTCAACAAGAAAATAAAAACATTATTTTGCAAAGAGGTCTTGAAACTAAATACTTTCTTACTGTAAATTCCGTGTAAAATCACACCAAATAGCCTCTCCCTCTAATTTTTTTATTAACCTATGGGTTTTTATGCAATGTCTTAAGCTATTTGTAGAGCATACTAAACCTACAACTTTGTAAGTCATATGAGTGATTGTTGGTTGAATGGTAACAAGTTCGTGTAAGAAACGGAAGGTCTAAGGTTTAAATCTCGGGCGGGTCTAACCGAATACAGTGTTGACAACGGCTCGCCACTGCTGCAACATTTCTTCAGCAGAAGCTGTGTTGCCCGCAGACGCAATGACGCGGACCCAGAAACTCGTAACAAGCCTTGGCATGTAATGAAAGTGTATAACGAGTATAACGACTTGGGGTATAACAGAGATGATAAAGGTTTGGTTATTTAATTTGATACTATATGTAAGCTTCCAAACCAAAAGATAAGCTATTAAAAAAATGGCGTAGCTTGCGTGATAAGAGTTGAGCCAGTGACTAGTTCTGGTTTGCTTTTACTGATTCGATTCTCGAGTTAGCAATGAGCGATTGCGTTTTGAAAAAAAAAATACACACTAATGTATCATTGGAGCCAACTATGTATGTTGTTTTGGTGGTCGCTTACGGACAAAAAATTTGCAATTAGAACAAATATAAAGTGCTTTGAGCATCTATTTCTAAAGGGAGCCAAGTAACAATGTGACTTATTCGACATTACTGAAAAATATACGAAATTCAAATTTTACCGTTCGCAAAATTAAAAATTCAAAAAATGAAGTTAGTTTAGCTGAAAGTCATTTTTGAAATTGGAATTGCATTGTACTTACGTGCATTGACATTTTGGGTAATCCCCCGTAGTTGCACTGTACAGCATCACTGGAATGCACAGTAATAACGCCATTGCCCAAACAGCTGCAGTGATCATCCAAGCAGTCTCGCGCTTGCGTAGCCACTTTGAAAAAACCGTGAAGGTTTGGCATACCGCGACATATCGATCGACGCTCATCACCTAAAAATATTAGGTAATCGAATTACCGGGCGAGTAGTTTAATAGTTACTGATATCGCCTCTGAAACACGATGGCGGTTTTTAATTCCAAGGGTGGTCAAAGTAGCCAACGATTTGCCATTGGTGCCCGCGCTTCATAAGATGCATCGACGTACAAAAATGGTTACCAGCATCAGTTGGTTTCTAGCACAATTTTGTGAAGTTAGTTTTGATTTACAACCATTTGGAGGCTGCTAAATCGGTAATGAATATCTGCTGATGCTATTTCCTTAATTTATTGTTTATAATAAGATATACTAAAGAATTCAAAGCAACTAACTCTCTGAAAAAAAACTTAATAGATGTATGCGATTTTTTCTTTAATTTTAAAAGATTTAAAACTTTCAAGATCATCTTAGATCATCTTTGTTCAAATGAAATCTTTTATTTTACTGTAATGATTAACAAAACTAATGATCTACATTTTTTCTAACAAATTCCGTCTCTCGCTTGGACTATAAAAAGTTTTTCTACTAAACTGAGAAACTCATCGATAAGCTCTAAAATTTTAGTGAAACGTCGATTTCTTTTGCTTAGTACCACAGAATCATACCAGCAAAGTTTAACTCTATTACGAATAGTTTATTACGAAAATTTAAAGGGAAAATGAACCGTAATTTCTTCCAAATTTTTGAGTGTTAAAATCGAACAAGAACTCAATTTCGCTTTTTTAAGATTAAAAAAAACAAAAACAATCAGACTATAAATTTTCATTTGCGCATTAAAATTTCACTTTAAATCAGATTTGGATTTCGGGTAGCTTTTCTACGTGATCCTAAAACTCCAACAACTTGATTCTGTACCGTAAAAAATCCAAGAATATTTTATAGCTAAAATAGCATTGCTTCATTTAGTGTTGTGCATTTACCACCAAGAAAAGAATGGAAGCATAATAGTTGCAAAATAAGATAGTTTCCTTTGCTTTACAAAGCCATTCAGGATAGATCCATATTTGGTTCAATTGTGAAGACACTAGAAATGGTAAAGTCAGCAGAAAAATTGAATCAGCAATTGCTAGATGAAGAATGTACCTGAAACACAACATCATAGCAGTACAGGAGCAAGCGAGAAGTTGAAATACATTATAAGTTAACCTCTTGCTTTCCCTTTGGTTAGTGTTTTGAAGCCTGTTGCAGTTATTTTCTTCATTCGTGTTGCATGCACAATGTACATTATACAAGATCAGGCGCGTAGCCAGGATTTGGAAAAGGGGGGGGGGGGCTTTTTTGAAAGAGTGAGAAAACTGCAAACGACCTTGACCCGAATTTTCATTGTGCTTGAATCAGTTTCACACGGTTTGTTTAAAAATTGAGACAAAATTTCTCGGAAAGCAGAAATTTCAAACGTTTTTTCAGCCCAAAAACAGGTGGTCTCCAAAAAAAAAAAAAAAAAAAAGGTCTTCGCCAAAATTGAGTCTGATTTTTCGGCCAAAATCGGAAATTCAAACGATTTTTCAGCCCCAAAACAGGTGGACTCCAAAAAAAAAGGTCTTCACCAAATTTGAGTCTGATTTTTCGGCCAAATTCGGAAATTCAAACAATTTTGCAGCCCAAAAACAGGTGGTCTCCAAAAAAAAAAGGTCTTCGCCGAAATTGAGTCTAATTTTTCGGCCAAAATCACACATTCAAACACTTTTTCACACCGAATCACGACATCTACTTCACAACTTCGGCACCCAATTTCTTTTGGGGGGGGCTGTTTTCAATTTTTCACCAAAAATCGGCCTAAAAAGCAACAAAAACGTGCAATTTTGCATACCTCACAAGCCAACGGGTAGGCTCGAGCCCCCCCGCCCCCCTGGTTCCGCTACTGTACAAGATATATACTACATAACAATTTTTTTGCATGGTACACAGAAATATTTCTTGGTTTCTCGATTAAGTTAATCCTAATGTAATTCCATTAATGTCAAAAATTGCCTATGGAATAACACTAAAATCGACAGATAAATTCTCTAACATTGTTAAATCGTATGCTTTATGTGTTTGTTTGGTGATTTACTTAAACTCCAAGTAAAAAAAGCGTCAGAAAACACAGTTTAAACAGCAAGAATAAGAAAAAGCATATAATGCTTTAAAGGTAATTGTTAGACAACGTTAATTTCTATCTCAATAAAATGTTATTCTGAAATAGATCAAAAATTCGAGATTGCCTAGTTCACGTTCACGAACATTCAATACGCAGTTTCTTAGCTCTGAATATGCTATTAAGTTTTGCGCCGTCTACGAAACGATGCTTTCACATACCAGTTCGTAGTAGACATCTGATATTCTTTCAAAACAACTATAACGAAAATCGCAATCAAATTTCCCAAAACTCCGAAAATGCATATCGCGATTGATATGATAATGACTGGAAGGTTCACTTCTTGGACAAACTCTGCAAAATAAAATTAAAAGTCAGTATCTGTTGTTTCGGGGTCTTTACTGTGAAAAAAAATTTGATGAGCTTGTTGTTGGCGTAATAAGTAGAAGATATAAGACCTAACAAAAACTCCACAAATAATTATAATTAAGTCATTTAATTTAGAATCACGGATTAGTCCCACGGTGGCTGCTCCACATCACTTGCGTCACTCGGAATTGAAACGATTTTGTGTTTTATACGTGGAGAGGGAATTAACGTGTTGTCAAATCAAGTGATGGTAAAACTTAATATCTCTGTGAACTATTAAGTCAGTTCTGCTTGTTTCACTTCAGGAATAATTTAACATATGAAATAAAAATATTTGTGAACGTTTGGAAGGCAGTTCTATTACAGTTGCGAATGATATAAATGGGCTTGCAGGATTGGTTACGACAAAAAAAAAAAAAATTCTAAAATGTTGGAGTCAAGAATCCGAATCCGGCCCACCCATAATCTTAACGTACTTATTGATCTAAGAATTTGACTCATTAGTGACAGCTATCGGGCAAATTTTTAAAACAAAAATGAATTTTCCTGATATAGTTTTTAGAGCTTTGAAATGGAAACAAATTCAGGATTGGCCAAAAAAATTGCACGCTTGGACAAAGTGTCATAGCTTTTTTTTGGAATGAGATAAAATTAAAAAATTTTTACCATTTCTTTACGACAATATATTGCGTAGCTGTGTAAAATTTTATTAAAAATTTCAATAAAATAACAAAATTACAGGTGTTTAAATAGTGAGTATCACAAACTGCAATTGCATGAAAATTAACACGGCACAAATAGTGAGCGATTGTCCATTCGTTCAATATTTTTCGATGTGATCTCATACTGCAAATGAGACGGCAAATGAGCTTGGTATTTCAAAGTTATTTTCATTTGAAAAAAGATTTGTTAGCATTCAGGCATTGTTTTGTTAGGTCACAATGAGTATAGAAAGGCCAATTATAAAAAAAAAGTTACGTTACCTGCAAAAAAAACTTTTGAACGCACTTTGTGAAAAGAGATTGCAGTCTTCAATGTTTAAATGGACGTTATTTTATAACTTCTTGGAATTTCATTGTAAAATTTTAAACAGCAACGCAATATATCGTTGTAAAAAAATGGTAAAAGTTTTAAATTGTTATCTCAATGCAAAAAAAAGTTATGGCACTTTGTCTAAGGGTGCAATTTTTTTGGCCAACCCTGTACTTTAAAGATGCAATGACTTAATTTTCAAAGAAATTTTTCAAAAAAAAAGAAACCTGGAATTAATCATTACGGTACTCGCATTTTTTAGACCTAACTTCACTATCCGGCTTTTTTGGGCCTGGTTTGGGTTTCAAATCATTTTTCGGGTTAGGTGCTTACATTTTCGGGTTCGGGCCTGAACTATACTCGGCCCATTTACAACTCTGGTTCGGACATCCCATAAGTCGACTACGATGGACGTCAATATTTATAGCGTAGTTACTATGTTTACTTAATCTTTGCACGAGAGTTGTAACTCGGGCCTGGATTTTCGGATCGGCTTCGGACCGGGTTTGTGCTAAAGATTGACAAAATGTCGGGCTTGGTATACATACTTGCTTAGTGTTTTAGCCTTTTAGGTGCTGTAAAGCGCAATTAAAATAACTGCAAAACTAAATGACGATTTCGTTTAAACATCAATACAATTATTACGATACAATTATTATTATTGCGTCACAACTGATAAGCAGTATTTTCAACGCATATGAAACATAATTCAAATAACCAGAGCTGATCACCACAAGTTTTTTTAAGTCCGCAGTTGGCAACTGCACAACCGAATTTCAATTTTCTTAATCCGCAACAGCAAGTTCACAATTGTACGTTCAAAAGCTTTAGTCCGCTGCCGCAAGTCCGCAACAACATTTCAGGATTGTTGAATCTACAACCGCAAGTGCGCAACTTTGTAATTATTACAGTCCGCAAATTTGTAAATCTTGAAGTCCGCAACCGCCAATCAGCAACTCTATAATTTTTAAGTCTGCAACGAGTCGAGAAAATCGAAGCAGCAAACACGTCGAAAAAAATATTGCTGACAACCCTGTAAAGAGCGAATTATCGATAGAGAAGATGTTTGAAAAAGCTCATTAAACTGACACAAGAGCATTAAAATACATTAACCAATCTACTTTTAAATGAAAACTAAAAATTCGTTAAAAATGCAATAAAGTTGTAGTTGAACTTAGTTAACAAATGTTTTATAAAGATTATTATTTATTATTGAACTTTTTATTTTAAATTTCTATGATGAATTTATTATTGGATTTTTTCATTTCGTGCTAAAACTGAACAAGATGTTCAGGCAATAACTACTCTAAGGGTCATATGCACCAAGATGGGTTCACAAAACTTTTGGGGAAAAGTTTGGACAAATGGCCGCGCAACTTGCTAAAATCACAGAGCTGGACATCGCTGTTTCGAGCTTTTAGCTCTCATCGGCAGCCCTCAGCTATCAAGGTATCAAAGGTATTCCCAGCTGAACAAACATCTTGGCCTAACTGGCAAACCTTAATGGCTTGCAGAGAGGCAGATGCTTAGTAGGGAATAAACGATTTTTCACTTGTGGTACTGTATAAGGACTTGTATAAACTTGTATAGACTTGTACTGATTTTTTCACTTGTATAAGGACGTCAAGATGTTGCAGTTGCTAAAATCAGTATAACGTAATTCAAGAATAACTTTTCTGAACATGCAAATTCAGTATAATTAATTTCATGTAATCAGTTCAACAGTGCAAAAGATCAAAAAGTGATGATTTGCTGACAAAAGTTAATCTACGTTGGAAAGCTCAGCTTCGGACCCCGCTGAGGAGTTTGCAGCGCTCCCTTCTGTTCTCGAGTTGATTTCCCTGGTTTAATAAAAATTCTTAAATACTTCACAACCGGAAAAGGTGTCATTTAGAATACTTATGAAAAGAACTCATGAACGAAAGTTTATGTTAATTATTAAAATGTACCCTTAATAATTACTTTATGAAAATATTTGCTTTTAAGCAAATTAGGTGGGCATGGACTTTTAGCGCAAACAAAACGCCAATTAACTAAAAATTGCGTATGTAGGGAAATTTCCTGTTTTTGTTTAATTTTATTGATGTTATTTTGTGACGTCATAATTAAACGAGGTCACAAACACAGCGAATTAAGCCCTAGCTTCAACGATCTAAAGGAGAATAATGTTTGTTTTGTACGTTAACGACCGAACGAGCTAGAGCAACAAATATCTGAAGTATTGCACAGGCGAAAAATGCTGCTTTTTGATGTTTAGGGCCGTAAAATAGAAGGAAGGAAGTAATGCCATCACGCTGAGAAAACACCCATAAAATTTCAAAACAATCACTTTTATTTCTCATTATCCCCATCTTCTAATGAAGTTACTATTATGATGTCAAAGTAGTAACCCAACTATGCTTCACTTCTCCGAAAATGCGAACATACGTCACAATTTTGTAAACCTACTGCATGATATTTATACTGAGTTAATAGTAATTGAAGCCTCGCAAAGAATCGTCATGCTTGACTGGTTAAAAGCACAAATATTTTACCAAATTACTAAGCAATTTCAATATTTGCATAAAAACTGCGGAATTGCGGATTAAAATTAGAAATAGTACGCACGGCACTTTTGAAATTTAAACTGCCAAAGTCCGTAAATCCGCAATTTTTTTCGATAGTCCGCAATTGCGGAACCGCGGACTTGTTTACGGACTTGCCCAGCTCTGCAAATATCCATACACATTTTTAGACCTAAAAACTTAACTTGAGACCTAAACTTTCGGGCTTTTTCGGGCCTAATTTTGATGACAAATCACTTTTCGGTTTCGGGCTTTTGTTTTTAGGCGTGTACTAGTTGGCCGGTTTACTGCTTTATAGTAGTGCAGTACGAAACTGTATTAGTTTCACAAAATAAAAATCCGAAAAGATTCATCTAAAATTAGCAATATGATAAT
The DNA here is from genome assembly GCA_963965965.1 of Trididemnum nubilum. Lineage (NCBI taxonomy): Eukaryota > Metazoa > Chordata > Ascidiacea > Aplousobranchia > Didemnidae > Trididemnum > Trididemnum nubilum. Next base: position 25,853,798 of record OZ014475.1, on the reverse strand, counting down.
AGTAAATGAAAAGGCAGAGTAGAACAGAAACAGGGATATGAAAATGAATTTAGTTAAATCGCTTTGTCTTCAAAAATAATCACTAAATATCATTTCTGAGCTTATACTGGGGACACAGTTTAGAATACTTTATTAATTAGTCACTACAAATAGCATCAAACTTTTTTTTTGATTTTGATAGACTAAATTTCAGCTTTTGTTCACACTATTTGGAATACCATTTTGCAAAATTTAACAAATGGAGAAAGATTGGATCAGGCGCGTAGCCAGAAATTCGCCATAGGGGGGGGGGGCTGTCTTGGGGGTCTGGGGGTGAGAGCCCCCAGTCGGCGGAGGCTGGGGGTTTGCGGGCAAAATTTTAGAGCTATTTTAATAAAAAATAATGATTTTAAAACGTGGCATAAAAATTGGTAGCGCAACATGATTCAACTGGTTGCATTAATGGACTATGTGGGAAGTGGCTAATGATAACATTGCAGTTCTCTTCAAAATCATACAATCTTATCATACAATAAAACTCACTTGCAGTAATCGATTTCGTCTATATTTTATAAAGAAAAATAATTGGGAGGGGCTAATGGAAAGATATTTGAGAGAAGTGATTGGTAAATAATTAACTCTGAATAGCCCCCTCGCCCGGTTTTATTTCTGAGTTTATAATAAACCTATATTTGGAGTTTTTACACTAGCGATCAAATTTGATCAAATTGTTTATTTTTGGGAATTTTCAAAGTTTTCATTGATTTGTAACTTTAATTTTCGACAAATTAGTCCCCCCCTCGCTGAATAAATGTTTCAAAAGATGCTTTAAATCACTTTTCAGTCCATTCCAACGCAAAAAACAGTCTCAGAAGCGCTAAAAACGAGTTATATGTCTTGTTCTGCATTTTGGTTGACAGGCCAATGGGGGGGGGGGGCTAAAGCCCTCCCTGGCTACGCTACTGGATTGGATGAGGCAATTGTAGCAAAGCGCTTAAACTTTGTTCTGCTAGAATGATTGTTTCTTTCAAAGGGGCTTAATAGCACAAGTATCACACCGGAGTCATTTTTCTTAATTTTTTGTTCTTTTTATGTTTTATTGTTTCGTTTTATAAGCTGTTTATCCTTTTTTCAAAAAATACTAATTCAGAAGGACCTTTTTTTTGCGAACACAGGCGAAATAAATTTACATTTATATTTAAAGTCACTGGGATAATACATAAATGTAAAAGTTAAGCTAAACTCCTTACGGAAAACATAAAAATTGAACTCTTAAATCGTAACCAACAATTGCAACTACCGGTATCTGCTCAAGGTCGGATTCATTATTCTGCTCTAAGGAGCAGGGATAGATACGTGCTTTCTTTCTTCTCTGCAGTAAAACAGTTATTAACTACAATGTATGCGGTACCTCTGTCTGGAACTGTTTCTACAAGGAGGCGTTCCATTTCCGAAAAAAAGAGACGCTTCTACAAGCGAAAGTTCGGAAAGCCGATATGATTATATCCACAAACTGTGATTCAAATGACAAGCAAAAATACAATGCTGAGTGTACAGTAAAGCTCAATCTTTTAGGAGTTTAAATAGTGAGAAAAAATTATTCACATGATCTTTTTTCTTCTCGCACCCAGCTTGCAGTAAGCGCGTTCACTATACTGTAACAGTTTCCGCATATACAGAAAACTGGGCAATTTCAACTTTTTTCTTCACGATAAAATTGCATTTGCTTAAACTTTATTTCATTATTTCTTAAATGCCTTCTTTGCGGAAACAACTCAGACTAAACATAAATTCTCATAATCAAAAACGTACAGCAATGTGAATACCACAGTTTTATGTCGGCTTCATCAAAAGTCATTGCTTATAGTGAATGAGAAATCGATTTTCAGCTTTTGGCATTGTGGCTCAACATATTTTCTATGTTATGGGGTTTAACTTGAATTTAATAAAAAACTTAAAACATGTGAACTATTTTTCGAATAAATAATATTTCAGTGTATGTGTTAACCTCTAAAATGTCATGGCTTTAAAACGTCTTTCCATGCTGATGCCGCTCTGGTGACTAAAATATTCCATTTAAAATTTTAGTTTGGAAGTCAAAACAAAACAAGTCCCTATCGATAAAAGTAAAACTGATACAGTACCTGGGTTTTTGAATACTGTACACTGTTAAATAGTAAAACTACTCGTACGAAAAGTTTTTTGTGGCGCTGCCTTGCGTGCAACATTTTTGCTTTACGACAAGATTTGAAAAACTGGAACATTTTGCAGTTGGCCAAAGTCCTAGCTGCTACAAGGACAGTCAGTCTATTATGACAAACTAGTTGTGTACTTCACGAAATAGTAAACATTTATTTTTTGGCTTTTTCTCAAGAAAAAGTTAGCCTTGCTAAATGATATCATCAAAAAGCTTACCAATTTTGGTTACAAGTCATGGGTCAGCCTTATAATAATACTACAGTTATTCAGTACAAAATGCTTTCTTTTTTGCTCGGTTGCTGAGAAACGTCATTGATACACTCATTTTTCTTCGGATAATTTACTTGTAAACGATCTAATAATAATGCTGTCTTTGCCTTCGATATATGTTTATAGTTATAGCAACTCGTCTTACTACATTGCAATATGACAAATAGGCAAATGACCGTATAATCAAGTGCATGTAGCGAATCATGATTTTGCGATTAACTGCTTAGTAACAGATTTGTTTGTTAGATAGTCGTTGTGTGCTAGTGCAACAGCGGAAGTATAAATTTTTTTCCGGCATGTAAGGGAACACAGTAACATGAAAAAGACAGCTCCAAAGTTGGTCGTCTTCTAACATATAATTTTGATCTCAAATATTTTTTACGGGTAGCGGTTATCATTTAAGATTTTGGTAAGTTGTTTTTGTCTCGTTTGCTCGCGTTAAAACCCAATACGTCTGACAACAATAAAACAGCAATATTCATACATTTGTTGATGCATTATTTTTGCTTTTGTCGGATCAGTTTAGTAACTTTTGCAAAGTTTTTTTTTTTGTTCTGCTAGATACGAAAGTCATTTCACAGTAACCAATATTTAGTTATTGCAAAGCATTCGCTTACTACGTTACGTACGCTGTATTTAATATTTACGCATCAAAGGCGGCAGCAGCAAAATTTCAGATAATAAAGTCACATTAAAAAAAATGTAATAAGGTCGAATAGCAATCTTTCTTTGTGTGTTTGTAAAATACAAAACAAATTAAATAATAATTGGCCATGAAAAACCTCAAAATTTGGATTCATTTTGATGATTACAGAAAAAAATGTACCATAAACAATATCGAAAACACTTTTAACCAAAAAACTGTGTTGAACAGTTAGCTTAACCGCTATTAACTTCTTAAATGTGTTAAGAAGTCTATGTCTACAACGCATCGAATGTCTGCAGCTACCGAAACTATCGACTCGGATTCGATTCAAATCACATCAAAATCAAATCAAATCTTTCATTATACTTGCTATAATACGCCGAAGCGTGTGACGAGTTTGCGGGGCCCATCTCCGCGTCATTGCGCCCGCGCAACACAGCTTCTTTCGCTCAAAATGTCGCAGCGGTGGCGAACCGTTGGCAACAATGTGTTCGATTTGGCCTGCCCGAGATTTGAACCTCAGACCTTCCGCTCCAGAGACGAACGCTTTACCGTTCGACCAACTTTCCGGTCGGATTCGATTCCCTATGTTTCAAATCAATAACTATTTATTATTCAAAAACTGAAGTTTTAGTTTTTCTGCTGACGTTCAATGATCATGAAAAACAAATAACGTAATGGAGTCTTCTTTATTGCGACTTTTACCGATCACGCGTATTTGCGCGGCAGAAATACGCTTGACATTTGACTGCATGCTATTTGTCTTTTTTCATTTTTTGCAATTACAATGAAAAAGATATGACGCTTATTTCCGGCAGTAAATACGCGTGATCGGTAAAAGCCGCTCATGAATGGAACAAAAAGAACCGGTGCAGAACGTAAAATAACTTGACCCTAAAGTGTAAAGTCAATTAAGTTTACATTTTTTAAAGCAATTTATGGGCAATAATTTCTGGAGCTGCAATTATTAAAGAATGAACCCCAACCTTTCCAAATTGATATTGCTGCATCCTCTTGTGCTTTGCGAGCAGTGCATTACTTCATAATTTTAGCACTCTGGTTGTAGTGAAAAGTTTTTAAGTTCCACAAACATAAAAACTTCTGAATGGTTATAAATGATTGAGCAATAAATAATATCCAGTAATCAATGTTTCCAGCGTTAAATCTAATTCATCATATCTGAAATGCTTGACTTGCAATCGAATGTAATTTGCCTGGAGCAAATCTGATGCTTTTGATAAAAATGTGATGTGAATAACGCATATAAAGATGCAGTCTCCAAAACCGAGATCACTATATCTCAAAAAAAAAGGTTTAGAATATACCCATATCTACTCGAAAAATCAACTGGAGGAGAGGTGATCTCCAAAAAAAGATTTTAATTCAATTCTACTAATTGAAAAAATGGCTGATTAATAGGTGAATTTCAAAAAAAAGGTCTTCAGCTGAATTTAACATCTTTTGGAATTTTTTTCGATTAATTATTTGCTGAAAGAGCCCCGTTCTGTTCTTTTCTGATGTTTTTTACCTAAAAATATATTATTTTGAAAGCGTCCTTGTTGGAAACACTGCCAGCATTCAAACTGCCTACTCACAACTTTATTAATACGCTTCAGAAAAGCGAAACGGTTTCGTTTTCATCTTGTGTTTACTTTATTGTTAATGTGATCATGAAACTAGAACGTGTCATCGCTAGCGATATTTGGGGACTTCGCGGCATTATCCAACTTTTACTGAACTATTTTAAGCTTTAAAATAGTGATCGGATTGCTTTAAATGAATTTGTAAAAAATGTGGTCGTTGATAGTCAGATCAATAATTTAAATGCACCACTTTCAAATTTTATTTGATTTACTTAAATCGCTTTGTGGTTATTCAAGTTCAAAATTTAAATCTCTCGAAGTTATCAAAAATAATCGAGTAACGTCATGCAAAAAGCTCGCATAAGCAATTTACAATGCAACGTCAAATCACGGCACTTTTTACGAGTTCTTAAACAGTTTTTTCTCCATTTGAGATAACATGAAGCGGTTTTTAAAATTCCAGCAACTCAGTTGCAAATTTCGTCGCATCAACCAAACTTACTGCCATGTTTGATTCTGAAAACGCTCTTTAGCATCGCAATTTAAGATATAGTATTGGTATACCCGTTGTTTCAAAATTAAAGCCCCCTCCCCAACAACATAAACTAAAATAAAAAAGTGCTAAAATTATTCAAATTTAAAACTAGTATTTATTTAAGTTTTTTACTGAATCGTTCATGTTTTTGCCTCATGGACGTCATTCTCGAGTGGTATAATTTGACAAATTGAAAAAAGGCGGAGAATCAAAATTTATTTTCCCTAGTTAGTGCTTCACTCACAAGTTGTCACAGGTCGATGAGAATAACTTGGTAAACCATCGCAGTTTTTTATGCGACCTTTAATTAACGCAATTTTTCGAGATGACTACCCAGCATGCTTTTGTGAAGATTTAGCTTAGAAGATGAGAGATGCTAATAATGCACCGGCATTTCCAACTTTTATTGTTTCTCAATCCATCTAATTTTCTCTGAATTATTAGCTATGTGGGTTTATCTAACTCAGTTACTCGACATGAAAGTGGAAGAATTTAAAAATCAAAAATAGCTCACTAGAAAGTTACATTAATGAACTTCAAACTCGTCTAACGAAGAAAACTTCATAAATTTTCAAGTAAGCGGTGGAGGGAGGAACTCTAATTTCGAAATATGTATATTTCAATCCAGTTCTTCAAAAGACTTGAGCCCAAAGAAAAAGTAAACTTTCTCAACGTCACAGTTGACAGTTTCGTGAAAAAAAAAAAAACTCTGCCATGTTACTCAAATTTAGCAAAGCCATTAAGCTCAATTAGACTCTTGGGACCTATTAACCTATGACATCGCAAGCGATATCTAGGGACCTCCAATTTAAATGTTTCAATGTTAGATTGTGTGTGAAATATTTTTTTCTTGCCTTTGATCACAAATTTTTTGTTTCTAATTATGTCTTTGATGCTGTTATGTGTACTGCATTTAGTTTATGATTCTCTTTGGTTGTTAAGTTTACTTTACTTTTTAATATTTACTCATTCCGAAAATTCAATTTACCTAAGTCTAACGGTTCAAAAGTTCAAAAATGCGGTGCCCCGTTTGAGGGGCACCCATTTTGGTATCCCAAATGTTGTCAAATGTTATCTCTTCCTTACATTGGCCAATGCTGAAAATTTCATGTGTCTAGCATCAGTGGTTAAAAAGTTTGAATTTTGGCGGCCCCGTTTCGGAGGAAACCCCCATTTTAGTACCCCCAAACTTTGGTCAAATTTTGTTTTATTTTTATATTTGCTTACCTCAAACACTTCATGTTTCCAGCTTAAAAAGTTAAAAAATTTCAGTTTTGGAGGGCTTTGTTTGGGGGCGACTCGTTTATTCTTGAACCCCCATTTTTTGTTTGGTTTAGTTTATTTTTAATATTTACTGTAACTATTCTGAAAGTTTGATGCATCTGCCTCTAGCGGTTTAAAAAGTCAAAATTTTGGCAGCCCCATTTCTGGAAAACCCCCATTTTGGTAACCCCAAACTTTGTCAAATTTTATCTTTTTTCGTATTTACCGAAACTGAAAATTTCGTGTACCTAGCATGAGTGGTTAAAAAGGTCCAATTTTGACAGCCCCGTTTGATGGGTGAAACGCAATTTCGGAACCCCAAAATTTTTTCAAATTTTATCCTTCTCTTATCATTACTTTACTTCAACAATTCATGTGTCTAGCTTTAAAGGTTAAAAAAGTTTGATTTTTGGAGAGCCCGTAAGGGGGCGAAACCCCCATTGTGGGACCTCCAATGTTTGTTAGGATAAGTTTATTTTTAATAACTACCCACTCCGAAAATTTGATCCATCTGGTTGTAGCGGTTTAAAAGTTCAAAATTTTGGAGGACTTGATTGAGGGGGATCCCCAACCTGGCATTCTCAATTTCATTCCAGCACTAGTCCTCCCTGATATCTTCAATTGCTCAAACTCTGAGTACAGTGCGTTAAGCAGTGTAAAAGTACTGTAGATAGCCGGAGAAGAAAAAAAAAAGAAAAAAAAAAAAGAATAGTAGTCTAATTGGGGTAGACAAACATACCCAAACGAAAAGCAATTGATAGTGTGCTCAAAAACCACAAATCATTTTCCATCGAAATTGGGATTTTGCGAGATATATCGGTTCAAAATTGTCCACTTTTCGCCCATTTTTGGCTTGTAACAATTTAGTTACGTAACCAGGAGCTTCCAAACTCGGTTTGCTTAAACCACTTTTGAGCACCCACTATGTGTACACATTTCAGTTTTACATGCCAAGAGGTTTTTAAGTTATAGGCAAATTAATAAATTTTCAAGCCAAAAATTGCCAGTTTTTAATGTTTCTTTTGTGTGTCAATTCACGATCACGTGACCCAAGATCCCCAAAATTGGCACTCATGATGCTTTTACTAATTCTCATATTGAGTTTAAATTTCAACTTTCTTGGTTTTACTGTTTGCTAGTTATGAGCAAATCAATTCTTATCGGCCAAAATTCGCTAATAAAAACAAGGGTACCACAAGCTCACGCGAAGTCCCAATAAGCTAAACTATCTAATATAAACGCAAAACCGCCAACGTTGATCAGAAGAATAAAGGGATGCGATGTTTCACCAATTTGCAGAAATAGTTTTTGTGATTTATTTTCTCCTATCTTCAATTAAATCCATTGCGCAATCTACAAATATCGGTTATTTTCTGACCAAAAATTAGTCAGTTAACGTGTTTTGTTGACAAAATCATATAGTGGGCGAATTAATTTTACAATCCACTGGATAAAATTTTGCAAATGACCTTTGTAACCATAATTTTAAACGCCGTTCCAACATATTGCATCCTTTCGCCGCCTCAACATATTTTTATGATTGGAGCTTCGCACACGCGCGTAGGACTTTGTTTTTGCTCGGCCATTTCGACAGATCAGCAGCGAAATTTATTGATTTGCTTCTAACTAAAAAACGGTTAAACATAAAAAGCTGAATTTTGGATATAATATGACAATAATTAAAAGCATCATGTATGCCAGTTTTGAGGAATATAGGTCGCGTGATCGTGATTTAGGAAATCTAAATTTGAGGAAAAACTGCCATTTTTGTCTTGAAAATTTATTAATTCGCTTATAGCTAAAAGTTTGCGGAACGTGGAACGCTGAAATTTGAACACAATTAGGATGCAGATAGAGACTGCATGCACTCCAAGTGTGGGGGCGCCCAATCACGTGATCGCGATTTCAAAGGCCAAAAATAGGCAAAAAGTGAACAATTTTAAACCGGTACATCTAAGTAACAACCAACATCAATGAAAAAGAGTTTGTGTTTTTTGAATTTACAACTTACGACCTCTATCATGGTCATATTCATTTATTTCGCCCTGGACAAAATTTTTTCTTATTTTTTTTTTCTTCTATCACTATCTTCTTCTAAAGCACTGTTACAGCAAGTTAGCTTGCTTTGGATTCAAACAAAAACCTTTCGCCTTGCAAGATTCCAACCACTATGTATTCGAACAGAAAACCTTTTGTAACATGAGAAAAGGCACACCAATATCGATCATTGATAAGATGTCATGTTTACTTTCGCCGTACGTAGTAGACAAATTGTTTTGCTTAGTCATGTTTAGTTTTTTCTTTCTTGACCCCTAAAGGTGCGTAGCGGATTGGGATAAAAACAAGTTACTTTCGCTGTTAGCAAATGTTGATTTTACTGGTATTAACGGAAATGTAGTGATAAGTTGATTATTAATAAGCGCTTATTATTAATTTTCTTAGTACATTGTTCTTAATAAGTTGATTATTGTTTTGCATTCGTCTTAGTATTTTTCAATATGATTAGTTTTGCCGGTGGCGATGAATAATTCACCCACTTTTGCGAAACAAAACTTGTTTTGGACAATGTTTACGAAAAATAGCCTTTTTTCCCCATAAATTTATTTCCACGTGGTTTTTATTCGATTCTTTATAATTTTTCTCTGTAAATGCCCTTGCAAAAACACCGAAATCATTTCAATTGACTCAAAACGTTGAAATAGATTTGAGATAAATGAATTACTGTTCGATTGTCGATTTCTTGATACGTTTCTGCGCATTGCCGTCTCAAAATAGTTGGTAAGTTTTGTGCATTTTATTTTCGATATTTAATTGATTTGTGAACGTTATATTGCAAATTTGGATTTGTTATTTTGCTTTGATAATTGTTTCTCTTTTCTAATGATGCTATACGTAAAAGCCTGAAGCTGAAATAATGTTAATTCTCTCATAAAGAATGTTAATTGTTTTACGCTGTTAAAACCGATCTGTGCCTGTTATCTATCGCATTGTGTTGTGTTTATTTTAGAAAACCGTCAAAAGTTTCGCGTCAGAGTTCACGTCAAAGCGTCGAGCGTCAACTGTCATTCGAAAGACGTCGATTCTAGTGTTTGTGATTTGTGCACCTTAGTCACTAGTGAACTGTTCGAATTGTGAACTTGGGTGCGCTTGACGAGTCATCTCTATCCGGTCGGTAATTGCGCACGTTTAAGACTGAGGCCGAGTTTTCCTGTAACAAGCACAAAACGCACATGGATCATACTGTGAGCTATTATAGATATCCAAACGTACTGGTGCCCGCCTGAAATCGGGGATGCCACGACGAGGGGTTCCCCCAAACCGGCCATCCAAAATTCAAACTTTTTTATCTTTATAGCTAGACCAATGAAATTTTCAAGGTAGGTAAATATAAGGAAAAGATGAAATTTGACGAAATATTAGGGCACTAAAGTATGAGGGGTTCCCTTTCAAACAAGGTCGCCAACATTTAAATTTTTTAACCTTTTAAGCTAGACACATGAAATTTTCAGGGTAGGCAAGCATAAACAAACGATAAAATTTGGTAATAAAAAAATGAGGGGCTCATTTTCAAACGGCGCGGCAAAAATTCAAACTTTTACACCCCTTAAATTAGACTGATGAAATTTTCAGAATAGATAAATATATGTAAAAGCTTTATCATATGCCAAAATTTGGAGGTACCACAATGGGGGTTCCTGTTCAAACGAGGACGCCAAAAATTTAAACTTACTAATTGCTAAAGCTAGACACATGAAATTTTCAAATTAGACAAATGTTAAGAAAAGATAAAAATTGACAAAACTTTGGGGTACCACAATGGGGAGGTCCTCCTCAAACAGCACTGCCAAAATCAATAGTTTTTATCGACTTAAGTATTTTCAGGATTAATTTTCAGGATAGGTAAATATAACAGAAAGTTATAATATTACAAAATTTAAGGGTACCAAAATGGAGGTCCCTCAATTTGGTCCTCAAAAATTTAAACTTTTCAACCAGTTAAGCTAGGCTTAAGAAATATTCAGAATATATAGGAAAGATAAAGTTATGACTAATTTCAATTGCCACGATTGGGTAGTCGTCCTCAAATATGTTTTTCAAAATTTTTAACCACTCAAGCTTAAAGAAAAATGAAATTTTCAACATAGGTAAAGAGATAACATGAAAATTTTTTGCGATGCCATACTATAGGGGTCCTCCAATTATGTTGACACCTACTTCCATTAACTTCAAAAACTAAATAAATTAAATCTATTGAATAGGTTAATATGAATCCAAGATTAAAGGTAACAAAATTTGGTGGACCACATTGAAGAGACCATGCCAAATGGGCCCTGTAATCACATTCCAATTTTTCAGTGTACAGTATAAGTTATGTAAGCATTATGGTTTCCCAATTGTCATTCTTGTCTGAGAATTTACTAAATCGATCGTTTTATGCTGGACAATAATTTATAGTTTTTATCTGAACAAAGTCACATAACCAATCGAAGTTCGAGCAGGTAAGACGTATTAGTTGATGGCAAGAATAGCTTGTAAGCGGTCGGTCGACAAAATTTTGGGGTCAATTTACTGTATCTTGTAGTCTTTAGTACTTTGCTAATTAATTGTGTTTTTAATTATAGAAAGTAGTTACGGAAATTTAACTCAAAATTTTGAAAGCCGTTAACCACAAACCTGATCAAGTTGACAGAACATTGTGAAATTCGAAAGCAGAATATTTCAGATTTGACTAGCAACAACCATAAACACGCTTAACGCAATTGTCAAGTTCTTTAGTTCAGTAAAGTTAGATACTTTTCGAAGTCCCCAGATATCGCTTTCGATGTCACATTCTAGTATTAATCGTTAACAAATCATTTTCTTAGACATAATAGTGCTAAAATCAAGTAGCTGAATTGCTGTTGAAACGATAATAATCTATATTGGAGAGCTATACGATGCAGAGCAAACTTTTTAAAACAATTTGCACCATTGCACCATATGCTTTTCTAAAATTTTTTGGATTCGTGTTGCAATGAAAATGTTATTTTTGCTTTTTCTCTGATGCAACTATGTTTAATGTCATGACTCTCAAAACTTAAACCACAAAAACATAGCTAAAAACGCTCGTGTAGTCCTTGTTTGTTCCAGCTTTTGGACTTTGTCATGTCTCCAACCCGCTTATAATGTTTTTACGTACGTGTTTTCTTCAAATCAATTTGAATAATCATGTTATTACGAATAAACTCCTAAACTACATTTAAAAAATCATACGTCATTTGAGAAAAAATATCGTTTGAGGTTAAACTTCATTTTTTTTAACGAGTTTAAAAAGCGAATGCAAAAACTAAAAAGTGCTACTAACATAATTATTATTTTTTATTTGAGTAGATAAGGGTTGCCAACTATTTGTTGGGGCAAGGTGAATTGGTAAACAATGGTGCAGGTCATTGAGGCCGAACTATACGGTTTGCAGCATGATCACATTTTAGTTGCAGAAATAATAATACACGCGTTTTTGCATTTCATTTTGTAATATGCATGGGGAAAACGCCCTAATCATATTTTTTTTGTCAGATCTCTCATATGAAAATGCGTTTTACTTCGAAACAGCCCGACATTAAGTCAGTTATACATTTTCACAAATAACCTCTGAAAATAAAATAGATTCACAAATGATAAAATGGTCAGGGTGGAGGAAGTGTCTCAACCAAACTTTGACCTGTGTCCCTCCACCCATCAAAATTTTTGTCTATAGACGGGAATTTTGTAGGGTGGAAGGGCATAGGTCAAAGGTGGATCACATTCTCTGAGGGTCTGAGGTTAAAGGTTAAACCCCAACGGCCGGAAGCAAAGAGGTTTGGAAAAGAGCCCCTAGCGCACAAGGATTAAAACAATTTTTGAAAATAGCTCAATTTGACTATTTTTGTTTAAAAGACATTTTTTGTTTTAGCAGAACATAACATACTGAACAAAATAAGCTAAAAAGCAACTAAGAGGCACAAACCACAATAATTTAATAACCATCCTTTCCAGCAGTGCCACTGTATGTTTGTACAGCATAAGATCAAGAAAAAAATAAGGAATTTTTGTGGCCTTTGGTAATAATATTCATTTGCAAATAGCAACATAACAAATACGCTGCAGTAGCCTACTGTTGGCGTTGTGCATCTTTTATTTATAGCTGCTTAAAATGCTAGCTGCTGCTTTGCAAACCGTTGTTGCATTATGTCACGACCCAAATGAAAAATGAATATGATGCTATTCCAAAATGCCCCTCAAATTATTTTGGAGTTATAAAACATTTTTGGGCATTTTATGTCATAGTCCAAATTAATGGAATCAAAAGGCATGGCACAATCTGTACTTAAAAGGTTATTGCATGAAATAGTCCTCAATTAATTCTTTTTCAGATTTGAAATTTTACGTTGGATAATTTTCAAGAAAGCAAAAGTATTATCACCGTCTAAAAAATTTGAAATCTGTGAGACCCCCAATATTATGTTTTGATTTAAATGCCGCCAAAAAAACATGCGTCGAAAGCTTTTCTGCTCCGTACCTCCTTTTTATTCCAATTACGCTTAGTTTAATGTTTTTTTTTTATGCTGTTTCTCTGCAGAATTTTAGTTTGGCCCAAGAGAAGTATGGCATATTGTTTTCTCTAAATTGCTACCGGTCCCAAGTTTGAAGTTCAAAACTTGCGCTTTATTTTTTGGCCAAATTTAACTCAAATGACTTCATATACGACGTATATTTTGTTATGGGTTATTCTTTACAATCATTTTAGTTTGTTGTAGTGCGTATTTATCCTTCTGCCACCGGACAGCGTTATATGCTAACTATAGGACGATCCGCGCACTTTTCATTGCAATAGCTATACTTAGTGTTTGGAGGAATCCGCACCTGCAGCTTAGGAATTTCCATAGATTCAATGTACTTGTGGATTTCTTGAAATTCTTCTCCACTAAATTTGCTACTTGTTTAAAAAGCTGAGATAAAATTGTAAATCGTCTTATCCAAGGACGCAACAACGTAGCTAGGGTAATGGCTGAACCCAATTCATGCAATCACGGTTGTCGTAAAAACAAAAACGACGCCTTTACACTCGGGCCACGCTGCCTACTTACCCTCTCGGCAACGCTACCGTTTAGAAAATTTGTGTTCCTTGTTCAAAAAATGAATTAACCTGTTCTACACTGGAAAAGCAGGTAAAAATGCCTCTTCTCTCGTTTTTTTTTATGTTAAACCCCTTTAGACAACATATATTTTCTTCAAAAAATAAATCCCAACAGAAAATAACCGACTTTGAGTCAAATTTATTCACTAAAAAACCTGAAAGTATAAAGTTGCCCAAGTGAGAAGAAGTCTTGCCGTTTTGGGTTTTGTCGAACCCACTTTACGAGAATGTAGTCATTTTTGGCCCATTTTTAGCTTAACTGATATCACAAGACGTTTTTGTGACGTAATCATTTAGATTTAAATTTTGCTTCTATTTACTAGCTTTTTTACCATCTTTTTTTCCAAAAATATTTTAATTTTCGAAGAGCTACAGCGCCATCTAGTGAATATTATTAAGCAGCTTCAACATTTTTTTGGCCGCTTCAACATTTATGCAAGCAAAAACACTTCAAGCAATTTGATTATTTCGTCGATGTAACGATAATTGTGTTATCAAATTCAGTTTAACCGTTGTATTTCTTGGAATTTAAATTACGCTTTGCTGATATGAAAAAACTATTCTACCGAAAAATTTTATCTATTTTTGTTTAACCCAAATCTAACCCAAACTTAAGTTACTACTATAAAACTAACCCTAAACCTAATTACATGGCCCAAACCCTAAATCAAATCCTAATCTTAAATCTTTAAAAAATAAAAGTAAATAAAAAGTAAACAAAAACAAATAAAAAAAATTGCAAACAAAAGAGCGTCGATGAATGTTCCTCATTTTTGTTTTATTGTCTTTGACTAAAATAGATTTGTTGAAATAGCCACTATTGCTTGTTTCTCTTCTTTGGTATCTTCCTAAGCCGGTAAGTGATTTGATTTCATTAGTAATGAAGCATAAAGCCAATAGACTTTGATGCACTATGAAGCTTCACTATTTCATCTCAGCACCCATGCAAATCTGATTTTACGCACACTTATACATTTTTGTATATGATTCAAGTAAAATTGATGTGGTTTTTGTTGGTTTTACGTTCTTAGCGATATTTTTTCGTATTCTTTTCACAAGAACCTGGTCGCAGAGTTATCCTTTATCCGTTAAGTGCGGAACTAGTATTACAATGTTATCGTAGTTACAGTGCGGAAATAAATCTGCCACTCGTGGAATTTTCTTATCCCTGAACGTCTTGAAACTGTTGGCAGTAATCTCGCATTTGAGATGAAGCAACAAACGGTCCTCAGCAGGATAAATACTAAAATATATTTATACAATACATCATCTCTCATTTTGATGTGCCCTTGAATTATTAGTAATTTTGCAGTAACTGATTGAGGTTGATATATACTGGTATTGGAAATTGTACCAGTACTAATGACATATTGGCAAACAATACAAAACAAAACAAGGAGTTTTTTTTTCACTCCAATAGCCACTTTAAATTCTATAAAACATAAATAAGCATTTTTTTTTCATCTTAATTGACTTATTATTACATAAATAAGCATTATGAACTTTATTAATTTTATTTTCTATCCAATCTGTAGTAACAGTATTTTTATTTTTTATTTTTTAGTGTGCTTAGAGTTAGAATAATTCTAATGTTGCCTTGCATTTTCTTTACATGGTGACTGTGAGTTTTGTGTATACACTGTACAAAGTGTACATATCTTTGCAACGCTTTGTTTTAATTTTGCGTAAAATTTTTTATCATAAAAAGTAGCAGACTGAGAAAATCTAGAAGCTGCTTTTTAACCTTAACTTGGTGAGGTGGCAGTAGACTTAGATGACCTTTCGATCCTTCGCTGTCTCCTCACCAAGTGACTAAATATCGCTTTAACTCTGCAAGTTTGTGTGTTTGGTTTTAAAGGAATTGCATATTTCGATGCTTTGGTGATGGACCTACAGGAAGTTGAGTTTTTTCTTGTGATATGACGTCACTTGGTAAATAAATAAATATGATGATGATGGTATAGGCACAACTAACTTTTGTTGTCTATTGCTATCTGAATAAAATGCGTATAATTAAATCAAAACGCAGCATAATTAAAGGAAACAAACAGCTGCGTATTGCGTAACTGAAACATTATTATGTTGATAATAATTTAATTCTGATGTTTTGACCTTTGTTAGTAACAATTTTAATTACATCCTGTTGCTGCTAGTAATTGTAGTAACTTGTAATAATGGAACACTGTTGCTAATAATTGTAATTGCATTTTTTTCACCGAGTTAATTGCCTTGGGCAGGAGACAGCGACGAAAGATTTCGGCCTTTCGAGTCAAGCTGCGTCCTATCCGCGTCTCCATCACACACAATGTCCTTTTTTATTGCTGAATGTCAAGCATTGAAGCTGTGAATAGCAATTTTCGCAGTTTTAGGTTTGATGTTACTAGGAATGGAACCCGAGTCTACTGTTTTAGTAGAAGACGCTCTTTCTACTCCACCATTGATCGGTTTTAAAAAGATTTAGCTATAATTTTTTGACTTTTCAAAAACAAAAATTCTCGGTTTACGCACAAAGAAAGCGATTGGGTTGGACAAAAATGTTCGTTTTACGCACTGAATGGGTTAGCCAATCCTAGTCCTCTTAAGAGTTGACCAATGATTACATTCCTAGCTTCTTCTTTGATTTTTTCTAAGTTCCAAGGATTAAATGTGATTTCATTGCCACACTAATCTATTTGGGCAGATCTTGTCAAGAGCATTCGGGCAAAACTGATTATTGACAGAGAACACTATTGATTAGTTCTTCTAGATAGCTTCTAGAGCTGCAACAAAGTCTGATACTATTTGCTAAAGCCACTTATAAGTCATATTTTCAAATTTCTTGGTACCAGTAGTTACGAATTATTTCAATTTTACGTTGCTGTAATCTTTTTCATTTTTTGTGGCACTTTTTGGTTCGTTTTTTTTTTCTGCTTTGTTGGTTTTTTTCTCGAGAAAGAAAGAGAAAGTTAATTGCTAAAAAGTCTGGCGACAAGACGAACCATTTAATTTAAACAAATGGAATTGTTCGTTCATAAAAAGACTCAGATTCAATTAGATTTATCTTGGCCATATCATTGATCGTGACCGTAATAAGAGTAAACAATGCCGAAACAAAATATATTTTATTGCACACTTTTGATGAAATTCACGTAAAAAAGCACAAGCAATATTTTGAAACCATAAATAATGAGCGCTTATGGCTACAACACTATTAGTGATAAGATTGAGAAAACTACCAAATTGTCAATGATTACTGCTATAAAAACTTGAATGCAATATTTCTCTCAACAAGTTGGTAATATAACATTCAAAATTCATAAAAATTCAAGCAAAAATGCAAATATAAGTCATTTTGCAAAATGTTTTGGCATCAAATTGTTGGGCTGAGTTTGTTATAAGAAAATTATTTTAAGATAAATGTAACTATTTTAAAATTCACAGACATAAACATATTTACAAGAAATTCGAAAAATCACGCCATCAAGCATAATAAAGCATTTAGCCCAAAACTCTTTATAGTGGCGTATTTGCAGCTTATACGGCTAACTTTGCAAAAGTGTCTCATTCAAAACCTAGCGTAAAACAAGAATATTGTACAACACTCGTTATTTAAAGAAGTTGATTGTAGTGTAATGATCTCAAACCAAATTGTCTTTTATTAGGAAAGTTTCTTACAGAGTCATGCCAATTAGATATACTTAGCTAACTACTGCACCGGTTACATTGAAAAGTAGTAATCTTTTAAATAATCACTTTTACAGTATTTTTTTGCAAATTTTGCCTTTCCTGCTTTAGGTATGAAATAAAATTATTGAAGATTATAACACAATGCTGATTTAAAATAGAGCAAGTTTAGCGCAATGCTGTGCATTTTTTCGTGTATGCAAAAAGAAACAAGAGATGTATACTATGAACCTTTTTGTCTGTAAGAGTGTGAAAACAATGACACAAGAGAGAAATATTTAGCGATGTTGCTTTTTTGTGGAAAGAAGGGCAGCGTGGCAGCAATCGGAAGTTTGGTATGCCGAATGCTTCTTAAAAATACTTAGCCTGCAACTCAAAAAGCTTTACCAATCGCAAACTATTATTTTTAGCTGGCCAGCTCTACAGTCTTGTACATTTTGTACAATCGGTTTTTTCAGCAATGGAAAGCTGAAAATATTGCAGTTAAGAAGCAAATGTTTCGTTTCCACTACAAAATTTTCCGAAACGGAAAAATTTGGTACCAATTAGAGTTTATTCAAATTCAACCCATTTTCAACTTAAACATCTGTATGAGCATTTTTTACCCCTTCTTCACCCTTTACACTAATTGAGAAATCAATAGACCCATTCACACTAACTTCCATAGTTTACATAACCCTGATGTCTGTTTTCTCAATTTTTGCACCCGTAAATTGTAAAACTTACATCAAAATCAAACCTGTCAAACAAAAGCTCACTTAAAATGTCATTCAATGCACTATCCACAAAAATTTGGAGTTAACATTATTTGGCAATTATAAAGGTTTATTAGTGTATCGTGATTTCTTCTGTCAGCTGTACTGATGGCAGCAGGATATACGTAATGTTCTTATTTTCAGCAGTAAGTCAAAAGGCTACTTGAGCGCTTCATTCGCTTTTGCTGGAAGAGTCGGGAGCTGCTGTTTTTAAACTTTCAAAAGTCGGTTGAGGTACTACTTCAGTAGGCGACACTGGTTTTGCATCATAACCTCTGCAAAAAAGCATCATTAAAATTTCAAGCTCCAAGGATGAATTAGATTGATTAAACTTTGAACTTGGTATGGTAACTCTTAAATCATGTTTTGACTAGCTATGAATCAAGATACATTGAGTTACAGTTACACCTAGTTTTTGCTTGTGCCAACCTTTTGTTTATGCGAGGCGCTACTTACTGCATCAAACTCTGCGACATTTTCAAAAATAGTACTTTAGAAGCCTTATATTTTGCAAGGATCGATTATATCTATGATAGAGCCAAGCAAATTGAAAAAAGAACCTAACCGATATCAAAACAGTCATTAAACTTTTAACGCATGCAAATAAACAAATTGCAAAAGGTTAAAAAGAATTAAAACGTAACATCCCAACATTTTTTCATTTCTGCTAAAAAAAAAGGATTTAGCACCAAATTAAAACGACGCGTGATTTCAATTCTTTATTGTCGTTACTGCCGTAACAATTGGAGGACTTTGAAAAGCGTTCGAGAACAGCTACATACTTGCTCAGTTTAGTTATCCCAGTGTTGCTTGTTTTTCGTCCTCCATTTCTGTTCTGAAATTGTCGAATGCTTGCGAAAGATCCAATCGATTGTACTCGGCTGCGAGAGATGGTTCGACGGAACGAATTACTGGCAGTTCTGTAGAATAAATCGTGAACTTTAAGGTGCAAAAAGTTTTGAAAGGGTCAAAGCTCTTGCTCTTTACAGTCAAATATTTCGAAAATACAACAATGAACTTTGTTGCAAAATTAAAATTCTAAATTCAAGCCATACTGTTTTTAATTTTTTCTCCGTCACAGAATTGGTTGTTAATGCAAATCACAAAAGATCCTATCGTAAAATGTCGCAACTACTACACTACAAGTGCTTAGTGTTGCTTTAGGTATCTAATGGATTACTTTATTTGACGTGTAGCCTTACTTCAATCGTTTTGAAAAGTTGGTTCCCAGAAAACTATACAGATATGGATTCAAAGCAGAATTCAAGTATGCCAAAAGTGATCCAAATTTAAACAGCATTTGACAAACGTCCGTCTGTAACCGTAAAATTATAATATTTAGGTGGAATGATATAAATATCGACTTAATAAAATCAAACATGATAACATGTATGGTACACATCACATACAAAAATTAAGAATTCAAAAATTTGAAGAAGACATCCCTAATGATTCCAATTGCGGATGAAAAACATCAGTAAGTTGGGTTTTAAATTTTAAAATGTTTGATTTTAATATATGATGCGTTCTGCGTTATGATATCCACTCATGGTGAACGCTGACAAGTTTTGCGACTTATTTGATTCAGTTGATTTCAAACTCTTTCTCATTTTAGTAATACAAAATAATTTATTTTAACTCATTATTAGTAGTAAGTACTTATACATCATTAGTGATAAACTACATCTCAATTAATAATAGAAGACTTTGTGAGCGTATGCTTTGCATTTATTCCTAAGTAGTTCAACCTGTTTAGCTCTATTTTACACCGGTATTTGACCAAAGCATTTCACACGGAGGGGGCAAAAATGCCGCTTCCCTATCTAACTTCTAAACCAAAAGTCATGGAAACACCAATTTTGGCATGTGGGTTGGTGTTTACTAAAATTTCTTGAAAAATTGGTTTTAAATTGATGACGTCATCATTGTGACGTCATGGTCACATTTTTGAAAAATGAAGTCATTATACGATGGCGTCACCGGCGGTTCAAAGTTTGTACATAGTTTTGTTTTTTGATATTGAATCACAAAATACCTCAGCTAGGTTACTTAAGTCACAAAAATATGTTATGACGTCATTTAATTTAAGGATTGGACAAAAAAAGCTTAGATTTCGGAGAGTGACTTCGCAAAACCTCAAAAATCGGGAAACTTTCCGTTGCCTTGACCAAATTTTCAGGAGCTATTTGCAACGAATTTTGACTTAAAGTCATGTTAATTGAAAGTCAAATTAAAACTTTTTTTCTGAAAAGACTAATCACTTTTCTGGAGAGGCAAAACCAGGCGCGTAGCCAGAAATTCGCAATGGGTAGCTGTTTTGGGGGTCTGGGGGCTGAGCCCCCAGCACCTAAAAATTTTGTATTTTTTTGCCAAAATAACTTCAATTTAGGGTTATTTTGATTTAAAAATAATGCTTTTAAAACGTGGCTTAGACATTGGCAGTTCAAATAAGATTAAACTGGTGGCATAAATGGGCTACGGTACTTGGGAGGTGGCTAATGGTAAAATGTTAGTTCTCTTGCTTAGATGCTGGTAAATTATAAAATCGAATAGTTCAATAAAACTATCACGGAGTAATCTATTTCGTATACAGTTTATAGAAAAAAATAATTGGGGGGGCTCATGAAAAGAGATTTGAGAGAACCAATTGGTAATTAACTAATACTGAATAGCCCCCCTATTCGTTACTTTATAGTATATTTGTTGATGACATGTTTATGTATATATGTTTAGTATTTTTGAACTTGCGATCAAATTTGATTGCTTATTTCTTACCATTTTTCAAAGTTTTCATTTATTTGTTGGTTTTATTTTTGACAAACCAGACCCCCCTTAATATATGTTTCAAAAGCTGTTTTAAATCACTATTTAGTCACTGCAGTGCATAAAACAGTCGTCTCAAAAGTAGTAAAAACGTAGTGTTTTTCTCATTTTGCATTTTGGTCGACATGCCAGTGGGGGAGGCTATAGCCCTGCCTGGCTACGCTACTGGGCAAAACTGCCCCCCTCCGCGTGAAATAAAGTTAATCGTTTCACGTGTTTTCTGGCCTGAAGGCTACCTACGAGGAAGTTTAGAGAATGTAGGGAAAAGCTACCAGAACGGCGATTACTTAAAACAAGCTATGCGATTACACTTTATAATCTGAATGAACGAACCAAAAAGCTGCAGTAATTTTAATTTTACTTACTTTTGAATAATTCCATGGGAATTTTTATATAGATTTTACTTTACCCTTGCTCGTCGAAAACAGCCCAACAAACTGTGAAAAAGGCAGCAACACGTCTGGGGTAGTATTTCACTTTTTAAATGATTGTATTTTTACTAAATCATAAGAGGTAAAAATCTACTAACCTTCGTATCTCTGATACCGGTAATCTTGGCAAGATGAATTCCGTGGAAGGGGAGCCAGCACATTACAAAACACGCTACTAAAGCAGCACACATTATTGTTACGCGACGACGATCGATTTGTGATCGCGAAAGGGACTTTTTCTTCTGGCTATGGATTTTGGATGCAATGTGTACTGAAGTAGGAGTAAAGCTTGAAGATGGCGTTGCTGTCTGCACTCCAGTGGCGGACAACTTCCAAATGATTAAGCCGTAGCATACAATCATCACCTAAAACAAAACATTACTCTGACATTATTAATAGTCAAGTGTGAAGTCGATGGTTGATTTTGAATAGCTCTTTCACTTGTTAATCAACTTATGAGCATGCCTACGAGAATCTGCTTTGTTGCTACTTTGCAGGCCTACTGTAATAGTGAAAAAAGCATACGATTGAAATATTGCTTACAAACACTATTATATGGGTACAAAAATGATTTTAACTCAACAAAATCTAAGATCTAACCAAATACTATAAAATTACTATTTACAGCTTTTCTGTTTGATGCTCAGCAATTAAAAGGGACAGTTTAAACTGTAAAGCCTCTATAACGTTTGTGGTAGACAGGTTAGTAGGTGGCAGCTTGACTCAAAGACCAAAATATCCCTTCGCTGTCTCCTGGTCAAAGTAACTTGGTAAATAAGAAGTACACAGCAAAATGCAGAAAGAAACGCGAAAACTGCTTGTTGAAACTGAGCTAGCGCGGGTTTGGCGACGTCGCGGCCCACACTTGTTTTAACAGGAATTGATTTTAATAAGGAAAATTTTGAAATACGCGCCTTTCGATGGTGGCGGTTTCTGCACAAGCAAAAACACAATTAAACATCACGCAAAACAAAAAACTTGACAAATAATTCACTTAATAGCACACACAACTAGATTGACGCCTTTAGCCTACGACATTACCTTGAAAAAATCGGTCTGCAATCCATCAGCCAGGGCTACTCTACTACGATAACATAGGCCTACATACAAACATAGCAGTCAAAAACTTACCAAAAAAATCCTTGCCAAACCAGGAATCTTCAATTAAACATATAGCTCGCCACTTGAGCTAAAAAAATAATCGTGGCCAGCCCAGCGCTGGCCTGCCCAACAAATATAGGCCTTCTAAGCTTAGATTCTGCAGCACAGTATATTAATAAGTACAAGCTTATAATATGCAGAAGAGGCCTAACTATGCCTGCCATCACGTGTACGCTAACCTAACTCCTAATACCCGTTTCGCCTAACCTGACTAACTAGCCTTGCATATCCCAGAAACGCTCTCACCAGGGTTGGATTCATTCATTTTTTTTTTAATTTTTAAATTCAAATTCAAATTCAAATTCATTGACTTTGAAAAATCAAAATTCAAATTCAAGTACATTGACTTTGCAAAAGTCGAATTCAAATTCAAATGCATCAATAACTTGTGAGCGGATTCAAATTCAAAATTCAAATTCAATCCAACCTTCACTTTTTACACCAAAGATTCAAAGAGAATTTTGCAATTTGCACCTAGCAAGTCGCAGTCAGGGCTTGCGAGAGGGGGGTTCAGGGGGTACATCGTACCCGGGCCTAAGGGGGAGCCCGTGCTTTAGGGCCCCGAAGAGTTCAGGTTTCCGCGTTAAGTTTTGGTATGGCACCATAACACCGTAATCAAACTTGCCTACAGCAAAAATATCAGTCAGCCCATTCACTACTGGTAATTGGTCGCTGTTTTTGCTACACAGCCTTTAGGGCATCCAATAATGGCCGATTTGATTAAAAAAAGAGGAAAATGTATCAAAAGCCATACACTTGCACCGAACTTACCGTTTTGTTGCATTTCTCTGACTTGAAAGCCTTAATTAATTTCTACGGTATAACAATGTACACTGTAAAAAAAATTTACTTTTTTTGCATGGAGACAGATTCTACTGCATGGCGTGTAAATTTTACGTTGCTGCTGTATTACTTTTTACTCGTATACGAGGGCCCACATTTCCAGAGATCCAAAAGCATTTCAACCTCAGAGAGTGGAGTCAAAGTTGACATACTATACGACTATCATTAAGTGACTCACTCTGTCTGTATGAATTTAATAGGTATTTGGGCTTGTGAAGTCTATGATTGCAGATGACTTCTTAAAACTTTTATCAGTAAAATATTTGGATTTGCTGTATTAAAGTCGTTATATTGTATAATATTGTGTCCATTTCATCATCCCCCATTTTACATACTTTCTCTCATGTATATCACGTTTTCTACTCGTCAGTTTAAGCAAGTTTGGTGCTTGGATGTTGATCAAACGCTGTATTTACCCTCGAGAAACATAAAAAGTGTTGAAGCTTCCGGGGCTCCGCCCCGGACCCAGCTGGGGGATCTCAAAGCGTCCCCCCAGACCCCCTAGCTGGATTTAAACCAATTTTATGTCTAGTTGTGTTTTTCGTAGGTCCTAACTGTATGCGAATATCGTTATCCCCTCAGTTTTAAATGAAGATCTACACCTATCCGACAAAAAACGATTTAACGGCATGGGCCCCAATAAGGCTTGGGGGGCCCAGTAAGATTTGGGAGCCCGGTATCGACCTTCCCACCCCCTGAAAAATTTTCTCTCTGAGGCCCTGATCGCAGGTGCGTAATATACCAACAACTCAAGTTGCTTGAATCCAGAGATGGATCCAGTACCGTTGCCAGAGCAAACGAAGTGAGGGGGCACCAGCCAAAAGTGGAGGAGGCACTAAAATTTGCGTACAAAAACTGATCTTCAGATCTTGTACGGCTACAATTTTGCGCAATTTCAAAATAAGGCCGGCCACATTTCTTAGCATGTTTCGTCGGCGGCCATTAATCGCTAGAATAATCTATCCACAGCAGTGAATGCTACTAGACGTGCAACCAGGATTTTTCTAAGAGAGGTGAACCAAATTTTTTTTTGTACAAAAACTGCCTAAATTATAGCCCCCGAGCTGAACAAACTGATGCAACTAAAGCGTTTCACAGACAGACATAGATACTAAATACTAAGTAAATGTGTATGGGGCCTGAGGGCGGTACCCCCGGCCGCTGGGCAATTTTGAAGCAAAAAACAACGCAATTTTAACGCCATTTTAAAATCATACTTCACACTTTTAGAAGCGATATGAATAACTAAATTTCTAAATTTCAAAAGTAATTTCAAAGAATTGAATTGCTTTGCACCTCAACCCCCCATTACTTTTGGTCAAATCTAAAATACGTTTAAACGCTCGTATTTTCAGATTAAATTTTCTAAGTGACTTTGCAAATGGGGTTTAAGCCCCGACACCCTAGTTGCACCACTGACTGTGACCTCAGAATGTTGAGTGTGCTCTAAAAATCAAAACAGCTGGTCTTTAAAAAAAGTTTTCACGCATTGTTTCATGTCATGATCACTAACGAAGTATCGATAACAATCATGCATGCTTACATGTCTCTTCCGCAATTCCGCGACACATCCGTAAAGTCAGATTAATGTGCAGCAGTTGGCTGCCGGCAATGTCGCAAAGAATCGAAAAAACATCAGAGGAGAATTATGTTTAAACGTAATTATTCCTTTTTCCGTCATTTTCTGACTGTCTGTTGTCTTGTCGTTGCGTGATGTTTCAAAAGCAGTATTTTTAGTTAACCAAAATGGAGGCACAAGCGGCCGTTAGTGGGGTACGGCCCCCTTTTGCCCCCCTTAGCAACGGCACTGGTTGGATCCATTCATTTTGTTTTTAATTTTTAAATTCAAATTCAAATTCAAATTCATTGACTGTGAAAAAACTAAATTCAAATTCAAATTCATTGACTGTGAAAAAACTAAATTCAAATTTAAATTCATTGACTTTGAAAAATCAAAATTCAAATTCAAATTCATTGATTTTGAAAAAGTCGAATTCAAATTCAAATTCATCAATAATTCGTGAGCGGATTCAAATTCAAAATTCAAATTCAATCCAACCCTAGTAGGCCGTTTGCTGTAAATTCTAGCGTTCACCTTGTAAAAAAATTTGAGTGGCAACTTATTTTTTGCTTAAATACATTGATTTTCATTTCACAAACTCACATGCAAAAGTTCTCCACTTATTTTCCTGCAGTATTTTTTTAATTTGACTTGAAAGTTGGCTTCTAAAATGCGGATGAATACAATCAGACAACCGGAATCGACCAATCATAAAATAGAATTACTTGGAGACTTTCCCTTTAACGAATTTTTAAAAACTGCTTTGGATCAGGTGCTGAGGTAGGCCACACTGATTTAACGGTTAGTTTTCTTACTATGTTAGCTTAAATTGGGTTAAGTGGGTGCAGTAGTTGGATTTTGTTCTTAAATTTGTTTTAAAAAGAAATTTTTGGCAAATTACTTGCAATAAATACTAGTATCCATGATGAAACATCGCTTTAAAGTAGACCTAGGTCTACACAGTATATATAGCCAGCTACTTGATAACCAAAAGTGATATGACGTGCCAGGCAGAAATTATGAAGCATCGTTTCAAAACAGTACTTTAAAATAGCCTATAGTTACTGGTACAGAGATAATAAAGTTATATGACCTGCCAAGCAGAACATAGTCGCAAACTGCTGTGTTCAGGTATCAGTGCTAATTTTATGACAGTGTTGCGAAAATGGTTGAGACTTTTAGATTTGAAATGCACACAACATGTAGACCTAACATTGTTTCTCAAACAGCTAGGCCTAATGCAGATTTGTATTTGTAGACCTAGCATTGTTGTGCAGGCTTCTAGATAAAATAGAGTAGATTTGTACTTCTAGACCCAACTCCCATGAAGACACTGTGACTTGTCATTTGAGATTTTGTTCAACGCTATCTCAATTTTAGCCAAGTAGCACTTTGTTTAACAAAGTTTAAATCAGAGTTTGAGTCCTCGAGGACACATTTTGAAGTCCTTGGCCTCGAAGCTCAAGTCCTTGGCTTTGAAGCCTACAACTACAAGTCCTCAAAAATGTCCTGTTCTTGGCTCAAGGACAGCATTATTTTTTGATTGGTTGAAAAGGAAAATAACCAAACAAAAAATAACCAAAAATTCTAGCTTCTCAATTCATTTTTTTTTCTTATTTGAAAAATATCATATATTGTGATTGCCAAGTCATAGTAAACCTTATTTTAAATGGCATTGTGTGAAAGCTTTAATCGAAAAATGAGGGGCAAAAGGCAGAGTAGAATTGTTACCTTGTTTCTGCTAATATTTCCGGTGCGGATGGTACAAACCGCAAAGCCGTAAAACCATCAAGAGCCATAATACGGGATCCGGGGTCCTGACGCAAACATTTTTGAGTTGCTAATGCTGACTTATGACCGTGCTTATCTGAGTATGGACTCGGAAAAAAGTATATGTGCGTGATAATGAAATGTAAGACAGTTACCACTGCAGTAGCGTAGCTAGGGCGGAAGCGGATGAGGGGTGTGGGGCCTATCGCCTCCCCCATTGGCCTGTCAACCAAAACGTAGAATAAAAAAAATACCACGTTTTTAGGTCTTTTGGGACTGTTTTTTGCGCTGGAATGGACTAAAAAGTGATTTAGAGCATCTTTTAAAACATATCTTTAGGAGAGGCTAATTTGTCAAAAATTAAAGTCAAGAATCAGTAAAAAGTTTGAAAAATGCCCTAAAATAAACAATCAAATTTGATCGCTAATGTAAAAACGCCAAACATAGGTTTTATTAACAAATATGTTATAAACTCAGAAATAAAGGAGAGGGGGGCTATTCAGTGTTGATTAATTACCAATCATTTCTCTCAGATCTCTTTCCATTAGCCTCCCCCCAATTATTTTCCTTTATAAAATATACACGAAATAGATTACTCCGTGTGGGTTTTATTGAATAATAGGATTTTATGATTTACCAGCATGTAGACAAGAGAACTGCAATGTTATCAATAGCCACCTCCCACATAGCCCATTAATGCAACCAGTTGAATCACGTTGCACTGCCAATTTCTATACCACTTTTTAAAAACATTATTTTTATTAAGATAGCCCTAAAATAAAGTTATTTTTGCAAAAAAATCCAAAATTATTGAGCGCTAGGGGCTCTGCCCCCAGACCCCCGTGACTCCGGCGGCTAGGGGCTTGGCCCCCAGATCCCATTAGACATCCAGCGGCTGGGGGTCCGTCCCCAAACCCGCAAAACAGCCCCTCCTCATTGCGAATTTCTGGCTACGCGCCTGTACTAAGGATAGCATATTAAACAGAGTATGTTAGTATCCGTGACATAACTAACAAAACTTATCTTGAGAAAGCCACCTTGTTCTGAATGTATGCGAGCAAAAATCGCGAAGATTTTTTTTGAAATAAGAAAGAACAGCACTCGAATCACTGTTTAGTGATCTGAGAAAAAGCCACATTTGCTGAGCAATTTTTGCGTTAAAAATCGCCGCTAAGAATCCCAAATAACAGAGGTGGAGTCCTCGATGACCCATTTTGAAGTCCTTGGCTTTGGCCTCGAAGGTCAAATCTTTGGCCTTAAAGCCTGCAAGTCCTCGAAAATGCCCTGCTCTCGGCCGAGGACATTAAATTGTTGAAAATGATCCATGGCCATGAGCTTTTTTCACTTTATCTAGGAAATTGGCATTTCCTGGCGCGAAGACCTTTTTTTTCGTTTTGGAGAACACCTGCGCCTTGTGTCCTTGGCCTTGAGCATTCCTGTACTAGGCCTCGAGAAGTCAGTCCTTGGTCTTGGTCTCGGATTTTTTTGTATCATTGGCCTAGGCTTCGAACGTTGTGTCCTCGACTCCACCTCTGTCCTCGACAAATAATAAGCTATACTGTATCAGAAAAAAACGCTACATGAGGAGTTAAAAATGTGAGCGTGAAATTAAATATAACTATAATTGTTTGAATGGCTGGAAAGATGCGCGCTGCAGTCAATCAGTTTTTCACACAACGTCATTAAGATGAGGAGAAGCTCCCATGAAAAATTTGGGTCTTTTTCAAAAAAAATATTGATTTATTATTTTTACGTTTCTACAATTGTGAGCTCTTCAAAGGGGGAGGGCGACCCCGGACAAATTGCAAATCACTTCAAGGCCTTCCTCCTTGATACAGCCCTGTTAAGATTTTCATGTTATTTTTGCCATTAATTAAATACCTTATGTTAAATTTTACAAAGTGACGTTTGGCGGCAGAAACGCGTGCCCTCATTCATGGATAGGCAATTAATGAGCTATAGAAAGATATCATGTGTAAAAAAAAGTTTAATTAAAATTAGGATTGGGGAAAATGTGATAAAACTAAAGTTTTTCAACTTAACTTTTACGTTACCGGTATTTTCTTTTTTAAAATTGCTTTGAAAATTTAATTGTTTCACCTCTTTCAAAATCACAAAAATTGTTTTTTTATTAAAAAAAAGTCACTAAAATTGTTCAACGGAGGCATGTGGACTTTGCCCTCGCCCCCAGACCCCGTTTTTTTCCAAGGACGTGAGCTTGCAAATACTGGATACGGTACCTTAATTCATTTTAAAAACAAAAATTATTTTATTCCATTTTGCAATACTTTTAGATAATAATATCGTAGTCGCTATACAATGGTTAAAAACTATGATAACATTTTTAAAAATCTGCAAAAAGAAGTCGTTCAAACAATAAAGGTTGTTTTGGAAAAAGTACTAAAACGGTGGGGATGAGAGATCCATAATCACTCAGAGGACGTTTACACTGGGGTTTTAACTGATGAAGTAAAGGTCTTAAAATTGACCGTTTCCATTTTCAGAAGTTAGTTACTCTCATTTCGCATAACGGTCTTAATTGTTTTATTACCACGATACCGCTATGGAACGTAATCAAAATTGCTGCTAACGCGTAAAACTTTAAAATAACATTCGTTATTTTTAGAAACTACCATTTTCAAATTATCATGAAAAACTTAACGAAATGCAATGTCTTACACTTTCGCGCTTAAAAACATTCAAAGTTTGCCGACCATAGCTTTTTTTAAAATTTTGTCCTTGGTCCTTGGCTTTGGCCTCGACCAATCCTGTCCTTGGCCTCGAGAGGGTCTGTACTTGAAAAGTCGGTCCTTGGTTTTGGCCTCGAATTTTTTTAAGTCCTTGGCCTCGAACATTATGTCCTCGACTCCAGGTCTGCTTCAAATATCGAACACGTAGTGAGCAACTTGAATGTGATGATTGATGACCACGACAACTAAAATAATTTGTATTAATGTGATCGATGATATCATAGAATAAGTTTTGATTTCTCCAAGCGTTGTTTAAGCTTTAGACATCACCGGCAACCAGCATATTTTGCTTTATTTTTTGCACTTTCCTAAAGGTGAATTTACACAGTATCCGTTTTTCGTACGTTTTCGTCCGTTTTTTTACGTTTTTGCTTCTCCTTGAAAAAGTATGCGCTTTTTCATCCGCATTTTTGTAAGTCCATATACGCACTAAGAAGACTGTTATATATAGATAAAAATTTTGTTCAAAAATTTTGTGTAAGAGCGATAAGAGCGATATTTCGAAATAGAGCTGTACTCCTTTCCAAAAAAATTTTTTCAGAAAACTTTTGTCCAGCATGTGACTGTCTAGTTAGTGCGGATATGGACACATAAAAATACGGATGAAAAAGCGCATACTTTGTAAAAGAGAAGCAAAAACGTAAAAAAACGGACGAAAACGTACGAAAAACGGATACTGTGTAAATTCACCTTAAGTAATCAAAAGTGTTCTAATTTATTCTTCAATTGCTACTAGCTTTGGATGCACCCTAGGGTTAGAATTCACCAAGCATACCCGCCAAAAATTGATTTTTACCAAAAAATGCGATTTTCCTTTTCATCAACTCAAAAAGTATCGTGGTTTTGCAAAATTTTGACAATAACTCCATATTGCAATTTATATTGTGACGTTTCATTTATTCGTTACGTTGTTTTGTGACGTCATGATTGATCGGTTACGTCATTTCAAAAGTACCCTCATCAAAAATCCTGTTTATATCTGTGCAGTTATAAGTTGATATACTTATTTTTAATATTTAACAAGCATTTGAAATAAGTTTGTTTTTGTAGTTAATTTTATTGATTTTTGTTAACTGTTTTCTAGTCAAACAAGGCCCCAAAATAAATGTATTTTGAATTTTATCTGTAGCCCAGTATTTTCGGAAAAATTTATGTCATTTTTGTACGTTCAAACAAATGAAGTAAACTCCTATCGATGGTTAATCACTGAAAAATTCAGGGGAAAATTATTAAAAGCTTAAATAAACACAAAAGAAACATTTCGCCGCTAGTAGTGCTAGAGAGCGCTGGGGAGGATTGCTTAATTTAACTTTAAAACCAAACTAGACATTTGCGCATCTGAAAAATTGTCAAAATAAGCAAATAGAAATGATAAAAGGATTTAAATTTGCACATTATGCGGAAAATATGTAATTTTTAGTTTTGAAAACCCCCAACTTTACCCCCCATTTGCTCGAAAACAGCAGGGTAATTTTTGGAGAACTTTTAATATAAACCTTCTAGGATGAAATACAGTCTATCTGCATCAAAATTTTTTTGCCACTCAAACTTTTTTACAAACTCGATTTTTAAGCGTCCTAGAATTTACAGTAAACGGCCTATAGCTCTCACCAGCACAACGAACTGGTACAAGCATGCCAAGCAACAGGCATACCAAGCAACAGGCATTATGACGTCACAAACACAACAACAAAGGACATTCATTCAGACAAACAGCCACACACAAACTGACCAAAGGCAAGCAATATTTACAAGTCTTCGGGGAAATCGACGCTGCTCATGTTTATTTTGTAGTGTGATACGCTAGTGGGTGCCTTATTGAAATAAACTTTAAACTCTTTACGGGTATATAAAGCATTCAAAATGGAAGGAGGGAAATTTCAGAAGCAAGGATATTTCGCGTATGAATGTACTTGGATGCCGAAATGCGCAGTGTGAAAGCATAAAAGGAGAATTTATGCGTGACTTTGCATATCCATGTAAAAAAAATGCTTACCGGTCAACATGCTTTGTATGTCACGCTCATAAATCTTACAAATACCTACCCCAAGAGGAAGAATAAACATCAACCAAAAATTAAGCTGGAGGAGCAAAATGAATCCACTTGGTTGATCTTTATAATGACAAGACGCTTTCAAAATTGGAATATCGACATCTTCCACGACAGCGGATGAATCCGAACCACTACCGCTGCCATCGCCACTGAGCTCTTGTGATCCTGCGCCATAATGCTCAATTGTGCTTTTGTTCCTTGATGAGCGCAGTTGGTTGAAAAGATATAACGCAGAGTCTTGCGAAGTAATGGATTCATTGCCTAGTGTAGGTCTGAAAAGCATAAAATTGTACTTTGTCAACCTGCCACTTGTCCATCTGTTTACCACACACGGCGGAGGTTTCCATGGAAGAAGCTTCCACACACACTGGAGGCTTTCATTACACTGGCCCATTTTTTAACTGCACATCACATGGAAGCTATATATCTATCAAACATTGATTGTCCAATTTTTGCGGTCTTTACTTTGACCCGACAAGGAATAAAACTCGAGTCAATTATTTAAGATTAATTCACTGCGGGGAAGATGACTCTCAACCCATTAGACCGCGGATCGGTATGAAGGATATTGGTTTTCAATATTTATGCAAGTTTGCAATGTTCTGAACCGACAAAGTAGAATAGCTACTTACAGTCTACATACTCATAACCTCTTGTCTACTGTCTAATAAAAAAGTGCGTTTTTGGTGAATTTATTAATTTTGATTTGTATTTCGGCAAAAATTTTCTAAACTCACTTAAGTCGGCCGCAGTCAATTATTTTTTGTTCTGTAACCTGAGGTGAAAATAGAAGTTTCTTCCAGAGCGACGAGATTTTAGGAGGCCCACAATTCAATGGAAATTAGGTGAAAACCAAAACAAGGATTTCACCAAACAAGAAAGAATATTTTATATTTACTTTTTCCCAAATTCGTTACGTTTGAGAGACCCAGTTTTGATAGAGAGCGTATGTAGTGCATTGATAACACTTTCAATATTTCTCATTATAATGAAACAGCAGTTGTGACGTTGTTAGCTAGTCTAATGTATAAAGCAACTTCCGCACGTGGTCAGTCCTTCAGTCATTTTTCCTTTTTTTGTCTTCTTCACTGTTGAGCTTTGTTCGAAAATCTTTTTGCTGTTTGAATTTTTCTGTTCGGCCCGCCGCCGCAAATCTCCGGAACAATAAAATTAAACTGATAAAAAGTGCTTCATGAAGAAAGAAAAATCAAGCCTGAGACAGCACGCTGAACGAACTGAAAAGATAAAAGATAAAAGCTTTGAAAGATAAAAGCTCTGGACGGTCATCAGAAGCAACGCAACGCCTCCGCTCTACCCACATACGAAGGGTAAATGTCAATTATGCCAGTGTCTGTGGCCTTGATTTCTTTAATCAATGTTAATACAGTGAACTTACGTGCAATGTAACCGATCTTCTTGTTTCCGCATGTATTGCTCACACAATATCTCTGGAATTGCTTCTCTTTCACAATCAGTATGGAGTGATTTTGGAAACACATATCTATTCAACAGAGAAATCAAGACATATTTAACAAACAAGACTTGAAATTAAATACTTTCTTACTGTAAATTGCACGTAAAATCAAACCAAATAGCCTCTCTCTCTAATTTTTATTACCTTGTGGATTTTTGTGCGATGCCTTAAACTATTTGTAGAGCATACTGAACCTACAACTTTGTAAATCGTAAGAGTCATTGTGGGTTGAATGGTAACAAATTCGTGCCTGAAGCGGGAGGTCTACGGTTTAAATCTCGGATGGGTTAAACCCAATGCAGTGTTGACAACGGCTCGCCACCGCTGCAACATTTCTTCAGCAAAAGCTGTATTGCCCGCAGGCGCAATGACGCGGAGATGGGACCCAGTAACTCGTTACACCGCTTGGCATATAATGAAAGGGTGTAACGGGTATAACGCCTCGGGGTATAACAGGGATGATAAAGGTTTGGTTATTTGATTTGATATTATATGCAAGCTACCAAACCAGAAGATAAGCTATTAAATAATGGAGTAGCTTGCGTGATAAAGAGTTGAGCCAGTGACTAGTTCTGGTTTGCTTTTACTGATACGATTCTCGATTTTGCAATGAGTCATTGCGTTTTGAGAAAAAAATACACACTAATGTATTATTGGAGCCAACTATGTATGCTGTTTTGGTGGTCGCTTACGGAGAAAAAATTTGCAAGTAGAACAAATATAAAGTGCCTTGAGCATACATGGCAAATAAATAAAGAAGTGTTAGATCAACGCACGACTGCACTCAGTCTGAAGAAACTCTATTTCTAAAGGGAGCCGAGTAACATTGTGACTTACTCGACATGACTAAAAAATATCCGAAATTCAAATTTTGCGGTGCGCAAAATTAAAAAAAAGTGGAGCTAATTCAAAAAATGGAGTTAGCTTAGCTGAAAGGCATTTTTGAAATTTGAATTGCATTGTACTTACGAGCATTGACATTTTGGATAATCCCCAGTAGTTGCACTGTACAGCATCATTGGAATACACAGTAATAAGGCCATTGCCCAAACAGCTGCCGTGATCATCCAAGCAGTCTCGCGCTTGCGCAGCCACTTTGAAAAAACCGTAAAGATTTGGCACACCGCGACATATCGGTCGACGCTCATCACCTAAAAATATTAGGTAATCGAATTACCGGGCGATTAGTTTAATGGTTACTGATATCGCGTCTAAAACACGAGATCGGTATTTAATTCCAAGGGTGGTTAAAGTAGCCAACGATTTGCCATTGGTGCCCGCGCCTCATAAGAAGATGCATCGACGTACAAAAATGGTCACCAGCATCAAATGGTTTCAAGAACAATTTTGTGAATTTAGTTTTGATTCAAAACCATTTGGAGGCTGCTGAATTGTTAACGAAAATTTAATGGTTTAAAATAAGGAAATAAGATATACTAAAGAATTTAAAGCAACTAACTCTCCGAAAAAAAAACTTAAATATTGAGTGCGTTTTTTTTTTGTTTTTGTTTTTATTGTAAAAGATTTAAAACTTTCAAGACCATCATAAGTGATCATCTTTGTTCAAATGAAATCTTTTATTTTATTGTAATGATTAATAAAACTAATGAAACATTTTTTCTAACAAATTCCGTCTTTCTCTTGGACTGAAAAGTAATTCCACTAACCTGAGAAACTCATCGATAAGCTCTAAAATTTTAGTAAAACGTCGATTTCTTTTGTTTAGTATTAGGAAATCAGTAAAGTTTAACTGTATTACGAATAGTTTATTACGAAAATTTAATGGGAAAATGAATTGTAATTTCTTTCAAATTTTTGAGTGTTAAAATCAAACAAGAACTCAATTTCGCTTTTAAAAGATTAAAAAAAAAGAATCCAATCAGAGTATAAATTTTCATTTGCCCAGTAAAATTTTACTTTAAATCGGACTTGGATTTTGGTTAGCTTTTCTACGTGATCCTAACACTCCAAC
The DNA here is from genome assembly GCA_963965965.1 of Trididemnum nubilum. Taxonomy (NCBI): domain Eukaryota; kingdom Metazoa; phylum Chordata; class Ascidiacea; order Aplousobranchia; family Didemnidae; genus Trididemnum; species Trididemnum nubilum. The sequence continues at coordinate 25,818,911 of OZ014475.1, read as the reverse complement.
AACTTGATTCTGTGCCGTAAAAAATCCAAGAATATTTTATAGCTAAAATTGCATCGCTTTATTTAGCGTTGTGTATTTACCACCAAGAAAAGAATGGAAGCATAATAGTTGCAAAATAAGATAGTTTCCTTTGCTTTACAAAGCCATTCAGGATAGATCCATATTTGGTTCAATTCCGAAGACACTTGAAATGGTAAAGTCAGCAGAAAAATTGAATCAGCTATTGCTAGATGAAGAATGTACCTGAAACACAACACCAAAGCAGTGCTGGAGCAAGCGAGATGTTGAAATACCGTATAAGTTAACCTCTTGCTTTCCCTTTGGTCAGTGATTTTGAAGTCTGTCACAGTTATTTTCTTCATTCATGTTGTATGTACAATGTACATCATATAGCTATGGTATATCACCTTTTTTTTTGCATGGTACGCAGAAACATTTCTTGGTTTCTCGACTAAGTTACGTATAATTCCATTAATGTCAAAAATAGCCTAAGGAATAAACTAAAATCGGCAGATAAAATCTATAACATTGCTAAATCGTATGCTTCATTTATTTGTTCGGTTATTTACACCAGAGATGGAAACCGGTCGGGTCGACCGGCCGGTCGGTCGAGATTCTTCGACCGGCCTGTCAAGCCGGTTGAAAAACCGGTCAAATTCTCGTTTTTGGCAACTAAAAGACGTCTAAGCACCAACCAAAATATACTTATATATTTTATCATAAATAAAAATTTTTATAAAAAATCAGCATTAACAAACCACACCTTTTGAAAACACTTGTTGAATAATTTCAAGCTGTGACTAATATGCTAAAACCATTAAGACATGCTCATCCAGGGACGTATTTAGGGCGGGAGTATTGTGCCATGCCCCCCCACTTTGGGCCACGGCACATAGCAAAAAAGAGCAAAATATACGTTAAAATTGCGTAATCAGATTATAATAAAGCATGCATGTGGAAGAGGCTTACGCTATCTGGCACATAGCATCATTTTAATCAGCTTGAGAGTAGAAGTGGCGCAGATTTCAGATTTTTTAGTGCATGCCAAAATCTTGCCACTCTAAAAAGCTTTTTTCAACTTAAATTTACCACACTCTACACTGGGCAAGAAAGACATAACTCTTATTTTTTTATATCTAACTAGCCATGGCTTGTTCTGAAGTAGCAGCATTTCTACAAACTGCTGGGGCACATCATATTTCGAATGTTTTCTATCCAATGTCATAACAGTTTAGTGTTTTCAATGAAAATAACGGACGCGTTGCGTTCATCGGGATAGTTACTCTCATAACCACTTTGTACTACCGGTTTGACTTTTCGCTTCCAAACCGGGAAGCCTCTTCAGAACAACTTGCAGTCAAGGGCGTACGCAGGGGGGAGGTTTGGGGGTTCAAACCCCCCCCATTGGTCTGTCGACTAAAATGCACAATAAAGAAAATATCACGTTTTTAACACTTCTGATCCGGTTTTTTTGCAATGACATGGACTCCAACATGATTTAAAGCAACTTTTGAAGCATTTGGAGTTTCTTAGGGGGGTTTATTTGTCAAAGGTATAACTTATAGTTTAGTAACAACTTTTAAAAATTGCCAAAATTAGTATATTTCACCGCTAAAAATGCTTAACATTTTCTTTATCAAAAATATGGAGATGGGATTTCAGCATTAGTTAATTATCAATCTACCCAAATCTCATTCCATTCGCCCCCACCCCCACCTCAACTGTCTCACTCTATAAACTACAGAATATAAATACTTGTGAGTTTTTTCAAATTATGATTTTATGATTTACCGGCTTGTAAATTAGAGGACCGAAATGTTACCATTAGCCACCGCCCACATAGCTCACTTATGTGCAAAGGCGTGTAGCGTAGGCGGGGGAGGGGGGGGGTTATAGACCCCACATTGGCTTGTCAACCAAAATGCAGAACAAAAAAAATAACACGTTTTTAGCATTTCTGAGACTGGTTTTTCCACTGGAATGGACTAAAACGTGATTTAAAATATTTTTTGAAGCATAAATTTAGGGGGGGCTAATTTGTCAACAATAAAACCCACAAATCAATAAAAACTCTGAAAATGGCCAAAAACAAGCAATTAAATTTGATCGCTATTATAAAAATGCTAAACATAGGTTTCATCAACAAACTTAATATAAACTTAGGAATAGGGGGGAAGGGGGGAGCTTATTCAGTATTACTTAATTACCATTCACTTGCCTCAAAATTTTTTTCAGTAGTCCCTTCCCAATTATTTTTCTCTATAAGATATAGACGAAATAGATTACTCCGAGTGAGTTTTCTTGAACTATAAGATTTTATGGCTTACCAGCATGTAAACAGGAAAGCTAAAATTTTACCATTAGCCACCTTCCACATAGCCCATTTATGCAAACAGTTTAATCAGGTTTGCACTGCCAATTTCTATGCCACGTTTTAAAATCATTATTTTTTATCAATAAAGCCCTAAAACTAAATTATTTTTGAAAAAAAAAAATGCAAAATTTTCAAGCGCTGGGGGCTCCGCCCCCAGATCCCCGTGCCTCCGGCGGCTGGGGGCTTTGCCCCCAGACCCCCAATAGTCTCTGGCGGCTGGGGGCTCATCCCCCAGACCCCCAAAACAGCCCCGAAATCGCGAATTTCTAGCTACGCGCCTGCCGCACTTTGCAATGTTTATAATTATACGGGGGTGGGGAGCTTTTGTTTTGAACAATTTTTTCTTCATCGTTCGGTTGCAAACCTTATGATGTTAACTGTAGATGTATGCTTAATGCTTAATTGTTTTTTGGTTGAAAAATTTTATTTGCATTACGCAGTGTGTGACTTTGATTCCATTTTGTTACATTGCACTAAGTTATTTATTCGCCAAAGTATAGATCGCGAAAAAAATTTTGACGTCACTTTTGAAAACCCCCCCATTGAAAAATCCTGCGTACGCCACTGCTTGCAGTGTTGCCTTTGCAGTTACAAAAAGATAAATGAGAAAAAATAACAGCAAAAGATAGGTAACAGTAAAAACATACGAACATCACAATACTTGTACTATGCCCAAAAACATTAAAATGATGGAGCGATGGCATTATATATATATATATATAATATTGAAAATTATGTCACTAAGAGCGTGAAAAAAAATTAAATAAAATTAATAATATTCATAACAACTAGGCTGCTTCACTAACAGTTTGAGAAAGTATGAAAAGGATCTATTGCAAAACATTATGTACTGGAAAGGCTTTTTGCTGCAGAGATTTATATTAATTGTTCCGTCCGTGTATAAATCTCTGTGGGGCTAAAAAGCTTTTCCAGTACCTAATGTTTAGCAATAGATCCTTTTCATACTTTCTCAAACTGTTTGTGAAGCAGCCTAGTTGTTATGAATATTATTAATCTTTTTCACGCTGCTAGTGACATAATTTTTTAATATTCCTTTTTTCAGGCTGTTAGTGACATAATTTTTCAATATTCCATTTTTTCACGTTGTTAGTGACATAATTTTCAATATGATATAATGTTATCGCTCCATTATTTTAATGTTTTTGGGCATAATAGTACAAGTATTGTGATGTTCGTATGTTTTTACTGTTACCTATCTTCTGCTGTTATTTTTTTCTCATTTATCTTTTTGTAACTGCAAAAACAGCTCTGCCGAAAAAAAGTTTAGTGTTTGCTGCTCGGCAAATAGCAAATAATCTGTCACAAAAAGCTAAAAAATTGTTACTTCATTTTTTGGCTTTCGCATAATATCATTGGAAAGAACGTCTGATAATTTAGTTTGTGACCTCCAGTGGTTTTTACGCTTATTTTATGCACATTTTTCGCTGCTCAAAACAGGTCTTTCAAACCGGAACTTAAATAAAAAAGGTCTTAAAAATGAGTCATTTTTGCAAAAAAAATTTTTTTTCCGTTTTTTTTCTGAGACCCCTGTCCAAAGTCACAAATTTTAACACCTCACCCATGCCCCCCCTCTTTTGAAAAATTTTCATTAGATATATTGAATAGTGAACAAAAACCTTCTGTAAAAAAACCGGTCGATTGGGCCGGTCAGAAACCGGTCGACCGGCCGGTCAACTGGCGATGATTTTGAAATTTACCGGTCGGGTCGGGTCGAGAAAATCCTGATCGGTTCCATCTCTGATTTACACTTAAACTCCAAATAAAAAAGCGTGAGAATACACAGTTTAAACAGAAGCAAAAAGAAAAGATATTAAGCTTTAATGGCATTGTATGAAATTGCCAATTTTTATCACATAAAAATGTTTTTCTGGAATAAATCAAAAAATCAAGATTGTTTTGGTGACGTTCACGAGCATTCAATTGGCACTTTCTTAGCTCTGAAAATGTTGTTAAATGTACGATGTCGACGAAACAATGCGCTTACGTACCAGTTCGTAATAGATTTTTGATATTCTTTCAAAACAACGATAACGAAAATCGCAATCGAATTTCCAAAAATTCCAAAAATGCATATCGCGATTGATATGATAATGACTGTAAGGTTTACTTCTTGGACAAACTCTGCAAAATAAAGAAACATGAAAGTTTTTTATTCAATGATTGTCAACCCAAAACTATAGGTTTTCGTGTTTCGACCTGTAACTTAGGCCATCTTCACGGCTAGCATTTAGAAGCATAACTTATTCATCTATACAAATTTTTATTTTAATTTAAAGTGCGAATGAGCTATCGCGACGCGTTTCGACCTTGCTCAAGGGTCTCATCAAGCGAAAAGAATAACATTAGGTGTTTTCTTTTCTCATCAGGAGAAAAGATTGTGTCGCACATGCATTTAGCTCGTGCTCTCCCTGTGATTTTTACACGAACATGTCATAAGTTGTTTGACGTCATGATAGAATTTGCATAGGCAAAGCAGATGTGTTTATCGATGCAATTTTTATTTTCAAATTTGGTAATTGCAATTTTGTATCATTGCATGTTTGAAAGTTTAATTATTCTAAATTGCTGCTAATTTTTGTTTCCAAATTTTTGGTTGCAGTTTTATATCATTGCAAGTTTAAATATGTGTTATTCTTTTCGCCTGATGAGACCCTTGAGCAAGGTCGAAACGCGTCGCGATAGCTCATTCGCACTATATATTACAATAATAAATTGTATAGATGAATAAGTTATGCTTCTAAATGCTAGCTGTGAAGATGGCCTAAGTTACAGGTCGAAACACGAAAACCTATAGTTTTAGGTTGACAATTATTGAATAAAAAATTTTAATGATTCTAAATTGCTGCTGATTTTAAGTTAAGTGTTTATTCACAAAGTTGAAATAGTTTACAAATTAAGTCGGTATCTAGTGTTTCGGGGTCTTTAGTTTGAAGAAAAAATTCATGAGCTGGTTGTTGGCATGATAAGTGGAAGATATAAAAGACTTAATAATAACTCCACAAATAATTATAATTAAGTTAGTTGATTTCAAAACACCGGATTGTCCCCCCAAAACATGGTTAATTGGTTTCAAAACATGCTCCACATCATCTGCGTCATTGGAATTGAAACGATTACCTATTATAGACGTGGAGAGAGCATCAACATGTTGTCAAATGAAACAAGATTTAAAAGCTTGATGTCTGTGTGAACTATTAAATCAGTTCTGCCTGTTTTACTTCAGGAATAATTCAACTTGTGAAACAAAAATATTTTTGAGCTTTCGGAAGCAGTTCTGTAGTAGTAGAGAATGATATCAGTGGGCTTGCAGAATTAGATACGTAAGAAAAAAGAAAACCTTAAATGTTGGAGTCAAGAGTCCGAATCCGGCTCACCTATAATCTTAACGTATTTTTGATCCAAGTTTTTAACTCTTTAGTGACAGCTATCGGAAAATTAAAAAAAATCCTGATATAGTTTTAGAGTTTTGAAATACAGGGTGGCCCATAAGTAAGTATACACCAATCTCAATCCAAATTTAAAAATTATTTTTTACGTACATGCAGCCCATTCGAAAGCACTTTAAATCATATGCTAAGTACCTGGAACTGAAATATGACTTGAAATGAAGTATATGCCGCAAATAGAAAAAATCTTGAAGCATTTTTGAACGATAACTGTATACCTACTTATATGCCACCCTGTACAAGCAAATACTTCAAGAACGCTGTGGTTCAGTTACCAAATCGATTTAAAATTTCCAGCGAAATTATAAAAAACTATCTTAGTTTTGTTTTCTCGACAAAGAATTTCAAAAATCTGAAGGTCAAATTTTAATTGTTACTGCAAAACAAACAGCATTTAAAAGTTATCCGTTCATAAAATAAATCCTCTACAATTTAAATTGTAAATATATTTATGCTTCTCCATTTTTCATTTTTTATTATCAACAATGAAAAGCATAAAGAAAGTGACTTATAAATGTAGAGTTAGCATAATAAGTCGAGTTTGGCTGTATGCGCACTTTGTATGGAATGAATCACAGAGTCAAAAAGCGTTCATTGGCACCAAATAAATCATTCTTGTAAAAACTGAGAAGAGGTTAGATAGATATTGCGTGCAAGCATTTTGCTTGGCTTAGCATTCTTTAACTACACGGAAGATAAAAGTTCAATAGCACGTCTTTGCGATAACTTTCCCGGTTTTGGAAGTTTGTTGAGAACCTTGATAAAGACTAGTTTGTCAGCAATAATCGGCTATTGTTGTTTTTTTGCTTTGTTTCGATCAAAAGAAATTCGGCAGCTATTTAACTTCTTTTCGTTGCAAAAAAATTCCGGCACGGAGGTAAAAGGACAAAAATTTGAAATTTGGCAAGGTCACTAGTCTTTTAAAAACAATAAGTGGCCAAACCAAGAGTGCAATGTGAGATAAAAATAAAAGTCAAAAAGATAATAAAAGACAAAGCCTAGAGCACTTGGAGGAAATTAGTGCTGTGTAAAGAATTGCAAAATAATAGCTATTAAACCGCTGTATCACGCCATATTAATTATTTTATAATGCAACCGCACAAGGGTGGGGGGGATAATTTGCAATTTTACCCCGATTTCGCCCTATTTTCAACATTGGGGGAGTAGAAACTCGACGACGATTTTTTTCAGGTGAGCAAATTAAGTGAAGACCAAAAAAAAAGAAAAAAGGTCTTCACCAAAAAAGGAACACTTTTTTCCCCGAATTCAAGTGGAGATCTGTGATCAGATGCACAGTAGAGTCAAATTATAAGCAACAAAAGCGCTTTTGTCAGTGAGATTTCGCACTCCAAGTTGCCCATTCACTCACACAAATAAATAAAACACCCATTTACAACATGATCATGCTGACAGAGTCCGATGAGAGCAAGCATAACAGCATACGAAATCTACAGTTAACGAAAAATCATAAAAAAACGGAAATCGTTGTATCTTTTAAACGATCGATGATAGAACAAAACTGAGAGCATTTTTGGAATCAGCGCTTAAAAATCATACAGACACTCCTACAAAAATTAGCCAAACAAACTTTTTTAAAATTTTGTTACGAAGTGTTATTGGGGGAGATGCAGATGTAGACCATACTCAACTTATTGGGGAAGATACAGTCAAATTATTGGGGGGGAATATATCTCCCCTATCCCCCCCATGGGTTTCAGCACCCCTGCAACCGTATTATGAAATTAAAAAAGCTGATTTTTTTCCTTCTTAAATATTTTTCCTTCGTAAATAACTCCTACAGAATATTTTCCGTTTTATTATTGATATATTGGGTTGTTAGTTATTCAAGGGTCGTATGCACCAATATGAATTAACTTTGATCCGATCATCAACAAACTTTAAAAAAAATTTGAGCAAGTAGCCGGACCAGAGTTGTAAACGGGCTGACTACTTCAGGCCCGAATCCGAAACTACAAACCCGAACCCGGCCCGAACCCAAAAATTAATTTGAAGCCCAAATCATGCCCGAAAAAACACCAAAAGTTAGGTCTGAAAAATTTAGCAATGTTGCCAAGCTATTTTGATTACATTTTTGTGCACCTAAGACAAAAAGTACGTCTCAGGCGCGAATTAAGCCCGCAATTTTTGTCAACTTTAGACCCGAACCCGGCCCGAAACCGAATCCGACCCAAAAAGCCCGGGCAGACTTACAACTTTGGGCCGGACAAAGTAAGTTACTATAATTATAAAGTACCAGTAATTAGAGAATAACCTGCATCTCTGAACTTGCAAATTTATTTATTTCAATCAAAAAAATTATCCGTGTACAAGATAAAAAACCGATATTCCACAAATCAAGGTTAATCCACGTTAGTGCAACGAACCTTCATGTCTTTAAAGATTCTGGATGTAACAGTTTTTGTTCGACCAAACGTAAAGAATTTTACAACGGCATGACTTTGACACAGTACCCCATTATAAAATAATGAATTGGCGAAAAGGCACAACAACTTCCGAATGACGAAGTAAAAAAGTCATGTTTTAAAAAAGCCGGTCGTGTCCAAATACGTCCGTGGAAGTGTGGAAGTCATGGCACGACTCAAGTTTTTAGGAATTTTATGCATATATCTTGCCAAAGATATCAATAGGAACTTTTTATAGTTACGCAAGAAACAAGTATCTATTGTAAAGGATGAGTCAGCCTCATTGTAAAGATCATTGGCCAAGTTAGTAAGGGTAATCTATAGGAGATATTTTTAGTTACAAATCTAAAGTTTATTACTGTGCATTTAAATGGAAATGACCAAGGTTACTATTCATGCTTTTTCTCATTACACTATAACCTACGGTTTTTAGTTTACATTAAGTAATAAAAAATGCTTAGAAGTTCAAAAAGGAAAAGGAACTAAAACTGTAAATGAATTGTGATGTAAGATTGCAAAACTAGCAGTACAGGTGTAGTAACGTTTTTGATTTTTTCGTTATTGCACAATCTTTTTTGATTTCTCGTATTAATAAGCCGGATAAAGTTATTTTTAAAGTTACTGTACACAATAAAATTGATGCAATGAGAGCTCTGTTGCAAGGGCTTGCGTTATATAGAAATTGTCTTGAAGTTAAAAAAATTAAACCTAAGAGATTTTCCGTAAAACAGCAATAACATTTCTGATAACGCTATTTGAAAATGACCAACGTTACTATTCATGCTTTGCCTCATTACATTCTAACGCGACGTGACAAATAGGTCGTTTTCCAACATGGAGCACAATGCTTTTCCGAAATATGCCTGCTTTTGAAACAATGTTAACGCTAATTACTAAAATTTGATCAATTAGCAGTTATTTCTTCATATTACGTAATTTATTACATAAGCGATCCAATCGGAAATAGAACAAAAAAAAAATCAAGATTTCTAAAACTATTCTATATTGGAACCGACCTCTTGGCTTAGCGGTAACGCGTTCGTCTCTGCAGCGGGAGGTCTGAGGTTCAAATCTCGGGCCGGTCAAATCGGACACAGTGTTGCCAACGGCTCGCCACCGCTGCGACATTTTTTCGAAAGAAGCTGTGTTGCCCTGGCACAATGACGCGGAGATGGGCCCCGCCAACTCGTTACAAGCTACGGCGTATTACAGCGAGTATAATGAAAGAAGAGTTTCTACTTTGGATAGCTATAAAACCCATTTTTGTGACATGTGCCATTTTGTGACATGTGCGATTTCATTGGAAAGAAGCAAATAGGAAAAAAGTCTTTGAAAATCTCCGAAAAAATTCTTTGAAAGCGGCAAAAAACTTACGGCAAAAGCTATTGCCAATGATTACCATAAATCAGAGTCAAGTAACTACAATAAACGATAAATCTCGAAAGGATATTGATAACAAAACAAGTTTTGCACTTTTTCAGCAACTCCTAAACTGTTGTTTACAGAGAGCTAGACAGTAGACAACGCTGATCGAGCAGCTAATTTTCATCAGCAGCCCTCAGCATATCCATCCAAACCAAAGGTATTCCAAGCTGCCTATCTCCAGGGACCGGGTAAATCTAAAGGCTTGCACAGCGGAGGAGGTTTTAGGGAAAAATAATTTGTTCACTTTTTCCCTGCTTGCGATTGCGAGGTTAATTGATAGCTGTTGTAGCCACATTGAGTGACTGTCCGTGGAGGTCGTTTGACCAGAATTCTAACTCGTGGCAGGCTTTTTGGGTCGGGGTCGGATTTAGGCCGCGTTTGGGGTTAAAATTAACAAAATTTTGGGCTTACTTCAGGTCCGATATAAACAATATATAAATATAATCAGAAGAATTTCGCAAAACTAAATGAAGACTTCATTTAAGCATCAATGCAATAATTAGTACACAATTATAATTATTATTGCATCACAATTTTGTAATACGCAGTTTTTATTTTTGTCACAGCACACTCATAATATTCAACAAAAAAGGCCTAAAATTAATCATTACGGTACTTGCAATTTTTAAACCTAACTTAACTATCCGGCTTTTTCGGGCCTGGTTTGGGTTTCAAACCATTTTTTGGTTTCGGGCCTAAACTGTACTCGACTCGTTCACAACTCTGGTTCCGACTCCCATAAGTCGACTACGAAGGACGTCAATATTTATAGTGTAGTTACCATGTTTACTCAATCTTTGCACCAGAGTTGTAAGTTGGGCTGGGGTTTTTGGGTCGGTTTCCGACCGGGTTCGGGCTAAAGATTGACAAAATGTCGGGCTTGATATACATACTTACTTTGTGTTTTAGACTTTTAGGTGCTGTAAAGCGTAATTAAAATCAAATCAAATCTTTCGTTATACTTGCTCTATTACGCCGAAGCGTGTAACGAGTTTGCGGGGCCATCTCCGCGTCATTGCGCCCACGCAGCATAGCTTCTTTCAAAAAAAAATGTAGCAGCGGTGGTGAGCCGTTGGCAACACTGATTTGATTTTACCGGTCCGAGATTCAAACCTCATGCTTCTCGCTCCAGAGACTTACGCTCGGCCAACTGGCCGGTAAGTTTGCAAAACTGCATTGCGATTTCGTTTAAGCATCAATATGCCTGTCACGATCGTTGACACTTGGCTAGAGTACAACCTTTAATCTATAGAAATGTCCACGTCGACTAAAACCAGAAAACTAGTGAGATATTAATTGACGAATCGAAAATGGCAATTGACAGTTCCTTTAGCTTCTTGAATCGCAGAAAGCAGCACACCAATCTTAAATTAAAAACTTCTATTTAAGATTGAAACACAAATTAACTTTCAGTGAGCAAAATTGCTCCACTGACACTTCTTACGATCGACCAATTCAGATCGTAAACACCTAATCGCGATTGACCAATTCAGATTGCAACTACCAGCTACGCAAGCCAACCAGAGATACACAAACTTGGCAAAACTGCCTACGAAACTAATATTTAAATTATCCCTCTCTTAGAATACTATAATATTAGAATACTAGAATGAATGAAAATAAAACGACCCGCCTATTTATACTACGGCAAAAGGTATTGAATATCACAGAAAAATCCTTGATTTGTAACAATAGAAAAAGTGTACGTGCAGACGATAACAAATTGTGACGTAATCATGGCGTCACAAATTTCAAGTATAAATATAGAGATTAGAAATGGTAAACAAGCAAACAATCGATAACTGCAGAAGATTGTAGAATATACTAGAAAGGAATTACCTCGAACATTCCAAACCAAAAAGGCGGCAAAACTAATTAAACAGTCACGTATGCGTTAAAACACAGCAAATAATTATATCTCAGGCATTTAAAATTAGTATACGTGACAATGCCTGCTACAGCCAGCAATCGCGGAACCATTTTGAAAGTGGGGGGGCCCAAAGTCTATCCAGTTTTTTGACCTACAGCGCATAACGCGCAGTTACTGTATAAGCTTACAGGGATTTTCGTTATTTTAGCATTAGCTACTGCAAATGCAGAATGTCGCTAAAGGTTATCGGAACAACGCAGTTCGTTTAAAAAAGTGCGCCCATAAATGTTATTCCAAGCGGTAATTAATCACCAAAAACTATAGCAATAATATTAGGCCTATCCAATATCCATAATAAAGCAGTCGCAAATTTAGTCACAGCAAAAATGCTACATTGTTATTTGTTAGTAAACACACTGCAAATGTACACATTAAACTCGACATATAGCCCGATAAAAAGGAGGATACCTGATAAGCTAGGGTCTTGCCTCAATTTTTTCTTGAAATGTATAGGATATATACTAACCATTTTTTTCCCTTAGTTTACATATTACCTTGCAGACTTTTAAACTCCCGATATTTTTTAAAGTTCCGACTCCTGCACTCCACGAGTCCACAGTTTTGCTTAAATCTATGAGAACTTATTATTTTGTAGTAGCGCAAAGCTTAACAAAAATTTGCCAAAATCTCCAGTATTTGATCACTGTTAATTTTGCGACTGCGATTCCACTAGCTTGTCCGCTTGACTTAAAAATAAACTCAGCTTATCATATTGTGGTCTATTGCATACTGCAAATTGTAAAAAGCAGTTTAATATTTCTATTCCAAACCAAGTCTTTAGTCCTCTGTTTAGCTAAATTTGCAAACTTACTTATCATTGTGGGAGTACCAGTGCCGGTTCGACTATCATAGCTTGAACTTAAAGGGGGTGAAGCATCCAGCTGGAATTATGTTCAAAAATTAAAGAAATATTTAAAACATTTCTTCTCTGAATTTCAGCCATCTACGATCTATCGTTTCTGAGATATTTCAAATCAAAGTTGGGAGATCTCCCCAACAATGTTGCCATTTAAGATCTAATTTTCTTGGAATTGGGACATATTATTTAAATTGTAAAAGTATTTCTGTTGTATCACTAATTCATACTTAAGCCTTGCATTTAGGAGCTTTCAAAGTTCAAATTAATATGAAAGATTACAATAAGCATCATCTTTGGAAAAATGAAATTTTAACTGGCAACACTGTTGGGGAGATCTCCTTCCTTTGAAAAAAAAAAATCTCAGAAACGATAAGTCGTAAGCTGGTGAAATTTGATAAAGATATGTTTCAGATTATTCTTCATCTTTTCCACATAATACCAGCAGGATGCTTCACCCCCTTTAAAACGCTGGCAAGGCCACTACCATTATCCGAATTTTCGTCGCTATCTTCCCCTTGGTTTATTATCGACTGATTAGATGGAGGTTCTGAACTTGACTGTTCTGCTAACGAACGTTTGCTAAAAAACGATGTTATCTTTTTTATTTTATTTCTATATTAGCATAATAAACGTGCAAAGCTCAACAGCAACATATACAATTAACATACAATGATTACAAAGTCTCTTAAACACGCTTTTTAGAGCAAGCGTCGTTTGAGGCAGAGTTGTAAACGGGTCGGCTAGTTCAGGCCCGAACCCGGCCTGAACCGAGCCCGAACCCGAAAATATAAGCCCGAACCCGGCCGGAACCCGAAAACTAATTTGAAGTCCAAATTATGCCCGAAAAAACCCGAATGTAAAGTTAGGTATGAAAAGTTTAGCAATGTTGTCGGATTATTTTGATTATATTCTAAGACAAAAAGTACGTCTTAGGCCCGAATCAAGCCCGAAATTTTTGTCAACTTTAAGCCCGAACCCGGCGCAAACCCGACCCGAAAAGCCCGGCCCGACTTACAACTCTGGTTTGAGGCATTCCATTTTGGCTTCCTTCCAAAAGTTACTTGAAACGCGTGAGTGCAAAATATGAAGATTGCGTCGCTGCTTGCTTTTGCAGATTCAACATGTTACTTTTTGCGTAAGTATCCATTCGCTATTTACTATTTTTGTGGTGGTCAAGAACAAAAAAATGAATGAATTATCTGAGAAAATAATGTAACATAGTACTCGTTTTTTACACCACAAATTAGCCTATAATTGTTCATCAGCTGCAAACCAATCAAATTCACTACAATTTCGTCCGTGACGCTTATAATAATTACGTAACAATGCAAAGAATGGCGGCTGAGGTACAACAACCGTGGAGAGGGGAAGGCATTTTTACAGATGTGAAATCACTTTCAAAATAACGTTTTTCAGACCTTTTCAGACCTGACTTTTTCAGAAAGGACTTTTTCAGACCTGATTTTGATCTTCAATCTCTTTTCGGTTCGGGCTTGTACTAGTTGGCCCGTTTGCAACTTTATCTTTGCGCAGTACGGAACTGTATTGGTTTCACAAAACAAAAAGCGGTAACGATTCGCCTAAATTTAGCGATATAGTATAATAAATAAAAACGCAGAATAGAATGGAAACAGAGATATGAAAACGAAATTAGTTAAATCGCTTTCTTTTCAAAAACAATCACTCAATATTATTTCTGAGCTTATATTGGGGTCTCAGTTTACAATACTTCTATTAATTAATCACCACAAATTGGTATTAAATTTTCGTTGTTTTTGGGAGGACTAAATTTTAAATTAAATTTTATACTAAATTTTTGCTTTCGTTTAAACTATGTGGTAGAGCATTTCCAAGCAACTGGGCGTTGGAGAAAGATTGCATGAGTCAATTATAGCAAAGAGCTTAAAACTTTTTTCCTCTTAAGTGATCATTTCTTTTTAAAGGACTTAGTAGCACAAGTATTATGCAACATTCATTTTTATTAATTTTTTTCAATCCATATTTTATTGTTTGTTTTTAAGCTATTTATCTTTTTTTTTTTTTTCAAAGACACAAATTCAGAAAGACTGTTTTTTGCAAACACAGGCAAAAAAATTTTACACTTATTTATAATCTGTGGGATAATACTGTGATAATCACTGGTATAAAAATACAAATTAAGCGGAACTTCCTACGGCAAAGATAAAAATTAATCTCTTAAATCGTCGCCAATTGCAACCTTCTGCTCAAGCTCGGATTCATCATTCTGCCCTGAGGAGCAGGGTTTGATAGTTGCATTCTTTTGATTCTAAAACAGACAATGCTATATTGTTAACCAGATACGGTACCTTTGTCTGGAACTGTTTCAACAATGAGGCGTTCCATTTTCGAAAAAACGAGAAACTTCTATAAGCGAAAGTTCGGAAAGCTGATATGATCATAAACTATATCCACAAACTCCTACATATCCACGAACTGTATCTACATGATTGCAACTGATATAATTATATCCACAAATTCTCATATATCCACGAACTGTATCTATATGATTATAACTGATATAATTATATCCACAAACTCTCATTCAAATGACAAGCAAAACTACAATGCTGAGTATAAAACTCAAACTTTTAGGAGTTGTATTAGTGAGAAAAATTATTCACGTGATCTATTTGTTTCTTCTCGCTCTTAGCTTGCGTAAGCGTTCACGATGCAGTACGAGTTTCCGCATATACAGAAAACTTAGCAATTTTGTCGTTATGCGCACTAAAACAAATAAATGAATCGTGAATCTTGTGTAGCAATGTGAATATCACGGTTTTACGTCAGCTTCATCAAAAGTCATTGCTTGTAATAAATGACGATGCTCTCACACTTTGGCGACTTTGACTGCGACTCCCCCACTGCGAATCAATTCGCAGTGCAGTCTCAGCGCAGTCTCCATTGAGTCTTTGTGGAGTCTTCTCAGAGTCGCAAAGCATGGCGAAGCCTCTGCGAATGCGTTACGAATAGATTTCTACTAATGTACCGCAGAACAAAAAAAATATTCATTTTTATGATGAGAGAGCAGCAGGTGAAATTAAAAAAAAAAGTTTATTTAGAAGATTAATTTAGCATATTACTTCTGAGGAAGATATAAATTCCAGTAAAAGCTTCAACTTAGCAGCGATCAAAAAGAATGAACGTTGACTAAAAAATCAAAATCGGAAAAAAAATGAAAAAAATCGGTTGGTTTTCGTAGATTGCTAGCAGTACTACAGCATACCTAAGCGGTACCGCGGTATTTTTTCAATGGTACCGTTAGTTCATTACCGCGATACTTTGCCATAGGTGGATGCCAGCAATCAGTTATCTACAGCGTATCATCAGCACTATAATTGTCTGTCTACTGACTGTATTGCCACAATCAAACAGTGGAACTCACTTTCACACACATTATATCTGTTCCAAACGTAGCCCTATATAACCGCATAGATAATGTAGCTAACATTTACGTTGTCAAAGGCACCATCCTTGAACTTTTAAAAGAAAATTTAAAAGCAAATTTCAAAATTACTAGAATTACTATAAGTTTCAAAATCATGGAAAATATTGACTCCGACTATTAAAAACTCAAGTTTTTACGTAATCCAATTCCGTATTAACATTTTGTTTAAAATTTTTCCGATTTTTTTTATTTTAATTTTCTTCACGAATTTTCACCCAAATTTTAATAGTTTCATTAGATTCAGACAAGAATAGTTTAGCTTTAGACCCTACTTTTACCCAAAAGCTGACATTTACGCAATCATTAAATTCTACCATTACCTGTCCACCACTCATTATTTTGCAAAACAAAATCTATTACATAAACAATCAACAACGTCATTTCCGTTATACTTGACATAATTCGCAGTGAAGTCTCCGTGCATTCGCCAGAGTCGTACTGCAGTCTCCGCTGGTTCGCAGCTCAGTCTCCGTCAATTTGAAGACGAATGCACAGCGAACCTACGGAGACTGCAGTATGACTCCACGGAGACTGCGCTGCGAATTGAAAATTTTTTGAACAGATTGAAAAATTTTTGCTCGTTGCCGACTTTATTGCCATTGCGCTGAGACTGCACAAAGACTGCTCTGAGACTGCGTTGAGACTGCGCGGAGACTCAGAAAACTGAAAAGTGTTCAATTCGCAGTGGAGTTGCAGTCAAAGTCGCCAAAGTGTGAGATCTATATTTTTACTTTTTCAACTTTTGGCGTTGCGGCTCACTATATTTTTTACATTATGGAATTCAGCTTGAATTTAAAAACAAAACATTTCAGACATTATTCAAAGAAATATTGTTTCAGTTTATTTTGTTAGCATCTGAAATGTCGTGGCTTTGAAACGCCATTGCATACTCTAACGCCGCTCTAGGGATTAAAATATTCCGTATAAATTTTAGTTCTTAAGTCAAAACAAAAAAGTCTCAATCGGTAAAAGTAACACTAATGCACTAATGCAGCACCTGAGTTTAGCATTCGTTTTATTGTACAGTTTGTACACTGGTGTAGAGGCCATAGTCCCTGTTAATTACTTGCGTACCATTTTTGACTTACGACAAGGTTCCAAAAAATAGAAAAATTTGCTGTTGGCCAAAGCCCATCAGCAACTCGCTCAAGCTATAAAGCAAATTAGTTGTGTACCTCACGAGGTGGTTTACAGGGATGGCCAAATGTCACCTGACAGTATTTTTTTTGATTTACTGTCAGATGACTTTTGGCCACCCCTGTAAATTTATTTTTTGGCTTTTTCTCAAGAAAATGTTAGCCTTGCTAAATTATATCAACAAAAAGCCAGTGAATCTTTATAAACAATTATAATGGTTAGAATGTCTCGCATGTTGACAATTTTTAGTATTGTGGCAACAAATGAAGTTAAAATTTGTCGAATCTTCTCGCAGGTTAAATTGTCTCAAAACATGAGTCAGCCTTTTATTACTATAATTATTCAGTACAAAATGTTTCTTTTTTGCTCTGTTGCTAAAAAATATCATCGATAAACTCGTTGTCCTACTGATAATTCACTTTTAAACGAAGCTAGTAATCAATCTTTACTTTCGGTATATGTTTCTAGTTGTAGCTACTCGTCTTAACTCAATGCAAAATGACGAAGGAAAAGCCCTTATCTTAAGGTGCATGTAGCGAAACATGATTTTGCGACAAAATGCTGAGTGACCGATTTGTTTGTTAGATATGCCTGTTGAAAATCTTTTTTCAGTTACTAAAGGAAATGCTAGTGGTGTAAGCTAGGGCAAAAGCGGATGTTTAATTTTTTTTCGCCATTTAAATGAACACAGTAATATAAAAAAGACAGCTACAAAGTTGGTCGTTCTTCTAACGTATAATTTTGATTTCAGATATTTTTTACGGGTAGCGGTTATCATATAAGACTTAGGTAATTTATTATCCTCTTGTTTGCTCGCGATAGGACGTAATAAACCTTACAACAATAAAACGGCAATTTATACACTTGTTAATACGGAACGTTATTTCCATTTTTGTCGGATCAATTTAGTACCTATTTCAAAGTTTTTTTGTTCAGCTAGAAACGAAAGTCATTTACAGTAATCAATTTAGTTATTGTCGAGCAATCGCTATCTACATCACGTACGCTGTGTTTAATATTTATGCGACAAAATTTGCACCTGCAGAAATTCAGATGAAAAGCCACATTTTTAAAAATGCTGTAAGGTCGAACTACAGTGTTTTTTCGTGTGTTGGCAAAATACAAAATGCTCTGCGCAATACTAACTTTACAATAAAAAATTTCAAACTTTGAATTCATTTCAAAGATTTTACAATACAATGTACACTCTACATTACCGATAACACTTTTAACAAAAAAAACTGTGTTGAGCAGTTAACATAACAGCTCTTAACTTCTTAAATGTGTTGAGATATCAATGTCTACCACAGAGTATTGAATGGCTGCTGCCAAAACTCTATCGACTCGGGTTTGATTCCCTTTGTTTTCATATTAATGACTATTCAATATTGAAAAACTGTTGTTTTAGTTTTCCTGCTGACGTTCAGCACAAAAAGCAAATAACGTAGATTCTTCTCTAAGAATGGAACATTTAAAACCGCTGCAGAGCATGTGATAGCTTGACCCAAAATTGCAAAGTCATTCAAGTTTACATCTTTTAAAGCAACTTACAGGAAATAAATTCGGGAGCTGCAATTATTAAATAATTAACCGCAGCGTTTCCAAATTAATATTGCATCTGCTTATGCTTTGCGAGCAGTATTATAGTTATTTATGATTTGAGTGTTCTGACTGTGGTGGCTACAAACGATTGTACTATAAATGAGAGCCAGCAACCAGTGTTTCCAGTGTTAATGCAATTTCATCATATCTGAAAATAATGTGCAATCGAATGTAAATTATGCATATAAAGAAGTGAGATTATCTCCAAAAAAAGGTCTAAAAAGTTCACTAAAATCTACTCTGAAAAACAACTGCAGAAGAGGTGATCTCCAAAAGCAGTTTTCAATTCAATTTTACTCCAAAAAACGGCTGGGTATAAGGTGCCTTTCAAAAAAGTCTTCAGGTAAATTTAGCAACCTTTTGGGATTTTTTTTTCGGTTATTTGCTAAAAAAAAACCGTTTTGATGTTTTTTGATGTTTTTTTTTTCTAAAAAATATGATGCTTTCTAGGGGGTTTGCAGAAACACTGCCAGCATCCAAAGATGCGTAAATAAAGCTTTACTGATAAGCTTCAGTAAATCGAAGCACTTTTGTTCCCAATTGGTGTTGATTATAATGTTAATATAATGATAGCATATGTTAAACTATTTAATATAAAAGTAAAACCGCCAACGTTAATCACAAGAATAACGGGATGCGCTGTTTTACAAATTTGCAGAAACAGTTTTTGT
Source organism: Trididemnum nubilum (assembly GCA_963965965.1). Lineage (NCBI taxonomy): Eukaryota > Metazoa > Chordata > Ascidiacea > Aplousobranchia > Didemnidae > Trididemnum > Trididemnum nubilum. Next base: position 25,799,557 of record OZ014475.1, on the reverse strand, counting down.
TATTTACTTTCTCACATCTTGCTGAGTGAAGGTGACTACACATTTGCTTGCTGAATGAAGGTGGATCTATTTAGTTCGGGAACTCTTGTTTTCCTCTATATCAACAGGTACAATTTGCCCGAGACTTATGGCAAACTATTCCTATAATATGATCTATTTTCTGACTTCATCTAAGAAAGCGTACTTTGTTCAGAGTTGAGTAAACCTACGAAGATGAAATCCCTTGGTTAAGTTACTTTCGATATTATTTTTTGAAATTGCAAATACAGTTTATTCGTCAAGTTGACTTGGCTGAAAGACAGCAAAGGAACATTTCGGTCTTCGAATGAAGCTGCCCACCAATTTATGATACACGATGGAGGCTTCACTCTCTTCTTTTTGTTGCTGAGCGTCAGTCAGAAAGTTTTGAATATGTACTAGGTTTTATTGTATTTGGTTTGACTTCAACATGAAACGAACTCAAGTCTATTGTTTAAGTAGCAGACGCTCTATACAATCGACCACTGATTAGTCAAAATGCCTCTTTTTAGCGTTACTTTAACCCTATAGGTACCGGGAGGGAGGACAAATTTTCCGCCTTCTTAATTGTTTTAATATAGCTCCTAAACTAAACAAAGTTTTGCTTTGATGCACGCTGACTTTGAATCAAATGTAATAACATACATCTTCAGAAACTTTGGGGTCAGCTGGACAACTGGAAGTGACGTCATTTTTACCTTTGTTGGAGGCACCCAAGCAGTTTTATGCAGTCTTGAGCACAATGCATGCTTATCAGTGCGCTTATTCTATTCATTGTACTGCGTATTCATTATCAATGCTAATCTTTAGCTAGAATAAAATATTTTATTTACAGATAAATGCATTGGATCATCATTACGTCATTGATGACGTCACAATGCAAAAATATTGTTTTTTCTGCTGTTTCTCGAAATAATTTCGATATTATTTTTTAGCTGGGACTTTTTTAGCTGCGTTTGCATAAAAAAATATTCATTTTCATCAGCTGTTGAATGATATAAAGAAAGCAATACTGCAGTATTCTAAAATTTTGTGAATTATACAATATCTCAATTACAAAAAATTAAAAATAATAATAAACACAATGTATTAAAGATGACATCATCATGCATGATGACGTCATCATGTATGTGACGTCATCATCTGCGGTGACTTAATCAGAGGTGTCTTGGAAATAACAAAAGTCCCAGCTGAAAATAATATTTCGCAACATTTAGACAAATTTGCATGCTGTTATAAGAATTTACTGGTTTTGGTGACGTCATTATTCTTTGCGTGACCTCACAACCTCAAAATTTTTATTTTAAAAAATTTTTCAAAAAATAGCTTCAGCATGCAAAAATCTTACTTCTATCACTTACCAATCGGTTTTTAGATAGGGGGGCAAATTTGCCCCCCTGTACCAATAGGGTGTAAAAATAGCCCGGTATAAATACGGTTAAAGGACGACTTCAAACACTTAAAAGAATCGTGAAAGTTTATAATTAATTTGTGACGGGAAAGTTTATAAAACTGAAAAAAAATCAATCTGGAAAAATAATATCTAAGTTTTTTGTTATTTGAGGAATTATTTAAGATAAAATTTTGTCCTAAAAGTTTCAAAATCTAGCCCTGATCTGACCTTTAATGAACTTGATGCAATTAACCATCTATTTAACCAGCAATTTTAAATAACAATCTACCTCGCCAGTTTTTACACTTAAATGGAGAGGGCCTGGGCCCTCTGGTCGTAGCTGTACTTGTCCTGTAAGTAAGCGAGGATGAAGGCGCTCTAAATTTAATTTTTTTAAATGACTTCTAAATTTTAGCACTATAGTTCTTTTCAAACGGCGCTAAAAATTTGCAAAAATTGATCAAAATTGCGCTTAAACGCCTAATATTTGCCAATGCATCACAATAATTGCCAAGCGGTTTAAATGCTCCACCCCCCTACCACTTTATGAAACGCGTGAGTCGCACCAATTTTTTCGGCACTCACGAACAAGTTTCTATCAATAAATAAATAAATAGCTCTGCTCCTTAAAAACATTTTATTTTTGCCGTTTTTTATATTGATTACCTATTTTACTCAAGCGAGGACTGAAGGCAAAATCAGTGGGGGTATCTAACTTTAGTTCAATCGTATTAGATTAGTGTTGTCTCCATCCTTCTTGACTCTGCCATACCACAGATATTCTACTTCAAGCACGATGTAAAGTCCTACATAAACACGACCTAAGGTGTATATTAACCTATACTGTAATGATAATAAGACAGGCCCGGCGCCACGGGGGGCATTCCAGGGCCTTGCCCCTTCAAATGACTGCTTGTGCCCCTCCAAACGAAAATTGTACTCCCTCCCCCAAGCGAGGACAGTGCCCGGAAGAAATTAACTGGCTCAGAGCTACTGGAGTGTAAATCGAGGCCCTAAGATTCCCAAATTGGTGTTTACCGCCCTAGAATTTGTGAGTAAGAACTGATTTTTCGTAATTTTTGTGTACTTACACCAGATTTCACTAAAGTTTTGGGACGAAGACCTTTTTTTTTTTTTGGTCTTCACTCAAGAATTTGTGGAAAATCGCAGGAGTTTTGAGAAGACCTTTGACAATTCTAAACCATTGACAATTCTAGACCATTGACATTCTAAGCCATTGACAACATCACAACAATACCGAGATTTGGAACTATATACAAATTTCGCAAAAAATGCAAAAATTGGTTACTTTGAAGCGTTCATTCTATTGGGAGCCGCGTTAAAATGTTCGCCTCCAGTTACGACTTGAGTGCGTACGTTGCTTTGGCTTTTGCCAATTTGAACGCTCGCAGCTGTTCTCGCGATTAAAATCCCACCCATTACACATTAGGTGATCGAAGTTTTTGTGTAAAATCGTTTACGCTTTATAAACTTTAGGTCATGTTTTCAACAAACTGCTTAATCAATCTCATGGAATACAAATTTATACTTTAAAAACGATTTTAAACAATTAGGAGTGAACGATTGTGCTATTTCTTAGTATCGCCGACATACAGTAGCGTTATGTGTGTTAAGTAAACAAAGCGACGCGCAAAAGTTGCCCTTTAATTTTCTCGCTGCTAGGTGACATGTGCGGCCGTCTTCTTTTAGTAGGCCATGGGCACTCTTTAAAAATAATTTCAGTAAAAATCTGCATAAAATGACGTCGTCAAGATGTTTTAATGACGTAATCACATAGACTAAGCAATTTGTCATCTGAGTCAATTTAAACAGGGTGTCCGTAAAGTTTGTATACAGTAAGTTAGCATGTCAGCAAGAGAATAATTTGCAGTCATCATGCCCTAACAATGCCACAAGACATTTTTAGTTCGCTGGTCCAGCATCAGTTCTAAAAATAGAGAGTCTGGCGTCAGTTCTAAAAATATATAGTTTTATTTATTTGCTGGCCTGGCCTACCAGCCATTCTTAAAAACACGAGACGCAGTTACTGTGATCTTATCGCAGTTATGAATTGGCAGGCGAGGCCCCATCAAATTTTCTCCACGGTCACCAGACTATACGCCCATGGACTTCAGTGTCTGGGGAATCATCAAGGACCTCGTGTATTCAAGGAAACCAATAACTGTTGAAGATCTTAGACGATTTGTCATTCGAAGCACTTCATGTCATTTAAACAATTGTGGTAAGGTAAAAGTTGTTCTTTTTTTACATTGATCCAAAAATAGAATTAAACTCTGTCGTTCATTCACTAATTATTATCAATGGAGGATTTTGCAAGCTTAAATTACCAGCGCTTGGCCCATAGTATCTTTTTCCATAACAATTGCAGTACATACCGTCATACAGACATAAAACGCTTGAATGCAATATTTTGAGTAGAAATGCATATTATGACGTCGCAATGAGGTATTTATTACGTGCTAACGCCACATCTCGTAAAGAAATCCGAGCAAGCATTTTTGACGAAAATAGGCGTTTTACGCTCAGAGAAAGCAGTTGGCTTGGACGAAAAGATACGTTTAAAGCACTGAATGGGATAAGCAAATCCTAGTCTTCTCGCTTTAATGCCAAACACGGAAGTAGTTGGATAAAAATTTTTTTTTGCATTTCATGGTTGCTAGGGATCGTTTTAAAACATTTTCACCCTACTTTTGTTTAGGTCGTGTTTTTATCGTAAAATATTATTGTTGTTGCCATTTGGCAACATTTGGCAGACAAGGTAACTTTTTTTCATTTTTTGTGTTTTATTCACCTTTATTTTGGTTTTTGCTTGACTTTCCGCGCATTTTGCAAACCAATAATACAATGCAATCAATTATTCACATTTTCATGAAAAAATAATAATAACAGCACAATCTTTGTAGTTTATGACTAGCGTAATACAACAAACTTTAAAAATACCATTTGAAAAAAAGTTTAGTTCAGATGGACACCCCAATCTCTACAAAGCATTGTGGGCAAAAACAGAGTTGCCAATTTCTTCTGTTTAAACAAATATGCTTAATAATGTCAGATACCATTGCAGAAAGCGCAGAATGTTTTTTTTGGGGGGGGGTGGGGGGGCGCAAGGAGAGCTGGAAAACAGGTGTGCCAATTAGCTACATTGGGCATTAAAGGGTTAAGAGTTGACCAATAATTATATTTCTAGATTTTTTCTTTGATTATTTCCAAGTTCCAAGAACTAAATGTGATTTCATGCCACATTAATCTATTTGGGCAGAACTGGTCATGAGCATTCTGGCAGAACTGATTTATTGACAGAGAACAGCACTATTGCTTAGTTCTTTCAGATAGCTTCCATAGCAGCAACAAAGTCTGATATTATTTGCTAAAGCCACTTGTAAGTCATGCTTTCAAATTTCTTGGTACTTATAATCTATATCAATTTTATGTTGCTGTATTCTTTTCCCTTTTTTGCGGCATTTTTTGGTTTGTTTTTTTTTTTCTGTTTTTTGTTGGTTCTTATTTCGAGAAAGAAAGAGAAAATTGCTAAAAAGTCTGGCGAAAAGACGAACCATTTAATTTAAAGAATTGGAGTTGTTCGTTCATAAAAAACTCAAGATTCAAAGCAAATTATTTTGACCATATTATTGATCTTGATCGTAAGGAGACTAGACAGTGCCGAAACAAAATACATTTTATTGCACACTTTTGCAGAAACTCACGTAAAAAGCACAAGCAATATTTTTAAACCATAAATAATGGGCGTTTATGGTTTACAACACTGTCAGTAACGAAATTAGGAAAAAAATACCATTTTGTCTATGATTACTGCTATAAAAACGTGAATGCAATATTTCTCTCAATAATTTGGTTATGCAACATTCAAAATTCATAAAAATTTAAACAAAAATGCAGGTATATGTCATTTTGCAAAATGTTTTTGCATCAAATTATTACGCTGATTTTGTAGCAGGAAAATTATAGTAAGACAAATGCAACTATTCTTAAATTCACAGACAAAAAAATATTTACAAGAAAATAACGAAAAATCACGCCGTCAAGCACAGTAGAGCATTTCGCACAAAAACTCTTTATAGTGGTGTATTTGCAACTTATGCTGTTAACTTTGCAAAAGTGTCTTACTCAAAACCTAGCGTAAAACAAGAATATTTTTACGGTACTCGTTATTCACAAGTTGATTGTAATGTCATGATCTCAAACCAAATTGTCTTTTACCAGGAAAGGTTCTTAAAAGTCATGCCAATTACATACTTGACTAACTACTGCACAAGTGTACATTGAATTGGTGTAGTCTTGCCAATAATCATCTGCACAGTTTTTTTTTGCAGGTTTTACCTTTCCCGCTTTTGGTATGCAATAAAATTGAAGATCATAAAGCAATGCTGATTTTGAAAAGCGCAAGTTTAACGCAATGCTGTGCATTTTTTCGTGTATTCAAAAAGAAACAGGAGATTTATATTTTGAACCATTTTGTCTATACAAGAGTGTAAAAACAATCACACTAGAGAGAAATATTTAGCGATGTTGCTTTTTTGTGAGAAGAAAGGGCAGCATTGCAGCAATCGGAAGTTTGGCATACCGGATGCTTTTTAAAAATCACATACTGTAGCTTGCAACAAACTTGAAAGTCGGGCCGGGCTTTTCGGGTCGGTTTTGGGCCTAAAGTTGAAAAAAATTTTCGCTCAATTCGGGCCTGAGACATGCATTTTTTCTTAGGTGCACAAAAATGTAATCAAAATAACTTGGCGGCATTGCTAAATTTTTCAGATCTAACTTAACTTTTGTTTTTTTTCTGGCATGATTTGTGCTTCATATTATTTTCGGGTCCGAGCCGGGTTCGTACCTGAACTATAGTCGGGGTTTACAACTTTGGCGTGCCAATTAACTCAAAAGCTTTACCGTTCACAAAATATCATTTTTAGCTAGCCAGTTCTATTGTCTTCAACAATCAGTTTCTTCAGCAACGGAAAACTGAAAATATTGCAGTTAAGAAGCAAATGTTTTGTTACCACTACAAAATTTTAGAAACGGAAAAGCTTTTGTACCAATTACGGTTTATTCAGATTCAACTCATTTCCAACTTTAACATCACTGTGAAACATTTTTTAACCCCTTCTTCACTTCAATTTTATTGAAAAATTAACAGACTCATTTACACTAACTTCCATGATTTACATAAAACCCTGATGTCTGTTATCTCAATTTTTGCAACCGTAAAATGTAAAACTTACATCAAAATCAAACCTGTTAAGCAAAATGTCACTTAAAATGTCATTAAATGCACCATCCACAAAAATTTGGAGTCAACTTTATTTGGCAATTATAAGGGTTCAAAGTGCTTTGGTTTGTCGTGATTTCTTCTGTCTAGCTGTACAGATGACAGCAGGATATACGTAATGTTCTTATTTTCAACAGTTTTTTCATGCACTGAGTAAAAAAGCTACTTTGGCGTTTCATTCGCTGTTGATGGAAGAGTCGGGAGCTGCTGTTTTTAAATTTTCAAAAGTCGGTTGAGGTACTACTTCAGTAGGCGACACTGGTTTTGCATCATAAGCTCTGCAAAAAATCATGAAAAAAAGTTCAGGCTCCAAGGAGGAATTCGAGTGGTTAAACTTTGAAATTGGTATGGTAACTCTTAATTCATGATTTGACTAGCCATGAATCAAGATAAATGGAGTTACAGTTACCATCTTGTTTTTGCATGTGCCAACCCTCGCTTATGCAAGGTTCTACTAGGTGGATAAAACACTGCAACATTCTCAAAAATAGTAACTTAGAAGCCTTATATTTTGTGTGAATCTATTTTGTCTATGACAAAGCCAATCAAATTGAAGTAAGAACCTAACCGATATTAAAATAGTCATTAAACTTTTAACGCATGCAAATAAACAACTTGCAAAAGGTTGTTAAAAAAAATTTAAACGTAACATCCTAGCATTTTTTTCATCCCCGTTAAGAAAAAGAATTTAGCATCAAATTAAAATAACATGTGATTGCAATTCTTTATTGTCGTTACTGCCGTTACAATTGGAGGACTCTGAAAAGCTTTCGAGAACAGCTACATACTTGCTCAGTTTAGTTATCCCAGTGTTGCTTGTTTTTCGTTCTCCATTTCTGTTCTGAAATTGTCGAACGCTTGCAAAAGATCCAGTCGATTGTGCACGGCTGCGAGAGATGGTTCGACGGAACGAATTACTGGCAGTTCTGTAGAATAAATCGTGAACTTTACCGTGCAAAAAGTTTTGAAAGGGTCAAAGCTCTTTCTCCTTACACTCAAATATTTCAAAAATACAGCAATAAGCTTTGTTGCAAAATTCAAATTCTAAATTCAAGCCGTATTGTTCTTAATTTTTTTCTCTATTACAAAATTGGTTGTTAATGCAAATCACAAAAAATCCAGATAAAATGTCACAACTGCTATAGTGTAATACTTAGTGTTGTTTAAAGTATCTAATGGATTAACATTATCTGACGCGTAACCTTACTTCCATCGCTTTGAAAAGTTGGTTCCCAGAAAACTGTACAGATACGGATTCAAAGCAGAATTCAAGTATGCCAAAAGCGATCCAAATTTAAACAGCATTTGGCAAACCTCCGTCTGTAACCGTATAAAAGCAAAATAAATAGGTGGAATGATATAAATATCGACGAAATAAAACATGATAACTCATACGGTACGCATCACATATAAAAATTGAGAGTTTAAGAAATTTGAAAAAGACACCCCAGATGATTCCGAATACGAATGAAACATCAGTCTGTTGGGGTTTGAATTTCTAAATTTTTAATTTTAATACATGATGCGTACTGCGTTGTGATATCCACTCTGGTGAACGCTGTCGAGCAATTTTTTGATTCAGTTGAATTCAAACTCTTTTTCGTTGTTCTATAGTAACATAAAATAGATAAATTGCGGTAATTATTTTCTTCTACACCAGTTCAGCAGTACTAAATTATATCTCAAATTTAAAAGACTTTGCTAGCGTATGCTCCGCATTTATTCCTAACTAATTTCAACTTGTTTAACCCCATTTTACACGAGGTATTTGACCAAAGCATTTACTCGGAACGGGGGCAAAAATGTCCCCTCTTTAAGTCCTAAACTAAAATTAATTAGAACACCAAATTAGGCGTGTGAGTTAGCGTCAACTGAAATTTTATAGAAAAATTGGTTTTAAATTGATGACGTCATCGTTGTGACGTCCTGGCCATATTTTTGAAAAATGACGTCATTTTTGCAATGACGTCACTGGCGGTTCAAATTTTGTACATAGTTTTGTTTTTTATTACTGAATCACAAAATACTCAAGTCAAGTTAGTTATGTCACAAAAATGTTTTATGACGTCATTTAATTTAAGCATTGAGCAAAAACTACTAAGACTTCGGAAAGTGACTTCGGAAAACCTCAAAATTAGGAAACTACCCCTTGCCTTAGCAACTTAAAAATTTCAGCAGTTATTTGTAATGAAGATTGGCTCGAAGTTAAGTTGCTGGTAAATTAAAACACTTTTTTCTAAAGAGATTTATCACAAAAAACGATAGGCGACAAAACTGCCCCCTCCGTGTAAAATGAGGTTAATCGTTTGCGTTTTTCCTGGCTCAAAAACTACCTATGCGAAAGTTTAGAGAATGTAGGATAAATAACCAAATTAAGTTTATTAAGGAAATTAAAAAATTAAGGAAATTAAAGGAAATTAAAGAAGTTAATCAAATAACCGGAACAGATGAGTGTCTGTTAAAAACGAGTGAATAAAGGCACCGAAAATCGCATGGCTTAAAAGTTTTCAGCTAATTACGTCATTGTGCAGAGCATGAAGTAAGGTTATGTTTCAGAGTATAAGGTGCGAATCTTAGATTGACTTTTAGGTTCCTTTTTGGTGTTTTATTCTTACTGCTGCTCAATTGTTTCTTGTTTATTTTAGCTGCACTAAATTGTAGGAAAATAACACTTCAGCATAACGGAAGTCATGAATGGTGCTGCATAAAGTCGTCTTAATATTCACAAATTAAAGCAACACAAGCAATTAAGCATTGTAAAAGTATTGTTGCAGATTTCTTTTGAAAACAACTTTACTGTATGAAGCTGATAGTGATACAAAATTTGTAATTGTTTTCTTTTGAGGTCTCTTGATCAAGACAGTAACACTGCTGTGGTACTTGCATTATGCTAATTGCAATACTCTAATATTGACTACTCAACAGCAAACATACACAGTACAACTGAACAAGCTTGACGTCCTTCGTGGTCGACTCTTTGGAAGTCAGAACAACTTCCACTGGCAGTTAGGTGGCCAGATCAACCACCAACCCTGCAGCCGCAAGTAGCTTGAGTCATTGATGCACAGAGCTGGACAGCGTTGTTTCGAGCTTTTAGTTCTCATCAGCAGCCCTCAGCAAATTTAACCAAAGGTATTCCCTAGAGAGCTTCTGCCACTGTGCAAGCCATTAAGATTTGTCCAGTTTGGCCGAGAGGTTTCTCCAGCTGGGGAATATGTTTGGTTAGATATGCTGAGGGCTGCTGATGAGAGCTAAAAGATCAACACAGCACTGTCTAGCTCTGTGTATATACAGTACAGTTTTATTAAATAAATTTTTATAATTGTAATACTTGTTAGAACTTTTTCTGCTACATATTATTAAAACTGATATACTCTATCTACACTATTTTGAATGAACGAACTAAAAAGCTTCGGTAATTTTGATTTCATTTAACCAAACTTTTGAACAATTTAATGAGAGTTTTTGGATAGATTTTACTTTACCCCTACTCCCTAAAGATCCCAACCAATTGTGAAGAAGGCAGCAACAAGTCTGGGGTAGTATTTCAATTTTTTAATGATTGTATTTTTACTAAATCATAAGAGGTAACAATCTACTAACCTTCGTATCTCTGATACCGGTAATCTTGGCAAGATGAATTCCGTGGAAGGGAAGCCAGCATATTACAAAACACGCTACTAAAGCAGCACACATTATTGTTACGCGACGACGATCGATTTGTGATCGCGAAAGTGACTTTTTCTTCTGACTCTGGAATTTGGATACGATGTGTACCGAAGTAGGAGTAAAGCTTGAAGATGGCGTTGCTGTCTGCACTCCAGTGGCGGACAACTTCCAAATGATTAAGCCGTAGCATACAATCATCACCTAAAACAAAACAATACAATGAAATTATTGATAGTCAATTGCAAGTCGGTGGTTGATTTCGAACGGCTCTTTCACTTGTTCATTAACTTATGAGTATGCCTATGAGAATCTGCTCTGTTGCTACCTTGCAGGCGTACTGTAATAATGAGAAAAAAGCATACGATTGAAATTTTTCTAGCAAACACTATCATATGGGTACGACAATAGTTTTAAGTCAACAAAATCTAAGATCAAACCAAAGACTTTAAAATTACTATTTACAGCTTTCCTGCTTGATGCTCAGTAATGAAAAGGGACAGTTTGAACAGCGAAGCCTCTATAACGTTTCAGGAAGACGGGTTATTTGGTGGCAGCTTGACTTGAAGACCAAAATGTCCCTTCGCTGTCTTCTGGTCAAAGCAACTTGGTAAATAATAAGTACACAGCAAAATGCAGAAAGAAACACGAAAACTGCTGGAGCTTATTTTTTAATGTGATACGCTAATGGGCGCCCTAATTGAAATAAACGCTAAACTATTTACGAATATAAAATATTCAAAATGAAAGTAGGGAAATTTCAGAAGCAAGAATATTTCACGTATGAATGCACTTGGATGGCGAAATGCATAGTGTGAAAGCATAAAAGAAGAATTCATGCATGACTTTGCATATCCATATGAAAGGAAAATGCTTGTCAGTCAACATACTTTGTATGTCACTCTCATACACCTTACAAATACTTACCGCTAGAGGAAGAATAAACATCACCCAAAAATTAAGCTGGAGAAGTAAAATGAATCCACTTGGTTGATCTTCATAATGACAAGACGCTTTCAAAATGGGAATATCGACATCTTCCACGACAGTGGATGAATCCAAACCACTGCCGCTGCCATCGCCACTGAGCTCTTGTGTTCCTAAGCCATGATGCTCAATTGTACTTTTGTTCCTTGATGAGCGCAGTTGGTTGAAAAGGTCCAACGGAGAGATTTGCATAGTAATGGATTCATTGCCTAGTGTAGGTCTGAAAAGCATAAGATTGTAATTTGTCAACCTGCCTCATGTCTATTTGTTTACCACGCGCAATGGAGGTTTTCATGGAAAAAACTTCCACGGTCCAAGCTTCCACACACAGTAGAGTTTTCCATTACACTGGCCCTCTTTTTAACTGCACTTCACGTAGAAGCTGCAATATTATATCAACGATTGATTATCGATTTTTACGGTTTTTAGTTTGACCCGACAAAGAATCGAACTCAAGTCAACTGCTTAAGATTAATTCACTGTGAAGAAGATGACGCCCCATCCATTAGACCACTGATCGGTATGAAGGATGTTGGTTTTCAACATGAAAGATTTGCAAGGTTTGAACAGATGAAGCAGAATTACTACTTATTGTTTGTTGATCAAAATCTTATATTTGTAGTCGAAAAAAATTGTGTTGCTGCTTAGTTTATCAATTTTGATTTGTATTTTGGCAAAAAATTTTCTAAACTCACTCAAATCGGTCGCAGTCAATTATTTTTTTGTTCTGTAACCAGGAGTATAAATAGGAAGTTCGTTCGAAAGCGACGAGATTTTAGGAGGCCCACAATTCGATGGAAATCAGGTGAAGACCATAGAAATGGTCTTCACCAAAAATTCATTTTTCCGCTGAATTTAAGGAAGAATTTTTTCGATTTACTTTTTCCCGATGTCGTTGCACCTGAAGGATTCATTTCTCAGTAGAGAGCCCATTTAGTGCATTGCACAAAGCTTTCAATATTTCTCATTATAATGGTGTTGCAGTTTTGACGTCATAAGTTACCTTATTACATAAAGCAGTTTCCTCACGTGGTTAACCCTTTTTACTTCTTTTGTCTTTTTCAGAGTTTCGTTTGCAAGATTTTGTTTTTTTTGTGCTTGAGTTTTTCTGTTCGGCCGGCCGCCGCAAATTTCCGGAACAATAAAATCAAACTGCTAAAATTGCTTCACGAAGAAAAACAGATCGAGCTTGAGAGTGTGTGCTGAACCAACTGATTGACTTTAAGAGATGAAAGCACGCGACGGTCATCGAAAGGTTCTTCTCGACCAGACGCCCCTGCTTCACGCTCATATAGCAGGTAAATGTCAATTATGCCAGTGTCTGTGACCTTGATTTCTTTAATCAGTGTTAATACAGTGAACTTACGTGCAATGTAACCGGTCTTCTTGTTTCTGCATGAATTGGTCACACATTATCTCTGGAATTCCTTCTCTATCACAATCAGTACTGAGTGGCTTTGGAAATACATATCTATTCAACAGAGAAATCAAAACATAATTTTGCAAACAAGACTTGAAATTAAATACTTTCTTACTTTAAATTGGGTGTAAAATCAAACCAAAAAGCTTCTCTTCCTAATTTTCATTATTAACCTGAGATTTTTTATGCGATGTCTTAAACTACTTGTAGAGCATGCTAAAATTTGCAACTAATAAATCACATGAGTCATTGCCCGTTGAGCGGAAACAAAATTGTCTCTGAAACGAGAGATTTATAGTTTAAATCTCGGGCGGGTCAAATCAAACACAGTGTTGACAACTGCTCGCCACTGCTGCAACATTTCTTCAACAGAAGCTATGCTGACTGCAGGCGAAATGACGCGGAGATGGGACCAGCAAACTCCTTCCCGCCTCGGCAAATATCAGAGAGGGTATAACGAGTAAAACGCCTCGGCGTATAACAGGTGTAATAAAGGTTTGGTTTTTTGATTTGACATAAAGTTGTATGCTACCAAACCAGATGGTAAGCTATTAAATAATGGCCCAGCTTGCGTGATAAAAGGCTGAGCCAGTGACTGGTTGTGGTTCAATTTTACTGGTTCGATTTCCGAATTTGCTATGTGTCATTGCGTTTAAAAAAAAAAAAGAATATGTATCATTGGAACCAACTATGTATGCTGTTTTGGTGGTCGCTTCCGGACAAAAAAACTTGCAAATAGAACAAATATAAAGTGCCTTGAGCTGGCAGATAAATGACGAGGATTTAGATTACGCACGACTGCACTCAGTCTTAAGAAACGCCATTTCTAAAGCGAACCAATAAACAATGCGACTTATTCGGCATACGAAATCCAAATTTTGCATAGCTGCAAAATGCAAAAAATGAAGTTAATTTTAAAAATGGAGTTAGCTTCGCTAAAAGCCATTTTTCAAATTCGAATTCCATTGTACTTACGAGCATTGACATTTTGGGTAATCTCCCGTAGTTGCACTGTACAGCATCACTGGAATGCACAGTAATAAGGCTATTGTCCAAACAGCTGCAGTGATCATCCAAGCAGTCTCGCGCTTGCGCAGCCACTTTGAAAAAACTGTGAAGGTTTGGCATACCGCGACATATCGATCGACGCTCATCACCTAAAAACATTAGGTGATCGAATTACCGAGCGATTAGTTCAATTATTGCGGTTATCGCCTCTAAAACACGACGACGGTTTTTAATTCTAAAGTTGGTCAAAGTTGCCAACGATTTGCCATTGCGGCCCGCGCCTAATAAGAAGATACTTCGACGTGCGAAAATAGTCACCAGTATTAATTGGTTTCTAGCGCAGTTTTGTGAAGTTAGTTTTGATTTAAAACCATATGGAGGCTGCTGAATCGTTAATGAATATCTGCTGTTGCTATTTCCTTAATTTATTGTATAAAATAAGGAAATACGATATACTAAAGAATTCAGTGACGATCGGTGGTAAAAATTTTTGGGTATTCAATTAAAAATTTATTGCGTCGTTTATTATCGTACATGAAGTAATTGCGCATCTGGTCTGCGCATATAAAATTATGTTCATACTGTGGCATTTTGATATTTATACTGTGTTTGTATTGTACTATTTTAAAATAAAAATTGAAAGACAACGTTTGACTGACGGGAGTAGCAAAAACACGTTTGGGAGTAAAAAGTTTTGGCTCGAATTGAAGGTAGCGTAGCAGAAGTTAATTTGGCCGTTTGATTAGCAATTCAAACAAAACTGTTTACTACGAAGGGCAGAGCACGAAAATCGACGAAGTTTCAGAATTACTGCAGATGCAAGAAAGTCATTTAAAAGTAAATTCCATTCGCTTTTCCGCTGAAGCAAATTCTGTTATGACAGAATCCTGAAAAGATTTGGTTTCCATGACTTCTGTCAATAATTGTGACTCGATGGATATAAGGCCTAAATCTGAAAATCGGTCTTGTTCCATTTTATTTTGAGAAAATGATTTGATGCGTTTTAAGGAAGAAAACGATCTTTTAACGGGTTTGGGTCTACCTGCAGCAACGATTGCTTTTTTTTCTTCAAAAGTTTTTTGAGTGAAGGAACATCCCAATAAACTATCCACACATTCGTTGCATTATATTGCTGTTGTAATACACTTTGACGAATTCTAAGTTTTGCTCATAATAGGTTATTTTTGCTAAAAACCTTGCAAGTCTTTTACTGTCAATTGTTTGATACGGAGAAAGTATTATGATGTTTCAGGGTAGTTAATTTAATTGGCAGGTCTGTAACGGTCGACCACGCAACCATAGGCGCAAGCAGCTGAAGGCAAGGTAATCACGCTCGCTTTTTGAAAACCCAGAATGACGTCAATCGTGACGTTTCTTCACTTGACCAAATTTGATTGGTTAATACAGAGGCGGGGGGTTACATGATTTCATTTCGCTACGCCATTTTGGGTTTTCACAACTTCGCTTTGATACCTTCCAGCGCAGGCAAGCTACAGTGACTGCATATCAACCGTTTAGCGCCACAGTGCCGAAAACTCAAATAATAACTACCTGCCACTGGGTTTCGCCATTTGGTACGCAGAATACGCTATGGTTGTAGCCAACTAGACATAAAAACAAAAATAACTAAAATATAAAATATTATGTAAAAGGTATATTACTTTGAATATATAAATACAGATGAAATGATTTTGTTTGGGTATTCAAAGAATACCCTGATGCCCCAAACCGATCGTCATTAAACGAATTCAAAGCAACTAACTCTCTAAAAAAAAATTTAAATAATGTACGCGTTTTTTTTTTGGTTGTAAAATATTTAAAACTTTCAAGATCATCGTAAGTAATCATCTTTATTCAAATAAAATCTTTTAATTTACTCTAATTAATAAATTTAATGATACATCTTTTCTAACAAATTCCGTCTTTTGCTTGGACTAAAAAGTTATTCTACTAAACTGAGAAACTCATCGATAAGCTCTAAAATTTTAGTGAAACGTCAATTTCTTTTGTTTTGTACCGCGGAATCATAACAGCAAAGTTTAACTCTATTACGAATAGTTTATTACGAAAATTTAATGGGAAAATGAATCGCAATTTCTCCCAAATTTTTGAGTGTTAAAATCGAACTCAATTTCGCTTTTTTAAGATTTAAAAAAAGAATACAATCAGAATATAAATTTTCATTTGTGCGTTAAAATTTCACTTTAAATCGGACTTGGATTTTGGTTAGCTTTTCTACGTGATCCTAAAACTCCAACGACGTGATTCTATACCGTAAAAAATCCAAGAATATTTTATAGCTAAAATAGCATTGCTTCATTTAGTGCTGTGTATTTACCACCAAGAAAAGAATGGAAGCGTAGTAGTTGCAAAATAAGATGGTTTCCTTTGCTTTACAAAGCCATTCAGGATAGATCCATACTTGGTTCAATTCCGAAGACACTTGAAATGGTAAAGTCAGCAGAAAAACTGAATCAGCAATTGCTAGATGAAGAATGTACCTGAAACACAACATAGCAGTGCTCGAGCAAGCGAGATGTTGAAATACATTATAAGTTAATCTCTTGCTTTCCCTTCGGTTTGTGCTTTTGAAGTCTGTCACAGTTATTTTCTTCATTCATGTTGTATGTATACACTGTGCATGATATAGCTATGCTATGTAACGTTTTTTTTTTGCGTGGTACACAGAAACATTTCTCGGTTTCTCGACTAAGTTAAGCCATGTGTAATTCTTTTAATGTCAAAAATAGCCTAAGGAATAACACAAAAATCGGTAGGTAAAATCTATAGCATTGCTAAATCGTATGCTTCATTTATTTGTTTAGTTATTTACTTAAACTTCAAATAAAAAAACATGAGAATACACAGTTTAAACAGGAGCAAAAAGAAAAGATATTAAGCTTTAATGGCATTGTATGAAATTGCCAATTTTTATCACATTAAAATGTTTTTCTGGAATAAATCAAAAAATTAAGATTGCTTTGGTCACGTTCACGAACATTCAATTGTCACTTTCTTAGCTCTGAAAATGTTGTTAAATGTACGCTGTCGACGAAACAATGCGCTCACATACCAGTTCGTAATAGATTTTTGATATTCTTTTAAAACAACGATAACGAAAATCGCAATCGAATTTCCAAAAATTCCAAATATGCAAATAGCGAGTGATATGATAATGACTGTAAGGTTTACTTCTTGGACAAACTCTGCAAAATAAAGTTGAAATAGTTTACAATTAAGTCGGTAGCTACTGTTTTGGAGTCTTTAGTTTGAAGAAAAAATTCATGAGCTTGTTGTTGGCATGATAAGCGGAAGATATAAAAGACTTAATGATAACTCCACAAATAATTATAATTAAGTCAGTTGATTTCGAAATACGGGACTGTACCACGGTGGCTGCTCCATAGCGTCTCTCGGAACCACTAGCGTCTCTCGGAATTGAAACGATTACCTATTATAGACGGGGAGAGAGCATAAACATGTTGTCAAATGAAGCAAGATTAAAAAACTTAACGTCTGAGTGAACTATTAAAGCAGTTCTGCCTGTTTTACTTCGGAAATAATTCAACTTGTGAAACAAAAATATTTTTGAGCTTCCAGAGGGCAGTTCTATAACAGTAGAGAATGATATAAATGGGCTTGCAGAATTAGTAACGTTAGATATAAGAAAACCTTAAATGTGGAAGTCAAGAATCCGAATCCGGCCCACCCATAATCTTAACGTATTTTTGATCCAAGTTTTTAACTCTTTAGTGACAGCTATCGGAAAAATTAAAGAAAAATTCGTAACATAGTTTTAGAGCTTTAAAATACAAGCGAATTCTTCAAAAATGCAGTGGTTTAATTTCCAAATTGATTTAAAATGTCCAGTGTAATTATAAAAAACTATCTTAGAGTTTTGTTTTGTCAAGAATGAATTTTAAAAATCTGAAGTTCAAGTATTTATTGCCACTGCAAAACAAACAGCATTCAGAAGCTATCCGTTCATAAAATAAATCCTCTACAATTTAAATTGTAAATATATTTATGCTTCTCCTTTTTTCATTTTTTATTATCAACAATCAAAAGCATAAAGAAAGTGACTTATAAATGTAGAGTTAGCATAATAAGTCGAGTTTGGCTGAATGCGCACTTTGTATGGAATGAATCACAGAGTCAAAAAGCGTTCATTGGCACCAAATAAATCATTCTTCTAAAAACTGAGAATAGGTTTGATAGATATTGCGTGCAAGCATTTTGCTTGGCTTAGCATTTTTTAACTACACGGAAGGTAAAAGTTCAATAGCACTTTGCGATAACTTTCCCGGTTTTGGAAGTTTGTTGAGGACCTTGATAAAGACTAGTTTGTCAGCAATAATCGGCTATTATTGTTTTTTGCTTTGTGTCAAGTCAAAGGAAATTTGTCAGCTATTTAACTCCTTTTCGTTAAAAAATAAATTACGGCACGGAAGTAAAAGAACAAAAATTTGAAACTTCGCAAGGTCACTAGTCTTTTAAAAACAATAAGTAGCCAAACCAAGAGTGCAATGTGAGATAAAAATAACAAACAGTCAAAAAGATAATAAAAGACAAAGCCTAAAGCACTTGGAGGAAATTAGTGCTGTGTTAAGAATTGCAAAATAATAGCTATTAAACCGTTGTAACATACTGTATTAATTGTTCTATAATGCAACCACATTATGAAATTGAAGAAACTGTTTTTTTCCTTCTTAAATATTTTTCTTTCGTAAATAATTTCTAAAGAATAGTTTCCGTTTTATCGTTGATATATTGGATTGTTAGTTATTCTAGGGTCGTTTGCATTAATAAGGATTAACATTGATTCAAACATTAACAAACTTTAGGAAAAGTTTCAGCAAGTGGCCAGACAAATTAAGTTGCTATGATTATGAAGTACCAGTAATTCAAGAATAGACCTCGTCTCTGAACTTGAAAATTTAGTTTACTTTAATTTAATAAGTTCGTCGATGTACAAGACAAAAAACTGATATTTCACGGATCAAAGTTAATCCACGTTAGTGCAAACGAACCTTCATGTCTTTGAAGATTCTGAATGTAACAATTTTTGTTTGACCAAACGTAAAGAATTTAGCAACAACATGACTTTGGCACTGTGCCCCATTGGAAAATAATGAATTGGCAAAAAGGCACAACAACTTCCTAGTGATGAAGTGAAAAAGTCATGTTTTGAAAAAGCCAGTCGAGTCCAAATACGTCCGTGGAAGTGTGGAAGTCATGGCACGACTCTAAGTTTTTAGGAATTTTATGCATATATCTTGCCAAAGATATCTATAGGAATTTTTTATAGTTATGCGAGAAACAAGTATCTCTTGTATGGGATGAGTATGCCTCATGTAAAGATCATTGGTCAATTATTAAGGGCATTCTATGGGAGACATTTTTTGTAACAAACCTACAGTAACAAACCTACGGTTTTTTGCTCATACAGAAAGAAAAAATGCGTAGGTGCTCAAAAAGGAAAAAAAAAACCTAAAATTATAAATGAATTGCGATGTAAGGTTGCAGTTCTAGTGCAGTACAGTTACACTAACCTTTTCGCTTTCGTCATTATTGCGCAACCTTCTAAAAGTTCTCTTCATTACAAGCTGGATAAAGTTATTTTTAAAGTTATTGTGCACAATAAAATTGATGCAGTGAGTGCTCTGTTGCAGGGGCTTACGCTTAATACAGCGTGCGTCTTGAACTTTACAAAATTTAAACCTTAGAGATTTTCAGTAAGGCAGCAATAACATTCCTGATAACGCTACTTTAAAAATCTCCAACGTTACTATTCATGCTTTGCCTCATTACATTCTTGACGCAACGTGACAGTTAGGTCTTGTCCACCATAAAACATAATGCTTTTGCAAAATATGACTACTTTTGAAATAATGTTACGGTAAATTATTAAAATTTCATCAATTAGCAATTACTTCCTCTGTCGTAATTTGTTGTATATGCAACCCAATTGGAAATAGAACAAAAAATCAAGATTTTTATAGCGATTCTACATTGGATAGCTATAAATGCGATTTTTGTGCCATGTGCCATTTTGTGACATGTGCCATTTTGTGACATGTGCCATTTTGTGACATGTGCCATTTCATTTAAGAAAAGCCAGTACTTAAATTGAAGGGGGGACGCTTCCCCCCATCGAGAGTGAGCGTCCCCCATCGAGATTTAGCGTCCCCACATCGAGATTTAGGTGTCCTCCCATCGAGAGTTGAGCGCTGGATGACCAGAGGAAAAATAGCCAGTCAGGACTAAAGGATCCTGCAAATTTTCTGTCGAAAATGGTCGCAAATTGCGGCAAAGGACTTTTTTTTGGTCTTCATTCAATTTCGGCGACGGAAATACATCATTTCCACTAAACTTTTTGTAAAGTTGGTCAAGGCTGCAAAAGCGTCCCCCATGCAAAATTTTACGATTTAAGTACCGAGAGAAGCAAATAAAAAAAAGTCTCTAAAACTTTCTGAAAAAATTTTTCTGAAAGCGGAAAAAACTCAAGGAAAAAATTAGTGCCGTTGATAACCAAAAATTAGATTCAATTAACTACAATAAACGATAAACCTCGAAAAGATATTGATGAAAAAGAAACCAGGTTTTGTACTGCTACAGCAACTCCTGAATTGTTGTTTACAGAGAGCTGGACAATATACATTGCTGTTCAAGCTGATAGTACTCATCAGCAGCCCTCAAAATATCCATCCAAACCAATGGTAATATTACCAAGCTGCCCATCTCTAAGGACCGGGAAAACCCAAAAGCTTGCACAGCGGAAGAGGTTTTAGGGAAAAATTATTTATTCACTTTTTCCCTGCTTGTGGCAGCAGGATTAGTTGGTGGTTGCTGTAGCCACATTGAGTGGCTGTCAATGGAGGTTGTTCTGACCAGAATTGTAATTAGGGGCGGGATTTTTGGGTCGGAATCGGATTTGGGCCGGTTTCGGAACTAAATTTAACAAAATTTTGTGCTTATAGTTCAGGTCTGATAAAAGCTGTATAAACACAATCAAAAATAACTTTGCAAAACTAAATGAACACTTCATTTAAGCTTCAATGCAATAATTAGTACTCGATTATAATTGTTGCAACCCAATTTTTTAAAAAGTAGTTTTATTTAGTCACAGCAGACCCAAATTATTTCAAAAAAAGAAGCCTGAAATAAACCATTACGGTACTTGCATTTTTAAATTAAACTTAACCATCAAAATTTCTCGGCCCTGGTTTGGGTTTCAAATCATTTTTCGGTTTCGGGCCTAAACTATACTCGACTCGTTTACAATTCTGGTTCCGACATCTCACGAGTCGACTATGGTTCCGACATTCCATCCAATGAATGACTTCAATATTTATAGGGTAGTTACTACGTTTGCTTAATCTTTGCACCAGATTTGTAAGTCGAGCGTCTGGGTCGGCTTCCAACCGGGTTCGGGCTTAAGATTGATGAAATGTTGGCTTAGTATTCGTACTTGTTTTGTATTTTAGCCTTTTGGTTACTGTCAAGCTTAATTAAAATAACTTTGCGAAACTCACTTACGATTTTGTTTAAGCTTCAATAGGACTATCACGACACAATTACCATTGCTGCGTCGCAATTGATGATCAGTAAGTAGTTTTATTTTAACTGCATATGAAAAATAATTCTGATAACCATACACATTTTTAGACCTAAAACCTTAACTTTAGACCATGACTTTCGGGCTTTTTCAGACCTGATTCTGACTTCCAATCCCTTTTCGGGTTCGGGCTTGTACTAGTTGGCCCGTTTGCAACTTTATCTTTGCGCAGTACGGAACTGTATTACGGAATACAGTATTAGTATTAGTTTTACAAAACAGAAAGCGAAAACAATTCGCCTATATTTAGCGATATACCATAAATAAAAACACAGAATAGAATAGAAACAGAGATACGAAAACGAAATTAGTTAAATAGCTTCCTCATCAAAAATAATTACTCAATATCATTTCTGAGCTTATACTGGGTCAGAGTTTCAAATACTTTTATAAATTGATCACCACAAGTTGCCATTAAACTTTTGCTGTTTTTGGGGGACTAAATTTCAGATTTCGTTTTGAAATCTGAATCTTAGTCCTTCAGATTTCGTTTTCGTTTATTTGGAAGAGCATTTCCAAACAATTGAAAATTGAGGAAGATTGGATGAGACAATTATAGCAAAAAGCTTAAACTTTTTTCTGCTAAAATGATTATTTCTTTTAAAGAGACTTATGCCTCTATCACACTTGGCGACACCTCTGCGAATCAATTCGCAGTGCGGTCTCAGCGCAGTCTCCGTAGAGGCTCTGTGGAGTCTCCATTCGCAAAGGATTTGCAATACTTTGCGACTCTACGGAGGCTCCATGGAGGCTCTACAAAAACCTCGCTGAGACTGTGTGAGAGTGGCAAAGTCGTCAAAGTGTGAGAGTGGCATTAGCAGTACAAGTATTACACAACATTCATTTTTCTTAATTTTTTTCTATCCATATTTTATTTATTTATTTATTTATTTTTTCCAGCTGTTTATCTTTTTTTTTCAACAAACACAAATTCAGAAAGACTGTTTGTTTTAAAAGTACAGGCGAAAAAACTTTACACCTATATATATAATCACTGGGATATAATACATAGATATACAAATTAAGCGGAACTCCGGCAAAGATACAAATTGAACACTTAAGTCGTCGCCATTTGCAACCTTCAGCTCAAGGTCAGGTTCAGCATTTTGCTCTGAGGAGCAAGTAAAGATATTTGAATTCTTTCGTCTTTAAAACAGACAATGCTATATTATTAACCACATACGGTACCTTTGTCTGGAACTGTTTCAACAATGAGGCGCTCCATTTTCGAAAAAAACGAAAAACTTCTATCAGCGAAAGTTCGGAATGCTGATATGATTATATCCACTAATTCTCATTCAAATGGTAAGCAAAAATACAATGCTAAGTATAAAGCTCAAACTTTTAAGAGTTTTAAAAGTGAGAAAAAATTATTCACGTGATCTCTTTTTTTCTTCTCTCACCCAGCTTGCAGTAAATGCGTTCACTATACTGTAAGAGTTTCCGCATATACAGAAAACTAAGCAATTTCAACTCGTTTCGTCACGATTAAAATTGCATTTGCTTCAACTTTTTCCCTCTTTCTTAAATGCCTTCTTTGCGGAAACAATAAACACCGAACAAAAATTATCATAATCAAAAACGTATAGCAATATAAATATCACGGTTTTATGTCAGCTTCATCAAAAGTCATTGCTTCTAATGAATGAGGAATCTATGTTTTCAACTTTTGGCATTGTGGCTCACCATAATTATTTTCTACATTATGGGATTTAACTTGAATTAAAAAAAAAAAATCTTAAAACATTTCAAATATTAGTTGAAGAAATATTATTTCAGTTTATTTTGTTAGCCTCTAAAATGGCATGGCTTTGAAACGCTTTTGCGTATTCTAACGCCGCTCTATAGGAATTAAAATATTGCGTTTAAAGTTTTAGTTCGAAAGTCAAAACAAAACAAGTTTCAATTGATAAAAGTAACACTAATGCAGCCCCTGAGTTTTTGTATTCGTTTTACTGTGCAGTTTGTACGCTGGCTTTTGTACGTTTTACTTATTAATTATTACTCGGGTACACCGTTTTTGCGTCCGACAACGTTCGAAAAAATCGGAAATTTTGCTGTTGGCCAAAGCCCATCAGCTGAACGCGCAGGCTATTATAACAAACTTGTAGAATACTTCACGAGGTGGTATACAGGGGTGGCCAAAAGTCACCTGACAGTAATTTTTTTTTTTTTGATTTACAGTCTGATGACTTTTGGCCACCCCTGTAAATTTATTTTTTGGCTTTTTCTCAAGAAAAAGTTAGCCTCGCTAAATGATATCAACAAAAAGCCAGTCAACCTTGGTAAACAGTTACAATAGTTTGAATGTCTCGCATGTTGACAATTTTTAATATTATTGCTACAATTGGAGATAAATTTTGTTGAATTTTCTCGCAGGTAAATTGTCTCTAATCATGGGCCCGCCTTATATTACTATAGTTGTTCAGTACAAAGTGCTTCTTTTTTGCTCTGTTGCTGAGAGACATCATCGATAAACTCATTGGCCTGGAGCTGACAATCCACTTTTAAACGAAGCTAATAATAATCTTTATCTTCGGTATATATTTCTTGTTATAGTTACTCGTCTTAATACAAAAGATCTTATCTTCAAGTGCATGCAGTAAAACATGATAGTGTGGTAAACTGGTGGGTGACAGGTTTGTTTGTTAGATATGCCTGTGAAAAATCTTTTTTTCGGTTACTGAAGGAAATGCAAGTAGTGTGTGTCAGTGCAAAAGCGAAAGTTTAAATTTTTTTCGCCATTTAAATGAACACAGTAATATAAAAAAGACAGCTTCAAAGTTAGTCATTTTCTAACGCATATTTTTGCATTCAAATATTTTTACGGGGAACCGGTTATCATAAAAGATTTTGGTGTAATTTTCCTCTCGTTTGCCCGCTATAGAGTCTACAATACATCCGACAACAAAAGAACAGAAGTTCATACGCTTGTTAATACATTATTTCCATTTTTGTCGGATCAGTGCAATATCTTTTGTAAAGCTTTTTTGTTCAGCTAGTTACGAAAGTCATTTAAGTAACCAATTTAGTTATTACAAGGCATTCGCTTACTATATTACCTACGCTGTATTTAATATTTACGCAACAAAGTTGGCACCAGCAGAAATTCAGATGATAAAGTCACATTTTAAAAATTGTTGTAAGGTCGAAAAGTAATGTTTTTTTGTGTGTTTGTAAAATACAAAACATATTGCATAATATTTGGCCATGAAAAATTTCAAAATTTGAGTTCATTTCAATGATTGTACAATGCAATGTGTACTGTAGATTATCGATTACACTTTTAACCTAAAAATTGTGTTGAGCAATTAGCTTAACAGCTGTTAACTTCTTAAATGGGTTGAAAAGTCAACGTCTACAGCGCATTAAATGGCTGTCGAAACTATCGAAACGGATTCGACTCCTTTTGTTTCAAATCTATGACTATTCAATATTGAAAAACTGTGATGTTTTAGTTTTCTGCTGACATTTAGCATGAAAAACAAATAATGTGGAGTCTTCTCTATAAATGGAACAGATAGATCAGGTACAGAACATGTGGTAGCTTGACCCAAAATTGTTTTAAAGCAATTTATGGGAAATAAATTTAGGAGCTGCAACAATTAATAAGCAACCAAACTAATAAGCTTCAACAAACCGAAACGGTTTTGTTTTCATGTTGTGTTGACTTTATTGTTAATATGATCATAAAATAAACTAAATTACCTATTATAAATGCAAAACCGCCCACGTTGATTAGAATAATAAAGGGATGCGATGTTTTGCTAATTCGCAGAACCAGTTTTTGTGATTTATTTTCTCATAACTTTAATCAAATCCATTGCGCAATCTACAAATTTCGTTTATCTTATGACCAAAAATTAGTCAGTTAACGTATTTTGTAGGCAATATCATAGTCGGCGAATAAACTTTTGCAATCCACTTCAGATAATTTCTCAAATGACCTTTGTAACCATAATTTTAAACGCCCTTCCAACATATTGCATCCTTTCGCCGCCACAACATAATATTAGTAACGAATCATATTCTTAGACAAGGAAGTAGTGCTGAAATCAGATAGCTGAATTGCTGTTGAAACGACAGGAAGCTATATCGGTGAGCTATACGATGCAGGGCAAACTTTTCAACACCATTAGCACCATTGCACCATACAGTTTTTTAAATGTTTTTGGATGAATGTTGCAATAAAAATACTTTTTGCTTTTTCTCTGCAATAAACATGTTTAATACCATGACGCTCAAAGCTTAAACCACAAAAACATATAGCTACAGTAAAAACGCTCGTATCGTCCTTGTTTGTACCAGTTTTTGGACTTTGACATGTCTCCATAACCCGCTTATATGATGCTTTTACGTATGTGTTTTCTTGAAATCAATTCTGATTTTCATGTTATTGTAAATTAACTCCCAAAATACAGTAAAAAAAATCATACGTCGTTTGAGAAAAAAATTGTTTGATATTAAACTACATTTTTTTTCAATGCGCTTAAAATGCCTTATGCAAAAAGTGCTACTAACATAATTATTATTTTTTTTATTACAGTTGTAGGTAATGGCTGCCTACTAGGTGTTGGGGCGAGGTGAATTGGTGAAAAACGGTGCACGTCATTGGTGCTCAATTATAATTTGCAGCATGATCACATTATAGTTCCAGAAACAATAATAACGCACGTTTTTGCGTTTCATTTTGCAATAGTTAGAGGAATGCCCCTAATCTCAATTTTTTGTAAGAACTGTTTTATGAAAATGCGTTTTACTTCAAAAATACAGTTAAAACCCCAACCGTTGGAGGCAAAGAGGTTTGGAAAAAAGCCCCAGGCTTAGGAATTTCTACAATTTTTGAAAATAGCTCAATTTTGAACATTTTTGTTTAAAAGACACAATATTATATTTTAGGAAAACAAAACATACTGAACAAAATAAGCTTAAAAATAACTAAGAGACACGAACCACAATAATTTAAATAGCCAATTCTTCCAACAGTGTTACTGTTGCATGTACTGTAAAATCAAAAAAGAATATTAAAATTTTGTTACCTATTGCTATTTGTAGCAACATTCATTCGCAAATTGCAAGAAAACAAATAGGCCTACGTTGAAGCACAGTAATTGTTGGCGTAGTGCCATCTCTATTAATAGCGGCGTAAAAATTGTTAACTGCAGATGCATTACAAACGGTTGTCGCATTCATGTCGTGACTAAAGCAATTTAAGGTCACAAAAGTTATGATGGCTCCAATGAATGAAAAAGAGTGAAAACAAAATTTTACAGGCATAAAGTCACTGTTTAAGAAGTTATAAGGCAAAAAAAGTAACATTTCGTAATTTTGGGTTGCATTTCATTGTTTAGGTAATAATTTTTTTCGTTCAATTTTTATATCCAATTTTCCTATGCTTCTTTATCTTTGATTCCTATAATTGAAGTAAATTTACAATCTGCACACTGCACCAAGCTGTTTTTGTACTAAATTTAAAGCCCACAAAGCCCTATACATATTCCTATATTGTATAGGCATTTATGTGATATCTTAATTTTTTATTTTCAAATACCTGCCTAAACTATTCACTATTATTGACTAGTTACTGACCAGCGACCACAACAATTTATCATCAAGAGTCTGTTTCGCCCGAACTGCATGTGCATGTGCGTGCACTATTATTTGAGCATTTTATTGGTACAAAATTTTAAAATATTTCAAAATCTCTACATACAAGCACCGTATTTTAGTTTTTCTTCATTCCCGCGTAGTTTTAAGAAGAGTGTTGGACGAAAACAATCAATCTAAAACAGCTTTTTTCAAGGCTACCCATTTTTCAAAGAGTAGAAATGATAGCTCTGACGCAACTAAAAGTTATAATTTGAATACCAGTTGGGACTATTTTATTGCTTTTTAACATAAACTCTTGAATTTATCGTTTTCTGATGTTCTTTTAATAAAGTCACATTTTGGTTACATTTTTGCAAAAATAAAGTCATCTTTTAATGATGTTTAGGTCATATAAAAGCGCCCTGGTCCCGGCCCAAAATGAGAAATGAATTTTGAGTAGAGCTATTCCGAAATTCTCCCAAAACATTTTGTGATTATGTAGCAATGTTGTAGACATTTTATGTCACGGTCCAAATGGAAACATGGCACAACATCTCCTTCAAAGGTTATTTTATAAAGCAGTCCTTGATTTATTGTTATTTCAGATTTGAAATGTTGAGTTATACAATTTTCAAGAAAGCAAAAATATTATCATAGCCGAAAAAAATTTAAAATTTGGAGCCCAAGCACTTGCTGATTGAAATGCAGCCCAAAAAAAAAACAGTTGACAAAATTTTTTCTACTCCTACCTCCATTTTATTCCAAATACGTTTAGTTTAATTACTTTTTTATGCTTTTTCTCTATTTTACTTTGGCTCAAAAGAGAAAAGCTATGGCACAATGTTTCCTCTAAATGCGTTACCAGCCCCAAATTTGAAGTTCGGAATACGCGTATCATTTTTTGGCCAAATTTAACTCAAGTGAAGTCATACAACGTATATTTTGCTATACATTATACTTCACAATCATTTTAGTTGGTTGTTGTTATTGTTGTAGTAGCGCAAATTTATCCTCCTACGATGGGGCAGCGTCAGACGCTAATTATTGGACGATCCGCGCACTTTTCATTGCAGTGACTATACATTGTGCTCGGATGAATCCGCAATTGCTTAAGTGTTCCAGTATTCTAATGTGGCTGTGGGTTTCTTCGAAATTTTGTCCACTGAACTTACAGTATGTTCCAAACCACCAAGCAGAGATAATCATCGTGAAGCGTCTTATCCAAGGACGCAACAACGTGGCCAAGGTGCAGGTTGAACCCAAATAATGCAATCAGGGTCTTCAAAAAAATATCCGTTTATTATCCCTCGCAATATCCGTTTATTATGGATATACTTACCATACGTCCCGATTTCAAGGCCATGTTCCGGCGTCCCAGCCGGTTGGTCGAAATGTCCCGTTTTTTTGTTTTTTTTTCTTTCTGGGGATCATTCGATAATTCGCAAAACCTGGGTCACTGAATTGAAGACCTTTTTTTTTGCGGAGATCACCAGTAAGTTCACGCAAAAACTACACGAAGACCTGATTTTTTAATGGTCTACAGTGTAGTGTTTTTGAATAACTACGACTGTCCCGGTTTTCTGTCTGAAAAATATAGTAAGCCTATTTATGCAATACCATCCACAGCAATGAGCATGCAATTCCATCCATAGCAATCTCATAGTGACTTGATACTATGTGGTGTTCCTCAAGGATCCATTCTTGGCTCACTCCTTTTTGATTAATATGTTAATGATCTGCCTCTAGTCTCTAACCACAAAATCAATTTATTTGCAGATGATGCTACTTTAATTATTTCAAACGAAAGAGATAAACATCGTCAGAGAGTAGTTAATACAGAACTAGTGAAAATTAGAAATTGGGTGGTACTTAACCAACTAACTATTAATTATAAAAAAACTGAGTACATCTTAATAACAAAAAAAGCAAATAAACATTTTAAACTGCAAATTGATCAGAATGTACTTGAACAAAAAAATCAAGTAAAATATTTGGGAGTAATAGTAGATAACAAACTAAATTGGGAAAGCCATATAAAAAGAGTATGTTCTAAACTAGCTCGGAGATCTTGGGCTGTGCTGTAACTTAGAAATTATGTAGATAAGGCAACGTTACGCATGATATATTTCAGCCTGATACAATCTCACTTAATATATTGCATAAGCAGTTGAGGAGTGCCTCTCAGAAAGCTTTACATTCTGCGGAAGCTTTACAAAAACTTTGCAAAAGCTTTACGAAAACGCTTTACAAAAACGTAGATTAGTGACTTTTAATAACTCCAAAGCTCAGACACATCCACTCTTTAAATCACTAAAAATACAGAAACTTAAAGATTTATATATCTATAAAACTGCTAAGCTCATGCACCATATCTGCAATAATTCGGCTCATACCGCAACTAGCAAAAATTTGTAACAATTAGAGAGGAACACTCTTACAACACAAGGAAAGCCAGCAGAAATCACTTGCATACTAGAAGAGCACGCATAACGCAAGCTCAAAAGTCTTTACTGCATGCTGGTACCAGTATTTGAAGTGACTTGCCATCACAAATACGAAATGCTCCTCACAATAAATTTAAGAAGCATTTAAAAGATTATTTACTACAGTCAACATTATAATTAACACAGGACTATTTTTTGATGCTCGCTATTTCAGTGGGCTTTTGTCATTTATTCGCAGGGTTGGTGGAAACTGTGTCATCATGAATTTAATTATGATCACATTTATTCTCTGAAGTAATAATCTTATCATATTAACATTAATTTTTTCTACAAATACTTTTGCTACGGTACTGTGCTGGTTTAGCTTTGTATATATTGTACATAAGTTTACTGTAATTTTTTACGTTTTTATGTTTATTCTTTCATTTTTTGCATTAACAAAAACAAATAAACAAAACTAAATATTAATAATTAAAAAAGAAGAGATGTTGCCCAAACATTGGTGAGGTGGCAGTTGACACTGATGACCTCTGGTCTTTTCGCTGTCTCCTCGCCAAGTGATTGCATAGAAAATTGGAATGAAGTTTTGGCAAAGAGGTTGATTTTGAATACCAGAGGATTGAAAGTATCAGCAACTTCGCAGCATCAATTGACATATTTAAAGTTTTTTATTTGACAGTAAAACATATCGTAATAAAAATCGAACGTTTTCGGCCTAAAGCAGTGAAGCCCTCTTCAGGATAACATATCTGAATAAAAATAATTTTACATATGGTTATAGGTAATTACAAGGCATTTATTACAATTAAAATTAGTTTATGATGTAATACTACCAAAAACTCACAAAAATTTTTAGTGAGTTAATTCATAACAATTTAGCAATGCAGCAGTAAGCAGGGGTATTTTTGTGGCTAGTTAAAAGCCAGGCAATCAAGAAAAATGAAGCGAAAAATGGCAAGAAAAAAAAGTTTAAGGTAAAAACTGAACAATAATGCGTACCAGAAAAACACTGAAAAATACTAAGTAAAAATGAGGCCCCTTTAGCATATAACTGTTTGTTTAACTTTGGATTCCGCTTTTTAATTAATAAAGCTTCTTGAATTTTAGTATCATATTCAGTGACACACTTTTTAAGAATTTTGAAAGATTCAACTGAATGTTTCATGGAAGAGCATTTGTCACAATCGTATAAATGGTCTTTGATAGCACTTTTTGTACTGATATCAGCTAGATTTAGATGCTCCCGTGCTCGAGTTCCAAGGTGTCGCGAACTCATGCCCACATAGGACAAATTCGTATCACACGAACATAAAAATTGATATACGACATTGGAGCTCAGAGTGATGGAAGTAGCTGACTTCAGCTGAAAATAACGGCCAACTTTGTATGTTGTATAAATTGCACAAATCTCAACGCCAAATTTGCATTTAACCAGCTCAGAAAGTTGTTTAACGAATCGCTTAGAAGCTGCACCAACGTAAGGGACTTTAACAAAATGTTTATCACTATCATCATCACACTTGGTAGTAACACATGAAAGTGAATCAAGAAACTGCTTTAGTATTTTGTTAAAGAAATTATTAGTGTAATTATTAGCAAGAAATAGAAATCGTAATTTATTTCCTTCCTCAAAAAATAAATTATCGTTAGAGCAAATCAATTTAATACTTTTGCTACGGTACTGTGCTGGTTTAGCTGTCTTTTAAATCTAGCTGATATCAGTACAAAAAGTGCTATCAAAGACCATTTATACGATTGTGACAAATGCTCTTCCATGAAACATTCAGTGGAATCTTTCAAAATTCTTAAAAAGTGTGTCACTGAATATGATACTAAAATTCAAGAAGCTTTATTAATTAAAAAGCGGAATCCAAAGTTAAACAAACAGTTATATGCTAAAGGGGCCTCATTTTTACTTAGTATTTTTCAGTGTTTTTCTGGTACGCATTATTGTTCAGTTTTTACCTTAAACTTTTTTTTCTTGCCATTTTTCGCTTCATTTTTCATGATTGCCTGGCTTTTAACTAGCCACAAAAATACCCCTGCTTACTGCTGCATTGCTAAATTGTTATGAATTAACTCACTAAAAATTTTTGTGAGTTTTTGATAGTATTACATCATAAACTAATTTTAATTGTAATAAATGCCTTGTAATTACCTATAACCATATGTAAAATTATTTTTATTCAGATATGTTATCCTGAAGAGGGCTTCACTGCTTTAGGCCGAAAACGTTCGATTTTTATTACGATATGTTTTACTGTCAAATAAAAAACTTTAAATATGTCAATTGATGCTGCGAAGTTGCTGATACTTTCA
Organism: Trididemnum nubilum; assembly: GCA_963965965.1. Classification (NCBI taxonomy): domain Eukaryota; kingdom Metazoa; phylum Chordata; class Ascidiacea; order Aplousobranchia; family Didemnidae; genus Trididemnum; species Trididemnum nubilum. The sequence goes on along the minus strand of OZ014475.1, from coordinate 25,767,793 downwards.
ATCCTCTGGTATTCAAAATTGGAATAGTTTAATAGTTCACCTGTAGTCCTTGTGACTTGTATTAGAATAATGTCTCTGATGTCGCATTGATTTATATTTATTACCTTCGTACAATGCTTAGCCAGGCTTATTATTTCTCGGTGGTTACGAGGCAAATAAAGAAATCTGATCTGAAATCTGATCTGAGCAATATGTACGTATAACTGGATACCGCCGACAATTACACAAGGACAATTCACCAGGTCACCACAGACCTTCTTTCAGAATGATGGGCATGATTGACAACAAAGCCCCTCAAGGCTGTCCAGCTTGCGCATTAGTCGACAAATAGAAATGCGGATTTGATCAAATTCCAAAAATATGACATTATAACACACATATATTTTCAAAAATTGCAACATAGAACACCAGTAAGGGTTAAGAAAGAAGAGTTCAGAAACGCCAAAACTGGGAATAAAATATTGAACGCGTTAAAATCTGAAATATGACAGTAAAAATGTTGTTTTCTACGTCCCTCCGGGGGCAGAAATAGATGACGTGGTAATTTCTCTTAGGAAGACTGAGCGCATTTTAGCGCGAAAAATGCAACCAACACAATATGTAGGGCTTTTTTCTTGCACTTCGCACAAAATATTTAAAAGAATCATCGAGACTTTGCTCGGAATCAAAAATACAAAAACAACATGAAATAAACACTCAGTATCTCTGCTGGTCGCACGGGATACATTTTGTACATTCAAGGCTATAATTGCTATTCATCCTTCAAACTTCTTCGACACGAACAGGCATAAAGCAGCCGTAACAATAATTATCTTAAAACGCGAAGAAAAAAGATCATCTAATGCAGCGGTTCCCAAACTTTTTTTGTTGGAGGCACCCTTTAAAAACGTTTCAATACTCGCGGCACCGTAATGAAGCCAACATTTGCAAATTTTATGTTTTACCAAAAACAATTGAATATGAATCCTATTTATTGTTCAAATGCAAAATACTGAAAAAAGTATGCACTTAATGTGAGGTGTGAGCTTGTTGCTCTATACACATTTTATCAAAGCGCGGTGCAATGTTGGATATTGCAACACGCATCTCGCGTTCAATGTCAATCTTATTGCGGTACTTCGACTTGATTACTGCTACAGCAGAAAAACCGGCCTCACACAAATATGACGTTGCAAACGGCACAAGAACACGAAGAGCTTTACAGCTTACAAGCGGAAATTCAAGTCGAACTTTAACCCAAAACGCAATGAGTGAATTAGGGTTGTAAATGCTTTTCAAAGTGAGATCCGAAGATAGATCGATAAATTGTTCAGCTTCCAGAGATGTAAAATCCCGAAGGGCAGTTGCATTATCAACAAATGGATTTCTTATCCAATTGTGCTTCTCCATGTCTTCAGAAAAATATTTCTCAAAATGCAAGATTAGAGCATCCAAATGCGAACACATCACAGTCTTCATATCACACTCATTGGTATTTTGCAGCGACAGATTGCCAGATCGCGAGTTTAAATGAGATTTTAAAAGTGGAAAACTATCACATTGCTCGTTATTTTTCAACAGATCAGTTTTCCATAACTGTAGTTTTCTTTTAAAGGCTGTAATTTTGTCGTAAAGTTGCAGAAGATGAGTATCTTTTCCTTGAAGTGAGACGTTTAATTGATTTAATTTCGCAAAAATATCGCATAGATACGCCAACTGAGTCAGGAAAATTTCATCCTCAAAGGTAGTAGCAAGTGTATGGTTTTCTTCTTTTAAAAATATGAAGATTTCGTTTCTCAATTCGTAAACACGTGACAGAACTTTGCCTTTGGAAAGCCACCTTGCATTACAATAAAACAATAAATTGTTGTGGTCTGCTCCTAATTCATCGCAAAGACGCTGGAAAAGCCGAGCTTTAAGCGGCCGTGTTTTAATGAAGTTCACAGTTTTAACAACAACTTCGAGCACTTCGTTAAGATCACCACTGAGCTTTTGCGAAGCCAGCGCTTCACGATGTATTAAACAGTGAGTCCATTTTGCATTGACGGCAACGCCTTGCACTAATGCTCGCAGCCCGCCAAAACGACCAGACATAGCTCGGGCTCCATCAGTGCATAAACCAACGCAGTATTTCCACTCGAGGTTATTTTCCAGAAAAAAGTTGTTCAGAATTGCAAACAATTCATGTGCTCTACAATTTGTCAAAATGGGTTTACAAAACAGCAAATCTTCAATGATGTTGTTGTCATTGTCAATAAAGCGTACGTAACAAATTAAATAAGCATCTTTATTGCCGCTACTGGTTGTTGCCTCATCTAATTGTAAACTGAACTCATTTTCGCGCATTTTCGCTACCAGCTGATCATTGATATCATCCGCAATTTTATCAATCCTCCTGCAAATGGTATTGTTTGAGAGTGGAACAAGTTTTAGTTCTTGAGCAACTGATTCTCCAAGCATTGTTGAGACTAAATCAAGAGCAGCAGGAAGCACGAGTTCTTCTGCAATAGTATGGGGTTTTTTGCATTTCGCAATTCTGTACGCAACTTTAAAAGACGCAAGCTGTGCCTTGGCAGGTGTGTGCAAAAAATTTGAAACTAAGACCGCCTGCTTATTCATTTCTGATTACTTACGAGCGAAAAATTCGCGTGGTTTTCCATCTAAGTTGCTGTGGTTTGTAGTTAAGTGGCGTTTTAGTTTACTGGGTACCATACATTCCGTGGCTAAAACTTCGCAACAAATAACGCATTTCGGATGCTCAACGCCTTTCCTTTCTGTGACTGTAAAGCCAAAATTGAGATAACTGCTGTCGTATTTTCTAGTCTTTTTTGCTGCACTTTTTTCTTTGTTTACATTAACTTCCATCTGCCTCTTCTGAGGTAAAGTACTGGTAACAAATGCGTCCATTACGAATCCAATAAATTGTTAATGCTTTACTGCTGATATTGTTTGACACTATGGAATGTGTTATGTTCTACACTCGTGTGGTTGCTATAAAACCAAATACAGCAGAAGCTGTTAAATTGTAACAATAATTAATTGTAACCGGCAATTGTTACACAAGATACCACATGCGGAAGATTAATCTTCATTGTGACGTGTTATTACGTAATCGTTTTACAAGCAAATCTTCCAGACAGTATTTTTCCATTATAAAATTTCGAGGTATTGAGCAGACTCGACACCAAACACCACGTGCGCGGAGATCCACGACAAATGTAACAACTTTCGCGGCACCCCTGGAAAAGTCTCGCGGCACACCAGGGCGCCGCGGCACCCAGTTTGGGAACCGCTGATCTAATGCAAAGGTAAGAGGAAAGTATGCAAATTCAAGACATGTATTGGAAAAGCCAATTATCGGACACCCATTTTCGTTGCAACTACGTCTACATTTCTTGCAAAGCTTATCTGTGGTAGATATGAGCTGGGATTGATTACATTAACGCAGATGTGACATACTTCAAGTTCAAAATTTAACGTTATGTACAGCTTTACGATGTTGACTATCACAAAAACACTTCGGTAACATGAAAATGATAGCAGCTTTTGTTAAATGGGGCCGAGGGTTTATCTTTTTACCAGCACTTTATTCGCATAAATATACTCAATGTCAACTGTCTTCAGTAGTAGCGTTGCAGTCAGATTTGGTCTTAGCTGTTCAAGCTTAAGAAAAGAATGACTTGTGCTTGCTTAGGCAGTGAAATGTAAATTTATAAGCCTCGTATTCTGCTTGCATTGGCAAGCGTGTCTTGATAGCAAATCCCTCAAACCTTGCAAATTTTCTATTGGGTTTAGGCAGTGGCGTAGGAAAGTCGGGGGACCGGGGAGAGGGGCACCGGCCTCCCCCCCCGCTTGTTTTTAAGGTGCCGATCGCCCGCCAAAAGTTTGGGCAGTTTTATATTCTTCAAGCAATTTTGCTCAATATTTATTTTTTATGTAATCAGTGTTGGGTTGCTGGCTATTTTATTTTTGGTCAATAGGCTAGTCTACTTAATAATCTCATAAGCTATTTTCCTGCCATAGGCGTAGCCAGGGGGAGCAGGGGGCCCGGGCTCCCCCCCATTGACATGCCACTAATGATAAAGATGTCTCAAAAAATCCATGTTTCTTCAGTTAAAGTTTCTTTTTACCGCGTCTTCGCGTAAACAGTACACGTGTACAGCAGTAATCAACAATAATATTCACAACCAGGGGGCCGGGGCCATAGGCGTAGCCAGAAGGGGACGGGGGCCCGGTTACACTCCAATTGAAATGCCACCAATGATAAAAATGAGGCAAAAAAAGCCTATTGTTTTTTTAGTTTCAGTTTCTTTTAGCATTTTTTGCGTATAACACACACGCGTAAAACAATAATGAACAATAATAACGACGACCATGGGGCCCGGGCTCCCTCAATTTAGTTTTTGCCAACCAGTTTATATGCGTAACCCGGATGAAATTAAAATTTTTTGTTCTAGTTGTTGCTATCTCAAGCCCTCATTTAACCTTTTCATGAACGTAATGCAATAACCAGAGCCAATTTTACCATATGGGCCCCGCTCTTAGATGGTGAGACATTTTTTGGTCTTCACCTATATTTGGCAAGAAGACTTTGCGAAAATTTCCAAAGTACCAGATGTCCCACGCAATGTAAATCTGGCCCGATCAATAACATGGTTAGTCAGCGTAAGTATCTATTGTCCCATTTGTTTAAAACAATTTACCTCCACCCAGAGTTGTACAGTTAGTCGGCCCGGGCTTTTCGGGTCGGGTTCGGGCCGAGTTCGGGCTGGGTTCGCACCTGAAGTTGACAAAAATTTTCGGCTTAAATCGGGCCTGAGACGTGCTTTTTGTTTTGATGAACAAAAATATAATCTAAATAACTAATCAACATTGCTAAATTTTTCAGACCTAACATAACTTTCGGGTTTTTTCGGGCATGATTTGGGTTTCAAATTAGTTTTCGGGTTCGGGCCGGGTTCAGGCCTGAACTAATCGGCCCGTTTACAACTCTGCCTCCACCTTGCCGGTTTTTACGTGACAATATACTTTTGAAAAAGAAAAAATCAGCGAGAGGAAATGCTCATTGGACAAATTATTGAATTTGAATTGCGTTAGCTTGGCCCCGCTGGCCGTACATATACTCCAATAACTGGTTATTAATTTCATGACCTCACAAAAATCTCTAAGGAAAATCTTTAAATGGATTATTTTATTATTTACTGCTAAAACATTGCAGGAGGCAATGAAACTTACTTCCTCTTACCGGGGTCGAATAACTTACAACATCTAACCCCCAAATGCAAGATTTTAAACGTGTTTTGGACTTAAATTGTTAGTAAAAAGAGGATTAAAGAATTTAATTTTTTTAATTGGCTTTCAATTGTTAAAAATTTAGTACTTTTAAACGGCTCTAAACACGGGCGCAATGCGATCTAATGGCATTTAAAATACTGTAGCTTGCTTTTCAAAAGCTCGCCCAGCGGCTGGGGGCGAAGCCATAAGACCCCCGTCTGTAATACGTCTGAGTTACGCTAGTTGACTAACGCAAGTCTCCTGATTTAGACATTTTCACTTTTGAATTTCGTAAACCAGACCACTACTTCTGGTCTTTCATTCAACGACATCTTTGTTCCACAAAAAAGTGCTATTTCAAAAATTTCTAATGACGTCATTGCATGTAATTTTTGGTTTGGACTCTTTCCCAATCAAAAATTTTGGCTATGCCTGTGTTTTCTGCATCTGTAAGTATCGTGACTTATCATACCTTCAGAGGGCAGTAACTTTGGGGCCAATTTCGTATTTTTCGGGCAGTTTTGCTCAGTAATTATATTTTTATAAAATCAGTTCTGGCTATTTCACTTTTGTAATCAAATAATTTTTTACTTTCTTGGCTATTTTCGCTGCACCGGTAAGTGGCGTGTCATGGTCTATCTTAATTGAGTGATAAATTTTTGAGCAATTTTTTGGGAGGGGCATTTTTGTTCAGCATTTATTCATCATCTTTTTTTAGCTATTAGGCTACCTAGTAATGGTCAGTCTATTTTTGTGATCAAATAATTTACTAGGCTATTTATGATTTGCCGTAAGTCAAGAGTCATTATTGAATGTGCAGAGAAGTTTTGGACAAATTTCGTGTTTTTGAGAGATTTGCCCCATAACTGTGTCATATTTTTATTATCAGGGCTCGTTTGCTTTTCAGTTTTGTGGCCAACTGCCAAATAGGCCTGCAATTTAGTCCATTTTGCCATACACATATCATTGAGGGTTGCAAACTAAACTTTTGCGCAATTCCGCTCATGTTTTAAACGTTTTACAGTCAGTGCTGGCTTCTTTTCAGTTTTCAGCTTTGAAGTCAAATAGTTTTTTAGTATATTTTACTGTAAGTGTCATCTCAGAAATAACTTCACTTAACAATTGATCTATGATTCAAATTGGCTACCCGGACTTAGTAAGCTTCAATGAGCCAAGATTAATAGCACAGTAAAATTTTGGGCAATTTCATATTTCTCTGCAGTAGTTCTGCTCAACATACCACATGTCTTATTGATATAATAACTTGTTGACTAAATTCAGAATTGACAGATTGACCAGTACTTTGCAGGTATAATCAAAGAGTTTTTCAGTTAATGTACTGTGAAGTTTCTTTTCATTGGCTGTCAATTTAGCTATTTTTGTTACTAGTCAGACTTGCACTTTCCTGGAAACTTTTTCTAATAGAACCAAGTATTTTCTAAGTCATCTTATCATAGTGTGAAAACTGAACAGTATTCATTTTTCGAAAGAACAGCAATCACTGACCAAATGACTTGTGAAGTAGTTGTCAAAGTGTATCATATTTCTTTTTAGGTAAGGTAATTAGCTTTGATAGTGTTTTAAAACCTTGTTTTGGTTGATTTTTTCGTGGAAGATTTATTACCATGGGTGGACAAGTTAATGCAAAACTTTAGCTTCGTTAACCGCAAGTCCGTTGACCAACTTCACTCCTCCGTTAACGTTAATCCGTTATTTTCAGCTTTAATTAACGGAAGTTAATAAAGTCCGTTAATTCTTTAATATTTTTGCGTGTAATTTACATTTCTTTTTATTCACTCGCTTCTAGAACACGTATTGACTCTGTTGAGCTGATTCCAAGAAAATATTTATTGCCATGGTGGTCTTTTTGAGTTTGGAAGTTAGAGTTTAAAGCCTAATATAATTTGAAGATAAAAATAAGTTCTAATGCACGAACCAAGCTGCAATCGGAAAATCTTTGGAAATTGCGAACAGCGATAACTAAAAGACTTTTGAGGCTGCAGCTTATTATTTGCCACAAAAAATAGCTCCTTCGCTTTTTCTTCTATAAAACTCGTGCAAATACGCTACTAGTGTTATCAGTGGAAACTGGTTTGTACCGGTACAATGAATGAATGGTGCAAATTATTAACGATAAAAACCTTAACGGAAGTTAACAAAACTTAACGGAAATTAATTTAGTCCGTTAACATTGAAAAAACTTTTTAACGGATTAACGAGTTAATGAAAAAGTTAGCTTCGTTATTAACGGATTAACCATTAACGGATTTGTGCCCAACTATGCTTATTACACACGTCTTGTTATGATGTTAGCTGTAGTTATTTGTGTCACAAAAACAATTATTCTGTGTCAGCTCTGAGCTTGGCATAGCGCGAGCAATTTTGATTTTTACGTTAACCCTAATTGTACCGGGGGAGGGGGGGCAAATTTGCCCCTCCCTCTTAGTTATTTTGTTTTAGCTCCTAAAGTAAAAAATAGTTTTGCTTTGATGCAACCTGAATTTGAATCAAATTTAATAACACACATTTTCAGAAAGTTTGGGTCAGCCGGACAACCGGAAGTGACGTCATTTTTGCCGCAGTTTTGAGCACAATACGTACTTATCAGAGCGCGTATTCTATTCAATGTAGTGCATATTCATTATTGATGCTAATCTTTAGCTAGCATGAAATATTTTATTTACTGATAAATGCATTGCATCATCATTACGTCACTGATGTATTGCGTAATTAAAAATATTGCTTTTTCTGCTGTTCATCATTACGTAATTAAAAATATTGCTTTTTCTGCTGTTTTTCGAAATAAACTGCGTTTGCATCAAAAAAAATATTTATTTTCATCAGCTGTTGAATGATGAGAAAACAATATTGCAGTATTCTAAAATTTTGTGAATTATACGATAGCTCAGTAGCAAAAAATTACAAATAATGAAAAACACAATACCTTAAAGATGACATCATCATGCACGTGACGTCATCATGCATGTGACGTCATCAACTGCAGTGACTTTATCGGAAATGTCTTTGAATTAACAAAAGTCTAAACTGAAAATAATGTTTAGCAACATTTAGACAAAATTGCATGCTGCTATAAGGATTTACTAGTTTTGATGTCGTCATTATCGTTTTCGAGCCGTCACTACCTCAAAAATTTATTATCAAAAATTTAACAAAAAATAGCTTCAACTTCCAAAAAAAGTTATTTCTATCACTTACCAATCGGTTTTTAGATAGAAGGGCAAATTTGCCCCCCCTCCCCCCCGGTACAAATAGGGTGTAAAAATAGCCATGTAGATATAGAATTAATAATCACTAACCAAGTTACTTGACTGATTGACCAAAATAATGACAATATTAACAGCAGTTAATCTGCATATAATGCTACACAGTTGTTGTCGTTTTTTTTTGTCTGTTATGTTTTTCTCCAAGTATATTTTTACTTTACATCCTTTTAAGCATTTTTAACGATGCTGGAAAAGTTGTCCCAATTTCACACAATGGTAAAATACATTTTGACCCTTGTTTGAAACAATAATTCCTTTTTCAAACGTTTAGTTCAACTACTGTAGCTACAGCAGAATGATTTAAATTAAGTCAACCACTAGACATCGCGTAAAGTTAATTTAGTCCAAGTGCATTTAAGTACAAGGAAGCTGTTTTATGGTGAACAGAAAAATGAGTATAAACGTATGTTTGCCACATCACTTGTTCAGTTGTCTTGATAAGATATCTGGTAGTTGTCAAGATGCAAATATTTTATGGAAAAGTTTATCTCATTGAAAAAAAAACGCAAGTGATGTTACCAGAATGAAATTTAGCTTGTTATTGGAACAAAGCTAGTACCATTGTCATGTATTTTACACTAGGCAGGTGATGAGTTCAGATATTTCTAAAAGTCCTAGAATTCAGATGCTTTATAATAATTTGGAACCTGAACATATTGCTAGTTATAGAAACCAGTTTGCCTGAATAATGTAGCTTTGGCTACTTGTTTCACAGATTTTTTGATAGGTACTTTGAGTAGTGATTAACGTGCCAGCAGTTGATCGAGGTTAACAATTTACTTATTCGTAAATTTATGTTTTGGAAGTGTCACCAGTTAACATTGCTTAATTATAATAAGCTGAAGTGAAGTAATTGAACTAAAAGATAATAAAGGTCTTTCTGCAAAAAATGCCATTGGTGTTGAAATATATAAGTAAATCATCAGACTATAAATATTGGCAAAATGACTGCATTGTCACGTTAATTTTCAGGAAAGCGCATTTTTTAGATCTTGGGAGTTTAGCACTGATTTGATTTTGTTTGTGACAGTACTTCAGTTAAATTATTTTACATCAACATTTGTTACCAAATTGCTAAATGACTAGCTTTTCTTAATAGATTTTAGTCAGTTTGCTAACTGCATAGCAAATAAGTTTAATTCAGGTGTTTTGATGTGTACATTTTTTTGTGCCGAAAAATGTAGTTGACCAACTTATTTTTTGGCCAAAATTAAATTTATCGAGTCATTTTTCGGGCAAAAGTTTGGTGCCCCCCAAATCATTTTGAGTTCCTACGCCCATGGGTTTAGGCTTACTTTTTTTGCTTGCTTGCACAATTAAATGACCAAATTTAGCAAAATGGAAGCTATTTTTAATCGCTTTTAACGATTTGCCATAACTTGGCGGCTTCACTATTCTAGATCCTGTGAGGCACGGACGGATACATTTGCTTTAAACCGTATTGAAAGTCATTTCAAAAGTTCATTTAAGGGCTTAAAATGCAATATCATTAATTACAGTAACCATGAGTTCGTACTGAAATTTTTCTCACACGGCAACAATCGAAGTCTCCTTTCAAGAGTACTTCTTTTAGACTTCGCTTTCTCTGCTTCTTGTAGCCTAACTTTGTAGCCTAACACGAGCAAGATTACGGCGTCTCACGTCCTAGCACGGCTCAGGTAACCAACTGAGTACGAAAAGCTTCTACTTTCAAACGAAACGCAAAAGAAGCGCCAATTAGGCGCTTCTTACGTGGGGCACCAATAAAGTGTTTTTTGTATGTTATATTCTTAAAATAGATTTATTATCAAGCACAATAAAATTATTGCAAGCCAAGTCGAATGAATAATAATTGATTAATAATGACGACATAAAGCAAACCAACGGTACACAGCGAGTAAAACAAAGAATAAGCCAGCATTAATCAAATTCTTTTTGTCTCGCGATATCTGTTCATTATGCAATACCACTCATAGCAATGAGCAACAAGTGCCAATAACCGGATACCTCAGACAATATTACACAAGGACAAAATACATTAAATTATATTGACTCGGTCACCGCAACTTATACTTAGGCATATTAGACTAAAAAAATACAGTATGTGCAAAATTTGAACTTGTCTATTTTGTTAAATTTGGCCGTGATGTCATTACGATGACGTCATCAACTCAAAATCAGTTTTTCTAAAAAAGTTTGATAAACAGCAACCTAAAGTAAATGCCAAAAATCTGATGTTCCCATGACTTTTGTTTTAGAAGGTAGAAACTAGGAGCATTTTTCCCTTCTGTTTGTATCAAATGAGTTGGTCAAGTATATTGCACGTGTAAAATAGAATTAAAGTGCAAAACTTTAAACCGCCTATGACATTACCAAAAAATGACGTCATATTTGCACTAAAACTTGCCTGCAATTTGACTACACGATGATTTGGCTTTAATTCCTAATACTTACTGATGCTAAATTTAATAAAAGGGTGATCGGCCATTTTCTATCTATCCGATCAAATCCATTTGTTAATAACAAATACCCAAGCCATAAAGATTAAAATAAAACACTATTCAAACGTGTCTTACATTTTGTTGTAAAGACTTTTAACTTATTGCTGAACGCCCTTAGCGTCATTGCTCTCTAACCCCATCAAACCAATAGCATTTTAATTCTTATTCACATCAGCAAAGCTTTGATAGGTATATGTTTTGCATTATACAATCCATTGATTTTTGCCAATGCCATAATTATCGCTACGCTTAATTAAGAACTTGAACACCCTAAGCCCAAATCATAAGGTTACGGTTTTGACCCTACAGTATACGGTGTACAAAAATCGCAATGTTTTGTTAATGGCAGAACCAAGGTGCCATACAACAAGCTGTGTAAGAATCGTTGCGTCTATTTGGTTGCTTCAAACGCCCAGAAAATTTAATAGCTTTTGGTTTTTTTGTTTGATGATTTGTTGTAACGATAACTGTCTGTCTGGGTAATTCCGAACATTGACTAATGGTGTTTTCCTAAAATTACTATGTGATCTTGGCAGGACGCGTAATCCTATTTTACACGGACTATATGATCTCACCACCGCATTTCAGACGGGTGGGAAGCAAAATGCCACCTTTTTCTTAACTCCTGAACCGGAAGTCACGTGAACACAAAATTTGGCATGCTGGTTGATGTTTACCAAAGTTTTTCGAAAAACTGGGTTTGATTGATTGATCCATATTTAACCTTCGCTTACGAGAAAGCGACGGTGGCACTTTTATTTTGGACAAATTATTCTCACCCTTAGGAAGTTGACCAATTTTCGAGTTTTCCGGTTGACATGTAGCTTCTTTTTACGTTCAAATTGATATTGACTTCAATTTGCTGCTTGTTTGAAACCACCAAGCAGAGATAATCATCGTAAAGCGTCTTATCCAGTTGAACCCAGATCGTGCAATTAGGGTCGTCGTGAAAACGACGCCTTTACCCAATCGGCCACACTGCCAACAAAGGTTGACGACGACATCAACTACCATATTTTGGAATGAGGTAACTATCATATTTTGGAAAAGTGAAATTGTTTTGCAATGATGTCATAAGCGGTTCGTTCTTTGCACATGGATTTGTTGTTTGAAACCAAATCTTGCAACACCTAAATCAAAATGGTCCCGTCGCAAAAGCATCTTATAAAAGTCATTTACCGTAAAATATGAGCCAAAAATGCTTAGGAGTTGAAAGTGACCGAGAAAAATCTCAAAATTAGGAAATCTTCCTTTTTTAGCAAATTCAAATTTTTAGGAGTAATTTTTGAATACATTTGACTCAAAATAAAGTTAGTTTGAAGTAAAAAGCTTGTTTCTGAAGGGATTTATGACGAAAAAACCGAGAGGGAACATTTCTGCATTGCCGTGTAAAAAAAATTAATTAATCAATAGCAAAGTATTCTGTCTACTGGTCTTTAATTTGTTCTGCGCTACAATCGTAAGCTGCAATAATGTTGTTTCCACTCCACATTTATGCAACAATTAAGGAACCCCGCCGCCCGATGTTAGGGCAAAGATGATTCAGTTGTACTCAGGCTGTAGATTCTACAATGTGAAATCAAATGAAAAAATCAATCGGAAAGCTTCAACGCTAGTTGGTTTTAAGATCAAAGTAAACGCAAACTTAGATACAGTAGCTCATCTGCTTCTGCTCCGGAGAAGAAAGTGTTTTACTGTTACGAAGTCCCCAGATATCACTTGCCATATCTCTTTCCATATAATCAACATTGATTGACATCGATCGATTAATATGTTTCGTTATATTGTAATCACAAGATCCTTTCTAAGAATAGAGCAGGGCCGTTGAGAGAAATTCCGTGCTCGGGCACACAATGAAGATGAATGTAATTTTTTCATAGACGAACACCTATTTCTCAATCTCAAAATAAACTGAACAACCAAAATCAAATTTTTACCTTTTTTGGACTTATTTTTCTCAAAAACTGAAAAATAAGAGGTCAGCGCCCCTAACTGACTTTAAGTTTCACTGGCTTTCGAACTTTAATACAATCTTCTAGGTAATTTCCTCAAATCAACATTCAAACTGTTCGGGTCACTTAAATCTGGGCGTGCCTCCCAAAATTACAGGGCCTGGGTGCTCAATATCCTTCTCTCTCTTTTATCGGCTCTGATTACGAGTACAGGTCAGTTTTTTGAAAATTCGCACAAAAAAGACAATGCAGTTTAAAACCAAAAGACATGAAATAGGAAAGAAATGATAGAAGCCTTCAAAGAGATAAACTATTGAAAAAAATTTTGTAGAAAGGGGAAGTAATAAATTTACGGTGCTATACAGCTGTTGGAAAGAATACTTTCCGGTATTGGTCTAAAACCTGTAAATCATTTTTTTATCATATTTTGAAAAAACCGGTCAGTTGGTCGAGCGATACCGCATTTGTCTATGGTGCTGGAGGTCTGAGATTTAAATCTAATCGGACACAGTGTTGCCAACGGTTTGCCACCGTTGCGACATTTCTTCGAAAAGAATGTTGCCCGCAGACGCAAAAACAGGAAAATGGACCCAACGTAAACTCTAACACCTTGGCGTAAAATGAAAGAAAAATTAACAACTTACTGATCATTACTGTAGTGATGTGAAATCGTAATGCTGGCGTATTTTAGTCTTTTTTAATGTTGGTTGTAAGAACACTTTTCGGTTTACTGTAATGCAGCGGTTCCCAAACTTTTTTTGTTGGAGGCACCCTTTAAAAACGTTTCAATACTCGCGGCACCGTAATGAAGCCAACATTTGCAAATTTTATGTTTTACCAAAAACAATTGAATATGAATCCTATTTATTGTTCAAATGCAAAATACTGAAAAAAGTATGCACTTAATGTGAGGTGTGAGCTTGTTGCTCTATACACATTTTATCAAAGCGCGGTGCAATGTTGGATATTGCAACACGCATCTCGCGTTCAATGTCAATCTTATTGCGGTACTTCGACTTGATTACTGCTACAGCAGAAAAACCGGCCTCACACAAATATGACGTTGCAAACGGCACAAGAACACGAAGAGCTTTACAGCTTACAAGCGGAAATTCAAGTCGAACTTTAACCCAAAACGCAATGAGTGAATTAGGGTTGTAAATGCTTTTCAAAGTGAGATCCGAAGATAGATCGATAAATTGTTCAGCTTCCAGAGATGTAAAATCCCGAAGGGCAGTTGCATTATCAACAAATGGATTTCTTATCCAATTGTGCTTCTCCATGTCTTCAGAAAAATATTTCTCAAAATGCAAGATTAGAGCATCCAAATGCGAACACATCACAGTCTTCATATCACACTCATTGGTATTTTGCAGCGACAGATTGCCAGATCGCGAGTTTAAATGAGATTTTAAAAGTGGAAAACTATCACATTGCTCGTTATTTTTCAACAGATCAGTTTTCCATAACTGTAGTTTTCTTTTAAAGGCTGTAATTTTGTCGTAAAGTTGCAGAAGATGAGTATCTTTTCCTTGAAGTGAGACGTTTAATTGATTTAATTTCGCAAAAATATCGCATAGATACGCCAACTGAGTCAGGAAAATTTCATCCTCAAAGGTAGTAGCAAGTGTATGGTTTTCTTCTTTTAAAAATATGAAGATTTCGTTTCTCAATTCGTAAACACGTGACAGAACTTTGCCTTTGGAAAGCCACCTTGCATTACAATAAAACAATAAATTGTTGTGGTCTGCTCCTAATTCATCGCAAAGACGCTGGAAAAGCCGAGCTTTAAGCGGCCGTGTTTTAATGAAGTTCACAGTTTTAACAACAACTTCGAGCACTTCGTTAAGATCACCACTGAGCTTTTGCGAAGCCAGCGCTTCACGATGTATTAAACAGTGAGTCCATTTTGCATTGACGGCAACGCCTTGCACTAATGCTCGCAGCCCGCCAAAACGACCAGACATAGCTCGGGCTCCATCAGTGCATAAACCAACGCAGTATTTCCACTCGAGGTTATTTTCCAGAAAAAAGTTGTTCAGAATTGCAAACAATTCATGTGCTCTACAATTTGTCAAAATGGGTTTACAAAACAGCAAATCTTCAATGATGTTGTTGTCATTGTCAATAAAGCGTACGTAACAAATTAAATAAGCATCTTTATTGCCGCTACTGGTTGTTGCCTCATCTAATTGTAAACTGAACTCATTTTCGCGCATTTTCGCTACCAGCTGATCATTGATATCATCCGCAATTTTATCAATCCTCCTGCAAATGGTATTGTTTGAGAGTGGAACAAGTTTTAGTTCTTGAGCAACTGATTCTCCAAGCATTGTTGAGACTAAATCAAGAGCAGCAGGAAGCACGAGTTCTTCTGCAATAGTATGGGGTTTTTTGCATTTCGCAATTCTGTACGCAACTTTAAAAGACGCAAGCTGTGCCTTGGCAGGTGTGTGCAAAAAATTTGAAACTAAGACCGCCTGCTTATTCATTTCTGATAACTTACGAGCGAAAAATTCGCGTGGTTTTCCATCTAAGTTGCTGTGGTTTGTAGTTAAGTGGCGTTTTAGTTTACTGGGTACCATACATTCCGTGGCTAAAACTTCGCAACAAATAACGCATTTCGGATGCTCAACGCCTTTCCTTTCTGTGACTGTAAAGCCAAAATTGAGATAACTGCTGTCGTATTTTCTAGTCTTTTTTGCTGCACTTTTTTCTTTGTTTACATTAACTTCCATCTGCCTCTTCTGAGGTAAAGTACTGGTAACAAATGCGTCCATTACGAATCCAATAAATTGTTAATGCTTTACTGCTGATATTGTTTGACACTATGGAATGTGTTATGTTCTACACTCGTGTGGTTGCTATAAAACCAAATACAGCAGAAGCTGTTAAATTGTAACAATAATTAATTGTAACCGGCAATTGTTACACAAGATACCACATGCGGAAGATTAATCTTCATTGTGACGTGTTATTACGTAATCGTTTTACAAGCAAATCTTCCAGACAGTATTTTTCCATTATAAAATTTCGAGGTATTGAGCAGACTCGACACCAAACATCACGTGCGCGGAGATCCACGACAAATGTAACAACTTTCGCGGCACCCCTGGAAAAGTCTCGCGGCACACCAGGGCGCCGCGGCACCCAGTTTGGGAACCGCTGCTGTAATGTATACAATAAGCTATATAATTTTGAGAAAGGCTACGACAAGGGTCATAGTCAAGAGATTCCTAAACCGATAGTGCTCAAACCGCTAACTTGGTGAGCGTAAATCAAATTCAGATACGTGGGTTCAGGACAAGAGCACTTGGGACATTGTTTCACAAAATGAATAATGATCTAATGACAATATGACATTAAATGGATTTGAACCGTCGCGACGCGTTTCGTCCTTGCTCAAGGGACTCTTCAGGCGACAAGGTCACTAATTTTGTTTTATTAGCCCCCCCAAAAAAACTTTTTTAATTGGAATCGGCCCCCCCTTACCGTTTCTAGGCTATATCTAACTTCCTGTGCAATATGGCTACTTCGAAACTTTTCGCCTACAACTTACCGACCTCCATTACCCAGTAGGCTACTAACTCGCTACTCGAAACCTTCAAAATTTACCACTAATAAAATCTACTACCTGTTACCGAAATCTACAAGCTAAGCCTACTGAATGCTAACAGTGCAATTTTGGTCTGCATGGAGTTAAATATGAAATCAATCATAGAAATTAATACCGAATAATAGCCCATTATTGTCAAAAAATACAAAATATCGCAAAACATTACGTACGGAGCGTTACGCAATGGAAAATTTTAATAAGAGGCTTAAATCCATTTATTAAAATAAAAGGCGATGCAAAAATTAACGCGACAACTCAAATCCATTTATTGTCATATTGTCATTAAATCATAATTCATTTTTTGAAACAATGTCCCAAGTGTTCAAGTCCTGAACCCCCTTAACTGAATTTGAATTCAATAAGCTACATATGTTTTTAATTTTGTTTACATCAGTTGACAGATTTTACAAGAGGAATTTTGTTACAGTTTTTTTTAATTTTTCAAGGTTTAATAAAGAAAAACACATCAGCCTTTTGCGTAAACAAAAAAGCTTGACGTCCATTGTAGTCGACTACCGGGAAGTCATAACGACTTCCACTGAAACTTCTGCATTTGGAATTTTATAATAAATTTCGAAAAACATGTTTACCAGCTTTTAAAGACATCACTGCTAAAATGCACTTGGAATTGCCCTTGATCGTACCAGTAATGCACTCTGATGATATCATTATTACCAATTTAGGCCAATGCCGATACTAGCAAGTAAATTTAAACAAGGACTGAAGGCAAAATCAATGGAGGTATCTAAAATTTGGCCAATTTTATTGGACTAGATTGGCGTTGATTCCATCCTTTTTGACCGAGCCATTCCTATAAGCTGTTTGGTAACCTATTGCAATCTCAGTGAAAATTAAGCTGTCAGGTACATTTCAGTGTACACTATAGCCTAGCTTAGCGATAAGGCTTTTATTACTATAGGCTACAAACTCATACCTGATGAATTTGATAATAAGACTAATAGTAACTGAATAGTTCTATTGCATTTGCTTACGGTATTTTGTGACTCAAGAACAAGGCCGCCTAAAGTGCGGCCCACATAAGCAACTTTTGCGGTTCGTGACTCGTCTCGAGATTTACTATGAGTTTCTTTCGATATTTCTACATTTTTTACCAAAAATTTTTTTTGCAAATTTGCTGACGTTGTTTTTCAAATAATATTTTTTACGAATGTGAATGTTATTTGAGTAATCACGCCACTAGGAGTGTGTTAGAAAATAGCAAATTTGCGTTTCGTGGCTACTAATTAAACTACAAGGTAACAATTCGTTTCCTTTTATTTTAATTTTTGCATAGCCGCAATTTGCATTCCAACGCGAAGGTTTGCAGCTGTGTTATACTTCATAGTTCACTCACGATGTGATCACTATTGGAAAACAGACGTTGCAAGGGCTGAAGCCTCCCTCATTAACCAAGTAATTTCAAAGTTTTAGCCAAGCATGCTAGCTTTTAAATGTGTTTTGGACCGGACCTATAAATAAAGGGGGGGGGGGGGGTGGAGTATTGGATTAGCAATTCCATTTTTTGAAGGGATTTTAAAAAGATGCAAAATTTGTTTTAAGTGGCGTTAAAATAGCTAGTTTTTTATGAAATCGCAAAAATCGCTCCGCGACGAGGGACTTTGCCCCCAGATGTCTTTCATGATGCGTTTTTAACGTGCAGTAGTTTATTTAAGACATCGGGTGTTGGATACTGCACAAACTTAGGCACGGAATGTTAGCTTTTGATTGAAGTTAGCACTTCCCTCAGCATAATCCTGAATATGAAGGTGCTGTGTGATAAACAGGAATGTTTTGTGATGTTATTTGCTCTGTAAATGGTTGGACAAGACAAAACTTGTATGAGCAGTATTTGGGACTGTGGCGCAACCACGAGGGGGGCAAAAGATGCTTTTGCTCCCCTCTTTAACCAAGTTACTTAAAACATTTAATCCCAAGATAAATCCGTTTAAATGTGTTTTGGACTGACCTGTAACTAAGGAAAGAAGGGTTGAATGGGCTGGACACAGGGATGCCGATCTTTGTTGAGCATTGGGGGGATAATTTGCAATTTTACCCCAGTTTTGCCCTATTTTCAACATTGGGGGGGATGATCCTCGACCACGATTTTGTTCTGGTGAGCAAATTCAGTGAAGACCAAAAAAAAGGTCTTCACCAAAAATGGAACACTTTTTTTCCCGAAATCAAGTGGACACCTACGCTCAGATGCACTCAAGAGTCAAATTATTGGGGGGGATGCAGATGTAGACCATACTCAAACTATTGGGGGAATATATCCCCCCATCTCCCAGGGTTTCGGCACCCCTGGCTGGACAGTCTAATTCTTTCAAGTGACTTCCAAATTTTCCAAACTTAATTCTTTCAAATGGCTCTAAAAGCGTGCAAAATGTAATCCGAAGACGCTAAAAAGGCTATTTTTTGGCAAAAAAAACCTGCCCTGAGACTGGGCGCTTCGCTCCCATATCTCCTTTCGTAATACGCTTGAGTTGCACCAGTTGGCTCAACATGCAGCCTAAATAACTAACGTATTTTAATTTTTGGTTCAAGCATCTCTTCTCTCATTGTGGAGTTTGTTAAGACGTCTGATTCGCGATAAAAGTTTCCAAACATTTTATGAAAATTGTGCAGCCCGCTAGAGCTCAGAAAAGCTGAGATGCGGCCGCTCAAAAACTTTGGGCATCCCTGCTCTAGAATAAACTTTTCCAACTAAGTTGCAAACAATGGTCTATTAGTCTTACCGGCACTTTTGTTTGTTTTTGGACGTCTATTACCTAGCTACCGTACCCCAGTCTACTTTATTTTTTTCCGGCTCTTATCTGTTCTGCTGACAAGATCAAACTGAATTGAGAGCAGCGAAACAAATCAATGCAGTAGCTTAATAGCGGCGAAGCTTTAGATTAAAACATAGGGATAGATGCATCGCTAATGCTATCAACGTCAGGTTTGCCAATAACAGTTATAACATTAAAGGCCCCTATTTCGTGTTTGAATTAGAATATCTTTGGAACTACTCGGTCAAAAAGGATGGAGTTCACGACAAACTGGTGAAGTAAGATTGGTCTAACTTTAGATACCTCAATTGATTTCGTTTTCAGTCCTTGTTTAAATCGAATCCATCGAAAAAAAAAAGTTAAGCAAATTGAAATGCTGTAGGTATTCGTAAATTTGGATTATATCTGCCGGTACGTTAAAGTGCTCTACTTGTTCTATTGATTTCCGAAGGTGGGCACAAATCCGTTAATCGCTAATCCGTTAATCACGAAGCTAACTTTTCCATTGACTCGTTAATCCGTAAAAAGTTTTTTCATGTTAACGGACTAAATTAACTTCCGTTAAGTTCTGTTAACTTCCGCTAAGGTTTTTCTTGTTAATATCTTGCACCATTCATTCATCGTACCGGTACAAACCAGTTCCACTGGAAGCACTTGTTGCGTATTAGCACGAGTTTTATACAAAGCAAAGAAAGGGGCGCTTTTTTGCGGCAAATAATAAGCAGCTGCAGTCTCGTAGGTCTATATATTACCGCTGTTCGCAAGTTCCAAAGATTTTCCAATCACACCTTCGTTAGTGCATTTGAACTTATTTTTATCTTGAAATTAGATTAGACTGTAAACTGTAACTTCCAAAACACAAAAAGACCACCGCAGCAACAAATATTTCCTTGCAATCAGATCAACAACGTCAATACGTGCTCTAGAAGCGAGTGAATAAAAAGAAATGTAACTTACACGCAAAATATTACCGAATTAACGGACTTTATTAACGTCTATTAATTAAAACTGAAAATAACCAATTAACGCTAACGGAGGTGTGAAGTTTGTTAACGGACTCGTGGTTAACGAAGCTTACGTTTTGCATTAACTTGCCTACCTATGTTGATTTCTCGTGGCATAAGGGAGGAGATTGGCGTGTCTTGTTCTTTTGCTGTTTTTTGTGGATGCTCAGCTTTTTTAATTGCTGCATTGAGAGAAAGCATTTTAGTGCGCGACAAAAAATAAACATACTTTGATTCTGAGTCATAGACTATACAATAATTCGAAACTAAATCCCACAAACTTGAAATATAGCCGAACTGTTAAAACAAAGCGTAAAAGTAACGAAATGTGCTTGTTGTAAGAGCTGCTGTGTTACTTCTTTTAAGTTTCAAGCAAGTGGAGTACGTCAATAACTTCACTTCTAAAATTTGTTAACAAAACGAGTAATCTGAGCCCTTATGACAAAACATGTTAGCGAGCTTGTAAAGGCTATTCTCGCTCGCTAAAAGATGCTGACAAACAAAAAATCTTCATAGACAAACTACCATTTACGAACGGTTTCGCCCAACATGCATTAAAACTGCTCGCTCAAATTTCTTTGCAAGGTTTTCGTCACCTGCGTTAGTTAGTTCGTAATAAATATCTCATTGTGACAACAGATGCATTTCTACTTCAAAATATGCATTCAAGCGGATTGTATGTACTGCAATATTGTTATGGAAAAAGATGATAATAAAAATGTACCGGTCCACCACAACTGTGCCACGGTAAAAAAAAAAATTTTTTTTCGATCATACCAAATATGTATGATATCATCATACTAAATACATTCCATCAACAATGTGACCCGAATCAGTTCAGCTCGAAGGAGACAGAAGTTTCACTTAGTAGCATCCGCAATAAGCTGATCAATAACAAATATCCACAGTGAAAATTAAATTCAGCACCAAGCAACATCAAAGTTAGATAATGTTATACAAAGTAATTTTAAACCACAAAAGTTCCATACTTATGAAAGAATAAGGAAATACATTGAGTTAGATTAAAAGCTGTAAAATATACTAGCCAAGCGAACTGTGAAAACAAGCACTACAACTTAAATGCTATCCTAAATTAATCCAAAGCGTATATTTTGTGTTTAGAGATAATTAACTGTTTAAGAGAATCAGCTGACACTTTATATTGACAATTGGCACAAAAATTAGTTTAGTATAACTATACCACATTAAATCAGCAAAATCTGCACAAATTTGAAACACATGTTACATTAATAATTAAAATAAAAACAAAATAAACTAATTTAACTTATAAAAAGTAGATGCAATATTCACGACTGTAAATCAATATAGGTATAGAATGAATGTCTTCTGTGTTACCAGGAAGAATAACAAAGAATATCATATAATCTATAGTGCTAAAATTAAATGCCACTTTAGTAAAATGCATCATTTACTAGTGTAGAAAATAAAGTGTTTTTGTGAACATTTTAAAGAGCAAACAAAGCAACAATATAATTGAAGAATAAGCATATCTAATGAAATGCATATGAGCTATGTGGCTATTATGAATCAATGAATCATCATTTCCACTTTTTCTAATCCGGTTGATGCAACAAATCCAAAAAAAGAATGAAGCAGTAATAGAAAGAAGTTTACATAACTACTATTCAATGACTGCAAGAAATGTTATGAATAACCAAATTAGAGCTTGCAAGCAAGCCTATTAGAAAACACATGCTTGGCATCAATATTATGCAATTGAAACTCACAGGTTATAAACAGAACCATTAAAAATACAGTTGTTGTATGACTGCTGCTATAATTACCCACTCAACAATATAAACATTATTGTTTATACTATCTGTACCAAACGAATGAAATATTCATTTGAATCAAAAGAGCAATCAAACTTGAAAATACGATACATCTTTACCACGTAAAAACTTTTAGACCCTTAGTTTAAATGTGTTTAGTGTATCAGAATTAACAATTTCTGATGGAAGACTATTCCATACATGTATTGCTCGATCAGAAAAAAATGCTTGCGGCAGTTACGCCCACATCTAAGCTTTTTTTAACTTAAAATCAGTAGCGTAGCCAGAGAGGGGGCGGTGGTAGGGGCTATAGCTCCCCATTGGCATGCAGAGTATAAAAAATACCCAGTTTTTAGTACTTTTGTGACCGCTTTTTAGACTAAAAGCTAAAATAGCCCCTATTGGCATTGGCAACAAGAATTTGACTACTTGACTTTGGACTTGAAGAGAATTCGGTCGCAAAACTCGATCCCAACCAATGCGAAGACTTTTTTTTGGTCTTCACCTAATTTCGGGCATAAAATTGTTCCAATTCCGAATGTAAACTGTTTTGGTTTGGTTTCACACCTCCGAAACAGCCCCCCCCCCATTGCAAATTCCTGGCTACGCGCCAGCTTAAAATTATGACCAGGCGTGGAAAGAGTTGAGCTGAGTTCGAAAAATTTAGAGTTACATGTATCAGAACTATTATGCAAAATCCTATATACTTCTGTCATATCAAATATGCATCGACGTGCTTTTAGCGAATCTAATTGAAGCACGTTTTGGCAATAGTAGTTAAGTCGCATTTCACTATTTTGAGAAAATCTGGTTTAAAGTTGTTAACTTTTTTTCGGCCCAGTGGTCAAGTGCAACATATTAAGTTATTTATTGCGGAACAGTCATTGAAAATTAAAATAATTTTTTTCTTAGGGAAACTAATTTTAGTTAATGACTTGGAAACTATGAAAACTCATTTTTTGTAAAATGTCACTTATGAACTCTTGCCAAAACGTGCTTCAATTGTAGAATTTGCAATCGTTCAGCATAGCTTTTAAAGTGCAGTTCACAGATGCATTTAGTAGCTCAATGTTGCACTCTTTCAATAAAGTCAATGTCTTTTACCAAGCAAGGATTCAATCCAAAAACAACATATTCTAATTGAGGCCTAACTAACTGCTTATAAAGTTACAATCTAAACTTTATTATTGGCTATTTAGAATTACTATTGGCCATGCGTTAATATTCTAAGCTTGGAAATTCCTCGGCTGAATACATTTTGTTAATGAACAACAGAATTTAATTACATTTTCGGATCAATATTAAAAAAGAAAACTTTTTCCTTTCTACATTTATATTTTAAATGATGTAAAGCACCATTGAGGTTGCTAGTGGGCAAAGTTATATGTTAACAGTAACTTGAGTTTGAAAATTTTGCAAAAGTGAAAAAGTCGAAGTGCACTCTTCTGTTTTAGAATCGGTAGGTTTTGAGTTGAGACTGGTTTTTAAAAATTTTTTCCCGATTTTCAGCCTCGTTTGTTCTTGATTTTTTAAAAATTTGGGAGCATCGATATATCAATTTAAGCGGCCAAGTTTGTAACACTGTTTAATTCCGATGGCTCTGTCTACTTAAGTGAAGGCTTTTTTCTGCTTTTGCAGCATCGTAAAATTGCAAAACAAAATAAGCAAGCTCTTTTCAAGTTGAACGACTGCCAAAAAAATTTCTCAGTGCTTGCGCAGAGCAACAGCGCTCTATGATCTTGGAATATTGGCAATCTAGCACGCAAACACAAGGAAATCACTAAAATTTTATCGTTTCGAATCAGCACAAATGTTTAGTTTCTTTCATTGATTTGAATTTAATTTTTCGTTGGTTTTTGGTTCATTTTGCTGCCGAGGCTGGCATTGTTTTTAATTTGCTCTTAAATTTTGAGCAAAGATGAGTCTCGTGTTCTTAGAAAAATGTTCTAATGAAAAGAGTGTATTGCTATTTTTGTCAACAGGCGCTACTCAATATTTCTTTATCAGTCGATACAGCAAATGGTTCTCAATGCAATCGCTTTCTACTAAGCGGTCTAACAGCGAACATGGCGACGATTTTAATTAATTTTCATCAAAATTCCGCTTTCGTTAGAAGTTTTCAACATTTCGCCATTAAATTTCAGACCAAAAAAATTCACGGACGATTAAAGAGTGCTTCAAAATCTTCGTTAAGTTGGCCAGGAAAACATGGCGATTTTCTACGTGAGTTAAATCTCGCAATCGATCCAAGCAACTTAGCGAGCAAAAATGACGTTACCAGCTCTCAGAGCTTCAGATGCATGTGTAAAAAGAACTTCTTGCTTTTAACGAGTATTTCGTTCGGTAGCGTCTCTTTAAAAATTCTCGTTATTAATGCGAACGAGGAAATTTCTGCCATGTTGGCTGATTTGTTTCTTTTTTAAATGTCCAGTTTATGCATTTCTTTTTCCGCTTTTTGGTTATTTAAAAAAAAGGAAGAATAAAAACCACGAAAAAGCTAGCCAGAAAAATAGATGATTATGATTATGTGGATAAGGTATTTATATAAACTTAGAGCAATTATTGGCAAAATGATTATTTAGCCAGAAAATTAGTCAAATGAAAAGTAAGCTCTTTGCTATAAACTATAATAACTGTGCAGAACAGAAAATTGAACTGAAATTTACCAGTTGGTAGTTTTGCCTGATTGCTAGCAGGGTGGCTTGAGCACTGAGCATGGCAGTCTCTCTCTATAGCAAATAAGTAATCTATTATGATGATTTTGTCATTTTAAAACGTGAGTTTACGTATTACCAGCGCCTCCTTTTTTGGTGTCATTGCTGCAACTTTGCATTTATAATGAAACTCAGAAAGAAAGAAGTTCATTGCAAGCATTGTGTAGTAGCAAAGGAAACTTGACAAAATTTCAAACGGAAACCCTCAACAAGGTGGATATAAATCAAATTTTCTACAAATTAATCAGCGTGCTTTTCGATCAGCATTTGCAGTAACAAGTAAAAACTGGATGTTAAACTACGCAATTTACCATCTTGAGTAACGAAACTAAATATTACTAATAGGCTGTAACTTTCACGAAGATATTTTGAAACACTGTTGCCTATGGTCGAAGGTTGCGAGAAATTTTTTTCGCCTTGTGACCACACCAGATAAGGATCGTTACTCAGGCGTTGGCTTGAAGCCAAACAACTTATCTAACAAGAATATAGACCCGCCAAATCAGTAACGTTATAATTTTAACGATAACTAAAAAAAGGCATGTAAGAACAGTACCGCATGCCATGAATTCAAGAAAACAAAACTCGAAATTACGGAAAAGTTGCGGCCCAGCCGCAAAAGTATGCTTGTATAGAGACAACAAAAAATAAAAAGTTCCAGGCAGTTTTATTTTGATTGTGGGAAAATAAATAAAGTTTCACTAAATGTTGAGGAAGACTATGACTTTTTTGTTTAAGAACCAGAAAATTTTGGGTTGAGGCCGGCTGTTCATAAATTTTCACACATTTTCGGCGTTATTTGCTCTTAATTTTATCGGAAAATTAAGTGACCCTAATTCCTTCTTGCTTGATTAAAAGTCGTCTTTTTATGGACCATAATTACTGCTAACCAAATAAACAATGACATTATGGAAGCATGGAGCTAAAAAGAAGACGGCCAGACATCTCCCCTAACAACGAGAAAATTAGAAGGATAACTTTTGCGCGTCATTTTGGGTTGGTAAGCCACTTGGAGTTGGTACGTCTCAATTAGGAGCTTTATTTTTAAGATTTAAGTCGAAAAAGTCTACTATACTACACAGCTTTGAATAGCAGGTCTATAAATTTAGAGTAGATTTACTATAACTGCAGCATATGCAAGCCTACAGCAAAGCGCAAACTTATCAGAGGGAATTATTTACGAAGATAATTTTCTTATATGATTACGAAGAGAATTATTTCAAGTAAGATGATATAGTAAAGTCTAACAATTCAATCATTGAGAATCAGCAGTAAAGATACATTTTTGGCAGCAATACAGTAAAAAAACAAAGTTTAAATACAACATTGTCACCTGAAAAGCTAACAGCACAAACGAATTTATCTTCTCAAACTATGTAAAAGGCAATAGTTTAAATGCAGTAAAGTGATAGTTTGAACACCATTTTTTCAAAGTTGAAGTAGTGGTACATAAAGTCACATACAAGGCTGGACACCCAAGAGACAAGCAAAGTGTGCTATTAGCTTTGGCTCTATTCGATTCTACAACTTCGCAGCTTTTAAAACTTCCTTTGCAGTATGCAAGGCAGCATCAAATTTTTTGTGTTCAGTAATTTTAGGTAGACCAAGCCCGGCGCAACGGAGGGGCATTCGGGGGCGGTGCACTCCCAAATGACTGCTTGTGCCCCCAAACGAAAATTGTGCCCCCCCAAGCGAGGACTGTGCCCCCAAGAAATTAAAAGGCTCGGCTACTGGAGTGCAAATCGAGGTCTAAGACTCCCAAATTGGTGTTTACCGGCCTAGAATTCGCGAGAAAGAACTGTTTTCTCGTAATTTTTGTGGACTCACACCGGATTTCATAAAACGTTTGGGATAAAGACCTTTTTTTTTGGATCTTCACTTAAGAATTTGTGGAAAATCGCAAGAATTTTGAGACAACAACCAGAATTTGTGAAAATTTTTGTACTGAAGATCCTTTTTCTTTTTTTTTTTTTTGGTCTTCACCTTTTTTGTTGGATCCACACTCGAATAAACTTCTCGTGTCCCCGCGCCCCTCTCAAATTCACATAAATAAACTTCTCGTACCCCCCCAAAATTTATTTCTGCCCCCCCCTCAGTCACGCTATCCTGGCGCCGGGCCTGAGGTAGACAGCAAGTACCAGTATGCAACGATTGAGTATGAACTTCTGTCGTGGGTTTGCTGCCAAACCAAATGATTGCAAGCCCCAGTTTTTTCGAAAATTAGCGTCTTGGTTTTCAGAGCAGAAAAGCCAGCGACCAATAATTATTGAAAAATTTACTCTAAGCAAGCATACAACCTCTGCTTTATTTACGACCTTAAAGTGCATTGATTCACTTGTTTAAAATTTGCTTCAAGAGGGTTTTTGCTGCGTATTCACGGCAAGATTTGTCTGATCGTGGGAAAACAAAATTTGATGAACCGACGGAAGAAAAGTCATGTTCGACGAGAAGTAGTTGAACAATTTAGACCAAGGCAAAAAAAAACGGCCTAGAACATAATTAAACTGAGAGTTGCAAATAATGTGTGGTACTGTTTACCTCAAAACTTTAATTATAGACTGTTTTAAAAAGATTTTGCTCGAGTCGTGCTATGGTATCGGCATTTGCTGCATTTACTCTTAGTTTTCTAAAAATCATAGGTGGGCAAGTTAATGCAAAACGTTAGCTTCGTTAACCACTAGTCCGTTAACAAACTTCACACCTCCGTTAACGTTAATCCGTTATTTTCAGCTTTAATTAACGCAAGTTAATAAAGTCCGTTAATCCGTTAACATTTTGCGTGTAATTTACATTTGTTTTTATTTACTCGCTTCTAGAACACGTAGTGACGTTGTTGAGCTGATTGCAAGGAAATATTTATTGTTATGGTTGTCTTTTTTGTGTTTTGAAAGTTACATTTGACAGTCTAATCTAATTTCAAGATAAAAACAAGTTCAAATGCACAACGAAGCTGCATGGTATTAACGATAGAAACCTTAACGGAAGTTAACAGAACTTAACGGAAGTTACTTTAGTCCGTTAACAGCACTTAACAGAAGTTAATTTAGTCCGTTAACATGAAAAAACTTTTTAACGGATTAACGAGTTAATGAAAAAGTTAGCTTCGTTATTAACGGATTAACGATTAACGGGCTTGTGCCCATGTATGCTAAAAATTTATTTAATCAAACTCAGAGTCATGGAATATAAATCATCAAATTAATTACTTAAAAAACGATTTTGACATTTAGAAGTGAAAAAATTAGTTCATTTGGATGTGCTAATGGTACTTCTTGTTGCCTACTTCTACTTTTCTCATTTTCTGTGCTACCAATATTCATTTTGAGAATTCATCGTATAGCTTGAAGGCCCATTTTAGGGCTAATTGTCCGACTTGGCATTGCCAAGTTTGGCATGTTTTACCTTTCTGTATTAACTTACCACCACCGGTACTCTTAAAATTTGATTATGTCTAACTGGAGTACTTGGTAATGAAATTTTAAAATTTAAATAATTGGCGTATTTTGTATGGTCCCTTCAATGTGGCCAACCAAAACTTTGTTATCTTTAATCTTTGGTTAATATTAACCTATCCAATGTATTTAATTAGTTTAGCTTTTGCTGTTAATGGGGAGGTGTCAACATGATTGGAGGACCCCTATTGCATGAGATTCTCAGATTTTTTCACATTATATTTTTACCTATCTTGAAAACTTAATTTGTCTAGCTTGGGGTGATCAAAATTTTGAAGGACTAGTTTGAATAGGATTCCTCAATTGTGACACCTGAAATTAGTCATATTTTATTTACCTGTTCTGATTTTATAGTTCTTTTATTTTTACCTAATTTAAAACTTTCATGTGTCCATACCCTGAATGGTTAAAAAGTTAGAAATTTGAAGGGCCCCGTTCTGGTGCCCCAAATTTTGTCAAATTTGATCTTTCCTTCTTATTTGCTTGCGTAACCTGAAAATGTGATGTGTCTAGCTTACACAATCAAAAAGTTTTAATTTTGGCGTCCTCGTTTGAGGGGGACACCTCATTGTGGTACTCACAAATTTTGTCAAACTTTATTAGCCTGTTTACATGTGCACTTTTGGGAACCAGTTCTTAGTTCTAGTGCCTGACTTTTGCTGAGTCACACACAAAACCTTTTTTTGTGTGTGACTCAGCAAAATTCAGGCACTAGAACTAGGAACTGGTACCCAAAAGTGCACATGTAAACAGACTATATCTTTCCTTCATGTTTGCCTATTCTGAAATATCATCAATCTTGAGGAAATGGTTAAAGTTTGAATTTTAGCATTCTTGTGTGAGGGGGATTTCTTCATTTTGGTTTCTCCAAATTTTGTCAAATTTAATCTTTTCGTCATTTTTTCCTATCCTGAAAATTTCATGTGTCTAGCGTGATTAACTACAAAGTTTGAAGCTTGGTGGCCCCGTTTGAGGGAATCCCCTCCATTTTGGTACTCGAAATTTTGTCATATTTAACTTGCCAACCCTGAAAATTTGCCTGACAAAGTCCAACTTCAGACCTCCACGTGGTGTTGGGTGGAAACATTGGCAAATTGAGGCCAAGGCAACCGGCTGATGAAGATAGGCTAGGTTAAGTAGTGCAGAAATAAGCATCCAGGCAATAGCGCAAGCGAAGGTCTGATACTGCGAAGTCCTGCCTTCTAATTTTCCGACCCCTGACTAAAAGGCTAACAGGAGGTTGCTGGTTGATATGGAAATCGGTGGTGATAGACCAATATTGAGGTGGAATGTCAATGCAAGTACAGGGTACAGTGCATGAAACAGGCTGCCGTGTCGCAGCCACGAGATCGAAAGGATGCTGGTCCTAGCCTAGCCAATATAGAACTTCGTGTCCATCAGTTTGCAAAAATCCCCGTGCACCTGTAGTTTCAGATGACACCTGGGTAGGGGTCTACTGCTGTATTGGGGGCTCTCCGAAGCCAGTGCTCTTGTGATAAGTCTGTCATTTGCGGTGTTGGTGTGTCGTTATTGTCAGAAATGGCAGTTAGTAGCCTCCTGCTAGTTTGGATAATCTAGTCTTTGGAACTTTTCCCAATTTAAAGAAAATTAACCCTATGACTTTGTCTAATGTCATTAGATTAAGAAAAGTAACTCGTATAATACCCTTAAATTCAGAAGGAGCGGCACGGTCACAACAAAAAATCATTTAGATGAGTGACAATGCCAACAAGGATAATTTTCGGCCATGTGCACCTTCTAGCCCAGATACTGAAAAAACATCAAATCTGAGCCGTCAAGTTGAGAAGGTTTCTTTGCTAAAAGAACCGTTCTCAGAAGCTGAGGGTACAGCAAAAATGGTATGGTTGGTTGTGAAACCCAACACCACCTAATTTTCCTTGTGGAACCTAAGAATCCAAGTAATTTCTCGGAAGTTGCTTGCAAGTCTAACGTGAAGCGGGGGGGGGGGGGGGGGGGGAATAAAACAAAGCCACTGCGGCACTTAAGTGATTCTTTCATAATTTAGGGTGTTGGAAAATCAGCCTACACAGATGTAAAGCAGCAAGCTATAGCATGTGTGAAGTTACAAAAAACGTACGTTCTGAGTTAGTGCTAGCTCAAGAACCACGGACAATTGGGCGTATGCCACTAAAATCAGAAGTAAGCTCCGAGGCTGGAACCTCTTTCAAGGTATTAAAACGGGTAATCGTCCTCGAGCGAGCATTTAAGCTTCTCCTGATCTCTGTTGTTTTCTAATCTCGATGTTTTCAAATGAGGATACTGAGGCAGTCAAAGTTAACAATGTGGGCCGAAGGAGAGATAGTTTTGTTTTCGTATCGGCATACATGGCAGCCGAAGAACCAGCTTCGCCATTTTATTGAGGGACCTGTTGGTCTTCACAGAAAATGAACAAATCCCTACTATTGTAGGAACCGATCCAAATGCACATCACGCTATATGGGGATCCTTCAATATAGACCCTCGAGGAGAGCATCTGCTAGCATATTACGCTAGTGACAGACAGATAAACACTTTTTATTGCAAATAGTAACAATACACACACAAAAAAGGAAAGGTGAAAATAGTTTATAAATAATGTAAAGTCAGCAAAGGAGCTATGAAGTGATCTTTGAGGGGTCTTCGAGTCAAACAGCTCCACGAAATTAATAAGAGTTTTCGATTTAATTGAGAAATTAAAAAGCATTTAAAATTCGAGCAAAAGAACTAATTGAGCGTTTGATCTAAATAGCTTTGAAGCAATATATTTTTGTACTTTTTGCAGAATTTTTTTAGAGAAAGCGTTTTTAAATCTTGTTCGATACTATTCCAAACTTTTACACCTCTATATTTAAACGATTTTTGAAGCCTAACCAGACGGAATTTTGGGACATAGAATGTTAGTTGAAGCTTACTTCTAGTGGAGTAATGATGTACATTACTTGGAAGAGTAAAGTAATTTTGAAATGTATCAAGAAGTTTATCATTTTTAAATTTGTGCATATTTAAAGCAATTTCAACTTTACACAAATCATGAATTTTTAAAATATCTAGGCGTCTAAAAGAAGGTGTAATATGTTCAAACCTTCTGAATTTCTGTAATGTGCAAACTAGTGCAAACCTGAATTTCTGTAATGTAGATAATGATCCAACATTCAAAACTAAAACGCGTGAAGAGGTTCTGGACTTAACGTTAGTGAACTGGTGTGCATGGGACCGAGTAGTTGGCTGGCATGTTAGCAACGTGCCATCATTCTCGGATCACACGTGTATTAGGTTCCAGATTAAAAGCAGAATCCAAATACAGACTGAAATGTTTCGTAACGTTTGTCGTACGTGCTGGAACAAGTATGTAAACAATCTCGAGCAAAAATGAAATGAACGATACAACCGGTACCAGTGTATTCAGTACTTAAATTGTAAAATTTTGCATGGGTACGCTTTTGCAGCCTTGACCAAACTTCAGTGGAAATTATGTAATTCCGTCCCTGCAATTAAAGTGTTTTTTCCCCAAACCAGGAGAGGACCAAAAAAAAACCATCTTCACCGAAAACTAAGGTGTTTTTTTCCTGAAATCATGTGAAGACCAAAAAAAAAAGAAAAAAAGGTCTTCACCGAAATTTGGGACGATATTTGGCCGGAATTTGTAGGATTTATTTGTGCTGGCTGGGCTTGATCGTTTCATCATCCAGCGCTCAAATCTCAATGGGTGGACGTCTAAACCTCGATTGGGGGACGCTAAATTTTGATGGGGGGACGCTAACTCTCGATGGGAGTACGTGTTCCCCCTACAATTTAAGTATTGAGTGTACAGTATTCCTCAAAAGAAGATGTAAATGTGCTGGCAAACAAGGTTCATTTAGTTATTACTAACTCATATGAAGCTGCTTGCCCTATGCAAAAGTCGCTTCGTAAGAAAGACAGCATTTGGTGGAATTCTGAGCTAACAAGCCTTTGAAGAAAGGCTCGCCAAGCTTGGAGAAAAGCCATTAAAACAAAACAACAAGAAGATTGGGAGGCTTAAAAAGTCGCCCTATCCTGCTTCAAAAAAGCTGTCAGAAGAGCAAAGCGCCATTCATGGCATAGCTTTGTAGAGAATATGAACTGTCAAACACCAACGGCTCGGCTAGTTAAGGCTATGCGAAGAAATGAAACAGTGCGCGTTAGCGACGTAATTAAATACAACGAAGAATTCACAAAGTCTCCACAAGAAACTTTAAACTATCTGTTCGATATTTTATCACTGGGTAGTCAGCAGACAGAAAATCACGCAACCAGCTCCGACTCAGTGGACAATGCATTCATGAGACCTGAAGACACTGAAATGATTGCAAACATATGTTCATTCGAGCGTATGGATACAGCTATCAACGAATTTCAACCATTCAAAGCACCAGAGCCAGACCGCCTCTATCCTGTATTGCTACCGAAAGGTTGGAATCCACTTAAAGAATATTACCACGTCATTTTTCAAGCATGCCTGAGACTCAGTTATGTGCCATTGGCATGGATAGAAGGCACAGATATATTTCTCCCAAACCCGGAAAGAAAAGCTATTTTGAAGCTAAATCCTTCCGTATGATCACTTTAACTTCTTTCCGACTAAAATGGTTGGAAAGACTAATTCTGTATCACAATGATAACGTGCAGGCAAAGCTTCCTGCATCGCAGTGTGGATTTCCAGCAGGTATTACTACAAAAACTACTTTGTATGAATTTGTGCGCCGTGTAGAGCATTACCTCGTTAGAAAAAAGCCGGCTTTGGGTATTTTCCTATATATTGTCTATGCCTTCAACAATTTCACCTTCCGTGACTTTGTTGGGGCTCTGTGAGGGCTGGGCATGTCTAAAATTCTCACCTCATAGATAGAAAATTTATTGAGATATCGCACAGTCCAAGTGGAATTATATGGTGATAAAGTTAAAGGGTAAGTAGTGAAGGGAACCCACAAGGTGGTATCCTTTCCCGTTTTCTTTGGAAGTGTGACTTAAACAGCTTGTTGCTAGAGTTACGTAGCAGGGGCTTTTATGTTTAAGCCTATGCCGATGATCTAGCGGTGTTGGGCACTGGTGCTGATATGCTTTGGATCAGAGGTATGCCTCAGAAAGCAATAAATACTACTGCAAACTGGGGTTCGGAACAAGAGCTAGAGTTTAGTAGCAAGAAAATCGAAATTTTACTGTTCACTCACAAGCGGAATTCAGATTTGGGTTCCTTGTCAATGAATGGTTCAAAACTAAAACTTTCCTTGGAAGCAAGGCTGTTAGGTGTTACTCTGGACAGCAAGCTCACTCGGAACCACATATTACCCGAATTACTCGCAAAGCAACTACAGCATATATGTAATGTAGACAAATTGTAGGTAAAACGTGGGGAATAAAACCATCTATGATGAAATGGATATACACCGCTATGATACTTCCAAACATGTCGTATGCATGTGTGTCCTGGGCTGGCGGTCTCAACAAAAAGTATCTATAGTGAGGAAACTCACAAAGGTGCAGAGACTTGCTTGCCTGATGATTTAGCTTTTCCTGGCACCCCTACTGGTGCTCTGAAAATATTGCTCAACATAACTCCTATTGAGGAATTCTTATTGGCTGAATCAGTGCGAGGGTCATACAGAATCACTGTTAGTGGACTCTGGCATGTCAACCCAGTTGGTTTCTTTGGGAAAACGAAAAACCATGTTGATGTTTGCAATGAGGCTAGAAGATTCTTACCTCTGCTGCAAATACCAGCTGACCGAATAATGAAAACAGAGGTATTCGAGAGAAATTTCGAATGTCAAATTATGGATAAAAAGAATGCAATCAGATTTGAAAGCGTTCTAAATCAGAACACTGTCAAGGTTTATACTGATGGTTCGAAACTGGATAGGAGAGTAGGTTTGGGTTTCTATGCAGAATACCAAAACAACTCCCCAAAACAAGCATTTTTCCACTTTGAAATTTACAGCACTGTGTTCCAGGCAGAAGTCTTAGCTATTTCAGAAATGGCAAAGAACCTGCTTTGGGAAAAAATGCACTATAAAGATATTGTTGTGTTGGTTGATAGCCAAGCAGCTATCAAAGCACTCATAAAGAGCACTGTAACATCAATTACAGTGCTCAACTGCATTAGAAGCCTAAATCAGTTAGGTAAACAAAACCACGTCAGTATTGCCTGGATTCCTGAACATGCAGGGGTACAACGAAGTGGCAGGCAATGTAGCCAAATCAGGATCTGAATCAAAAATACTTGGTCGTGAACCTTTTACTACAGCACCGTATGCTAGTGGTGCTAGCATAGTTAAGGACTGATTCTCAGATAGATGGAAATCTTTGTGGAATAAACGGAAAGATTGCTTGAGGATGAAGGAGTCTGTAGGTTGGATGTCTTCACGACTAACAATACGTCTCCTTAACCTTAAAAGGCCTCAATTAGAGAGAGTAGTGTGAGTTTTAACTGGGCACTGCAATCTACAGCGGCACAAGAAAACTACAGGTCTACTGAGTCTTGTGTCCAAAATGTAGCCTAGAGCATGGGGTGGCAATCTATGGCCCGCGGGCCGGATGCGGCCCGCCAAGGCTTTCTACCCAGCCCGTGACCTTTTATTGTCATCCGGCCCACGACCTTTTTTCAGTGATAGATATGCAACAATAAACCGCTGAAATGATTTTCACCTTATTTTTTGGTCTTCGCCATAGATTTATCCAAAAAAAGGCCTGAATTTTTGTCGAAGACCTTTCTTTTTTGGTTCGCTGGATTGGTGGCAGCCTGCTGGAACCTTGTTGGGACTGAATGTGGCCCACTAGTTCAGAAGATTTCCGACCCCTGGTCTAGAGGATAAAACACCAAATCATCATGTAGGCAATCGCAAGCTTTACCAAGATATTTGTGTTAAATATTTTGGAATCACTAAAACCAGTGTGCACAATGTTGTAACGAAACGTAACATTAAGAAACTGGCCACGTACTTTAAGGAAGCTGGAAGGCTTTCTGAGTTCGACCAGTTACCATACAAAATAACAGTAAAATAGCAGCTACAGTTGCATTGGGCCCAAATGAGGCCTACTCAATGTGTAGACAGACTTTACCTTACTGTAGCAGATTCGCTTGCACCTCTGCCCATTAATAACAATAACTCTAAAAATTTCATGTGTCTAGCATGTGTCTAGCAAGTTTGAATTTAGGCGGCCCGTTTACGGGGACCCCCTCCATTTTGGTACCCTTAAATTGCTTAAAATTTTATCTTTTATATTTACTTACCTTAAAAATTTCATGCGTCCAGCTTAAAAGGTTAGAAAGTTTGAATTTTGGAGGGCCCCGTTAAAGGAAAACCCCCCTTTTGGAGCCCCAAATTTTGTTAGATTTAGTTTATTTTTGATATCTACTCATTTCCAAAATTTGATCTCTCCGGCTCTTATTGTTTAAAAGTTCAAAATTTTGGCGACCCCGT
Organism: Trididemnum nubilum; assembly: GCA_963965965.1. Classification (NCBI taxonomy): domain Eukaryota; kingdom Metazoa; phylum Chordata; class Ascidiacea; order Aplousobranchia; family Didemnidae; genus Trididemnum; species Trididemnum nubilum. Next base: position 25,732,038 of record OZ014475.1, on the reverse strand, counting down.
TTGAAGGGACCTCCCCATTTTGATACCCCCAAATTTTGTCAAAATTTGTCTTGTCTTCCTATTTGCCTACCTTGAAAATTTCATGTGTTTACCGTGAGTGGTTAAAAAGTTTGAATTTTAGTAGCCCTGTTTGAAAGGGATCCCCCATTTTGGTACTTTCAAATTTTGTCAAATTTTATCTTTTTGTATTTACTTACTTTAAAAATTTTATGTAGTTAGTTTAAAAGGTTAAAAAGTTTGAATTTTGGAGGGCCCGTATTAGGGGGAACCTTCATTGTGGCACCCCCAGTTTTTGTTAGGTTTAGTTTATTTTTATTATCTTTTCATTTCGAAAATTTGATTCATCTAGCTCTAACAGTTTGAAAGTTTAAAATCTTGGCTGCCCTGTTTGAGAGGGAACCCCAACCTGGCATCTCAGATTTCAGTTGCACTTTAGTCCCTAATGATATCTTCAATCGCTCAAACTTTGAATACAGTGCATTTAGCGGTTTAAAAGTAGATAGCGGTAGAAGAATTAGAAAAAAGAGAGAAAAAAAAGAAGTAAGAAAAAAGATGCAAAACAAGAAAAATTGTTTTCAAATTGGAGTAAACGACAGAAGTGGAGTTCTCGAGGGCACAATTTGAAGTTCTTGCCATGGCCTCGAAGGTGAAGTTCTTGGCCTTGAAGCCTGCAAATCCTCGAAAATGCCCTGTCTTCGGCTCGAGGACAGCACTATTTTTTGACTTGTTGAAAATGGGCCAAGGTCATGACCAGTACTTAAATTGTAGGGGGACGCGTCCTCCCATCGAGATTTAGATGTCTCCCCATCAAAATTTGAGCGCTGGATGATCAGACAAAAAAAACCTAATTCTTCACCTAATTTTGGCGAAAAACCACTGCAATTTTTGGCGAAGACCTCTTTTGGTTTTCACCTATTTTTGGCGACAAAACACTTCAATTTCCGGCGAAAACCTTTATTTTTGGTGTTCATTCAATTTCGGCGACGGAATTACGTAATCTTCACTAAAGTACTTTTGCATGCCAAATGCGTTTGGTCAACAAGGCTGCAAAAGCATCCCCCCATGCAAAATTTTGCAATTTAAGTGCTGGTCATAACCAATTTTGTTTCGTCTTAGAGAACGCAAAGAGTTTGCGAAAAAAATTTTGAAGGCATTTTTTTTTCCTGGAGAACGCTTGAGTTTTCCGGAAAATTTACGAAATTTTGGAGCGAAGACCTTTCCTTAGAGATCACTTCCGCGTTGTGACCTTGGTCCTTGGCCTCAAGCGTTGTGTCCACGACTCCACCACTGGTAAACGAACATAACCAAAAGAAAGGGGGTTGATGGTGTGCTCAAAATTCACAAACCATTTTTCGTCAACATTGGTAATTACCGCAATATATCGGTTCAAACTCTTAATCTTTTTGGTCATTTTCGGCCCGTAAAATTTTGATCACTTGACCGGGTGCCCCCAAACTCGGTTTCCATTTTAAGTACCCACATTGAGTCCAAATTTCAGCTTTGCACGACTTGTGGTTTTAGAATTATAAGCGAATTAATAACTTCCCAAGCCAAAAATTGACGTTTTTTATGTTGTTTTTGTGTCTCTATTCACGATCATAAAACCTAGGATCCCCAAAATTGGCACACATGACGCTTTCATTAATTCTTATATTAAGTTCAAATCTCAACGTTTTAGGTTTTACCGTTTGCTAGTTATAATAAGCAAATCAATCCTCATCTGCCAAAATTCGTGAACAAAAACAAAAGTACTACTTGCTAGGGGGGGGAGTCCCAATTACCTGATCACAAAAAGAAAGAGTATGATCAGGGGCGTGTTTAAGGGGGGGCATAGTGCCATGGCCCCCCTTTGGGTCGCCAGAATAGTATAATTAGCAGAGAATAGTATGCAAAATTGCGGCATGCTCCCCCCCCCCTTTGTAACTTGGGCAGAAGGTTTGAGCGCACAAACGGTGGGCGGAGACCTTTTTTTTGGCTTTCACTTAACTTTGAGCCAAAAACCGGACAAAATTTGAGTGACGACTTTTTGTGGTTTTTACCTGATTTTGGGCAGGAAAACGGACTGATTCTGGGTGAAAAAATTTTCATTTTGGTCTTCACTATTCTCAAATGTTCTGAATTTCCTGGCCCTCCCCCCTTTCGAAAATCCTGCGTACGCTGCTGAGTATGATAATATTGAGCGCAACGAATTTTTATTCAATTGATTAGATTTTGCATAGTGCAGATACAAAAAATTTGAAATTACCTCGGTAAGCTAAATTTAGTTTAGCTTCGTTTTAAATGAAAAACAATCCTTCTGTCTTATAAGATGTCCAGTCACTCGGATTTTGAAACATTTCCATCGGAAGGTGAGTAAAGTTGTTAATCGTATTTGTGCAAAGAAAGTTTATGGTATATCAGGGGTGTCCAAATTATTTTGATCTATAGCTAAATTAGACCCAGCGAAGTTGCATTCCGGCTAATTAAGTCCACAAAATTAACAAAAACTGAAATTAGAAAAGCGGAACAGTATTGGGCCAACTTTTGGGATTTCGCGTTGTCAGAGAAGGTGAAGACCAACAAAGCTCCTGGTCCTGAATTTGCGATGATAGTTGCAACTATGTCACGCCAGTATCTTTTGTTTCGCAAATGGCCCGGGGGTTGAACGTTGGACAACCCTGTGCTTTACTGCACTGCTTATATTTTAAACTTCTGGTAAGTTTGCAGAAAAATTTTATCAAAATATGGCTCTAAAACAAAACGAATATGACTTTTAGACCGACTTTTATTTAATTTGATTGTTACTTCAATGCAAGAGATTTCGTAGCAGCACTTTCTACTTCGGTAAGAATGAAGTCAGGGAGATCCAAAGTCCTTCTCGAGGGCCATTTGCGGCCTGCAATGAAATTTTATCCTTCCCGCTTCCAGTCTCGCCTTTTTTTTTGACCAAAATTTTCCTGGCACGTACACAAAAAATGTAGCATAATTGCCTTTTTAGTACCCAAAATAGCCAAAAAAAAAAACGGCCCAAGACTTTATTTGGTTTTGCATCAAGCAACGCAAGACATTTGGGTGGATCAAGGAAAGCACAAACTTGAAGCAAAAATAAAAAAAAATCCGCTTAAATTGCTATATTTATTTTAACCGAGTAATACGAGGAATATCCTTATGCATTTTTAAAATCTAACTTTATTTTCAAGATTTTTCAGGCCCGGTATATTTGGCTTTAAATCACTTTTTGGGTTCGGGCCTGTACTTGTCGGCCGGTTTACAACTCTGGCCTGTTGAGGGCATTATTTTGTGGATACTGTATTTTACTGATTTTAGTATTTTTGTAGATCATATTGCAGAGCCCCGTCTTGCTGTAATCATCTTATCAATTGTGATATGCATTTTTGGAATTTTCGGAAATTCTGTTGCGATTTTCGTTATCATTGTTTTGAAGGAATATCAGAAGTCTATTACGAATTGGTAGGTAATTATTTGCTTCAACAAACCAAAAATATCCCTTGCTTAGATAGTTAGAGATATAACAAAATTTGTCACAGTTCTACATCTTTTAATACTTGGTTGAAAGATTGCAATTTCATTTTGATTTGTGCACCAAGTCCTTAAGTCGAACAAATATGAAGGTAATTTTTTTGTAATCATACGGCAGACTATTTGTGATCCCCAATTTAGATTGAATACCAAAAAAATTCTTTTTCGAATTTAAATGTAAGATTTTGCGAACTTGAGGTAAAGGCCAAAAAAACAACAAAAAGGTCACTTCTACCCCTCCAAAAAAACAAAACACAAAATGATTTACTTTGAAATTTACCGGTGCTGCGCAGATCCTCAACACTTCTAGGCATGGGCGTCCGCAAGGGGGGGGGGGGGGGCAACGCTCTTGCTTCTAGGTTCTTGCCTCTGATTTACATTCAGACCATTCACCCTAAATCTGGGCGAGTCTTTTAAAAATTCTCAGCCTAAGTACTTCATATCCCCTCCTAACGGTTTTGACTTTTAATTAACTTTAAGCTTCATGTTTCAGGTATATTCTCAATCTAGCAATAGCTGATTCAATGTTTCTGCTGACTTTGCCATTTGACGTGTCTTCGAAATTAAACCAAATATGGATCTATCCCGAATGGCTTTGCAAAGCAAAGGAAACCATTTTATTCTGGAATTATTATGCTTCTGTACTATTTTTAATGGTAATATTACATCTTCTGGTACTTGTTGCTGTATTAGTCTTATATTCTAATTTTTTAAGAACTTAAAATTTACTGAGTCTTTCTTGAAAGCTGATCCGTAGTGAAAGATGGGAGTTAGAGGGGAATTAAAAAAAACTTGGATCGCGAATTTTGGGGGGCCCGCATAGATTTTAAGAGCATTGAATGGTTTGAATAATAATCTAAATTATCTATACCTAAAAGTGCTGAGGAGTGGAGACCGAAATTCTATCACCGTTGAATCGGAACAGTAGGTCCAAATCCGGCGAAGACCTTTTTTTTCACTTTTCTGGTCTTTTACCTACAACTGGTGAGAAAAATAGGTCAAAATCCAGTAAAGATCTTTAAACCATTTTTTAGTTTTCTCTATAAGGCCGAAATGAAATATCAGCAGCTATAGGCTGTGAAGAAATTACGTATTCGTGCTGTACACTAAGCACAGAATTTATCTCAACAGACCTGCTTAAAAGTGAATGGTTTTTCGATTTTAGTAGAACATAAAAGTAAAACAATAGTCAAAGACAGCAGAAATCCAAATCAAATCTTTTGTTATATTCCCTGTATACTACACCGAAGCGTGTAATGAATTGTTGGAACCCATTACCGCGCCATTGCGCCTACAGACAGCATAGCTCCTTTCGAAGAAATGTCGCAACGGTGGCGAGCCTTTGGCAACACTGTGTCTGATTTGACAGACCGAGATTTGAACCTCAAACCTCCCGCTCCAGAGACGAAAGCATTGCACTGCTAAACCCACTGGACGGCTATACGCAACAGAAAGTAATGCCGCTCTCGCATTTTGGCAACTTCACTAACGCAGGGCAATCTTAGTGCAGTTTCTGTAGAGGTGCCATGGAGTCTCTATTCGTAGAGAATTCACAATGCTTTGCGACACTACGAAGACTCCTTGGAGACTTTGCGGAGACTCTACAGTACGAAGACTGCGCTGAGACTGCCCTGCAAATTCTTCGAAGAGGAGTCGCAGTAAAAGTCGCCAAAATGTGAGAGCAGCATGAGATTTATTTAACAAACATTTAGCTGAAAAGCCTGAAGCTAAAATAAAAGCAAATAAAAAGATTCCAATTTAAACACCAAATAGGGCCATCATCAGTCTTATTTACCGTAAATATAATTGAATTAAGGAAGCAAATTTAGGAGAGTATCTTAGGAAAGGCTTTCTAAACGAGTTACCAATGAAAAACTTGTAGAGCGATCACGAGCGTTCTAGATGGATCAGTAACATAGTAGTGTTGTATTGAATTTTATGCTGTTCACAAAAAGGGAAATTTCTCCTTACAATCCTCTGTACACAAAAGTTATGACTCTCGCGATATGCATCTTTGTTTTGCACCGTGCAGAAAAAAATTGTCATTTTTACGAACACACCGTTAAATATGCAGAGCTGTAAACAAGCCGACAAGTACAAGCCCGAACCCGAAAACATAAGCCCAAATCCGAAAAGTGATTTAAAGCCTAAACGGTATGAAAGCTCTAAAAATACCGAAAATTAGGTTAGATCTGAAAAAAATGTTTAGATAGTGACTGCTTCATCGAAAATTTTTACGTTAACCTTTTTGTTATCGGGCTGAAAAAATTGCCGATATCGCAAAGTGTCGGGATGTCAGGAAAAAAATGACTTTTATGAAAATGTGGCTAAAATCATTTCATTTGCTATGCAATTAATAGAAACTGCCAAATCGTAGCTTTTTTGTAAAAATATGATTCAGGGGCGGTTCTAAAGGAGAGGGGTATACTGTGTGGAGGAATTTTTGTTTTGAAACTGATCTATCGTAGTTCTGAAAGCGCTATAAAATTAGTTGATCATGTTTTGCATTGTTTCTAGGTGCAAAAAAATTTAAGGGTCAATTTACGAGAGGGTTTAACACTTATGCCCCCCAATATATTATAGTATTCATACCATCTAATTAAGGGTGCGAAAGCCAAGGATTTTGTTTATGATGTTGTTTAACTCTATATTGCAGCTGCACAAAATCGATGCTAATAGCGGAACATTGCGTTGCTGCGACACAATCAAATTCAAACGCTTATAACTTTTAAAAGAAAGTATAGCTGTTTGCATGGTTCTTTCGCTATTCGGTGAAAAATTATTCAAAAATGTTTAGAGTTAAACTGCATCTTGTAATGATTTGCAAGAGATTTGCAATTTGACTCAAAATAAAAATGATCATAATCCTTTGTTTGTTGCTGATTTTTGCCATCACCAATCACAAACTCCGTAGGAAACCAACAACTCGCGCAGTTTCTGTATTGCTGATTACATGTTTTACGTAAACTCTATGCAAGGTTCTGTCTTACCACACCACAACGCTGAACAGCTTTTAGGGTTCTGTTTGCAAATTTCTCGTCAGGGCGAGCCTCTAATTTCTAGCTAGAGAATGCGTCAATAACAAGGTTATAACGAAAAATATTTTACCAGTTGAAGAATCAAACTGGGAGCAGTAACCTTTTAATCATTAACTCGACGCTCTACTAAATAACTGACCTATTGACGCTCCTGCCTAGTTTGTAAAAAAGTGAAAAATTTGCAAATTAAAATACTGTTGTACTAGAATGTAACATTGCAGAGCAATATCTGGAGACTGCGGGAAAGCATTCTTTTTGCGTCAGTTACCTTACTCTATATGATGCATGTTGATTTGAAACAGATTTAAGTTTCATTTTTTTTACAAAAACTCAAACTATTGTGTTCAAAAAACCGACTAATCTTGCTAAGTGTTAAATGCTTGCTGCTTTTATTGTTTTACTGCATATACTACGTATAATTATTTTTATTTTTCTCTTCTAACCTCAAATCTATAAAACTCTGTGTTTTTCCAACAGAAAAAAATTAACTGCTGTCAAAAAGATTAAGATCTTTTTCAATCTGGGGGCATAATCTGTACATGCTATGATCGTCGTAAGGACTAAAATCTTTGCAAAAATGACGTAGAAAAAAAGTTTGGAAGATTTGAAATGCTATATATGCTTTCTTTTTACAAATAAATTCAGAAATATTCCCACAAACGTTTTTTTTTTCTTGTTTCTTCATTGCCTGCTTTTCCGCGAGGGTTGCGGGGGCAGCAGCTCGAGATTAAACCACCTAACTTCACGGTCTTCCATCACATTCATCATTTCGCTCGGGTCGCTTGGATGAAGTCCCAAGCAATTCCATCCAAGATCCTTGATGTAATTGGTCCATCTAGTTTTAGGTCGTTCAACTGGTCTTCTCCCATTTGCTTTGGCAATTAAAGCTTGTTCGGGGAGGAGTCTTTCCTGAGGCATTCTGCTTACATGGCCAAACCATCTAAGCTGAGATTTTTCAATTCGGAGAAGTAACGGCTCGATGTTGATAGATTTTCGAATCTCAGAGCTACGCATCTTGTTAAACAGTGTAACTCCTTTAACTCTTTGTAAAAACCTCATTTCGGACGCTTACACAAGTGATCGCACTCTTTTGGTCAGTACCCAAGGTTCACGACCATAAGTGAGAATGGGGGCGAAAACTGTTTTGAAAATTGAGAGCTTTGCCTTTTTTGACAATTCTCGTTTCATGACAAGTGAATTGTGCAAAGCTCGCATTACTGCACTAATCTTGCCTATTCGGATATTCAGTGATTCTTTGTCTTGCCTTCCGTTGTAAATGCAACTCCAAAATACTTGAGCTTCTGTGCCTGCTTCAGTGTCGCTCCATTCACTTGTAACACGCATTGATCAGGGTTTCTTGAAAAATGAAGTACCTTAGTTTTGCCAGTGCTTATTTTCATTCCGGCGGTGTTGCATGCATCTGCAAAGCTATTTAATTCAAATTAACGAACGTTTTAACGAACGTTTTTTGTTTTTTGAAAATCTTGTCAATTTTAGCAAAATCTTTGTGATATTTTGCGAGTAGCCTGGACCAATCACGAAAATTCTTGAGGATATTTTAAGTTCAATTTGCTGCGAAAAGTCGTGAAATTTGTGAAGATGTCTGCACCTTTGCGTTTTTGCAGCAAAACAACACTAAAAATAATTTTACGCAGCAGTTTTATTTGATACAGGCAGGTGCGTTGAACAGGGCCGTATTAAAGAAGGTATCGAGGGGCGCGGGAGCACATACTTGTTTAAAGTTTCCAGCATGGCGTTAATTTTGTGAATGTCAACTGTGGAAGGTATAAAGAATGATGTGTGTTTAAGCACAGCGTATAAGAAATTAGTTAAAGTTTTTTAATACACAAGGACGAATAAAGCTGCTCGTGTACATCAAAGGTGTGAGTCTGGAACACAACCATTGAAATTTTTTTTGTGATTTTCAAAAAATTAATTCGCTATTTTTGATATATTTCCAATAAAGATAATGAAGTTTTTTGATAATGAAGTTTTTTGACTAAAACCAAAATGTTGAAACTCTTTATTCGGTTTATTGTTATTGTAATAAAACATTTTTAAAATATTTAAAATTGATTGAAAACTGGTGTTATTCTAAACGCCAACATAACTTCAAATTTTTTGAGAAAAAAGAGCTACAACAACAAACTCCATTAGAAGTAAAGAAAAACTGAATGCAACAGAGTTGTAAGTCGGGCCGGACTTTTCGGGTAAGCTTCAGTTTCGAGCCGAGTTCAAGCCGGGTTCGGGCCTAAATTCGGGCTCAGTTCGATCCTGAGGCATGCTTTTTGTCTTAGGCGCACAAAAACATAATTAAAATGACTTGGAAACATTGCTAAATTTTTTAAACCTAACTAAACTTTCGTTTTTTTCGGGCATGATTTGGGCTTCAAATTAGTTTTTGAGTTTTGGCCGGGTTTGGGCTTAAACTAGTCGACCCGTTTACAACTCTGGAATGTTAGTAATATGGCACCCAAGTAGAAAAAAAATGTATTTTATATATCTGCTGCTTATATAGTGCAAACTATATAGGAAGTATAATCCAGCAGTATTTCGCTGTTGCTCTAACGCTGCGAAACGTGCTGTGTTACTTGTACCACATCAAACTGTTGTGCAATAAATGAAATTTAAGAAGGAACCTTTACCAAAAACATTGCCCCTGATATATACTACGAACCTAGTCTTTAGAAAATAATTACGATTTAAATCAATTGTAAATATGTTTGTAAACGGTAAAAATTATTGCAAGACAATACGAAGAATGTTAATAGTGAGAATACGAAAACATTCTTGTACAAACAAAAAAACTTACAAAAAAAAACCTTAATCCTAGAAGGTTAGCAATCAGCGTTGCCAAAAACCTTCCGAGGGTTCTTTCGGGCTATTTGTTGAATACTGTAATTTTAAATTGCAACTCCTAGCTGAAAACAAAAAATTTCTACAGTTTTTTGTGTAATTTAAGCTTCTTCAAAAACAGAATTGGATTGATGCTTCATCCCTTCAAAGTTTACTTTAATTAAGCCTACATGGAACTCATGTTGAAAAACCTTTTTTTGTGTTTAAATGAGTGGTTAAATGACCACATAGATATTTTAGTTGAAAATTTTGCATTTTGTGCTGCTTTTTTTGCATTGCAAAATAATAGTTATTTTTGATGAATCAAGAAAAGCAGTGATTTATTGTGACCATTTTTGTTCACCGAAGATTATTTATGATTTGCCGTGTAAGCAAATGCTCCGCAACCGGTGTGTCGCGACACGCTGGTATACGTGTCGTGAGACCGTATCAGGCATCCTGCAAAGTATTTGTGATTTTTCTAGAAAAACCTAGAAAAATGTTTTTTTTTTATCTTTTCAGCAAATCTGAACGTTAAAAGACCAAATGTCTCCATTCCGGGAAACCACTAGTTTCAACGCTTCTTGGGGGTGATCTCCGAAAAAAAAAGGTCTTCAAGATTTTTCTGCGGGTTTTCTATAAACTTCTCATTGATGAACAAGAATAAATTCATATTATTTTTTGCATTTTTTGTGTTTTCACTGATATTGCCAGTTGCGGAGTACCTCCGAATTCAGCAAGTTTTATAAGTGCACCGCAGGTTAAAAAAGGTTGCGGAGCACTGAAAGCCACACTTACAGAAATATTGCGCAAGATCGTTATTGTAATTACAGTATTTTACATATTTTTTTACCGAGTTGACTTGGCCAGGTGACAGTAAAGGAGCCTTTCGGTCTTCAAGTCAAGCTACCTCCTACCCACCAGCTTCACACGGTGGATGCTTCACACTGTCTCTTTAATTGCTGAACGTCAAGTAGGAAAGCTGTGAATATCAATTTTATAGTTTTTGGTTTGACCCGACCGGAAATCGAACCAAGACCACCGTTTCGGTAGTAGACGCTCTATCAACTCGACCACTGCTCGGTTTAATTGAAGAAGTGTGTATACTTGGGATATTAGTGAAATTTGTCAGACCTTTTGCAGCTGTACTTCTCTTATTTGCGAAACAATTCATTCCGTTTAATTCTGCTTTTTTTCAAGGTAAAATGGAAGCTGATTTCGTTTGGGGATTGGTCAAAAATGATCATGCGACCGTACGAACACACTAAACAAACTTGCAGAATACGCAAAATTACGGTGTTCGTTAGGAAGCGTAAGATAGTAGATAGTGCGACAATAACTGTTCAAACAAAAGAAACATAAAATGCTTTAATGGTTTTTTATATCAATTCTGCAGCAGTTTTTAAACGAAGCCATTTGTTGTTATGAAACCTTTTTTTGCAGCAGCTGCAGCATTTTTTTTGCTTTGTTGCCGGAAATGAGTAGTGGTTTCAGTTTAGCCAAAACAAGTCAGAAAACAATACCCACTAAAACTTTTCATCCTTCTCTTGTTGTTTGATAGTATCAAAGTGATACATTTTGGTAGTTTCGTATCAATTGTTTAGTTATTGTTTTCATGACTTTATTTCATCGCTGTATTTGGAACAGCATAAAAATCAATACTTAAACCTAAAGCGTCGGAATTCAATCGCATCAGCTCGGTTGTCTTAGTTACAAGACTTAGTTAAATGTTACAAGAAAAATTTAAACCTTAGTTACAAGAAAAATTTAAATTTATTTTTGATGAATCAGTTTCCGATGCGTAAAGCGAGTTTCTGGAAGGCTTGTAACTTCCCTACTGCAGTAAAGCGCCATAAACAGATTTTTTCAGAAAAAAAATTTCTACATGGTGAGTAATTGACGCGGTGTTCGCAATCTACTTGACCGGCTTCAGAATTAAATTTTGAATATCTTCTTCCAAACTACCTGCTGCAGGCATTAAAATGCTGTTTTAAGTTTTCATGAAATTCAAAACTTCAGTTTTTATAACATCCAATTTGGCTCAGGTGTCCAAAATCTAATTGTTTCGAAACAATAAACTCCAAAACAATGAATATTAGTGTTTGGTTGTGCTATCAGCTGAATCTACATTTATAAAGTTTTTTTCTGACGATATTTTACCGTTTAATGCTTGTATGGATAAAGCATCTGCTATTAAAACGGTAGAATCGGGTTCGATTCTTAATCGGATCAAACCAACACAATAAAAACTTGGTATTTACTGCTTCCATGCTTGACGTTCAGCATTACAAGGGCAGTGAGAATTCTTCACCATAAGTGGTAGACAAGTGGACATTGGGCAGCTTGACTCGAAGACCGAAATGCTACTCCGCTACCTTTTGACCAAGGCAACATAGCGATTAAAGAATGATATGATATGACAATTACAGTTACCTTTCGTCTTCAATATGTTTAATTGCTGGATATATATTTTTTGATTTAATTAGCCAACAAATAAGATGTAGGTATAAAGTGTCTTGCATTGCCAGGCGCACTGCAGTACTAACAGCTTTGACTTGATGTAAACTTATACATTTTTTAGGCTGGCAATGGATTATTTTAGATCGAGAAGCGATTTCGCTTCAGTTTAATTCTTTTTGTTGATTTTATTTAAATTTCGTCACTCTAATAAAAAAAATTTTGAGTTTTGAGAAAAGCGAAAAACATTTTCTCATATTTTAGTGAAATAACGTATCGTTACCAAAATTTGGCAAAAATACATCAAAATGATTATATCAACGATGATCTATGTGATTTTGCTTGAAAACATCCCATTTAATGGCAAAGTTACTGAGGCAAAAACAATACGAGTTTTTCTGTGACTTAGGCAAAAAAATAATAATTTTATCTTGAATAGCATTGCTATTATTCAAAGGTGGAGTCCATGACGACGTCCTCGAGAACACATTTTGAAGTCCTTAGCCTCCAAGGCAAAGTCCTTGGCCTTGGCCTCCAAGCCTACAAGTCCTCAAAAATGCCCTGTTTGCGGTCAAGGGCAGCACTATTTTTTGATTTGTGAAAAATGGGCAAAGGTCATGAACTTTTTTTTCTTCGTCTTGGAGAACGCACCAGAGACCTCGCGGTAGCTTTATGAAGACTTTTTTTTTGGAAAACACTTGCGCGTTGTGTTCTTCGCCTTGGCTTTGAGTATTCCTGTCCTTGGCTTCGAGAGGGTCGGTCCTTGGCCTCGGATTGTTTTGCGTCCTTGGCCTCGCCCTCGAGCCTTGTGTCTTCGACTCCACCTCTGCTATTAATTATTTAACATTTACTTGAATGGTTAAAGATTAGGCCTAACTAGTGCACAGATGAATTGCAAGGAGGAACAAATTTCACGTTTTTTTTTGTCTTGTTTTCTTTTATACAGAAAAATTGTTTCAAGTATTTTTGAGTAGTTGACATCTTCTGAGGACAGCTGAATTATAGAAATAAACTAAAACTGGAATTTCTTCTTCTTATGAATGCCAAGGAACTGCATGTTGCGATTAATTTTTATCCTGCTGTTGACCGTAGGCGTAGCCAGGATTTTAGAATGGAGGGGCCCAAACCACAAATCACATGCAAAGACGTCATTAGAAATTTTTAAAAGAGAAATTTTTGTGGAACAAAGATATCGTAGAACAAAGATATCGTAAATCTTTTGTGCAACAAAGAACATGGGAAGCTGTGGCCTGGTTTGTCAAAAGTGAAAAAGTGAAAATGTCTAAATTGGAAGTCGTGGTGAGTAAATTAGTATAACTCAATCGTTTCAAAGACGGGGTCTGGGGGCGGAGCCCCCAGCTTCCGTAGGCTATGGAGGTCTGGCCGCTGGGAAATTATGGGGAAACAAAACTATTTTAATACCATTGGATCACATTGCGCACGTATTTAAAACCATTTCAAAGAACTAGATTTTTAACATTTGAAAGCTAGGTGAAAAAATTAAATTGTTTAATCCTCCTTTTACTCACAATTTAAGTCCAAAACACGTTTAAAATAAATGTGGCATTTTGAGATTAAATTTTGTAAGTGATTTAGCCCAAGTAGGTGAATTAAGGTTAATTGCTTCGTGTTATATTTTAGTGGAAAATAATAATCCACTCAAAGAAATTCGTTAGAGATTTTTGTTTAGTCATTAAAAAAGCCAATTGTAAGAGTGCATACACGATCAGGGTCATAGGTGTAGCCAAGATTTTTGATTGGGTGGGGGGGACCAAATCGCAAGTAATGACGTTTTCAAAATTTTTTGAAAGAGGAACTGTTTGTGGTAAAAAGATATTGTAGGTAGGAAGATCAAAAGCCGTGGCCTGTGTGTTTTCACGTAACCAGGGTTTTGCTATAGGTAGAGGACCTAAACCAAAAATAAAAAGTGTAAATTGGGAGACATGTTGAGTAAACTAGTGTAACTCAAGCCCATTACAGACGGGGATCTGGGGGTGGTCTGAGGACTACGCCCCCAGCAGCTGTACAATTTTTCGTAATTTTTTGTAAAACAAACTAGTTTTTTTAATACCATTTGATCATAATTCGCACGTGTTTAGGGCCATTTGAAAGAACTACATTTTTGACATTTAAAAGTCCATTGAAAAATTAAATTGTTTAAGCCTTTTTTTACTTACAATTTGAGTCCGAAACACGTTTAAAATCTTGCATTTTGGGGTTAAATTTTGTAAATGATTGGGCTCAGGTAGGGGAAATTAAGGTACATTGCCTCGTGCGATGTTTCAGCAGTAAATAATAATCCACTCCAAGATTTTCCTTGGAGATTTTTGTTTTTTCATAAAAATAACCAGTTGTTGAAGTACATGTGCAGTACAAGTAAATGTATTATTGAATTTGAATTTGAGGGGCCCAGGCCCCCTCAATTCAAATTCAATAACTTGTTCAATGAGCATTTCCTTTCGCTAACTTTTTTTCAAAAGTATTTTGTCCATAAAAACTAACGAAATGGAAGTAGATTGTTATTTAAAAATGGTACAATGGATGGTTCCGCCTACTAACCATGTTATTGCCCGGCCTGGATTTACATTGCGCGGACCCTTGGCACTTTAGAGATTTTCACAACTTTTTCTGCCTAATATAGGTGAATACCGAAAAATGTCTCACCATCTGAGCGCGGAGCCCTTGATACTCTGCCATATTATGGTAAATCTGGCCCGATAGTTATTGCATTACCTCCATTAAAAGGTTAGATGAGGGCCTGAGATAGCAAACTTTCGGACAAAACTCAATGTTTCCGAGTTATACATTTAAATTAGTTGGCAAAAATTGAATTGAGGGGGGCCCGGTGCCCCTGGTGGTCAATATTATTCACAAATGCTAAAAGAAAGCGTTGTACGTGAAAAATGCTAAAAGAAACTAAAACTGAAGAAACAATAGGTATTTTTTGTCACATGTTTGTCATAGATAAGATTTCAATTGAGGTGGGATCCCCGAATCTCCTGGTTACGCTTATGGCCAGGGGGCCTAGCCCACTCAATTCAAAGTCAATAACTTGTTCAATGAGCATTTCTCCAGCTTATTTTTTTCAAATGTTTTTTGTCGCGTAAAAATTGGCGAGGTGAATGGTAATTGAAAAATGGTATACAATAGAATGATGGTTGCGCTCACTAACCATGTTATTGCCCAATAGGCCTTGTTACGCTGTCCAAAATTGTGTTGTCTCGTGATACCCATCGAGGTACCTCCTGGAAATTCTTTTGCAAATGCATTTTTGTTCCCTGAACAATGATTAAAACGTCTGCCGTTGCAACGAGGTGCCGATTTTGAGATATTTTGCTTTGAATTAGAGCGCGGATGAATATTTTTAAATAATTCGCTTGAATGATTTTTGGTATTACTAAGCCATTGTGACGTTTTTGACGTAAAGTTTTTTTGTTATGGTGTTGCCGTTAAATAATTTTCAAATTATGATTGAACTGTTTTTGCGGTTTTTTTAGAACAAAAATTAAAACAAAAGCAAAAATGCCCTAATTTCAAACCTAAAAAATCATTAAGGTGTGACGTTTTTGAAAAATTTTTTACCATTAGTATTCTAGAGTAAATGTTATTTCACAACATTATTACACGTGGAAACATTTTTTAAAAACAGCTGATCTATCCATTTGGCAGCTGATCTCAATGACAACAAACTTCAAAAAAATAACGCGATTAAACTAGGCTACTGGGTTTAGGGGTATGAAAAACAAAATTAGGCTACTTCAGCCATTATTTCAGATTCAGATGGTATGAATAGTAGTAGCCTATGCTGTTAATCAATTTGAGGTAGCTAGTAAGGCCAACTTTGGACAAGTAGATCAACTAATCGGCTAATTTACCGGTACTGCCAGCATACCGATATTGTTTGGACTAACACAAATGTGTTTAAATCAACAACGTTTTGAGTCTGGATTAGCCTACTTATCACTCCATGCAGCTTTCCGGTACTTGAGATAATTAATAAAATGGAACGTGGTACGCTAAGTAGAGCTGCCAGTTAAATTAAGCAATCATTAGGCTACTCTTGAACCAGTTATTGGTAGGCCTATTTTCTTTACGTAGATTGTGGTATGTTATCGGTAAAAAAATTCAGAAAAAATTAAAGATTATTTCCTTAGTATTGGTGGCCTATTTAGGCTACATTTATTTGAGAAATTTGCGATTTTACCTAAAGTAAACTGCAGGCTTTCGTAATATTTTCGGTACTGACTCAGTGCCTCAAGTAGAGCGTTGTTCTTCTAGGGGGGCCAAAATTTCTTCAAGGAGGGGCGCTTACAATACTTGCTGCTAATTTCTCCTGTTGTTGCTTTGGATTTGAAGGGGCGCCGACCACCTTGCCCCCCATACTTGCGGCCCTGTATTGACTGTTTGGTAAAAATCGACCTTACAAAAAAATGTCAAAAGTTTGCTATTTGAAAAAAATTGCAAATTTCATAGTCTTAAGCAGAGGTGTCGATGTTTGTTGAGCATTGGGGGGATAATTTGCAATTTTACCCCAATTTTGCCCTATTTATAACATTGGGGAGATGAACCTCGACCACCATTTTGTTCAGGTGAGCAAATTAAGTGAAGACCAAAAAAGAAAGGTCTTCAACAAAACTGAAACACTTTTTTCCCCAAATTTAGGTGAAGACCAAAAAAAAAAGAAAAAACTTCACCAAAAATGGAACACGTTTTTTCCCCGAATTCAAGTTGACACCTACGCTCATATGCACACCAGCGTGAAATTATTGGATGGATGCAGATGTCGACCATACTAAAAATATTGGGAGGGATACAGTCAAACTATTGGGGGGATATATCTTCCCCGGGTTTCGGCACCCCTGCACCTAAGGTTTAAGAAGTAAGGATTTTAGAATTAACCAATAATGTAAAATAAAGATTTGTTGGTATAAAATTTTAATCATTATATTTTTTTGCTTTTCAGGAATTTTGGCTTATTATTCGGTATAGTTTTTTGTAGATTTCTACAACCACTCGTCAAATGATAGGCACATTGACTCGCAACTTCTACAGAAAGTTGTACAGTAAATCATTTAAAACCAATTTCAAAATTCAAACGTTACCCATTAATGTGCACTGTGCACATTTACATGCATTTTAATGCTTGTCATGCTTTAAGTCCAAGAATTGATGAAGCAATGAGTCAAAACGGTAAGCATTGTTTCACTTGTTTTAAGACTTTATCAAAGAAGCAAGTACTTTCCTAAATGAGGAATCGTCACTACTTATCTTTAAGGATTTAGTTTTTGGTAAAAGTAGGCCTACCAGCCGACAAGCCTACATCAGCGAATTTAGCTGTAAGCTTTCGTAGCTACACTGTAAACGTAAATTGGTTTGCTTTTAAAATTCTTGAGCATCAAAATTTTGCATTTTATTCACTTTTTTTTTATTCCAAGATTTATGATTATGAAGATTGAAAGTTTTATTCCAAAATTTATTACTTGTACTTGGTTTTGTACTTACCAAGTGGTTGCATAGTTATCTTAAATTTAGGATTTTAAAAAGAAATGTATGTAAAACTCACAAAGTCTTCTACACTACTGTCTATTTTCAAAATATTTTTAAAAACATTACGATTAGTCTTGAGTAAGTTGTTATTTTGGGCAATAGCAAAAGACGAATTTTGCCTTTTACCACATTTTAAATTGGCTACAGTAGAAAAGTAAATAATTTTTGAAATATGCTTTTTCTAATAAATATTTTATTAGTTTGTTTTCTGTTGCAGATGATTTGTCTGATGCTCTTCGATTAGTGGAATAATTTATCCATATCATGAGCAAATGTTAACAAGATGGTTGTTTATCTGTGTCCCAACCAAATGGAAAAGAGACAAATAATTGCAAGTGGTGTTCAGAAGAAACTAAAAACTTGAAACTGTTTTAAACGTGTAGAGAAGATTGCATTATTGCTTATACCTGTTTATACCAGTAGTGAATTAGTGTAGCGGCAGGATCGTGAGACTTTTTAGACCTTGCTAGATGATCCTTTTTGTATACATAATTTGCTGCTCATTGTCCAGTTTTCATGTATAGCTTTTTAACAAGTTAAGTAATGTTTTTGCTGTAAAATAAAAAGTAAAACTTTTATTGGTCTGTGTACGGTAAATGTAACTGTAGCAAATAGCTGTAGCTATCTGAGTTTATACGCATTAAAAGTAAAATGCCATACACCCAGTACTTAAATTGTAGGGAGGACGCGGGGAGACGGGTCCCCCCATCGACATTCAGCGTCCCCCGATCGAAATTTCAGCGCTGAAGGATCAGACGAAAAAGGGCCTGTTGGTACGAATAAATCCCACCAGTTCCGGCCGAATATAGTGCCAAATTGCGGTAAAGACCTTTTTTTGGTCTTCACCCAATTTGGGGGAAAGAAGTCAACTTGAATCATAATTTGCATTAAATTTTATTCGCATTCGGAATGCGTTTGGTCTAGGCTGCAAATGCGTCTTCCCATGCAAAATTTTACAGTTTAAGTACTGCTTATACTCAGTATAAATACACAGGAAATAAATACACAGGATATTTCGCAAGTCTATATCACTAAACGCAACCTTTTTTTTCCTAAATGGCTTAAATACTCGCCTTTAATATTACTAAAAATTATCTTTTGGAAAAAAATACAATCGATTTCAACCCGAGAGGGTCATCCTCAGAAACGTAAAAACCAATAAATTAAGGCTAACGTAACACAAAAACTCGAAATAAAATTAACAATCATGCGGCACTAAAATTAAGGCTACTAATTTACACATGTAACATCAAATGATGCCAACTTGAGCTACGAAAGCCCAAATTCAAAATAGGCTAGTAGAAGAGCAACTAAGCGTAAATTCAAAATATGCACAAATCGATCGTTAAATGTCTCTTACAGATTTATTGACATACGACATTCCGCACTATAAGTTGATCCAGATCTATAAGTTGGTCCTATATCAAAATATTTGTCTCTTAAATCTACTGATTTAAAAAAAAGTAGCACCCTAGCTTATGCCGTTCAAAAATTGACTTTGGGGGGGTTCGGCAAGATGGCGCTCTCAAACAGCGCCAAAACTGCAAACCTCACAATTGCGCATACCTGACGTCAATTGTTGTTGGTGTTGCGCATATTTGTCCTCCTGTAACCGAACAGCGTCAGACGCTAACTGTTCGACAATCCGCACGCTTTTCATTGCATTGACTACTTCGTGCTTGGAGGAATCCGCACCTGCTTAGGAGTATCCAGTGATCCAATGTTCCTGTGGATTTATTCGAATTCTAAGGAATAGAATTCTATCCAATGTTCTTGTGGATTTATTCGAATTCCAAGGAATAGAATAGAATTCCATTCTGAGGAATAGAATTCTATAGAATGGTAAAGCGTCTTATCCAACGACGCAATAACGTGACCAGGGTGGGGGTTGAACCCAGATCAAGCAATCAGGGTCGTCGTTAAAACGAAGCTTTTACCCATTTTGGCCACGCTGGTTATTAAATTCGACCGCGCAGGTTATTAACGCAATTAAATTGAATAGTCCGTGAGAGAATGAAATTCCACGGCTGGAAAGTCTTATTGAGTTCTTACGGGAAAATCGAACCGAACTATATATATTATGCCAGCAAGTTTTGCAAAAAGCCTCCATTCTTTGCGGTGCTTTTGAAAATATTTTGCCGTGGGATACAAAAATGCTGCTAAGGTCAACGCAGAAAACGAATTCGTCACAATTATTAAGCAAAAATACAAAAAATTTGACCTCATTTCATTAAACGGCAATGACGAATTTTCAGAATGGGAAGGTATTAAAAATAAGCAAAAAGTAACAAAATTTATGGGTGCCAGGACGGGAGGTGCCAGGACTGGCCCTCTAAAGTTCAAACTTTTTACAGGTAAATGGATAATTAGACGCAATTTGTCATAAATTTAATAAAATGAAACAAAATTTGAATAAAGTACGGTAATATAGACAAATTTGAATAGTCAATATCCTTATTAAAAAGCTTTGCAGATTACAAAACCTGTGAAGTATTTGAAGCCTTCGCTGCTACGTCGGCGTACGAAACTTCTGTTTAAAATACTAGTCAGTCCGGCATGATTTGTGCTTCGAATTAGTTTTCGGGATCGGGCTTACATTTTCGGGTACGGACCTGAACTAGTCAGTCCGTTTTCAACTCTTGGACGTGACTACATCGGAATGCATGTTTTTCCACTTACTTGAATCTTGTCACTTTCAATGAAATAATTGCCTATCCCATTCCAAGAACTTAGTTCAAAACTCGGATACTCTTTTAAACAATGGATTCGGTGGCTCTGACAAGAGCCGTTACATGTTGAGCATATAGTTTGATTAAAACATCAAACTTATAGGGGAATTTTCGACGTTTTCTTCAGCAGCAACAATTAGCCGTTGCTGTTGATGGCCAATACCACGTGTCGTTCTTTATGGCCAATACGACGAGTTGTTGATGATGGTTAAGAGCAGCAGCGTTTTCGAAAATTATGGAGTTTGGATTGAGCGGTGAAGAACTCCTGTTAAGCATCCACAGCCTCTGTGAGTAAAGCAAATTGTAAATCTATCGATGCCATCGCTCTAGACACTGCAGACGCGTTTCCGCAATTACGGCTGTTCTGAGTGTTGGAGAGAAGATGTAGCCACTTTATGTGGTAAAAACAACTATTTAACGACACCAATTCTTTGAGAGCACTGCAAACACCTATTACGAATCCATAGCTGCTATGAGCACTGTAGATACTAAATCTATCGTTGCCAGCGCTTTAGATACTGCAGACTTGTTAAGTATCCACAGATGTCCTGAGCGCTGGAGAGAAGATCTAGCGATTTTATGTGGTAGAAACAACTCTGTAACGAATTGATTGCTGTTCCTTTCAAAATGTTAACACACGAGCCCGGCGATCCCCGCTAACCTCAAATAGAAATCGCGAAAGGATATTAAGCAATGCACTATAAAACTTAGCTCTTGCGAGCCAAGAATTTCTAGAGAGCCGATCTTAGCTCGTTGATAAGGAATTCCACGTATCGTTTTGATGGCCAAATACCGCGTATCGTTGTTGGTGACTAATACCAGGAGCTGTTGTTGATGGCCAACATCGCGTGTCGTTGTTGATGGGCAATACCACAAATTCCTGATGATGGCAAACACCGCGTGTACTTGTTGATTGGCAATACCACGTATCGATGTTGATGGCCAATAATGCTTGTCGTTGATGATGGCAATACCGCGCTCGTTGTTGATGACTAAACTGAACACCACCAATTAAAGCATAGGCTCTCTGATTCATAAATATAAAAGAAAAAGAAGTTAAAATGCGTGCTTCATAAAGTTTATCAATGCATGCCTTAAATAAAAACCAAAAAATAGCTTTCCACACTTCAAAAAAAGTAAATAAAATGTAATGAAGTACGCTTTAAATGTTATCATGAACAGAGGTGGAGTGAGTCGAAGACACAAGGCTCGAGGTCAAAGCCATGGCCAAGGGCACAAAAAAAATCCGAGGCCAAGGACAGGAATGCTCGAGGCCAAGGACCAAGGACACAAATGCAAGTGCTTTCCTGAGAAAAAAGGTCTTAAAATTTTTTTTTCGGTCGATCTCCAAAAAAAACGGTCTAGAAAAACATTTTCCAGCCGATCTACAAAATTTTAACCATTCAAAAAATAATACTGTCCTCGAGCCGAGGACAAAGGGGGGGGGGGGGGGGGGGCATGCCACAATTTTGCATACTTTTCTTTGCTAATTATACTATCCTGGCGACCCAAAGGGGGGGCCATGGCCCAATGCTCCCCCCTCAAAACACGCCCCTGGTACTGCGTATTAATGTGAACGGCATAAGAAAAAAATCAGTTTCTACAATTCACAAGCATATTGGAAATGAAACTTGGTTAACAATATAATAGATTTTAGTAGTTTAATTTTGTCTCTACTGCAGTATTGCAATGCTATACCAACCTGTAGCTTTTGCATGAGCGATTATCAAAACATCCTTCTTTCTTTGCTGTCTAAACTGTAGCGCTGCTGTCAAATTTCGATCTTTTTTACGACAAATAATGCACAGTGTAGGTTTCGTTTCTACAGCACAATCTTTTTCCTCAAGTTTTCTTTTGGAAGGTGGGGGTGAAGACATTTCCTTGTCATATGCTTTCACTATTTCAATTTCACCAAATAAAATGCTAATTTATGAAAAAAAGTTGAAGTGAACTGTAAATGAGGTCAATGGGCATTTTTCACCTAAACAAAATAAATAAAGATAACTAAACTTTTTCTTTTCTAAAGAAAATAACAGAGGTGGAGTCGAGGACACAAGGATTGAGGCCAAAGACACAAAAAATTCCGAGGCCAAGACCAAGGCAAATAGCAAACTTTTGACATTTTTTTGTAAGGTCGATTTTTACCAAACAGTCAATACAGGGCCGCAAGTATGGGGGGCAAGGTGGTCGGCGCCCCTTCAAATCCAAAGCAACAACAGGAGAAATTAGCAGCAAGTATTGTAAGCGCCCCTCCTTGAAGAAATTTTGGCCCCCCTAGAAGAACAACGCTCTACTTGAGGCACTGAGTCAGTACCGAAAATATTACGAAAGCCTGCAGTTTACTTTAGGTAAAATCGCAAATTTCTCAAATAAATGTAGCCTAAATAGGCCACCAATACTAAGGAAATAATCTTTAATTTTTTCTGAATTTTTTTACCGATAACATACCACAATCTACGTAAAGAAAATAGGCCTACCAATAACTGGTTCAAGAGTAGCCTAATGATTGCTTAATTTAACTGGCAGCTCTACTTAGCGTACCACGTTCCATTTTATTAATTATCTCAAGTACCGGAAAGCTGCATGGAGTGATAAGTAGGCTAATCCAGACTCAAAACGTTGTTGATTTAAACACATTTGTGTTAGTCCAAACAATATCGGTATGCTGGCAGTACCGGTAAATTAGCCGATTAGTTGATCTACTTGTCCAAAGTTGGCCTTACTAGCTACCTCAAATTGATTAACAGCATAGGCTACTACTATTCATACCATCTGAATCTGAAATAATGGCTGAAGTAGCCTAATTTTGTTTTTCATACCCCTAAACCCAGTAGCCTAGTTTAATCGCGTTATTTTTTTGAAGTTTGTTGTCATTGAGATCAGCTGCCAAATGGATAGATCAGCTGTTTTTAAAAAATGTTTCCACGTGTAATAATGTTGTGAAATAACATTTACTCTAGAATACTAATGGTAAAAAATTTTTCAAAAACGTCACACCTTAATGATTTTTTAGGTTTGAAATTAGGGCATTTTTGCTTTTGTTTTAATTTTTGTTCTAAAAAAACCGCAAAAACAGTTCAATCATAATTTGAAAATTATTTAACGGCAACACCATAACAAAAAAACTTTACGTCAAAAACGTCACAATGGCTTAGTAATACCAAAAATCATTCAAGCGAATTATTTAAAAATATTCATCCGCGCTCTAATTCAAAGCAAAATATCTCAAAATCGGCACCTCGTTGCAACGGCAGACGTTTTAATCATTGTTCAGGGAACAAAAATGCATGTGCAAAAGAATTTCCAGGAGGTACCTCGATGGGTATCACGAGATTTTTTTTCTAGACGTTTTTTTTGGTAGTGTAACAAGGCCTACAAGCCGGATCTACATTGCGCGAGCCTTTGGCAATTTGGAGATTTTTGCGACATTTTTTGGCCTTATAGAGGTAAAGGCCAAAAAAGTCTTACCATCTGCCCACGGAGCCCCTGGCAGTCTGCCTTATGGTAAATCCGGCCCTGGTTATTGCATTACGTTCATAAAAAGGTTAGATGAGGGCCTGAGGTAGCAACTTTTAGGACAAAAACCCTTAACTTCTCCCGGATTGTACATTTAAATTGGTTGGTAAAAATTGAATTGAGAGAGCGCGGGCCCACTGGTCATCAATATTGTTGTTACTTACTGTTGTACGCGAAAAATGCTAAAAGAAACTGAAGAAACAACAGGAATTTTTGTCACATTTTTATCATTGTTGGCGTTTCAATTGATGTGACCCGGGTCCCCTGACCCCATTCTGGCTACGTTTATGCTGTTGACTCTTAGTATATAAAGTACTGTAACTAAGTTACTTTTAATTTCTAAAAGTAACTTAGTTACAGTTACAGTCACTCGGGGAAAAAAGTAACAAACTCACCGTACAGCTACAGTTTTGAAAAAGTAACTAGTTACAGTTACGGTTACAGTTACTTTAATTAACAAAATTTTGATCCTAATAAAGCAAATGCTTACTACTCAGGACGGTCATTTTTTTATTAATCCATATTTGTGCATTGTGGCTTGCAGGTTTTTAATTGAGCAGTGATGATGTAGAGGTAAGAGCGATGGTGTAGCGCTAAGAGCGTCCGCTTTGCAGTCAGTAGACCGGGGTTCATTCCCTGGTCGAGCCATACCAAAAGACTTTAAAAATTGATATTCACAGCTTTCCTGCTTAACGTTCCGCATTAAAGGGATAGTGTGAAGATTTAGCCTTGGTGTGGTTGACATAGGTGGCAGTGACTCGAATACCGTATCGTCGTTTCGCTGTCTCCTGGCCAAAATAACTTGGCGAATAAATTAGTGAAACTGAAACTGATGTAATCGAGTGATGATGACCAAGTGTGTGTGCATGTGGATCTAGCAATCGGCTTGCGCAACGCATGCAGTTAATATAATCACCAATCGTATTCCGGCACGGGTGTGCTGTCGTTAAACAAAAGTAACTTTAACTAGTAACTTTTACTGGTCTAATTTTGTAACTAGATACCGATTTCGTTGCAGTTTCAAAAAAGTGACTAAGTTACCGCAACAGTTACTCGAAAAGTAACTAGTTGCAGCAACTAGTTACAAAAGTAACTAGTTACTGCCCACCTTTGGTAAAGCAACTGGGCTGTTTTCAAAAAAGTCTTTTCTGTTTTCAAAGAATTTGTTCTTTTTACTAACAGCTAGTGTAGTTTTTGGATGCGTAAGTCAGCATCGACTGACATAGGCTAATCATAAAATTGCCTAAGTCAATATCAAATGACATAGGCTAATCATGAAATTGCCCAAGTCCGTTTCTGGACTTAGACATTTTTATTACAACACCATAAAGTGCTCTCTAAAGGCGATTTTTGAAATCTGAAAGTTAACAAGCTGCGCCTTTCCACGCTAATCATTTCGGTATGAATAACTCATTTTGCCCAAAAATCGACTAAGACATTTATGTTATTAGGCTGACGATTTGTATTATTGGCTGAAATATTTTTTTGAAATAGTATGCAATTTAATAAAAGTGGAGAAGAAAACCAACGGGTACCTCGGTCGGTATCGGTTCGGGTTGACCGTCAAATGCTATCATCTGAACCTAATATGCATAACAAACTTATAGTCCTGCGTCGTTATTTCTGCTAAGTATTTGTTCTCTTATCATAAAATTTTCTTATTATACATTTTGCTCTCAAATTATAGAACTACTTTTCTTTTTTTCGAAAATCAATTTACTCCGTTTATTGGCTTCGTCGTTTTAGATGGTAATGGCACAAGAACGTTTGGGAATTTGGGTCAGATCTGATCACGTGATTGTACGACAGGTTTTTAAACGCTATTACTGCTCCGCTAATGCCGTACGGAATTTCGTTCAAAATAAGTGCTTCAAAGCTTTATACGTAATAATCTTTTTTGGCTCAATTGTTTTTCATCAAAATCCTTTCAGAAACATCAAGAAGTAATATTTTACTTTTAACTCTTAACTGATCTTTCACTGCAGCTCAATCAATTTTAGTTGCTAAAAAATTGTCAAAATTTGCAAAGAGGCCGCGGGCCGGATGAATTTCCTTGGCGGGCCGGATTCGGCCCGCGGACCTTAGGTTGCCAACCCTTGTTGCAGAGGCTCAACGTTTCTACGGTATGTATCTTACAACACTCAAAGCAAGTTTTCGCTTTTCTGCAGAGTTCAGACTCACATATATGGAGACATGATGAAAATGAAATAATTGAATTTATAAGCTGCTAGCTAACGTCAGGCTGGGCTAATTAACCGTGCTACCAGGCAATTCGTTATTGCTGGGTTTTTAAGAATCTGCTTAACGTGTAATTAACGTTGAGGTCAAGCACCTTTTATTCTAGTCGTAGTGGTCCAGCCTGACCAAAGACTTTTACCAAAAACCTTAACATCGCGTTGATTAGACAGAGGTTATATAAAAGGTCGAATTTCTGATAACCACGCATGAGGTTCTGATATTGGGCCGGTTAAATGGGACACAGTTTTAACAACCACTCGCCACCGTTGTGACATTATTTTCTTCGAAAGGCGCTGTGTTGCTTAAAGGCGCAATGACGCGAAGATGGACCTGCCTACTCCTTACACGGTTCGGTGTAATACAGCTAAATATTGTATAATGAAATATCTGATTTGAACAAGATCAATAATTACGATTTTATGTTCAGATAATGAGCACGGACAGATACATTGCAGTTTGTCAAAGTTATACCGTTTTTGCTAAATGGATGCGTAAACGCAAATCCGCTTGGCTCATAGCGGCCTTTGTATGGATAACAGCGTTATTGCTTTGCATCCCAATTATTCGTTACAGTGGTCTTAGTGGAACTTATCCGGAATGCCAATGCACGTAAGTATACCAAATACAGTACCAGAAGTTCCTTTTATTGAAAAATGATTTCCGCACTATGCAGCATATCAATTCATGCCACGTGATCTCATTTTGAAGGACAAAATATGAAATTTCGAATTATTCTACCATACTCACTCAATATTACATACCAAAATGTTAACACTGATAATTGCTTTGAAGCAGTTGAAGAATTTCGAAATTCAGAGAGCACGAATGTTTTTGTTGGATTTCCAAACATAGTGGTAGCCATTGCACTTTTTTCCCCTAGTAAATTTTTAGTCGCTGACAGACCATTATACGCATTTCGGAAACTTTAATTTCAGTCATTGTTTGAACACAAGCATTGAGTATTGGTTTTTGAGTAAGTGGACTTGAATTTGTCTCGTGTATTTAAAATCTGGCCCCCAGTAAGTAAGCCTTATCTTATTGGAATTTTTTTTGCTGAAAGATGGTTTTCTCCGCAATTAAAAATTGAAACAACTTAAGTAGAGTACCGGTAAATTAAATTAATACAACTCGAAGCGTAACTATAAAATCACAGTAACAGCTTAAAAGCACAACAGTCTGTTTCGTCCTAAGGACTCGTCAGGTGCTACTGCAATCTTATTCAAATGACGAGTCCTGAGGACAAAGCAGACTGTTGTGCTTTTAAGCTTTTAAGATTTTATAGTTATATTTTGTACTTTGTATATCATCGAGCACTCTTTCAAAAGATTTGACTATCAACAATTTTCTACAACTTGAAGTAACGACACAGCTCCAATAATCGAAGAAATATTGCAGCGGTGGCTAGCGGTTGGCAACACTGCATCCAATTTGACCAGCCCGAGATTTAAACCTCAGACCTTCCGCTCCAGAGACAAACGCGTTACCACTCGACCAACTGGCCTGTTAGAAAGATCTATCAATATTTCATTATTCAAACAAAATCTTTCATTGTATACTCGTTGCATTATACACCAAAACGCTTCACCCAGTTGACGGGTTCCATCTCCACGCCACAGCACCGTGGCATCACGGCTTCTTTTGAAGAAATGTCGCAGCAATGGCAATCCGTTGGTAACACTGCGGCCGATTTGACCGGCCCGCAGTTTGAATCTCAGATCTTTCGCTCCAGGGGGGTCATTGCATAGTTTTCGTTTTTTATCGAATGTTCGTTATTCGCAAAACAACAAAAAATAGTATTGCATGTCTCAAAAATAACGAATAACCGGTAGTAACCTTAGTAACCTTATGGAAATTGCAACAGAAAATTCCACTACCATCGAATGTTCGCTTTTCGTAAGTTCATAGTATTTGGAATTTGTTATTTGTTGTTACTTGCTCAAATTATATGAATAACAAATAGCGAATATTCGTTAATTCTACCTCATTATTTGGGAAATATTTTCAACACTATAAACCATTTGTCAGCTTTAGTTTTATCAGTCTTGACACAATATTTTATTTTCGATCAGTATAAAAAGTTGCGAAAAAGTAAGTACCGGTATGTTTTTATCGTTTTATATTTTTATTTCGTGGTAGACAAGAAATTGATAAACTTTTTTGGAAAACCTTGTTGAGAATATAATGGTATATTAAATATTTAACGAAATAATAATTGCAGATAAAAACAAACTTTGAATTAGGCTAGATTATCTCCCTTAATACCACAAAAGCTCTATCTGAAACGTATTTGCGACATAACAGCCTAGCTGCCCACTACTGTATAATTATATATACGCTACTTAATAAACAGAGGTGGAGTCGAGAACACAAGGCTCGAGGCCAAGAACAAAAAAAAAAAAATCCGAGTCCAATACCACAGAGTTGTAAATGGGCCGACTAGTTCAAGCCCGAACCCGGCCCGAACCCGAAAATATAAGCCCGAACCCGAAACTAATTTAAAGCCTAACTCATGCCAAAAAAAAATCGAAAGTTAAGGTAGGCCTGAAAAATTTAGCAATGTGGCTGAGTTATTTTGGTTATATTTTTGTGCACCTAAGACAAAAAGTACGTTTCAGGCCCGCATTCAGCCCGAAATTTTTGTCAACTTTAAGCCCGAACCCGGCCCGAACCCGACCCAAAAAGCCCTGCCCGACTTACAACTCTGCAATACCAAGGCCAACGACCAACTTTCCAAGGACAGACCCACTCATCGCCAAGGGCAGGAATCCTCGAGGCCAAGTTCAAGGACCAAGGACACAAAGCGCAAGTGCTATCCAAAAAAAAATGTCGCCGCGCATAAAATCGCAACTTGCAAAATTTCCGTGAAATTTCAGACAAAGAAAAAATAAGTTCATGGCCTTGGCTTATTTTTAACAAATCAAAAAGTAGTGCTGTCCTCGGCCGAGGGTATTTTCGAGGATTTGTACGCATCGAGGCTAATGCTAAGGGCTTGACCTTCGAGGCCAAGGCCAAGGACTTCAAAATGTGTCCTCGAGGACTACACGTTTGTTAATAAATTCATCAAGTGCGGTTAATTAGATAAATTACTTTTTAACTCAGACTGAACTGAATGAGAATCAGATCAAATTTTGTGATGTAAACTTTGGTATAGTATTCTTGTAAATGCTTTAAGAAAGAATACAAAAAGGATTTAATACACAATTACAAAAATATATAAAGAAAAAAATATCACTAGTTTAAGTTTCAGTAACCAAAGCCAGCTCTTCAAAAATAACCATAAAAAAAATATATGAAAGGGATAAAGAGTCTAACACGAGAACGTAAGATATTTATCGATTTAATAGTATGAGTTACGTGTGAAATAATCCTTCTTCATGACGTCGACTAAAGCAATTCCTACCATTTGTAATCAGCACTTAAATTGTAAAATTTTGCATGGGGGGACGCTTTTGCAGCCTTAACCAAACTTCGGTGGAAATTATGTAATTCCGTCCCCGTAATTGAATGAGACCAAAAAAAAAAGGTCTTCACCGCAATTTGGGACTATATTCGGCCGGAATTTGTAGGATTTGTTTGTGATGGCTAGCTCTTGATCGTTTCATCATCCAACGCTCAAATCTCGATGGTTGGACGTCTAAATCTCGATGGGGGACGATAACTCTAGAATTTAAGTGGTGATTGTAATTGATTGCAACGGGTAGAACTATAGGATATACAATTTTCAATGCTGTTAGTCGAAACCGATTAGTCTGAGACCAAGACCGAGACCGCAAAATTTTTCCGAGACCAACATCGAGACCGGTCTCCACTTTGGCTTTGAGACGGAGACCAGCAAAGTTTAAGATCGAGACCGGAAAAATTGACATCATTATTGGTTTTTTTGATTTTTTGAAAAATAATTTTGAGGCTTAATTTTGCTCGTAAGTTGGTTTTATGGTTAAAAATATTGAGTCGGATGACAAATTGCTTTGATCCAAGAGACTACGTCATCAAAAGTTGTCGATAACGTCATTTTATGTAGATCTTTACTGAAATTATTTTTGAAAAGTGCTTTCAACTAAACTTAATTCCTCTGACTCCAAGATTGGAGCATGATCACCTTAATTTTCTTCAGGAAACACATGTTTGTTCATATCTGTAGTCCTAGCCATACTGACGAGGAACAAAAAACGAATGTCGACTTCGAAACAGTATGTCTTAGGCTGTTAAGCAAAGGCTTGATTGTGCCTATAAGACTCTCTATACTGTTTATAGCTTATCATTAATTTTATTAGAAGATCGTTCTTAATTAATTAAAAAACTTTGAAAAAAAAAAAACAGAGCCAAGATAAAATGAAACATTCTGTGAGAGTTTTCGACTTAAACTAATGTCATTAGCAATCTTTTAAAAACCATGACGTTAGAATTGCTGAAAGACCATTCCCATATATAAATCAAAACAATATAAGGGAAGTAGTAGTTACTACCCGGGTCAAGGGTAAAATCTAACAAAAAGTCTAAAACTGAATCAAAATAGAACGAAAAGTGAAAAGATTGATAATAATTTGCCGCAGATAATCCAAATTTAATGAATTTAGGCAAAACTAAAGTCCTCTAACCACGATGGTAAACAAAAATATAAAACATATCTCGGGTATTAGAATTCCAACTGAAGACCAGGTTATTAACTATCTCTCTATTTAAATCTGTACCACACTGTGAATAAATTTGGCGCTTAAATTTTTTGAATGAATTTTTCTGCTACAAACGGAGCATTTAATAGGCATTCGATTCGTTATGCGTCACAGCACAAAAATGTGTTATTCGAAAAAGGAACTTTCAACAACGCGTATGAATAACAAATAGCAAATATGAACAACGAATCTAAATAAAGAATATGAATAACAAATTATGAATAACGAATAACGAATTACGAATAACGAATTACGAATAACGAATAACGAATAACGAATAACGAATAACGAGTAACGAATAACGGATTGCGGATTACGAATTACGAATTACGAATTACGAATTACGAATTACGAATTACGAATTACGAATTACGAATTACGAATTATGAATTACAAATTACGAATTACGAATAACAAAAATTTGAATACCAAAATAGGGCATATGAATAGCGAATTACGAATATGAATAAAGAAAATACCAAAACGAGAACGAATGTTCGGTAAACAACGAAGATCATGTAATGATCCTTCAGAAATGCGCACGTTACCGCTCGATCAACTGGCCGGTTAATGTTTACAAATTAAAGATATTAGCAGCCATATTGCAGCAACTGTCAGCAATTTCAATGCAGGTATAAGTTAATTATTGCATTGATGCCTTAAATAAAGTCTGTATTAAGTGAGTGTTACAAAGTATTTTGATTATGTTTTTAAAACATCTAAAACACAAGGCACTACCAGCCCAAAACTTTGTCAGTCTTAAACTCGAACCCGACTTGAAAATTTTTGCGCGACTACCAATAACGTAACAAAATGGAAACAAACCAAATGATTTAAATTCGCTGCCACTCAATTTGTTTTTACTAAAATTTCGGAGCTAAAATTTGTACATTTCCGACTATTTTCAAACGTCGAAAAATTTGTTCTTAACCAGCATTTGTGTTGCCAGTTATACTATGTTTGTGAAAATAATAAAAAAGGTAATTTCACGGGAACTTTTATCTGCTTTTTTATTAATTTTGATTCAAATACTGTAACTTAGACGTTAATTCTTTTTCTAAAACTAACCCCGAATCTGACTCTACCTCAAAATTTATAATCTTAATTAAAAAAAAAGAAAAATGCGCAGATGAATATTTCTTGCTTCTGTTTTACGCTCTTCTACTTGAAATTCCCTGTGTAATAATAACGCCTAAATTATAACGAAGTGACTATATTTTACTGAAAAATTTAGAGGTTAAGAGAGTAAAACGAAAATGAGAAATATTTATCTGCATATTTTCATTTGATTTTTTAAAAGTTAGAGGTTGGGTTAGAACTAAATTCGGGTTTAGTTTTAGAGTAAAAATTTAAGGGATGGGTAGATTTGAGTCAGAATTAACAAAAAACTAGATAGAAATTTCCGGTGAAATAATCTCTTTCAAATTATAATCAGTAAATATTGCTTTGCAGATATGCTTTTCCAAATACAATAAATAATGATTGCCCAGAATATAAACAACCACATGGATGTGAAGAATTCTATCAAAGACGAGAAAGACAATTGCAATGCAAGTGCGTTTTGTTGGATCAGTCAATCGTTTCCTACTCAACAAGATATAAGTTTTGATAGAAATACGATGCGCAGCGCACTTTATCACATTATCAGCCAACCTTTGCCATAGTGTTATGAAAAAAATTAACACCATTTCGTATAATAAAAGATATCACAGATATTTCGAAGATTTATTGTAAGATAATAATATTAGTGATTCAACTTTGTGATGTAATAGTCAATATTTATGACGAAATAATATTCAAAATTTTCATCATCACCATTGCAAATCCTCTGGTAAAAAGATAGACTATAATCGTTTAAACTTCATTCGCAGAAAAAAAAAAAAAAAAACAGGCACAGCCACATTGTGCATTGTTTTTCTGCAAATATATCTTGATCGAGATAGTATGCGCATTAGGAATATGAATTAACTTTTTTGTCCGTCCTAGGCAATTTGACCGGCAAGTAAAGAAGAGGGGATGAAGGGGAAGGGGGTGAAGGGAAACGCAATTTGAGTTTTTCAATTGACCTCCAAATTTTAGCAATAGTTCTTTCAACTGCCACAAGAATGTGAGAAAGGTGATCTAAAAATCGCATTCAAATGGATATTTTTTTTCCGGCGGCTAAACGCTTCGCCCCCAGAACTCCGTGTGTAATTCTCTATAGAGTTGCGTGGGTTTGCTCGGCTTGCCACTTAAATGCAACGTTTTTCGAGCAAAACATTTAACTTTTTCTTCAAGTCCTCTCTGCCCCTCTCCCTAGTAAAAACCTGGTTGTGGGCAAAGCGCTCGCGGTAAGCATTAACAATAACTAAATGAGAACTTGCTAAAAATCATGCCTAGTAAACGACCGACGCTGGTTAAATAATGAGATTCTCCAAAACACTTTTTCGTTTTCCATAAAGAGAGTAATTAAAAAATGTTTTCTTTTGGGGAATCTAGAGGAGGTTAGAATTTCAAACAGTGTCAGAATATATTTATTAACCACAAAAATAATCACTGGTTTTAATAAAAAACATTCTACTGCGATAGCTTAATCCATTTAATTATCAATTGTTCGGGGGCACATTTAGGAAGTTCCCAAAAAGTTCAGGAGGTACATTGTAGGCTACCTGGACCCGCGTCTAGGGGGCCAGGGAAGACCACTACATTAACGCGCATCCAAGCAGTTCCTCTGACACTCAAGTAGTCGTATAGATATGTGTGCACGATGCAAAAGCGAGACGGATTTCCGGTGAAGAGCTTTTTTTGATCTTCCTCAATGGAGCCCGAGATCAATCTTCGTACCCCCTGACAAGATTTCTCTACGAGGCCCAGCGAAACGCTAGCATGTACAGTTGTACACTTTGTACAGTGTACATATAAATCAGGGGAAGGGGAAATTACTCGATGCTGAGTCATTTGACAGTGTTGAAACTCCGTATAAATAGAATGAAGGGGTCAAAATCACTAGTTCCATGTTTTTTTTTTTGGACAAAATATGACGTCATTGTTGCCATGGCGATGGCTTGTGTTGGTCGTTGGTCAAGAAAATCTTAAGCTTTATTATTATGCACAATGATATTTTAATATTATGCATAATAATATTTTGAAGCTTTCGTCAAGCCTGCAGTCTTTGTACATTATAATAAAATAACAGTTCTCAAGTTTATTGGAGAGTCAGTAGTCTTCGCTGCCTAGCGTATGATAAATCATACGGCACAAATTGGGGGGATAAAATTTTTTTTTTAATATCGTGCAATCTACTATTAGTTGTCCTTCAAGACTCTAAATCTGAAACAAAAAAACAAATTCAAAAGAGACCAAAGATGCATATTTTGGGCATTAATGTGTTAATGGCTTGAAAAGCATTGTGAATGCTGTTTTCCAGCGAAACGGTTACTTGGAGCGGCCTGCAAATCTTTTGTTGGCTATGATCACATATGAAAATCAAACTATTCGAGAACTTAATTCGTTTTCGATGAATTCTAAAAGCACGATCTGAGCATGGCATGGACTCGAATGTGCGACTGTTTAGCGTTCCTTTTGTGAAATTCGACACAAGGAAATTTTACGGCAAGATTGACTGGCTAGCTTTCAAAGTTACTAAGCCTTCCGCAACAAAAATATGCCAAGCATTGAACTACGAAGAATGATTACAGCCCCAAATTACCCAAATATTTATTTTCCCAATTTCCTTGTCACACGCATGCACTGGAAAAGTGCGATAAGTAGGTGACGGAAGCTTCCGCGGCTGTAATCTGTATGAATTCGCGGGGTGAATTGATACACACGCAAATGTCTAAGTTTTCTTCGAATCGCGACTACTTCTTATATTGTAAATGATTTGTAGAACATTGTATGTCCGTATCTCTTGAATTCATATAACTAAATTGTATTTAGTGACTGCCATAAACTGAATACATTTTTGATTCTATTTCCATATATGAACTGTGATGGGTTTTCTTATTAATAGAATGCAAGTTTTGACACCCCAAGCAAAAAACATTACAGCAAAATCAGTTTCAGCAATTAGGTTTGGACTTTAAAATTGAATCAACTATCAAATTCATAATTAGCATATCTGTTTCAATCCAATGGTCATCTTTCTTGAAAACACAAATCAAACTTTTCATACGACGTCATTTGTGACGTCAGATCGACATTATTTATGACGTAAGAATGACGTAAACGCATGTACCTCACTCCATCTTGCTTTTACTTAAAATTATGATTAAAAGCTTTGAAATATAGGAATAAATAGCTTTCTAAAGCAGCTTTCTCATTTTAACCGGTAATTGCTAGTGTGTCTTTAAAACAGTCACAATGAGTCACATACGGTTATCAAAAATCCTCCAAACTTTTTCTAAATATACTTTACAAAGTTTTATTTGACGTTAAAAGATAGTATACAATGATAGGATTGCTAGAATATTGACTTCTTATTGGGTTCCCCTATCCCGTATCAAAGGTGCACCGATTAGCTAGTTTAGTTAATTTAAATATTAAATGGCCTGGTGGCAGATCAAAACTTTGACCAATTGAATCGAAAATTGGACACAATGTTATACAAACACATTGGTAACGTTTGACACCCAAAGCTAACGCGTTAACAAAAAAAAATTTTTTGGCTGAGTTCAATCCACCCTAATATATCCACTCAGAAATAGCTAAGCAGCAAGCTGGCAAAACGCCGATCAGAAAAGTATGCAAATTAGCCATTGCAAAAAGCAAAAGAAGTAGCAAACTGGCTAGTAACTTTTGAGGAGAAACATTATGTGTTAGCAGCAGTAAAAAAGACAGCGATACCCGGCTCGACAAGAGCAGGTTCGGTACCCGCTGCAGCTGAAGTGACGTAACAGCTATCCTCTTTTGTACTTTGCTAAGACTAGTTACTTCAGTGTTGCCATTTCGCCAGTATTGCTGCGACAGAAGATTAGCTTGTCGGCAGTTGGCTTAATTTACATCAAAAGCTTCTAATTTACAATTCTGACCTTTTGCTGTGTTTTAACAACAACACTGCCAAAAACACTGCCGAAAACACTTACTGAGCATTACAAATGTACAGTAACTTCTTAAAGTTTTATTTGTAGCTGGCAACCCTGACAAAATTTCTAAGGGAAAAATCCTTTCTAAGGGGAAATATAAATTATCATATCTCGGAAACGGAAGGTCGTAGAAGACTCAAATTTGATGAAGTTAGTCTTCAGATCTGACACAATTTTTGGGAGAAAACCGATTAAAAATGTTTTTGACCTGAATGCCCTTTTAACCCTATTTGAACCGGGGGACAAATTTGCCCCCTCTTAGTTAGTTTTATATAGCTTTCAAGCAAAAAAAAAGCTTTGCTGTGATGCACCCAGGCTTTGAATCAAATTTAATGACACACATTTTCAGAAAGTTTGGAGTCAGCTGGATAACCGGAAGTGACGTCATTTTTGCCTTTGTCAGAGGCACCTAAGGAGTTTCATACAGTTTTGAGCGCAATGTATGCTTATCAACGCACTTATTCTATTCATTCTACTGCTTCTTCATTATGGATGCTTATTTTCTGCTGGAATAAAATATTTTATTTACTGATAAATGTATTACATCATCAATCCGTCATTGATGACGTCATAATTCAAAACTATTGCTTTTTCTGGTGTTTCTCGAAGTAAATTGCGTTTGGATAAAAAATATTCACTCTCACTAGCTGTTGAATGATATAATGAAAATAATACTGCAGTATTCTAAAATTTTGTGAATGATACTATATCTCAGTCACGAAAAATTACAAACAATAATCAACGCAATATATTAAAAATGACGTCATCATGCATGTGACGTCATTATTTGCGGTGACGTTATCAAAGATGTCTTTGAAATAGCAAAAGTCCAAAGTGAAAATAATATTTAGCAACATTTAGAAAAATTTGCTTGCAGTTATAAGGATTTACTGGTTTTGATGACGTCATTATCGTTTTCGTGACGTCACAACCTCAAAATAATTTCTTTTAAAAATCTAACTAAAAATAGCTTCAACAAGCAAAAAATCTTACTTTTATCTTTATCACTTATCAAACTAGTTTTAGATAGGGGGGCAAATTTTGCCCCCCCCTCTGTACAAAAAGTGTGTGAAAACAGCCCAGTAGATAGATATAGCCCAGTTAAATATCAACTGAGAGCAAAAAAATTACCTTCTTAGCTTAAACTTTCAAAACGTTGATTTTCGGAGCCTATTTGAGAGATTTTCCAGCAAGTGGCATCCCAAAAAGATGGAAAGTATTTTTCTTTTAAATATTTACTGATATAAAAAGTGCTCTAGCTTAAGCTGTTCAAAAAATTGATTTTTGTGGTCCATTTGGGATTATTCAGGAAGTGAGATCCACGAACTATGTCAAAATATTTGTTGCTTAAATATCTACTAAAAAGAAAAAAAAACAACTCTAGTTTCAGCCGTTCAAAAAATTAATTTTTTGAGGCCTTATTTTGGGGAAGTTTCGGGGGGTGGCACCAAGAAATTTTAGAAGACAAAACTACGTTTTCAGCTCAATAACTTTACACAAAGATTAGATTTCCGTGTTTTGCGGTTTAATAGAAAACGGTACAAGATTTAGGAAGAAAAGAAGAAAAAAAACACAGGCCATGATATTCAAAAGTGTAGGCTAGTACTTTCTCTGCTTTTTTTCAGTTTTTTTTTTTTTTATTTGAATTTATTGCAACCTAATTTTAAAGTGATTTTAAAGCAAAACCACTCAAATTTGTTGATATAGTGATTCTTTAGTAGATCTTTTTTTTTGCCGGCAACTCGCAAATGCATTGTTCACTTCGTAATACTTTCGCAAGTCGTAAAAACACTCTCAATTGGATTGCCATTCACGCTAGTGCGATCTTGCTTTTCAACTCGTGAAACGCAGAAATCGACAATTGTGTGACTGAATGCGCCTTTTGCATCGAATCGCGCAAAATATAATCGACCACGCGCATCTGCGGAATCACTCTCGCGAGAGGAGGATTTTTACCAGACGCGTTTATTTTTAGCGACTCTCGCGTAGCGTGAATAAGCGTACTGCGAAACAGATTAAAGCGGCGGCAGGTGAGAAAATATCACAAGCTTAATAATGGCATTGTGTAAAGGCGGCTCAAGACTAAACTTTTTTGATCTTAAAAACAGTCTCTGCAGACCTAAAAATGAGCACAACCTTTTTTGTGTGATACTGTTTCCGCAGTGTATGTCATACACCACTGTACTTTATTGCATGGCCATTAGCTAGACCAGGGCTCTCAACCTTCTTTTGGTCCAGAGCCAAGTTTAACGAAAATTTTCAATTAGTTTTGTGCACTGCTGAAGGGTTTTATTTTTTAAGTTATTGAAACATTTCTCCAGTCAATAGTAGCTAGCTTCATCACGGCACTGTGCCAAGCTAAAAACAAAAAATAAAATATCACTAAATTAAACAAAAGTCAATATTACCGCAGGTGTCGAAAGGGATTTTGCATAGGGGGGACTTAACCTTAAAGCTAAAACGTGTTTGCGTCTCGCACAGCCGGGGGGCGGTGCCCCCAGCCGCTGGGCAATTTTTAAAATTTTTTGGAAAAATTGCCATTTTAACGCAATTTAAATGGCATTTTGGACATTTGCAGAGCCACCTAAAACTAAACGGACTAAATGCTAATATTAGAAAATCGTTTGACAGAAATAAATTTCTCAGCCTCTTCAACTCCCTTACTTCCTGTTCAAGTTCAAACTAAGTCAACTAAGTTTAAAAGCATGCATATTTGGGTTTAAGTGACCTGGTTAAAGGAGGTTCATCCCCAGTGGTGCAGCCAGGTCAAATCACTTAAAACATTTACCCCAAAATACAAGCGTTTAAACACGTTTTGTACTTGACCTGTAAGTAAAGAGGGGGCTGAAGGGGTTGGGCAATTTATCCTGCTATGACTTTTGAAACTTAGATTTTTCAAATGGCTTTAAAAACTTGCAAGCTGTGATTCTAATGGCACTACTATGGTCATTTTTGTCGAAAAATTACAAAAGTTGCTCATGTTCAGTCTTACAAATTGCACGGATGTTCAACCCTTTTGCAAAATATTTTGATTTTGGTTTGGTTTTGCTACTGCATTAACCTAGTATTTTGCAACTTTAGTCTTACAACCTATCGAAAGACTAAGTTAGGGCTCCCTCTCTTTCTTCCTATATAAATTAGAATAAAACTTTTAATTGAGAATGTGAACTAAGCTAAGAAACCAAGTTAATGCACTACCTCTAACATCCAGTAACTCTAAAGTAGACCTGTGCAGTGTTGTTCTCGATTGTTGGCTAAAGGGATGCTCATGCTCATAATCAAAGAATACAAAATTTGACTAAATTTATTGCTTTAATATTATTTGTTTTACTATTGAAATGAAGAATGGTTCAATAAAGTTCACATAAACAGTGCAAAACAGACTCATTTTCAAAAGATTTATAAGAGCCGCAGAGAGGTTAGTCAAGAGCAGCGGTTGAGAATCCCCGGGCTAGACGGAGACGCATTTTAAATATCATCAGTAAAGAGTGTAATATTTTTCGACCGCGAATCAAAACTTAGATACAGTATATACACTAATACAGTACATCTTGACTGGTAGACAGGAACAAGCTATCTGAAATTAAAGCTTGTAATTTTGGCGGTTGCAAACTATGTTATTTAACAGTATAAGGCAGCGCCGGATTTAAGAGCTGAAGTGCTCTGGGGTTTGAGTTTTTGAGGGCCATTTTTTGATGATGCAAAAATTAAATCAACTTTATTGCAACAAAATGTTTGAAGGCTTAATTTTCGCGGGTGCGCAAGCAAAATTTTGTTGAGAGGGCTTGAACCCAAAAGTCGAATGGTTTTACTTGAAAAATGTTTCAATTGGGCAGCGAGCTGAGAAAAGTGATGCAACTCACGCGTATCACAGACGGTGTCTGAGGGTGAAGCCTCAGCCGCCGCGCAATTTTCGTAATTTTTCAGAAAAAAAAAAGCCATTTTAACGCCATTTAGATAATATTTCGTATCTTTTTAGAGCCATTTCAAAGAACTAAATTGCTATGATTTGCTAGCCAGTTAAGAAATAAATTGCCTAGCACCTTTAAGCTCCTCCATCCCCTCCCACTCCCCCCTCCCGATTACTTATTGGTCAAGTCCATAATATGTTTAAACGCTTACAATTTTGGGTTAAATTTTCTAACTTCACTTGGGTAATGGGGGCGGGGCTGAAACCCTCTTAGTCCCCTTCGTATTTGCGCTACTGAGTCGTCGGCATAAGCAGCAAAAGAAAATGATTGTTTCGTCAAGCTGATTATAAAATTACGAGTATTTCATGCCAACCCATCCATTTTAGTTATTTTTGAAAAAATTTTTTTTCTAATTATCCAATACCAAACAATTTCCGTTCAGGAACAAAATCGTACAGCTTAATTTTGTTGTAGGAGGAGGAGCAAACTCGGCGACCGTGCCGCGTGATTAAGAGACGTTTTTATTTTGGTCTTTTGCTCCTTCTCGTCGTGATAAATCATCTCTTTTTAAATGTTTGCTGAGTTTGTGCTGTATTTGTTTTTGCTTGGAAATCAAAATTTACTATTTCTCCATGCTCTTGGAGTAAAGATGCGTCTATGACATCAAAATGCTAGAATAAACCTACTGTACGAAAAAAAGTGGAAAAGTTGACCAAACTAGTTTGCTACAAGACAAGTATTTTCAAAATGCTTTTATTTTGCACAACACTGAGCAAATGTATGGGCTACTGGTGGTGGATGGTGGGGGCCGGGGTTTTTTGGGCCCCCTAAATCCGGCCTTGGTATAAGATATATCACACAATAGACTATTCTGACGTGAAGAAGAAAAGAAAACAGCATTGCAAAAATTTTGCTCTTGTTGCGAAGATTTTTTTGTGTGGTTGGTCTCGGGTATTCTACGAATTTGATCAGGCTGTTGGAGCCGGGCAACTTTTGAAGGTGCTCCAGCTCCTGCTCCGGAGCTCTTCGCTATCCTGTTATTGCTCCGAGTCCAGCTCCAGAGCTAATTGAAAAGAGCTGCTCCGTAACGGCTCCAGCTCCGGGCATAGGCGTAGCCTGGATCTTTGATTGGGGAGACCCAAACCACAACTTACTTGCAATGAACGTCATCAGAAATTTTCGAAAAGAGGAATTTTTTGTGGGACAAAGATAACATATAATGGAAGATCAAAAGCCGCTGCCTGGTTTGACAGTTACCTAGAATTTTGCTGAAAGAAGAGGGCTTAAACCAAAAGTTAAAAAGTGAAAATGCCAAAATTGGGAGAGGAGTGTGAGCAAAACTATTGCTACTCAAACGTATCACATTATTACAAACAGGGGTCTAGGGACAAAGCCCCAGCCGCTGGGCAAATTTTTGTCATTTTTTGGAAAAAAAAGCTATTTTAATGCCATTAAATCACACTTTGCACGTGCTCAGAGCCATTTGAAAGAAAAAATCTTAACATTTGATAGCCAATAGAAAAAGTTAAATTGTTTCATCCTCTTTTAACTGACAATTTAAGTTCAAAATACGTTCAAAATCTTGCATTTCGGGGCTGAATTTTGTAAGTGATTTTGCCCAGGTAGTCGGAAGTAAGATACGTTGCCTCCAGCAATATTTCAGCAGTAACTAATAATCCAGTCGAAGATTTTCGTTAGAGATTTTTGTTTTGTCATAAAAATAACCTGCTATAGGAATACTCGTACCGCCAGAGAGCCCCAGGCCCCCTTAATTAAAATTCAATAACATGTTCAATTTCCCTAGCTAATTTTTCTTTTTTTCAAAACTATTTTGTTGTGTAAAAACTGGCAAAGTGAGGTGAATTGT
The DNA here is from genome assembly GCA_963965965.1 of Trididemnum nubilum. NCBI lineage: Eukaryota > Metazoa > Chordata > Ascidiacea > Aplousobranchia > Didemnidae > Trididemnum > Trididemnum nubilum. Next base: position 25,690,645 of record OZ014475.1, on the reverse strand, counting down.
TATTGAAAATAATACAATAGACGGTTGCGCCTATTCTGTCATGTTAGGGAGCTCCTTAAGTACATAGCAAAAATTAAACAATAAAAATTATTACGGGAACCAAAGTAAATAAGTTCCTTTCAGGCTAAAATCATCGTGTGTGAAAAATCTCCGAGATAGAAAAACATTTAGAGGTTGCAAAAAGGCAGTAAAGTTTTTCATAAATACCCAATTTGGCAAAGATAAGGACTTCGCTGTTTGCAGAGTGTTAGCTGTTCAAAAGCAGAAATATTATGGATGTAACCTAACTCATTGCATGTTGCCAAGTAAGACGTGTACTGTCTTTATTTTTACTCAGCAAAAACCATGCCTATGGTATGTTTTGAGGCGAAATGCATGTGAAACTGAAGCTGATCTTTATCACATTTTGCAATTAACCAGACGTATTCCTATATAAGTACCACTGCCACACCACGCTCTGCAGTTGCATGTGGGACTAGGAATTTTTGAACCAACTTTCTGTCTACCATCAATGAGCCTGATAATTCACTTCAAGGATCAAAGTCATTTGATAGAAAATTTTGATCCATTTACATTTTTTTGAAAAAGCCAATTAATTGCGTTTAACTAGCACACCCTTTTTTCCAGTTGTTATTTCTTAATGGCACGCTTGATAAAGTTTTCATCTTCTTAAAGAGCTGCAACCATTCGCCACTTCACGTCATCGTGCTGCACCTCTGGTTCTAAACAACTTAAGCAACTAGTTTCTTAGACATTAATCAAAGCCGACCAGAGAATTTTTTGGGTACGGTTGCCCAAATTCTTTTGTCAATGTGATTTGGCCACATTCTTTGCGTCCAAAAATTGTTCTTCATTTTGGCAAGTTTGCTGCAAATACAAGAAATGATGCTTTGGTCTACGCTCGCCGCAATCATTTTACCATGCAGTTGTGGCGCATGGTAAACTGATTAGGGCGACCAGAAGTCAGGGACGCCGTAATCATTTCTGGTGCTTTAACCAATTTCTGATGTTGTTCAAGTTTTGCGTTAATGGAGATGTAAGCACCAGATTCTTACTTTTAGTGTTTGAGACATTGGCGTCAAAAAACATATTAGGGATATTACCCTGTAGCAAAAACTTTCTCAGCCTATCTCCATTCTTCTAATGCTCAAACGATACCATTTGCTTTAGACTAACTGGTCCCATTAGGAATTGGGGCAATCTTGAGCAGATGTTTCATGCAGATGCCAGATGTGTAGTTGTGAAAATGAATTTGATTAAGATTGAAAGTGGTTCAAGTTATTAAACAAAACTTTTTTTAAAAAATAGATTATGTTCAGAATATCACGGGCTATTATTTTCTTAATTTCTTAAAATGATCTTTCAAATTCTTTGCTCAGTTTATTAGTTTGGACTTTACGGTTGCCACTCTTATATCCACTGTTCCCATAATTTCTATTCTCTAACATTCCCTTTTGAGCCAGAAGAAAATTTTGGTATCTTTGTCATGAGGGTCTATGGATCAGAACATTTGTACGGTCCACATCAAAATAATCTCTCAGGTCATCTTTTTTGCTACTTGTGATAGCCTTAAAGATTTGCTAAGTATTTTAACAAGTTTAATAACTATCCAAGAATCCGAGTAACACCATATTGATTTTGTATGAGGTTTGAAATTTATCCAGAAATTAATACTTGGCAACTTAAATGATTCCAGTCAAACTTATTGAGGCAAACAACTTCCGACTACAGGAGAAGACATATAAAACATCTATGATGTATAATTGACTTGTACACTATCTTCCCAGTTTCTAAAGTGCTCAATGAACAAGGGCCCCGTAGCTAACGGAACAAGAAGTTCTGTTAAAAGTTAAAAATTTTAAAAACCCTACTACAGGCTGTCTTCCTCTAATGGGTTTGTCAGGTGGGGAGGAAACTAAGCAAAAACAGTAAATTACCTCTGTACGCTACCCACGTTTCCCCCTGCTCGCACCGGAAGCCCTGTGTCGGGCGCGCGATCCCAAGCTATTCCCTAGGGTTAACTGCGGTAAGCACCAGCCAGGGGCCGCAACCAAGGTCGGTGGTATGTAGCCGTGGCTGGTTTAAAACACTGTAAGCATTAACTATGAAGGCTGAGCATCTTAATTAAACACTGCTGATATGCTGCTGCGTATCTGTAAAGCGTTGTGAAAAACACTGTTAAAATTGTCAACACTGTCCTACATACAAAGCGGCATTTTACGTCACAGTGGATCAACCGATTTGCGTTAAATGTGGTTACATTAGATGTGATTTCTTGGTTTACTTGGCTTTGTGTCGACAGTTTGATACAATTTTGGTTCTTTGGTTGAGAGTGTTAACCGGATTTTGTTGTAATATCGCAATGTTTTCTTCTAAGCAAAGGTTATATCTATTAGAACCGTTCTGATAAGGCCGTACTCGTCTTGTTATGTCTAATTTTAAATACTCTAGCGTATGAATAATCTCAAATTTTTACTGTTCATGTGCAACCTCTACACTTTAATTTTTCTTTGAGATATTTTGCAGATACAGTTTTTTATTAAAAACAAACAAATTTAATCCGGTTACCGGATAGTTTTTCAAAATTTTGAAATAAGGACCACCCTACTAGCATGTTATTGCCCGGACCGGGTTTACATTGCGCGGTCCCCTGGCAACTTTGTAGATTTTCACAACATTTTCCTGCCAACTATAAGTGAAGACCAACAAAAAGTCTTATTGTCTGAACGTGGGGCCCCTGGCACTGTGCCATATGGTAAATCCGACCTTGGTTATTGCATTACATTCGTAAAAAGATTAGATAAGGGCCTGAGGTAGCAACTTTTAGAATTGAAACCCTTGATTCTACTTGGGTCATACATTTAAATTGGTTGGAAAAAATTGAATTAAGGGGACCCGAACCCTCTGGTCGTCAACATTATTTACGTTTTGTTGCTGTTGTACGTAAAAAATGCTAAAAGTAACTGAAACTGAAGAATCAACGGGCTTTTTTGTCACATTTTTATCATTGGAGGCACTTCAATTAAAGGGGGGGGGGGGGGGGGGGGCAGGCCCCCCTGGCTGCGCCTATGGCTCAGGGATTTTTCAGACTGGTGCAGAGTTTTAGTTTTACGTTGTCATTATAACCAACCTCTAGTTTTCTCAACTAAAATAAATTTCAAAATAAACGTTGGTCAAAAACACAACAACCAAAATGCTTTACACAATTTAATGACATGTAGAGACTAAGTAGCAGCTGATACTAGAGTAAAAACAATTAAATAATACAAGAGTTAAATGCAGTAATTTTAAGCATAAAGGCAAAGTTTGTTTGTTTTGCACATGACCAATCTATTTAGGACAAAAAAGTCTTTTGATCGAATTAGCTTTTGATGAGAGAACAACAATCATTCTAATTACATGTAGCACAAATCATTACAATATAGTTAATTGTAGTTTTATCTAACAAAGGCTCCTTTTAAGCTTTTTACAAGGCCATTTTATGACTTTACATTTTGTAGTTAAACTCAAATTAAAAACAGTGATAAAGAAAGCGAAAGGCAACTGAGAAGATCTGGAGCTGGGAGCTTTCCTATGGTAACGTTGCTCCGGCTCCAGCTCCGACAAAAATGCACTGCTCCGGCTCCGAGCTCCAGCTCCGGCTCCAACACCCTGGATTTAATTTGACATATTCGAAGAACAAGTGAGCTGTGAAAGAAAAAATCACCCTGATTGGACGAATCGGCGTACTCAGAGAACAAATAAACCGTGAGTAAAAAAGGCAAAACTGTCAGCTTCCGGTCTACCTATAAAGAGTCTACGGTTAAACGCATAACTGTAAAATGCAGCAATGTAATTTTAACCATAAATAGTTTTTTTGAATATTACAGGCCACCACTCAACAGTTTATCCACATACAGCTCGAAACCTTCGGATCAATTTCTTAACAACAAGAAAATTGAAAACCAAGGCAATGATACCCAATTTTCGGGAAATTATGATGGCCATAGCGATGGCGGTGGCGATGGCACTGGCGATGGCAGTGGCAATGGCAGTAGCAATGGCAGCGGTAGCGGTAGTGTTAACGTTAATGACTACGACCTACCAATAAAATTTGGCTGTCACTTCCGCCAAGAATCGACTGGTTTTCTTTTGCTACTTCGGCTTAACTTTTCAATCATGTTCATACTCCCTCTTGTGGTAAGTTAATTCACGGTTTCTCAACATTTCGATTGATTATATTATGGCAAAAAAATCTGTATTTTATAACTATAATTGAAAGTATCGACAACGTTGCTTTCGAACTATGCAGTTACTTGCTTTGAGGTTTTATTATAAAACTCTTAATATTATTGACAATTTCAGTGGTATCTTATTTTGATTCTGTGATCACATTAAATTTTATAAAACTCGCTTCTGAAAAGATTTTGGACTTGATCTGCGGCATATTTGTAACAAAAAGTGACAAATTACAAAAGATCGATGCCAACTAAAGAGTGATGTTTTTTGCTGATGACAAAAAACTCGTCAATATTCACAGTTTCTTCGTAATTTGGCACTTGTTTTGGCATGACACAATGTCTCATAAATCAACAAGCACCGGAAACAAGAACCGCGTCTGAAAACTACATCATGTAAAAAACGTCTCAAAAAGGCTGGTCCATATTATCGTATCTACTGTATAACATAAAAGAAATGTAAAGAATTATGGACAATTTTGAGGGGAAGATAAATTTGAAAATGACTTTAAACAAAGTCGACTTCGCAAGCTTTCGCAATAAGCTTTTCTTTTCTTCAGAGATTTTGTGAATTTGTTTTACTGTTATTTCGAAAGTTGTGGCATTTTTGGGAGTGATCGAAATGTTTTAGCGCGCTGCAGATACCTGTCAGGCATCTACAGCTGATATGAGTATTGTAAATAGTGAACTTATTGTTGCCAGCGTTCTCTACACTGCAGACGCGTTTACGCATTCACTGCTGTTTTGAGCGCTGGAGAGATTGAAGGTCCAGCCACTTAATGTAGTAGAAGCAACTCTCCAACGAATTGATCGCTGTTCCTTTTACAATGTTACTGCAAGAGTCCAGCGGTGACTGCTCAACGCAAGTAAAAACCGTGAAAGAATAAAACAGTGTCTTGATCTAAGCTCTTGAGAGCCGAGAAGCGATTGCAAAAGCTCATGAAGTTGATTTTGCTGAAAATCCTTTTCAAATATATAGAATTATAAAGATGTAGGTTTTAATTTGTTTTGTGCTTTTCATTTAAGTAAGAGCTTGGGAAGAGGCAAACTCTCGAAAAATCTTTCAAAACCGTAACTACCTCGTACTTCAATGAGTATTAAAAAATACCACTGGTGGGCACAAATTCGTTAATCTGTTGATAACAAAGCTAACTTTTTCATTAACTCGTTAATTCGTTAAAAAGCTTTTTTTATACTTACGGACTAACTTAACTTCCGTTAAGTTTTATTTACTTACATTAAGGTTTTTATTGATAATATCTCGCACCATTCATTCATCGTGCCGGTACAAACCAGTCTACACTGGTAACACTAGTAGCGTATTAGCACGCGCTTTCTTAAAGAAAAAGCGAAGAAAGGAGCTCTTTTTTGTGGCAAATAATAAGCTGCAGCAAAGTTGTAAACGGGCCGACTAGTTCAGGCCCGAACCCGGCCCGAACCCGAAAACTAATTTGAAGCCCAAAACATGCCCGAAAAAACTTGAAAGTTGAGTTAGGTCTGAAAAATTTAGCAATGATGCCAAGTTATTTTGATAATATTTTTGTGCAACTAGGGGAAAAAGCACGTCTCAGGCCCGAATTAAGCCCGAAATTTTTGTCAACTTTAGGTCCGAACCCGACCCGAAAAGCCCGGCCCGGCTTACAACTCTGAGCTGCAGCTTCATAGGTGTATTGATTACACTACGTCACAAAAAACTATGAACTGTTAGTTACTAAGTGTTCACTATCTGTAGTGGATGGAATTCCGGCTGCTGATTCCGAATCTAAAGTCGGTTTTGCTCTATCACGTCAGAATTTTGAGTTATTTGTATTTTTAAAAATATGCATAAAATGACGTATTTGTTGAAAAACGGCGTTTTGTCAATGTAACAAGTACACATTTGATTAATAACAACTTGTTTGCTATTGCATGTATCATTGCTTAAATGATCTTATGCCTTGTAACGTAACTTTTTTAAATTGTATAATCAATAAAATTTTAAATTCCTCTAGATAGAAAACTGTAGTACCACAAGCACTATCACTTATGTACACTGCAAAACATTATTACGGCCGTTACCAGGACAGGTAGCTCAATGAAATTACAATATTTTTAAAGGTTTAGCTGCACTTATAACAAATCAAACAAAGTAATAAACACACTAATCCAAAAGTTTTGTTTAGAGTTAAGTCAAATACTAAAAACACATGTTTAAAAATGTTGAGGCCATCTTCTCTTTTTACAAAAGTCTTTGTCAGTGTCTCTTTAAAGAGACCGACAAAAATCGGCCATATTGTTAGGACTAACGTTCCTCGGTAGCCTACCTTTCTTCAAAGAGTTTAATGTCCAGATGGAATCTTTCTCCATGCTCATCGCTGAGATCTTTGTTATTTTCAGGAAAAAATTCTGAATGAGAATGCTGCAAGAAATGCATTTTTAATGACATTCGAGCACTCATTTCTTAGTAGGATTACAGCATTTGTTCAACATTTTCTGTGTAGTCGGTTGCTTTGTGCTTTCCTAGGAAGCTTTGGACCACCAACGCAAAGGCATTCCAAGCATCAAGTTCACTGGGATTTTCTAATTTCTGGTCTTACGAATATAACGTGCTTTATACTTTTGCTTCAATCGTATAAGGAAATGATTAGCCATTATGTTTGAAACCTTCACCTTGATGATGCATGGCTTAAATAAAGGTTTTATCCAATCCCAGTATTATGTAAAGAAGAAGATTAACTTTTGCAGCATCAACCAGAGGAGCATGCTACACATAGACTTTCCTGAATTAAAATTCTAACGAGTAGGCCATTCCACAGTTCTGTAGTGTTGTCAATCAGCTCGACTGATCCGCGAACATAAAAAAACACGTGTTTTTAGTGAAACCCAACTGCAAACCAAGCAATAGTCCAATCACTTATACAATATGAGAGGCATAAATGGCATGTCTGTAAATACCTTAAAGTGATTGGACTATTCCTTGGTTTGCAGTTGGGTTACACTAAAAACACGTGTTTTTTTATGTTCGCGGATCAGTCGAGCTGATTGACAACACTGTAACCCAACTGCAAACCAAGGAATAGTCCAATCACTTTAAGGTATTTACAGACATGCCATTTATGCCTCTCATATTGTATAAGTGATTGGACTATTGCTTGGTTTGCAGTTGGGTTTCACTAAAAACACGTGTTTTTTTATGTTCGCGGATCAGTCGAGCTGATTGACAACACTACAGAACTGTGGAATGGCCTACTCGTTAGAATTTTAATTCAGGAAAGTCTATGTGTAGCATGCTCCTCTGGTTGATGCTGCAAAAGTTAATCTTCTTCTTTACATAATACTGGGATTGGATAAAACCTTTATTTAAGCCATGCATCATCAAGGTGAAGGTTTCAAACATAATGGCTAATCATTTCCTTATACGATTGAAGCAAAAGTATAAAGCACGTTATATTCGTAAGACCAGAAATTAGAAAATCCCAGTGAACTTGATGCTTGGAATGCCTTTGCGTTGGTGGTCCAAAGCTTCCTAGGAAAGCACAAAGCAACCGACTACACAGAAAATGTTGAACAAATGCTGTAATCCTACTAAGAAATGAGTGCTCGAATGTCATTAAAAATGCATTTCTTGCAGCATTCTCATTCAGAATTTTTTCCTGAAAATAACAAAGATCTCAGCGATGAGCATGGAGAAAGATTCCATCTGGACATTAAACTCTTTGAAGAAAGGTAGGCTACCGAGGAACGTTAGTCCTAACAATATGGCCGATTTTTGTCGGTCTCTTTAAAGAGACACTGACAAAGACTTTTGTAAAAAGAGAAGATGGCCTCAACATTTTTAAACATGTGTTTTTAGTATTTGACTTAACTCTAAACAAAACTTTTGGATTAGTGTGTTTATTACTTTGTTTGATTTGTTATAAGTGCAGCTAAACCTTTAAAAATATTGTAATTTCATTGAGCTACCTGTCCTGGTAACGGCCGTAATAATGTTTTGCAGTGTACATAAGTGATAGTGCTTGTGGTACTACAGTTTTCTATCTAGAGGAATTTAAAATTTTATTGATTATACAATTTAAAAAAGTTACGTTACAAGGCATAAGATCATTTAAGCAATGATACATGCAATAGCAAACAAGTTGTTATTAATCAAATGTGTACTTGTTACATTGACAAAACGCCGTTTTTCAACAAATACGTCATTTTATGCATATTTTTAAAAATACAAATAACTCAAAATTCTGACGTGATAGAGCAAAACCGACTTTAGATTCGGAATCAGCAGCCGGAATTCCATCCACTACAGATAGTGAACACTTAGTAACTAACAGTTCATAGTTTTTTGTGGCGCAGTGTTATCGCTATTCGCTATTTCCAAAGATTTTCCGATTGTAGCTTCATTAGTGTATTTGAACCTATTTTTATCTTGAAATTATATTAGACTGTCAAATCTAACTTTCAAAACACAAAAAGACCACCTTAGCAATAAATTTTTCCTTATAATCAGCCAGGCGCATCGCCAGCGGGGGGGCAGGGGGGGCAATTTAGCCCTAGCTCGCAAGTTGAGGATTATGACGTTATAATCATCTGTAACTCACTTAATTTACTCGGTTCTTTTGATATTTATTTTGTAAAGGCCTTGTTACGCTTGCAGAAAAAACGTCCAGAAAAGAGATCTCGTGATACTCATCGAGGTACCTCTTGAAAAATTTTTTACAAATAGATTTTTAATGCCTGATTAATGATTGAAATGTCTTCGGTTGCAACCAGGAGCCGTTTTTAAAATATACCGCTTTTAATCGAACGCAGATGAATATTTTAAAATCATACGCTTGAATAAATTTTTTTACTATTGGTGTTGCCGTGAAATAATCCACAAACTACAACAAGAATTGGAGCACAAAAATTGGTCTTGAGAAACAGCTTCACTAAGAATAAAAGAGCCAAAGCTGTCGTAAACATTTTATTTAAAAAGAGACGTTTCGACTAATTACTTAAGTCATTGTCAATCTGTAAATAATGCGCAAGAAAAATTAGAGCAATAGGTAACCTGCAAAGTTAAAATGAACAAAACTGGCAAAAAATAACGAAATTAACGCAATGTAGTTCTATAGTGTGAAGACATCATTGCTTTCAAGAATGTGCCCAAACCAAGGTAGTAAGTATTCAATTTATAAGGGCATAATGAATCTAACCAAGCCACACTCATCCGTTTAACCATAGTCACTAAATATATACAGTCTGAAAGCGCTCGTGCATTTAAACTTGTCACTTACGCCACCTTGTGAGGAGGCGAAAGTTTGCTTGAAAAACAATTGGATGCAATGTAAAATAGCCTGGTAGATGCAGAAAAAGTTGTAAATTGAGTGCATATGGAAAAAGTTTTCAGTAATTTTGTTATTTTCTACTTTTTAAAGCTTATACCTACCACTTAGACTTCAAACTAACAATTTCTTTGAAGTGAGTGTATGGTATTAGGCTGTTTCTAAAGCATCTCCATAGGCTAAATACATTAGGCAACAGAAACTTGGAAAACTAGGCTTCTACATACGGTAGTAGCAGCCTAGCTTGTTTTATTTTTCAGATTTGTGGGGCATATGTGTAGGCTTTAGCTATGTGATCAAATACATTTGCAATTGCATGTCATCATCAAGCTGATGCCTTTGTGAAGGTGCAAAATAATAATTACGATCACAAAATATTTATATAGTTAGTGACTATGGTTTAACCGCCAAAGCACATCTAGAAACCAACTTATACAGCCCAATTTTATTGAAGACAGTATAAAGTCAAACGAAAATTACAGTACCCGAGCAATCACTCATAAATTGAAAGATACCAGTAACAGAGTTTTCTTCGAATCATCACTATATACCTTGCTACATTGGGCTGTATAAGTTGGTTTCTAGATGTGCTTTGGCGGTTAAACGGATGAGTGTCGCTTGGTTAGATTCATTATGCCCTTATAAATTGAATACTTACTACCTTGGTTTGGGCACATTCTTGAAAGCAATGATGTCTTCACACTGTAGAACTACATTGCGTTAATTTCGTTATTTTTTGCCAGTTTTGTTCATTTTAACTTTGCAGGTTACCTATTGCTCTAATTTTTCTTGCGCATTATTTACAGATTGACAATGACTTAAGTAATTAGTCGAAACGTCTCTTTTTAAATAAAATGTTTACGACAGCTTTGGCTCTTTTATTCTTAGTGAAACCATAGTCACTTAATAGTGACTATGGTGAAACAACAAGGATATTTTTAATCTTTCTTTAAAGATAAAAATTTAAAATACTATAATTTTAAACTAAATAATTAATCATGGGTAAGTTTTTTGTTAAAAAGTTTGCTCATTTAATGTTTTAGCCTGAGTTTTTTTGTGTTGAATTTTAAACATGGAAACTGACTTTGAAGTCACGTGACCGTCGTCGCTTGGCAGCTGATCGTGGCAGCTGATCGTTATGAATACAAACCCTCAAAATAATTTTTCATGATTGAATACCGGTATCCTTAAGAATTAGTAAGGAAATTATTTCGTGTTAAAAGTCGAAAAACAAATGAAGTATCTCATGAATTACACCACATGTCTGTTATGATGATAGTCTAACCACAAAAAGTAGCCAAAACTATAACCGCTTTGAGAAATACTGATAGGCTTTCACTCCTCGAAACTAACTAGCCTAGCCCTAGCTGGTTGGCTTATCAACATTTGAATGTCTGTTCTGCCACACTTAAGCACTTGAAACAATTACCGGAGTTAAGCCAACAAGTAACCCACAATAAGAAATGACTCATATGAAATTGCTTAAAAGGAGCACAGTTTATTTAAGCCTTAATTTTGCAATATTTGCGAAAGTGTAGGCTTATTGCTTTATGTTGAAACTTCGCAGTAAACTGCTATAGTTTTAAAACATTGTTGCTGAATAATTTATTACAATTGACAATGTGCTTTGGTTCGATTGAAAGAAACGTTATGGACTGATGACCGGTATACCCATAGCTACCGACTGCCGTAGGCTATCGATATTCCTCGAAGCTTATCGGTATTCTTCGAAGCAGTTATTGTGTTAGGCTGCTTTTTGTGGGTAGGCTATTATTATACCAAACACGTAGTGTAATTCATAAGGTAGTTCGTTTATTTTTTGACCTTCTGCAAGAAACAATTTCTTCATTAATGGTTACCGGTATTTCATCTTGAAAAATTGTTTTGAAGTTTTGCATTCATAACGATCAGCTGCCAAGTGACGTTGGTCATGTGACTTCAAAGCCAGTTTCCATATTTTAGAATTCACCACAAAAAATTCAAGCTGAAACTTTAATTACGCAATCTTTTTAGCAAAAACTTACCTATGATTAATTATTTAGTTTAAATTTATCATATTTTGAATTTTTACATTCAAAGAAAAATAAGAAATATCTTTGTTGAAATTTGTGGATTATTTCACGGCAACACCAATAGTAAAAAAATTATTCAAGCGAATGATTTTAAAATATTCATCTGCGTTCGATTAAAAGTATATTTTAAAAACGGCACCTGGTTGCAACCGAAGACATTTCAATCATTAATCAGGCATTAAAAATCTATTTGTAAAAAATTTTTCAAGAGGTACCTCGATGGGTATCACGAGACAACACAATTTTAGACACCGTAACAAGGCCTACTAATAACTTATCTGCGATATGTACTGTTTGCGCTAGTATTGGAGGAGTGCTCGACACTCCTCAAACTCAACTTCTGAGGATGCTCGGCGTTTTCAGCTGAGCGAAACGTCAAGGTAATAAATTAGCGTTATGCTAATCGTGTGCCTTTTACCAGCAGTGGCGGATTTAGGGGGGGGGATGGGGGGGATGCATCCCCCCCCACCAGCCTAAAAGTAACGATTTTGGCCGAAAAATCAGCCTCTGTTTCGAATAAATCGGCTCCATTTCGGGATGCATCCCCCCCCCACCGACCTAAACGTAACGAATCCGGCGAAAAATCAGTCTCAATTTTGGTGAAGACCTTTTTTTTTTTTTTTTTTTTTTTTTTGGAGACCACCTGAATTTGGGCGAAAAAAACGTTTGAATTTCCGATTTCGGCCGAAAAATTAGTCTCAATTTTGGTGAAGACCTTTTTTTTTTTTTTTTTTTTTTTTTTTTTTTTTTTTTTGGAGACCACCTGAATTTGGGCGAAAAAAACGTTTGAATATCCGATTTCGGCCGAAAAATCAGTCTCAATTTTGGTGAAGACATCCGAATTTTTGAGGTTTTGTGCTTCAAATCCCCCCCCACCAAAATTTTCTGGATCCGCCACTGTTTACCAGGAGAATAGTTAGTAGGCAAGCCTACCAATAGTATCGATTTTCATGCCCGGTAGACCAGATGGTTCTAGAAATCACTCTTATTCAGTTTTTGGACTTAATTAACTTCCGTTAATTAAAGCTGAAAATAAGAAATTAACTTTAACGTAGGTTTGAAGTTTGGTTACGGACTAGTGGTTAACGAAGCTAACATTTCGCATTAACTTGCCCACCTATCCAGAATACAACTTAGTTTAGTTTATTAACTTTTGCGATGCACTACAACACATCGGCAGAAAAACATGGCAACACCCAAAGGCTTAAAACATACTAACCAGAGGTGGAGTCGAGGACACAAGGCTCGAGGCCAAGGACACAAAAAAAATTCGAGGCCAAGGCCAAGGACAGAAATGCTCGAGGCCAAAAACCAAGGACATAAATGCAAGTGTTTTCCTAAGAAAAAAGGTCTTAAAAATTTTTTTTCGGTCGATCTCGAAAAAAACGGTCTAGAAAAACATTTTTCAGCCGATTTACAAAATTTTAACCATTCAAACAATAGTGCTGCCCTCGAGCCGAGGACAGGGCAATTTTCGAGGACTTGAGGCTTCGAGGCCAAGACCAAGGACTTGAAAATGTGTCCTCGAGGACTGCACCTCAGATACTAACATACAATTTTCAATTTATCAGCAATATATAACTTATTGAACGAGTGACAGTTTTGCATGGAAAAGACTGTTTCACCGGAAATTTTTCTCTACTTTTTTATTAAATCTGACACAAATTTAACAACCCAAACTCAAATCCTTAATCCAAAACTACCCCCAAACTTAACCCTAACCAAAACCCAAGCTCAAACTCTAATCTAATCTCTTTAAAAGTAAATGAAAAATACGCGGATGAGAACAACTCATTTTAGGTTTGTTCTGTTTAAGTTAAATATTTGCAGTGAAATAATCACTCCCTTTTGCATTGCTCATTAGTAGTCAATTTGATGGCTCTTTTCGAGGCTTCTGGTTTTCGAGTCGATAAGATGAGGAAGCACGAAAATGAGTAGTGAAATTTGGCTGCAACCAAGGCATGCATAATATGAAATGAAAGAAAATTTTTCCAAATTCCATAGTGGCAATTTTCTTTCGTTCCATTTTCATTCCATATTATAAATTACGATGCATCACATCCCATACTTGAAGTACTATCGCAATGAGCTACCATAAAAACTCACTCAGCATGAAAATGTCAACCACTTACTCAACAGACAGTAGGTTGACCGGTATGCACTGAGTTTAATGATTGCTAGTTTGTAATCACACCAAAAATGAAATTTGGCATAGCCAACCTGCCAAAAACATTTTACAAAAATGCCGAAAAAAAGTTTAAACGCAAACCAAAAAAAAAGCAAAGAATTAAACTCAATCGAGGATAGAAAAGTAAATACAAATCTTTGTTACGATGGAAGAAAAAATTTTGTCACTTGGCAAATTCAGTGCCGTTGCTACGGGGGGCCAAGAGGGCCTTGCCCCACCATTTTGGTTTACTAAAAATACTTTTTTCGGAACATCATGTAACGACAGGAAAACCGACGATGATGCAAAAAGGAATAAGGAATAATAGCATTCAACCCTACCTACTCGACAAAAGTTACCTACATTAGCATTATGTTATTGAAGCTTTTAAATACCGAAAGTTTAGTGGTTCAAGTTTCAAACGCCAGATTTAACTTCCCCAGTTTACACATCTGAATCTAATAGGTGATCAAGTAATTCGGTTAGTCATATCAATTTCAAATCCATGAGCGTTTGTAATTTCGCGTGATACTTATATCAAAATTTTTAAGCCCTAAGCTAGTGTTTCTCAATATTGGTCGGGATGCACAACAGACCGCTAAGCGCGGACGGATGTAGTGGAGCAACTACGAGGGCAAAAGGGGCTTCAGCCCCCCTCCCATACCCAAGTCACTTAAAAAAATTTAACCCTAAAATACAAGTGTTTAAACGTGTTTTTGAATTGACCTGCAGGTAAAGCTGGGGCTGAAAAAGTTGGGCAGTTTAATTTTTCTAATAGAGCTTCTAAGTCTTAGCAATTTAATTCTTTCAAATAGCTTTAAAAACGTGCCAAATGTAATTGCATCTGCGTTTTATTCACCAAGTTACCTTGGCTAGGAAGCAGTGAACCTTTTGGTCTTGGATTCAAGCTGCCACCTGTTTACCTGTCTACCACACACAGCGAAGGGCTTCACACAGTACGTTTATTGCTGAACGTCAAGCAGGGAAACTGTAAATACCAATTTTTACAGTGTTTGGTTTTACCCGACCGGGAATCGAACCCGAGTCTACCTCTTCAGCAGCAGACGCTCTATCCACTCGACAACTGTTGTTTTTTGTGCTCTAAATAAATGGCGTTGAAATAGTTATTTTTTCTCGAAAATTAAAAAATCGACCAGCGACACGGGCTTCGCCCCCAGACTCCGGTCTATACGAGATGGTTGAGTTGCTGCACTTTGCACAGCTCGCCACCCAATGGAGGCATTTTTAAAGCATAAAAACTTTAACTTCTAAACCCCCTCCTTTAGCAAAATCTGAAATCTTGGTGGCACGCCTGCTTATGGGTGTGTCGCAGAATAAAAATGTCGACCAGCAAAATCGTTTATTTCGTTTTTTACAAGACCAGCTGTTTTTGTTTGTTTAGAGCACATTCAAGGTTATTTAGATGGTAGTCACAGCTGCAGATAGATTTTTCAAGTGATTATGAGCCGGAAACGAAAAAAGCTATGAAACGTTATTGGACTTACATGTCTCTTTTTCAGACATGATTACAGAAATTTAAAATTGCGCATAATTTGCAGCCGCACAACATCAGTGTTAATGCGCAAAAGTTCATTCTATATTTTAATGCCTCCTCACTTCGTTTGCTCTGGTGACGGCACTAGGCAAATTGTCATTCCCAAAACAAAAATTAAGCCAGTCAGCAGCAATGCAGCTGCAAATTGCTATAAACATTTTCTATGATTTGATGATGCGATACCTACACTGTTTGCACAATGTTCATGACCGAATTACCCTATTAATTTGTCGTCGGATGATTAGCTGCTAAATGCTTTCACGTATTTTTATTTATCACTATCCGTATATATTTTTTTGTAAATGCCATGAGCAAAATCTAGTATGGAATTGGTATGGAAGATTCTTGAAATCTTCCATTCCATTCCATACCGAAATTTCCGTTCCATTCCATACCGTACCATGCCCTCGCTGTAACATTACTTTGATCAAAAATTAAAGAATAAGTGTTTGCTTGGTTTGATTAGTCAATCAATAACGCAAAATTTTTATTTTAGGTGATGGTAGTATGTTACGGTTTGATCATAAGAAAACTACACACCACTAGAGTGCAGACTGGAACTCCTACTTCGAGCTCGAAATCTGAAATCAACAATCTATCAAGAACACAAAGGAAAAGGACGATTTCGCGGTCAGAAATTGATCGGCGCCGTGTGACTATTGTGTGCGCTGCATTGGTCGGATTCTTTTTTCTTTGTTGGTTTCCATATCATGTAGTGAAGTTAGCAAAGATTGCTGGTATAAGGCACACCCAGGTTCGTATGTTTTTCGAGATTAATTAAATTAAATCAAGTTTTTCTTTATACTTGCTGAATTACACCGCAGCGTGTAATGAGTTGACGGGGTCTATCTCCGCATTATTGCGCCCAAGCAACACATCTCAAAATGTTCCCTTTTGCAAAAATTGATATTTTTATTCTAAGGGTCAGGTAAAATTTTTAAGTCTCTTACTCGCTTACTTTGCAAGTTATTACTCGTTTACTTTGCAAGTTATTATCTCGATAAAATTTTTGGCAAAAGGGAACGTCTTCATCTCAAATATTACGTCAGAACAGCCGTTTTTCACAAATTGAAAACTTAAAAATTTTATATACGGCAGTCATTTCATGCGTAGCTTGCAAAAGCAAAGCAAAAAGGCAAATATTTTGAGATGCAATTTGTTGTTTTTCCAAACTTAAACTTGATTTACGAGCCAATAATGAGCGTTTTAAAAAGAAAGTGCTAATCAACAATAATATACAGAATCATGCAGCTAAAATTCAGGACCAAGCTTTCAAAGACGAAAACATATTTGCACTGAAAAATGATTTATTGCTATGGTACGTTATTGGCAATGCATACCCCTCTTTTAATCTACAAAACGACTTACTTTAGAAAACCAGAAAAAATGACTTTCTAGGTGCCTATCTACACAATGGTAGTTATGGTAATGACTCGGTCAGTCAGTCAAAAAAACTTTGATGTAGAAAAACAAGCGATAAGTTTTAACTCTATCTTGGAAAAACTAGCGATAAGTTTAATTGTAACTTATCAAAACCAACGGCTGACAGAGCGGGTTATCAAAACCAACCCCTAATTTAATTACGAAGTTTTTGTCGATAAAAGGCCATAGTATCGTTCTTATTAACAATTTGCGTGCCCACCTTTAGCAAAATCCTAGAGGCAACACATGCTATGCTCTTCGTACGAACGAAAATCTTCGCAAAAATGACGTATAGAAAAAGTCTGGGAAGATTTGGTATGATATGCTTTCTTCTCACGAACATTATTTGTTTCCTGAAAATCTCGTCCATTTTGGCAAAATCTTCTTGATATTCTGGACCACTCGCGGAAATTTATGATGATGTTTTAAAGTTCAACTTGCTGTGAAAAGTCGTGAAATTTGTGAAGATGAATGCTCTTTTCTGTTTGTGCAGCAAAACAACATTTAAAACAAATAATTTCACGCAGCACTTTTATTTAATACAGGCATGGGTGTTGAGCTGGGCAGTATTAAAAAAAATCGAAGGGCTTGGGGACCCGAACTTGTATGAAGGTCGAGCATGATGCGGGACGCGGGGACGCAAATCAGAGGGCGAGGGGACACTAACTTGTTTAAACGCCCCAGCATGATGCTGTTAAATTTGTGAGTGCCAGCTGTGGTTGGTTCAAACAAAGTTGTGTGTGTTTTTAATCAAAATCAAGCACAGTTAACAAGGAATTGGTTAAAGTTTTTGAGACACAAGAAGGAATAATGCTGCTTGTGCACATTATAGGAGTGAGTCTGGAACACAAACCCAGCCATTGGAATTTTCTTATGATTTTCAAAATATAATTGGCCATTTTTTACATATTTGCTATAAAAATAATAAACTTTTTTGACTAGAATCAAAATGGGAAACTCCTTATTTGGTTTTTATAAAAAACATGTTCAAAATATTTAAAATTGATTAAAAACTGGCGTTATTTTAATCTCCAATATAACTTCAAAAATTTTGAGAAAAAAAGTTACAGCGTCATAGTCTATTGGAAGTCAAAGAAAACTTAATTTAGATAATGTGGTGCTCAAGTAGCAATAAAATGCATTTCATAAACTACTGTTTAAATAGCAGAAACTATAGAAAGTATAACCCAGCAGTATTACGCTGTTGCTCTAAACGCTTCGAAATGTGCTGTGTGTTACTTGTATCATATCAAACTGTTTTGCTATAAATGCAATATATTGTGTAACCTTTTTTAAAAGTATTGCACCATACTACGAACCTAGTATTTACAAAATAATTAGGATCTAAATCAAGTGTGAATATTTTCGTAAAGTTTAGAAATCATTGCAAGACAATACGAAGAATATAGCGAGAATATGAAAAATACTCGTTCAAACAAAAAAAACTTCCAAAAAAAATCTCAAACCTAGATGGCTAGCTATCGGGGTTGCCAAAAACTTTCCGAGATTTTTTTCGGCCTATTTGTTGAATAGTGTGATTTCAAATTGCAGCTCCAAACTAAAAACAAAAATTTTCTTCAGTTTTTTACATTTTTGCTTTTTCAAAAACAGAATTGGATTGATGTTTCACCCTTAAAGTTTACTGCAATTACGTACAACTCATGCTGTAAAGTCTTTCTTGTGTTGGAATGAGTGGTTAATTGACGACACAGATATTTCAGTTGAAAATTTTGCATTTTGTGTTGCTTTTGTTTGCGTTGCAAAAGTGATAGTTATTTTTGATGCATCAAGAATAGCAGTAAATCTTTTGCGGCCAGTTTTTTTCACCACACTTTATGATTTGTCGTATAAGCTACACTTACAGAAAGATTGCTCGAGATGGTTATGGTAATTACAATTTTTGACCGAGTTGCCCTGGCAGTAGACAACGAAGAGACTTTTCGGTCTTCGAGTCAAGCTGTCATCTGCCCATCTGTCTACCACACACGGTGGAGGCGTCACACTGTCCCTTTAATTGCTAAACGTCAACCAGGAAATCCGTGAATATCAATTTTATAGTCTTTGCTGGTTTGACCCGACCGGAAATCGAACCTAAGCATAGGCGTAGCCAGGGGGGGGGGGGGGGGGGCCAGACAACCAGGGTCCCCAGGTACCCTAAATAACAACCAGGGGGCCCCCAACAGACAACCAGGGGGCCCTGGAGCCCCTAACTGAAAACTAGGGGGCCCCTAATTAACAACCAGGGGGCCTGAGGCCTCTAACCGACAACCAGGAATGCCCCAGGGCTCCTAACTGCAATCCAGGGGCCCCGGGGATCCTAACCGACAACAAGGGGGCCTTTAACTGACAACCAGGAGGCCCTGGTGACCTTGACTGACAACCAGGGGATCCCTAACTGACAACCAGTGGGCCCCGAAGCCCCCAACTGACAACTAGGGGGCCCCGTGGACCTGACTGACAACCAAGGGGTTCCAGGGCCCCTAACTGACAACCAGGGGAATCCAGGGCCTCTAATAAACGACCAGGGGGCTCCGGGGCTTCTAACTGACAACCAAGGAGCCCCAGAGCCCCGACTGACGACTAAGGATCCCAGGCCAGGAGCTCCTAATTCAAATTTTTAATAATTTATATGCAAAACCTGTAAGAAATTTAAGAGTTTTTTCCTAAAAGTTGCAACCCCAGGCCTTCGTTTAACGTTATTATGAACTTATTGCTATAAAACAGGCGGTAAAGCAAACTCCCAATTGAAATACTACCAATGATGAATATAATGAGACCACAGCCAATACGTTGTCCGTGTCCGGAATTGCAGTTTTTTTAATTTAGGACTTACGCGTACAAAAGTAAGTAATAATAATGACGACCACGTGTCTACGTCATAATAATGTCATGCATTTCTTGGACGTTTCAAAAAAAATGTCAAGTGACTTGACTCAAGTTCTTCACGTTTTGGAAAAAAATTTATTTTAAATTTGCTTTGAATTTTTTTTTATGAAAGAACTTAAGGGCGCGATCTTATCTCAAAATCATAGGCGAAGCCAGGGGGGTGGCCAAGGGGGCCCGGGCCCCCTCGATCGAAATGCCACCAATGACACAAATTTGACAAAAAAAGTCTTGTTTCTTCATTTTCAGTTTCTTTTAGCATCTTTGCGTACAACAGTGCACGCGTTCCACAGTATTCAACAATAAACAATAATGACGACTAGGGGCCCGGCGCACCTCCTTATTTCAATTTTTTCCAATTTAAACATAAAACCAGGGTAATATCAAATTTTTTCTCCTAATAGTTGCGACCTCAGGCGCTCATCTAAATTTTTTATGGCCGTAATGAAATAACCAGCGCCGGATTTGCCATGTGGCACAGTGCCAGGGCCCCGCCCTCAGATAGTAGGACTTTCTTGGTCTTCTCTTAAATTTGGCAGGAAGATGTTGCAAAAATCCCCTAAATGCCAGAGGCACCGCGCAATGTAAATCAGGCCCGGGAATAACATGTTTAGTAAGCGTAACCATCTATTGGACCGTTTTTCAATAGCGATTCACCCTCACCTCGCCAGTTTTTACGCACAAAATACTTTAAAAAAAATAGCTGGGAAAATGCTCATTGAACAAATAATTGAATTTGAATTGAGGGGTCGTGGGTCCCCTGGCCGTACATGTATTCCCATAGGTGTGCACAAGTCCGTTAATCGTTAATCCGTTAATAACGAAGCTAACTTTTTCATTAACTCGTTAATCCGTTAATAAGTTTTTTCATGTTAACGGACTAAATTAACTTCCGTTAAGTGCTGTTAACGGACTAAATTAACTTCCTAAAATTCTGTTAACTTCCGTTAAAGTTTTTATCGTTAATATCTTGCACCATTTGTTTATCGTACCGGCATAAACCAGTTTGCACTGGTAACACTTGTTGCGTATTAGCACGAGTTTTATAGAAGAGAGCGAAGAAAAGGGCTCTTTTTTGTGGCAAATAATGACCTGCAGCCTCATAAGTCTAATTATTATCGCAGTTCACAGTTTCCAAAGGTTTTCCGATCGCAGCTTCGTTGTGCATTTGAACTTATTTTTATCTTGAAATTAGATTAGACTGTCAAATGTAACTTCCAAAACACAAAAAGACCACCACCATTTCCTCATAATTAGCTCAACAGCGTCAATACGTGTTCTAGAAGCGAGTGAATAAAACGAAATGTAAATTATACGCAAAATGTTTACGAATTAACGGACTTTATTAACTTCCGTTAATTAAAGCTGAAAATAACGGATTAACGTTAACGGAGGTGTGAAGTTTGTTAACGGACTAGTGGTTAACGAAGCTAACGTTTTGCATTAACTTGCCCACCTATGTGTATTCCTATAACTTGTTAACTTCATGAAAAGAAATTCTTTGAGTGGATTATTATTTCCTGCTAAAATATTGCAAAAGGTAATGTGCCTTACTTCCCCCTATATGGACCAAATCACTTACAATTTAAATTTTACTCCATAATGCAAGATTTTAAACGTGTTTTGAAATTTAATTGCAAGAAAAAGGAGGATTGAACAATCAAATTTTTCGATTGGCTTTCAATGTTAAAAATCTAGTTCTTTCAAATGGCTGTGGCACATGCAAAATGTGATCCAATGGGATGAAAATAGCTTTTTTTTTCCAAAAACTTACAAAAATCGCCCAGCAGCTGGGGGCTTTGCCCCCAGACCCCCATAGCCACCCGCGGCTGGGGGCTCCGCCCCCAGACCCCCGTCTGTGAAACGTTTGAGTACATCAGCTTTCTCAACACGTCTCTTAAGTTAGACATTTTCGCTTTTTAACTGTTAGCTTTCGCTCTCTCCCTTTACCAAAATCCTGGTTAAGTGACAATTGGCCACGACTTCAGAACTTTTATTCTACGATATCTTTGCCCTACAAAAAGTTCCTTTTTTGAAAATTTCTGATGACGTCATTGCATGTGATTTGGCCCCCCCCCAATCAAAAATCCTGGCTACGCCCATGAACCTAAGCCAACCGTTTCAGTAGTAGACGCTCTATCAACTCGACCACTGGTCGGTCTAATTGAAGAAGTGTGTATACTTGGGATAATTCTGAGATTTGCCAGACCTTTTGCTGCTATACTTTTTTTATTCGCGAAAACATTTGCTTCGTTTGATTCTGGCTTTTTTTAACCTGATATGGCAGCTCTACGTTTGGGAATTGGTCAAATTTTATACGTGACCGAATAAACAAATTAAGTAAACTTGTATAGCATACGCAAAATTATGGTATTTGTAAGGTAACGTATTATAGTAGATAGTAGATAGAGCGACTACAACTGTACAAATAAAAGACATTCAAAATGCTTAAAGTTTTTAAATCAATTTTGCAGCAGTTTTTAAATGAAGCCTTTTGTTGTTATGAAGCCTTTTTGCAGCAGTAGCATTTTTTTTTTGGCTTTGTTGCGTGAAATGAGTAGTGGTTTCAGTTTTGCTAAAAACAAGACAGAAAACAATACCCACGGAAACTTTTCATCCTTTTTTTGTCTTTTATTTTTAGTTTTGTTTTTTGCTTTGTTGCGTGAAATGAGTAATGGTTTCAGTTTGGCTAACAACAAAATAGAAAGCAATACCCATTGAAACTTTTCATCCTTTTCTTGTCGTTTCAAAGTATCAAAGTGATAAATTTTGGTAGATTCGTATCAGTTGTTGAGTGATTGTTTTTGCGATTTTATGTCATTGCTCTATTTGCTGTAGAACATCATAGGAATTAACACCTAAACCTGAATCGTAGGAATTCAATCGCATCAGCTCCGTTGTCTCCACCGAACCTTAGTTACAAGAAGAATAAAAAAATTATTTTGGTTGAATCATTTTGAGAAGCATGAAGCGAGTTTCTGGAAGGCCCACAACTTCCCTTATTGCTGTAGTATAGGGCCATAAACGGCTTTTTCCAGAAAAAAATTTCCAGGTTGGTGAGTTATTGGCTCGGTATTCCACCGGCTCCAGAATTAAATATTCAATATCTTCTTCCAAACTACTTGCTGCAGGCATTTAAATAACAGTTTTAAGTTTTCAATGAAATTAATAACTTCAGTTTCTGTAACGTGCAACTTGGCTTATGAGGTGGCCAAAACCTAATGGTTCTGAAACTACAAACTCTTTAAAATGAATATTGGTATTTGGTTGTGCTATCAGCTTAATCTACATTTATGGAGTTTTTTTTCTGGCGATATTTTACCGTTTAATGACGTATAGATAAAGTGTCTGCTATTGAAACGGTAGAATGGTTAGAATGGTTTAAAGCTGATTAAAATGATGATATATGCCAGATAGCGTAAGCCTCTTCCACATGCATGCTTTATTAGAATCTGATTACGCGATTTTAACGTATATTTTGCACTTTTTTGCTTTGTGCCGTGGCCCAAAGGGGGGCATGGCACAATGCCTCCTGAATACCACCCTGGATGTGCATGTCTTAATGGTCACAACGTATTAGTTACAGTGTGAAACCATTCAACAAGTGTTTTCAAAAGGTATGGTTTGTTAATACTGTTTTTTTTTTTTATAAAAAGTTTTATTTATAAGAAAATATATACGCATATTTCGGTTGGTGCTTAGTTGGTTTTTAGTAGCAAGAAAAGATAATTTGACCGGTGTTTCAACTGGCTTGACCGGCCTGTCGAAAATCTCGACCCGACCGGTAACCCGACCGGTGCCGGTCGACCCGACAAGTTTCCAGCTCTGCTTCAGATAGCATTTCGCACATTAGTACATCGCTATCTTTTTGCTCAACTTTTTAGGAATAAGCGGATACGAACAGAGCATAGCATACCAAGGACGAATGTTCGAGTTTGCATTTGCACTCGTCGATTTGCAAAGATTTTTGAGAATTTCACAAACAAAAACGGTAACTGCGAACAAACAAAAAGCACGAACATTTTTGTTCGTACGAAGAGCATAGCATGTGTCTCCAGGTTATGCACTTGCTGGAGAGTAATCCAGCAACCAAAACTACCAAAGGCTATATAGTTGAGGTCTGCCGGCTGGTGGAGGTCAAGATGAAAAAGAAAGCGGCTGGGTCTGATTAAAAAGCTTCCAGTCGCTGAATGTTAGCTGGAAAACCTAAAAAACTTGGGTAACATTTTTTCAAGACTTTGCGCATAAGTACTGCAAAAAAATTCTTGAATAAAACATGTAAATAAAACCTAAAATAAAATGTAAAACCAAAACAAAATGTAAAACAAAATTTATCATTGACTGTATTTTTTACAAAATTTTTCTTCAAGCTTAAACAGGATAGATAATTAGACACCAAACAACTTTTAGACAATGCAATATTATTTAAATCAGGCCTTGATTTTCAGGTTTTAACTTTGAAGAGATTTTACGCCATTAAATTTTTGGTTTGTGAAAGGTTTCTTGGCAATATAAACAAACCAACGTATGTTTAAATTAGTTTAAAAAGCATTTTTTTAACTTGGCAAAAGGAAACATTCGGATTTTTTTCTTATGACATTATAAATGGCAATATGTTTAAAATTTCATGGTAAACTTCAACATAATATTTATTACGTCATAGTTTGACAACAAACGCGCATAAAAACTGGATTATATCGAAGAGTTAAATCGAAAAAGGAAAATATTCTCTTTTGCCAAATGATGGGAGTGCAGCTCCAGAGACGAACTTGTTACCGCTTGACCAAATAGCTAGTAATAGTACTATTTAGTACAGATGTACTATGTATACTATCTACAAACTATTTTAAAGTAAAATGGCCATTTTTTATGTCAACTTTTTGGTGGTTTTCTCGCATACTTTCTCTATTTTGTTTTTTACTGAAAAATTTCTAATCTGCAAAGTTTTGAATTTTTATTACCAACGTTTTTGCCCCATTTTTTCATTGTTTGCCGTTAAATAGCTGTAACGAAAAAGATTTTGACTTTACAAAAAAGTTCGGCGGTGGCAACATGGCAGCATCAAGTTTGCATATGTGGTTCAAATCAATTTAATCATCTGATTGGCTCCGGGGTAAGGATTTGTTGTTGCCGAATTTCTGCTGTATCTTTGGCGAAAAAAATGTGTTTTTTTTTAAGTAAAATTAGACGTATTGGTTTGAATTTTCTTTTAGCTCAATTTTGATCTGGTGTACTTAAAACGTAGACTCGCTTTGAAAGAAACTTTTAAAAGGCTGATCGAATAACACATTGATAATTTAAACCTCTGCCATATAGGCCTTATGCATAGTGCATAGGTTAAAATTACCGATATATGTTTGTGATTATTGTAGTAAAGTCCAATATGAAAATATTGAGACTAGATCAAACTTTGCGGCTTTTTAGAATCAATTGGTGGGCTGCTTAACTATTAACTAATATTAGGCTGGTAGGCCTGGGAGCTAGGCTTTGTGGCAGGCCTATTGCAGATTGGTAGGGACTTGCCTATTTCCCCAAAACTTTTACGTTATAAAGACAATAAAAAGAAAATAAAGAATATTCATTCGCGCATTTTTCATCATTTACTTTTTTAAAGGTTTAGATAAGTGTTAGGTTTGGGATAGTACATGCATTCTCTTGCCATAGTAATTATGCTTTCCTAACATTACGTTGCGCTCATACGAGCAACACCAAATGGTTGATTCAAAAATTTTAAAAACATTGCAGCATTGATGCAAATTGTGGAAAAAAGAAATGTAAAAATCTTTTGATATATGAGTCGAAGAATTCTAAATCAGCCTCAAAAATTAAAAAAATACAATTTTGTTTTGAGTGGCAATAAATGAGTTAAAATTAGACCGCAATACCCCTTTGAACGAATTCGTCATTCGGTGTTGCATAATTATTTTAATTATGGTTTATAGTATCTAAAAGTCTAAAACACAAGGCAAGTACGTATATTAAGCCAGGCATTTCGTCAATTTCAAGCCCGAACCCGACCCGCAAAGCCCGGTTCTACTTGCACCTCTGGCACATTTTGTTGTTACAGTCGAATGCTTGTGCAATGCTGGAAGATTTCGGATATCTCTTGGTTTTCTTGAATTCTGCAGGAAATCCATATCTGTACACGTTTCTGGGAACGAACTTTTCAACAAGATGGAAGTAAGAAGCGTTCAAAAATTAAGTGTCAGAAACAAATCGCTACATTTAGGGTGATTTTGAAGTGTTAATCACGAATCTGAAGTTGGATTTATCCAGTAGATTACCGCATTATTAAGACATTAAAAATTAAAAACCTATAAAACCCAACTTACAATTTGTTTAATCCATAAATGGGATCCTCAGGGGTAAATCTAAACAATTTCAAAAGCAAACAATCAAAATCTAACCTTCAAAGCTTAAAACCAAAAGTTTTTGTATCAGACTCAAATTTTGTGAAATTTTAAATTCCTTAATTCTAAGGTGGTTAAATGTAATTGTCCATAGATGTATTGATTTAACGTTTACTAGTACCGGTACATTGTGTTAAATGGTTACAAACTCTTTTATATAAGCGCCTGCATATAGAAAAGTGGTTTCAGTAAAGTTTTTATTACATTTTAATTTTCAAAAATGATGGCTAATATGAATGGAATATTTTCAAAACATTATTTCAAAAAAAAAAGAAAACATAGAAGTATTATTTGGAAATCCATCCACGATTAGTGGGCACAGTTCAAAAAGAAAAATAATAGTAAATATGCCCTCAAATGATGTTCCTTTTAATTTTGTTTTGCACAGTATTTATATAAAAGGTAGCCTACTAATTTGTCAATATTGTGCCTTGATAGCATAATGCGTTTGTCTCGTCAATCAATTTAACCTTGTAGTATTTCTTTCTCTTGATAGATCGAGAAAGGCATAATATCAAATGCAATTTAGCAATGACGTTGTCGAAACTCTAAAATTAATTAAATAGCACTTGTTGGGCGAAAACGGCTCCTCAGGTGGGTCAGATGTTTCGATATAGTTAGAAGCTGACCCCCTGAGAAACCGTTGTTTCAAACAGGTTTTAGATTGCTTAGACTGGGTGGATTTCGATTTTTGGTGATATTATATATGTAATCTATTGTTATTTAGCGCTATGTTGGGTTTCATCGAGACCAAATTTCTTCAAAAGTAGTTCATCCACACTAAACTCTTCAAAAGTACTTCATCGAAAATAATGCTATTCTAGTTTTTGTCGTGTCAGTTTCCCGAACTGGTAACTTTTCGTTTTCTTCTTCTTTCTTCATTACCCGCTTTTCCGTGAGGGTTGCGGGGGCAGCAGCTCGAAACTAATCCGCCACACTTCACGGTCTTTCATCACATCCATCATTTCGCTTGGGTGAAGTCCCAAGCGATTCCATCCAAGATCCTCAATGTAGTTGGTCCATGTAGTTCTAGGTCGTCTAACTGGTCTTCCCCAATTCGCTTCAGCAAATAAAGCTTGTTTGAGGAGTCTTTCCTGAGGCATTCTGCCTACATAGACAAACCATCTAAGCTGAGATCTTTCGGTTCGGAGAAATAACGGATCGATGTTAAGAGATTTTCGAATCTCAGCGCCACGCACCTTGTTAAACAATGTAACTTCGTTTTGTTTTTGGAAAATACTGGTAACATTTTATTTTTGGAAAATGCACGTAACGATTATCTTCCTTTGTGGTCCAAGATATCTATTGGTTGTTTTGGCCTAGTCTGACGAAATGAAAGACTGGCAAGCAGAACCAAAAAGTGTTTTGCTTTGGCATGGTTTTAGACATAGAGTGCTTAGAATAAATAAATAAATGAATATACCGTACTTAAAGCTTTACAGTCTATGGGATTGTGAAAATGGGTATAGAAAAAATATTGCAGTTAAGCAACTGTAATTCTTTTCATGATTCTTTGTAACATTAACTCACAGATCTGCCACATTTACGTTCCAAAGATCGGTTTTTCGAAGCAGCAGAAGACGATCTTCTTCCGGATCTAGTGGAAGTCTTCGGCGAAATCAACAAAAATCTAAGGATCGAAAACCAAGCAATACAGGACTAACCAAGCTAAGCAAGTAGGTTATTTTGTCTAGAATTTCTTCAGAGTTGTTTATTGTGAGTCAGTGATTTAAATTAGTGGAAGTTTGACTAGATCGAAAGGGAAACTTCTCATGACTGTAGTAAGACCAAATAATTCAAGATCAAAACGAGGTTGTCACTTTTGAGCGTCAAGTATAGAAACAAAACCAATAGACTGTAGCTTAGTCGACTGTACTAGTACTGTTTCTATATTTAATGGTACTCAAGAGCGAGTGCCTCAATTTGATCTTAAACCATTAATTTGGTCTGGTAATAAGTTGCAAAATAAAGGATTTTACACAAAAAACTACCCCAAAGGCAATAAAACCTAATGATCGTTTGATTTGCGCTAATTCATGAATTTCTGCGATCAAAATTTGGAGAGTATTATTGCTTGCAGCCGTCATGACTTGAATAACTTTAACAAAAACGTCACTTTACTCTAACTTTCTATTGGGGCCAAGCAGTTTACTCATTGTTGGGGCCCAGCCTGACGAAAAACTTGCAAACAGAACCCCCCCCAAAAAAAAAGTTGATTAGCGTTGATGTGGTTAGAAAAACGCAGAGTATCTGGTTCATACAGACCAACGAAATTAACGGACAAGATTATATGGATAAGTCAAAAACAAAAAAATCACCGTTGCATCTTCAAGAGCAAAAACTAACAGCTATGCAATAACATGTTGTAGATCAGTGAATGCAAGCAACAAATTCATAACTTGCAATACTGTGTTGAGAAATTATTATAACTAACAACTCAAGCTTTTTCTTTGCAGTGTCTCAGTTTTCATTAGCGTATCTAATTTGTATGTCAAATCTTTTTTGACTCTTGTTTTTTTGGTATCTTTTCGTTTGTGTTTTGACGCAAATGGAGACAAACAAATTAATGTGAGCCAGCTTTTCCGTGAGAATTGGGGGGTTGCATCTCAAAACTAATCCACCACATGTCACGCTCAGTTTTTCATCACTCCCTTCATTTCAATTGTTCGCTTGGGTAAATTCAGTACTTGAATTGTTGCGGGGACGCGGGGGACACGTCCCCCAATCGAGAGTTCGCGTCCCCCCATCGAGATTTAAGCGTCCACCCATCGAAATTTGAGCGCTGGATGATGAAACGATCAAGAGCCATGCAGCCAGTACAAATAAATCCTACAAATTCCGGCCGAATATAGTCCCAAATTGCGGTGAAGACCTTTTTATTTTTATTTTTTGGTTTTCACCTGATTTCGGGGAAAAACACTTCAATTTTCGACAATGAACTTTTTTTTGGTCTTTATTCAATTGCGGGGACCGAATTACATAATTTCCATTGTATTTTGGTCAAGGCCGCAAAAGCGTCCCCCCATGCAAAATTTTACAATTTAAGTACTGGGTAAAGTCCCAGCGTTTCCATTCAAAATCCTCAATGTACCGGTAGTTCTAATCGATCCATTTAATGTTACAATAACGTAAGTATTTTTTAGAACTTCTGATGCAAAACAATTGTCTATTGAGGGCTCTTTACCCGGTGTACAAACCTCCACACCTGGCAATCAAGACAAGTTCAGAGGCGTTCAAAGATCTTGAGAGGAGATTTACAGAAAATGGATGATTGCTATTTGCTTGAAATCTTAAATTTCAAACATAATAAACAGCAATGCTTTTTTCCTGGTATACAGTATCGTTTAGCTCTTTTCACTATTGCAGCTAATTTGAACATTGCAAGGCTGAGCTGACATAATGCAAAGATTTATGCTACGCTCGCTGATTTTGTAACCTTGGTGTTGTACAGGATAGTTGTAGGTCTACTACAATTTTGTTGCTTTGTTTCGATTTTCATGGAAAAATCGTACGGCTCAGCAATCAAAATGCCACTTCTCCCACATACGAGGTAGGCTCGTGTATTATACGCTTGTAATTTAGGAGGTTTCGACTAGTTTTCGGGACTAATGTTTATAATGAGTTAGATTTGTGTATCAATTTTGAATACTTATTCGTACTTATCTTGAATACTTATGCTATACTTACAGTTGATTGATCTACGTTTATCCTCCACTCACGAGGAAGCGATGGTGGCGCTTTTATTTTGGACGAATCCTCACCCGCTTACGAGTTGACCGTTTTCTGAGTTTTCCGGTTGACTTCTTTACATGTAATTTTGCTGCTTGTTTGAAGCCACCAAGCGGAGATAATCATCGTAAAGCGCCTTATCCAAGTACGCAACAACTGACCAGGATGCGGAGTGAACCCAGATCTTGCAACCGGGGTAGTTGTAAAAACGGCGCCTTTAAAGTTTCGGCCACGCTGCCGACAAATTGATTATACTCAGTGCTTCTTGCTGTACAAATCCAATCTTTTATTAAACTTGTTGTAATACACCAAAGCGCATAATGAGTTCGCAGGGCCCATTTCCGTGTCATTGCGCTCGGACAACTCAACTTCTTTTGGAGAAATGTCGCAGCGGTGGCGAACTGCTGGCAACACTGTCTCGGATTAGACCGGCCCAAGATTTGAACTTCAGACCTCCTGCTCCAAAGACAACGGTTTTTCTTGCTGTACTTCTAATAAATTTTAAATGATTGTGTGATCGTTCGATTTTTGCATTGATCTCCAAGGCAAGTGTATTGCCTTATCTCAAGCTGAGGTCAATGAGTGTAGCGTATTGTGGCGCAACTCATGCTGTAGCTAAATTGGCTGAGCAAAGCGGAATAAAAGTTTAAAAAGAATGAGTTAGCTTCAGTTACGCTACACTCCATTCGAGTTGCATCAGTAAGACCGCTTTTAGGCGAAGTCAGTTACAATGAGGTCGCTTCTATTTGGTCCGTTAACACAAGACGCGACGCAACGCAAAATAACACAAAGCACCAAAATGCGACGGCATTGACAGTTTGCGAAAGGTTGCAGCCTGTCGCAATTTTTGCGAGCGGTTGTTTAACTTCACTTAGAGTCTTATAGACAATATTGTTGATGAATGGTAGGCCCGTTTTCAGCTAGCGACGTGAGCGACCATTTGCGAAGGTACCAAACCTTTGCTTCGCTTCCATTGTAAACGCTCCTCTATGGTTATTGCTCTGCAAACTATGCTGTTAGGCGGCATGATGTTCAAGCCTTGCATCGTTTAGACTTACGACGGTTAGATTTTAACGTTAAAGAGTGAATATTTGTAACTAAATGATTGATTTTTACGGAAATTGTATTAAGAGTCCAAATCATAATTTCTTTTCTTACTCTTGGATACAAAACGTTACGTTCTGACAAAAACCTATAAATATGTAAAGATTTGGAATGAAGTCCAGTATTCCGTCAGCGTTGCACGCAGCTTTACAATGATACCACTATTATGCAGAATTGTTACCGTAGTGATAAGGCCTAGTCTGTATACTAAAGTTTGTATGAAAAAAAAACAAGTTGTAATTGCAATCAATTAATTATCTGGAAGCTAGTGGTTTGAATCCTAGAACATGCATTTGGTCATTTCATAGCTTTGAGAATGATTTCAACTTGATGTTATGTTTTTTGTGAGGTGTTATAAATATTTTATCATGGTAATGTGCTTTGTTTTGTACAAAAAATAAACTGGATAATAATTTTATTGCGATGTTTGGACGTTTGCTGGCCAGAGATTTAATTAATGTTTAATCGCTTGCTTGCTTTCTGGCCTAAAGACTACCTACGAGGAAGCCTAGAGAAGAGCCACTAGAACGGCGATTACTTAATACAAAATCTCCGCCAGGATTCGAACCTGCAGCCTTTGGATTACCGATCCACTGCTCTTCCTACCGCTTGAGATAGAGGATGTCTCCTCGCATGTTTAATTTTGGCTATTTAAACCCAGCAAGTTGCTTTTACAAGGCTGGAATCCAGTTGGAGGATGACTTTTACGCATTGTTTGTTTCGCCGTTCTGAAAGCTCTTTCCTCGGCTTTTGCGCTTTGTAGCCTTTAGGCCAGAAAGCACGCAAACGATTAAACTAAAATACAGTTTTCGATTTGTTCCATTTTACTGTGATACACTATAATAATTTGCAGGGAGTCTCCTTTAAAATGTATAAAAATGGTGCATTTATACAGCAATGTACAATTATCATTAAATAGATACTCTCAAAATCATAACACAGTACGGCAAATCACGTTTAAAACTTTAGAAATTTAATGCCCTTTAGGCGATCTGTTTCGCCCGCAATCGCGGTCATCAGGGAAGTCTGCCAAAAAGGAAAAATACAATTTAAAATCTAAAAGCTGGAAAATAAAAATGATAATACAAAAAAATTGAAAGAATTGAAAATTATTCCTCGTTCAAGCACCGCACGACCAGAGATGGTCAAGATTACTACGTTTTGATGATCTTGAAGATCAAGATCGTGCCCATGTCTGCGCACGACCAGCTTGGTGGCGGGCCTAGGGAGAACCCTACCAGCAGTACAGCAGGTAACATCGCATATAATATTATCATAATCTTATATTATTACATCATTATCTAAATTCTAAAAACGAAGTATACTTAAACAACATAAATACAATCCATTGATCAATTAGGATAAAAAGAACGAATTGAAATTTCGAAAGACATAGGGGCCCAGAAGATTTGTAAGAGCTTTACATATAGTGCCTCTATCTCGTCCGAAAAGTAATCAAAAAATAAAATATTGTTTAAAATTAACAATATTGTGCATTAACAGACCTCTTAACACAAAGGCTAAATGCTATGTGTACTTTTTTGAAACATTGAAAATAAGCAAATTTCCGGTACGAAATCATTTATTCTTTTGCACTTTATGACCCGATGTACACTGCGCGTAAAATAGTGAGCGTATGAGCGTATTCTTGGTTTATTTTAACCAACTTGGGAGTTTAACCATAGTCCCTAAATGTTACATAGTATGAAAGCGCTCATAAATTTAAATTTGTCACTTATGTCACTTTTTGAGAAATTGAAATTTGCTTTAGTGAGTATGGTTCAACGCTGATAAGACGGTACGCCAGGCGCAACAAACTTCGGTTTAAATTAAACTTAAAATACTCTCGTACACTTATGATTTTACGCATTGTAGTTATAATGTGATAAAAACTTGTCTCAATTTTCCCTTGTCAAAATAGCAGAAGTAAATTTTACAGTATACGCGTGGTCAGAGCATCTTTGGTTATTTTTTTACGTCAGTTTAAACATGTTGAACTGCAAAGGCATTCCTAATGGGGCGTGGGACACATGCGTACCAATGCACCATCACAACTTAATTACTGAAGGGACTCAGCAAATCAAATATTTTTTGTGCTTTTTTGCTCTGGTTTTTTGTTTTGGCACATCTACTGCAAAAGAGAAATGCTTTACTGCGACTCTTCAACGTCTTGAGTCGTTTCATGGCCGAAGCTTCCTTTACAGCTCAAATTAAAAACACACTGACTATTTTGAAATATGGCAAAAAACAACAAATTTTTTATATCTAACTTATTTATTATAATCTTCCCATACGCTAACTAGCAATCAGCAAAAAAATTCTAAAGATAATAAATTCAATTATGAAATAGTTGTATGGCTACGTATATCTTATTCTATCTTCTAAAACAATAAACAGCAAATGTTTATAATGATAGAAAACTTTATAGAAGAATTAAAAACAATTCAGCCAAAAAGAGTAGAGCATGTCTAAGGAAACATTTTGTTTATTTTCTCTTGGCCATTGTGAATATTTGGAACACAAAAGCAAGAGTACTTAATAAAATTTAAGTTGCAAAAAAAATTGCAAACTTATGCGTAAAAATATACATATGAATCTGCAAATATCGTAATCCCAATTAATATCTTAAATAATATAAATGATAAAAAATAAGACCCTCTTTTAACGCTGGCGTAATAATTAAGTAGTGGAGGGGGAGAGCTTTGCCAAAAAAACCATTGTGATGAAGAACTTAATTTAATGTAGATTTCGTTTTTGAACTCAGAAACATAGAAAACGTTTACTGTTCATCTTTTTGCGTCGATTTCGCCTCTTCTTAAAATAATAATATTTGGCTACGCTCTTTTTAATAACCCTGTATGCTAATTTTCACTTGCTTCTATTTTCCAGACAACCCGTTTTCCAAAAATATGTACAGCATATAAGGATTCAAAGTAAAAATCAAATTGACCAATGTTCCTCCAACTGCAGCTAGAACAGAGCAAAGTTAATTGACGCTCAGTAAAAATCACAGCGCCATTACAACTGAAAACATTCTTTTATTGCTTACGTTTCAAGATTGCACTCATCTCATTATCAGAGCTGATCATTTTGCTCCAAAGTTGACGCTAAAAAAATTTCAAAGAAATTTCAATCCATAAAAAATAGAGGCATTATCATGCAAAGTTTTACAAATTAATAATGTCGTAACTTTTTGTTTATTTCAAAGATTTTAGGTCATTGCATAACACCAACAATCAGAGATTGAGGGGATAAAGCGTTTGCAAGTAAAACGGTAGACACGGCCTCAGTTCCCGGTTGGGTCAAACCAAACACTAGAAAAACTGTTTTTCACAGCTTTCCTGTTTAAAGTTTAGCAGTGAAAGGACAGTGTGTAGCCGTCACCGAGGGTGGTGGACAAGCAATTTGACTCGAAGGCCAAACGGTTCCTTTGTCACCTGGCCTAGGCAACTTTGTGAAAAAGGATGTTATAACAAATTAATTAATTTCTCAATTAATTGCAGTGGCGAAGTCGTCTCCAATTTGATAAATAGTAAACTTGTTTTTTTTTTAAATCAAAACTTTCATTATACTATCGCTGTATTACGCCAAAGCGCGTAACGAGTACGCTGAGCCAACCTCCGCGTCTTTGAGACCGGGCAACACAGCTCCTTTTGAAGAAATGTCGCAGCGGTGGCGAGCCGTTGGCAACACTGTCCCGGATTGGACTGACCCAAGATTTGCACCTCAGACCTCCCACTCCAAAAACGAATGAGTTACCGCTTGACCAGCTGGAAGGTAACTTATTTTAATTTGTTAAACTTATAATTACGTCCAAAATTTGGCTCGTTGTATGGTATACCTTTAGTGCTATCACTGCATATATAATGCTTTCCAAAGCGATATATTGTGCAGGAGGCTTTTTAAGTTTCTAATTTTGCAATACAACGAATAAGAATTGCAAATGCCCTCATCATGCATTAGCACAAGAGTACAGTAATGGTTGCATCTTGCCCTGTAATGCATTGTTGTGGCAATTCAGCATAATATATTCTCACACTAATGACTCTTTACTAAGGACGATATTATTAATCGTTTGCGTGCTATCTGGCCTAAAGGCTACCAGCGCGGAAGCCTAAGGAAGAGTCATCAGAACGGCGACTACTTTAAAGCAAGCAATGCGAAAAAGTTGTCTTCCCGCAGAAATCGAACCTGCAGCCTTTGGATTACCGGTCCACTGCAGCCTTTGGATTACCAGTCTTTAGATTCCTGTGGGAAGACAACTTTTTCGCATTTCTTGCGTTTAAGTAGTCGCCGTTCTGATGACTCTTCCTTAGGCTTCCGCGCTGGTAGCCTTTAGGCCAGATAGCACGCAAGCGATTAATTAAAAAAGCTCTGGCCAGCAAACGTCAAAACATCACAACTAAATAATTATTATTAAGGACGATATGTTAGACATTCTATTTTGAAGCTGGAAGTTCGAGGCCCTAAAATTCTGACAAAAAAACTTTTGATTTATTTGTTTTTAATTTATTGTTATTGTTTTATTGTTTTTGATTTATTGTTTTTGATTTATTGTTTTTGATTTATTGTTTTTGATTTATTGTTTTTGATTTACAAAGTTTTTGATTTATTTGTTCTGTGTGGTGGTATAGAACCTATTAAAGTGTGGGACTAGTGATCAAAAAACTGCTGGCTTTTTTTTTTTAATTTAAGACCTGGCATTACGTTGCTGTGGCTTAGCAAACCACATTAACAAGACTTTTTTCCATTGGTACCGGGCAACGAAACTGCATCAAAAATTACGTTAGCTTACTGTTTTAGAGATGCCAATTAACTTCGCAACATGCATTGCTTAGAACCAGGTCCAAGAAAAAGCAAAGGCCAAAACCACAATCCACAAGTAAATCGTGCGTCGTCTACTTTTTCCTGTTCGAGAAGAAATTGATTTTGTACAAACTAGTAGGTGACGAATTATTGTCAGACTGTAGTATGAAAGAAAAATCTGGAAAAATTACAAGTTAACACAAGTTAATTTATCTGAAGAACAGCCTTGAGTATAACACTTTAAAAAACAAATCATCACCATGTAATGAATAAACTTTGAATACTAAAAATTTTAGCAGGGACAAAATTTTTAGCAGAAAACTATTTAACTGTTTTAATTGAATAAGATTATTCAACGTGAAATAACTTGCATCTATAAAATATTTCGTTGAAAATATTGGCTAAACGTCCTAGCAAATTGCAAATACTATAACATATTTCAAGGATTATTTTTCTGAACTTGAGATTTAATTATTATGATGCTATTTGCCAATGTATTTAACAGTTCGAAGATACTAAAACTGATATAACCCCAATTACTGATTTTGTTGATGCGTTTTAATCTACACAGTATTCTGGATGTCCAGAGCTGGACAGCGCTGTTTCGAGCTTTAGCTCTCATCGGCAGCCCTCAGCTTCTCTAATCCAAGGTAATTCCCAACTGGTCAAGACTTTTGGCCCTTTTGGACAAACCTATGGGGCTTGCACAGTGGCAGAGGGTTTGTAAGGAATAAACGATTTTTCACTTGTGGTACTTAAAAAAAAAAAAAGAACAAGTGAAAAATCGCTGGACCCGTGGAGTAATGCCGATGAGAGCTAAAAGCTCGAAACAGCGCTGTCCAGCTCTGTGCATCTTATGACTCGAGCTGCTTTGAAGCTGCAGGGTTGGTGGTTAATCTGGCCACCTAACTGGCAGTGGAAGTCGTTATGAATTCCCAGAAGTCGACCACGAAGGACGTCAAACTTTTCAGTATTTTGGATGTGTCATGTTCATAACTGCTTTAAGCATCAGTCGATTTTGCTCATAGCTTTTCGAACGAGTCAATGGATGAAATTTAATTGAAGTTAATAAATCATCATTAATAGCCTATTATAGTTTACAACTAATGGAATTTGGAGCATGGCTACGAAGTTGAATACAACCAGAAAAAAACACCACGCTGGTGTATGAGAGTATGCATCAGAGATGGAACGTCGTCGGATCGACCAGCCGGTCGAGTCGAGATTCTTGACTGGCCGGTCAAGCCGGTTGAAATACCGGTCAAATTCTCCTTTCTTGCTACAAAAAGACATCGAAACACCAATCGAAATATACTTATATATTTTATCATAAATAAAACTTTTTATAAAAAAGCAGTGTTAACAAAGTACACCTTTTGAAAACACTTGTTGAATGGTTTCAAGCTGTGACTAATATGCTGTGACCATCAAGACATGCACATCTAGGGGCGTATTTAGGGTCGGTGTATTGCGCCATGCCCCCTTTGGGCCACGGCGCAAAGCAAAAAAGTGCAAAATATAGGTTAAAATCGCGTAATCAGATTCTAATAAAGCATGCATGTGGAAGAGGCTTGTGCTGCCTGGCATTTTAGCATCATTTTAATCAGCTTAAGAGTAGAAGTGGAGCAGATTTCAGATTTTTTACTACGTGCTAAAATCTTGCCGCTTTGAAAAGTTATTTTCAACTTAAATTTACCACACTCTACATTGGGCAAGAAGCAGGGCATGGTTTGGAATGGAATCGAAAATGGAATAGAATGGAACAAAATTTCGGTATGGAATAAGAAAGATGCCAGAATGGAATGGAATGGAAGATTTCAAGAGTGGAATGGAAGACAATCTTCCATACTCCCATACCAATTCCACACTAGATTTCACTCAAGGCATATACAGAAAAATAAATACGGATAGTGATAACTAAAAACATGTGGAAGCGTTTCGCTGCTAATCATCTGTCGACAAATTAATACGGTAATTCGGTCATGAATATTTGAATATTGCGCGAATAGTGTAAGGACTGTAGTCTGTAGGCATTGCATCATAATATCATAGAATCTATGTTCATTGCAATTTGCAGGTGCATTGATGCTGACTGGCTTAAATTTTATTTTGAGAATGACAATTTGCTTCGTGACGTCGCCAGAGCAAACGAAGTAAAGGTGCACTAAAATAGACAGAACTTTCGCACATTAAAACTGATCTTGTACGGCTGCAAATTATGCTCAATTTCCAAATTGTGCAATCATGTCGTAAAAAAAGACATGGATAAATCCGATGGTGTTTCTTAGCTCCTTTCGTTTCCTGCCCATAATCACGTTTAAAGTCTATCTTCAGCAGTGACTGCGACCTAAACAACCTTGAGTGTGCTTAAAAAAAAAGCTGGTCTTTCAAAAAAAGAAATGAACTTTTTTGCTGGTCTGCACTTCTACTCTCCGACACACTCATAAACAGGCGTGTAGCCAAAATTTTGCTAAAGGAGGAGGTTTGAAAGTTAAAATTTTTTTGTTTGAAAAATGCCTCGATTGGATGGTGAGCTGAACAAAGCGGTGCTACTAAATTATCTCATATAGACGGGGGTCTGGGGGCGATGCCCCTGTTGCTGGGCGATTTTTTTATTTTTCCAAAAAAAATAATATTTCAACACCATTTGGATCATATTTCGCAAGTTTTTAAAGCTATTTGAAAGAATTAAATTGCTATGACTTAGAAACCAATGGAAAAATTAACTTCCCCTGCCTATTCAGTCCCTACTTTACTTACAGATCGATTCAAAGTACGTTTAAATGCTTGCATTTTAGGGTTAAAATTTTTTAGTGACTTGGCTGAAAGGGGGGCTTAAGCCCCCTTTGCTCTCGTAATTGCGTCTCTACAGTATATCCGTAAACGCTTTGCTTTCTGTTGTGCATCCCGACCCATTGTTTGAGAAACAATGGCTTCGGGCTTAGAATGCTTTGAATCGATTACGATGCAAACGTTCATAGCTATAAAATTGATATGACTAGCCTAATTCCTTGATGACTTTTTAGGTTTAGAGGTGTAAACTTGGGATGTTAAATCTGGTGTTTGAAACTTGAACCACTTAACTTTCAGTATTTAAAAACTTCAATATACTGCTAATGTAGGTTATTTCAGTCAAGTTGGTAAGATTAAATGTTACTCGTTTTTGCATCATTGTCCATTTTTTTGTAACGTACTAATGCTCCAAAAAAAGTATTTTTAGTAAACTAAACTGGGGGGCAAGGCCCCCTTGGCCCCCGATAGCGACGGCACTGAATTTGCAAAGTGAAAAAAAGAATTTTCTTCCTTCGTAACAAAGATTTGTTTTGCTTTTCTATCCTCGATTGAACTTAATTCTTTATTGCTTTTTTTTGCGTTTAAACTTTTTTTCGGTATCTTTGTAAAATGATTATGGCAGTTTGGCTATGCCAAGTTTCATAGTTGGTGAGGTTACAAACTTGAAATCATTAAACCCAGTGCATATCGGTCAACCTATCGTGTGTTGATTAAGTGGTTGATGTTTTCATGCTAAGTGAATATTTATGATACAGTAGCTCATTGCAATAGTCCTTCAAAGATGGGATGAGATGCATCGTACCATACTGCTTACCTTCACGAGCGACAACTTGCAAAGGTACGCTTAACGTTGCAAAAATGCATTACGAATTACGCGTAGCTTCCGGTTTAAACTTACCTTGGTATGTAAGTATAGAATGGAATATGGAAGAAAATTTTAGTATGGAATGGAACATGGAATGGAAGAAAATTGCCCGTATGGAATATGGAAAAATCGTCTTCCATTCCATACCATGCCCTGGCAAGAAAAACATAGCTTTTATTTTTTTATATCTAACCAGCCATGACTTGTTCTGAAGTAGCAGCATTTCTACAAAATGCTGGGGCACATTATATTTCGAATATTTTCTAGCCAATGTCTTAACAGTTTAGAGCTTGCTGGTCGGCAAATTGCAAATAATCTGTCACGAATAGCTAAAAAATTGTAACTTCATTTTTTGGCCTTTCGCATAATATCATTAGAAAGAACGTCTAATAATTTAGTTTGTACCCTCCAGTTCTTTTAATGCTTATTTTGTGCACGTTTTACGCTGCTCAAAACAGGTCTTTCAAACCGAAGCATAACCAAAAAAGGTCTTAAAGTTGAATCACTTTTGCAAAAAACGCAAATTTTTTTTGCCTTTTTTTTGAGACCCCCGTGCAAAATCAAAAATTTCAACACCTCACCCATGCTCCCCCTTTTGAAAATTTTTCATTAGATACATTGAACAGTGAACAAAAACCTTCTGTAAAAAAACCGGTCGACCGGCCGGTCAATCGGCGATGATTTTGAAATTTACCGGTCGGGTCGAGAAAATCCTGACCGGTTCCATCTCTGGTATGCACATCCCCTTTGCAGTTATACAAAGGAAGGTAGGTGTGTAAAAAAAAAGCGTCTCTTCCAACACTCAATAGCATATTTTTCAACATGAAGCAACTTTATTAAACAAAGAAGTCCTTTATTACAACCTACAGCGTCTCTATTCACCTTCAGGCAAGGTTAACTTTCCTTTATGAAAGTTACGTTCTTGTCCCGATTCACCCCGATGGCAAGGGTGAATAGGGACATGACATTTGTGCAAATATATGAAAATTTAAGCACTTGGCAGAAAAAAAATTAGTTGTTCATATGTCCCAATCTCATAAACATCCTATCATCCAACAACGAAATACATACCTTAAGAACAAAACTTAGGAATTAAAAAAAAAATTAAAACTGTTCCCATTCCCCCATTTTACGGAACCATAAGTCTCTTTCGATACTTCCACATTTTTACCAAAAAATGCTTTTCGCAAATTTGTTGACTTTGGTATTTTCAAATAATATTTTTTGTGAATCCTGAATGTTATTTGGATAATAACGTTACTACGAGTGTATTAGAAAACACAAATTTGCGTTTTGTCGGACACTACATACTAAACTATATACGGTGTAACAATTTTCGTTTTCTTATATTTTATATTTTCATTTCCGCAGTTTGCATTTGAAAACGAAGGTTTGCAGCTGCATTATACTCAGAGGTGGGCAGCGCGATTCACAATACGTAGTTGCGCCGCAAGCGCACTCGCAACCTCTCTGAAATTCCTGCCGCGCAAGCGTTTCCGCAATCCACAAAAAATAATTGCGTCGCAAACGCAACCGTAAGCGCAAGTGTGACGTTTTAGAAAGTATAATTCTAATTGACTCACTGCTCAAACTGCGCTTTAGGTTACGGTACAAAACGATATTGAAAACAACTTATGCACACTATCAAACAGTAAACTAAAAAAAAATGTTGATTTTCTTTCAAAAATACCAGCAGTTGAAAATGTGGGTCGCTTAACTCCGCTCAATCTGGGCGAAAAACAATGAAAAATGACGCTCAACACCCGCACTTAAAGGAATCGGAGGTAATAATTCCCACCAATAAAGTCTTCATGTGTTGGCAAGCGAACGACTTTGGAGTCACTCTTTTCTAATGGCTCGTCGAGAAAATCGATACTAGCTTTAATGCATTTGTGCTTCAGGAGCAATTAGCATTGCTTTGCTCGGACAAATGAAGCATACTAAAAATCATCATACATTTTGTATAATGAAATTGGATCAACTAAGAGCTTACCGACGAGTAGAATGTTGATCAACAATCTTCCGAACTTGTCACCCGCACAGCGCGAGCTTCGGAACCCGATCGTGACCGTTCAAATCTCAGTGCACCCAGTCAATATTAGCATGCTCGTTTTAACACATAGCTATAGTGGCAGAGCGGTCTAACGCCTGCCCTGCGTTGAAGGACTGCCGCGACTTCAAAACCAGTGTATGCCTCTGGTTGTTGTGGGCATGGGTTCGAATCACATCCGCAGTAATTTTTTCTGACAACCAGAGGCTGATCCAAATTGTGACTGTATGTCTTCTATTTTTAAAGCTACAGATGCATTTGTGCATTTATGCTTCTGGAGCATTAGAATCACTCTCTGACGACTGGAGCATGCTACAAAAATTATCATGTTTTTGTTCAAAGAAATTGAACCATCTAAGTATATTAATAAGAGCTGTACCGATGCTGTTACTCCGGTTAGCAATATCTTTCAAGTCTTTCTGACTAGCAACAAAATTGCAATTAATAAGTTTAGGTGTTTCTTGTTTTTTAGTTACGATAAGAAGTAAGACAGTTTGCAAGTAGCGTGTTGAATTTTTTCCCAAAGCAATATTTAAATATTTCATGAACAAGTGGCGTATTTCTGGAAAAGCAATTATAAAAAAAGTTTTTCTCTTTAAAATTTGATTTTTCTATCAGTTTTTGAAATTCGCAATTGAAAAATTTGAAATTTTGAAAAATCGGCAAAATATTTCAGGAAAAAACTTTCAGCCAAAGAAAACTCCTACTGGTGTGAATCCTATAACGAAGTTTACGAATGTGTGAACACAGGACAAATGGCTGAAGTTATTCGGCGACGAGAAGAGTCGTTTAATCATCCTCTTGAATGGCTCGTTTGTTTACTCCATGCCAATGAGTTACCTCTGCAACATTTATTCGAAACTCTTAATGGAGCTACTACAGGCCCACGACAGTTTTCTGAGTCGATTGGAAAACGGCTTGCGTCATGCATCCAGCAACCAGATACCTCTTTTAAATCAGTGAGACTGACCGAAGATCTATCTAACGTGGACCTCAAAGAGCTGAGCAGAGATCAGCAATATTTACTCGAAATTTCGAGTAGTATTAATGCTGGTGAATGCAGTATAGACCTGTCAATACGAAACCTTGGATGCTTAAATCATTCTCGATGGCTGACTACAGCAAACAGAATGCTTAGATTATATGACAGCGATAAAAATTCATTTAAACTACAAGCATTGATTATGTTTATTATCCGTGTTTGTGTTCCAATGTGGTTCGCAATAAAGTCATACTCATATTGCAAAGATGGAGCTAGACACTCTCACCAAATAGTGGCCAGATCACGTTATCTCAGTCAGGAGCATGAACAAATTATTGATCCAGTTTTACACCGCAACTCTTACTTTGCTCATCCGGAAAATATAATTTTGGCCATGATAACTGACCATCGACCACATATTCGAGAACAAGGCCTGCGCAGGGTAATGAAAGCTAGAGCTGCAACGCCCAACGGAAAAATACGTAACTTTAAAGTTTCCGCAAACCTTGGTCTTGATGCAGTGGAGTACTTCAAACTGATTAACTGGACAGATCTTCCAATTACGAAGCCACCTAATGTACTTAAACAATGACGGATACTGAGCTCCAGCAATTCATTATGATGGATGTGACTGCCACTATATTTTTTCCAAAATTTCCCTGCCACACGCAGGTCAAGTCAAGTCAAGTTTATTTTACCATACGTTAAAAGTACGCAGGCAGGAAGCAGCGAAAGACCATGCGGTCATCTATGTCAACTGCACCAAATAGCAATACTTAAACAGTATCAGACGTAAACTTAAGCTAGGCGAAAAATCAACACAATTCTACAAAATATAGTAAAAAGCAGCACTGTCATAAAGCAAACAATATTTACAATGTATATCAGTTTTCGCATTAATGAGTACCGTGCATCCATCAAATTAGTCAAATTTTTGTTGAGCTATTTTTCATTAACAACAATATGCGATAGGTGTAATTGAATAATTACATTACGTTTTCCTAATAACAATACAGATCTAATCTAGCAAACACATTTTCTAGTAAAATACAAGTTTGATTTTAGCTAAAACGTTTCTTTACATCAATTTAAGTCTAAAGATTAACGATCACACTTACTACATATTTTACTCCACTTGAAAAAAAAAAACAAAAACCAAACAGTTAAGCAAAATTATGTATTTTACCATCGTCTTTGGAGTAACGTTCCAAAGTAACTGATTTACAAGTATTTTTAAATTTAGCAATGGAGCAATTTTTTTGAGCAAGAGGAATAGCTTCCCATTCCTTTAAGCATGCGTGATGTAATCTTTTCCTTCCAAACTCACTGTCGAATGTATGATGAT
Source organism: Trididemnum nubilum (assembly GCA_963965965.1). Lineage (NCBI taxonomy): Eukaryota > Metazoa > Chordata > Ascidiacea > Aplousobranchia > Didemnidae > Trididemnum > Trididemnum nubilum. The sequence goes on along the minus strand of OZ014475.1, from coordinate 25,646,945 downwards.
AATAACCGCCGGCTGATTTTAGTCTAGTGTTGTGTTTGTGTATCTTAGTTAGATCGACAAAGTAATTACTAAATGATAAAGGAAGCATGTTATTTTTAAATTAAAAAATAAATTTTGCAAATTCAAATTTGATCATGTCTTTTAGTTTTAAAGTTTGAAATTTAACATAAAGACAATCGATGGGAGAATTTCGAGGAAGAAATAAACTGGCTCTGATAAATTTATTCTGCAAAACTTCCAGTAGGTGTAGACACGAATTTGTAGTTCTTCCCCAATTAATTAAAGAGTACGATATGACGGAGTGAAATAAAGAGTAATAAATTAGTTTGCGAGTGGCTAAGGGTACATAGTGTCTTATTTTAAAGATTAACCCACATATTTTTGAAAGGTTTTTGTTTAGTTTTTGTATTTGATTTTTCCAGGTTAAGTTTTCATCTATTAACACACCTAGATATTTTACGCAATCACTTCGTTTGATATTCAGGTTATTCATTGTCAAACTAAATTCTGAGATATTAAGGGGCTTGCAGCTTACAATCATAAAGCAACCCTTCGAGTAGTTTAACGTTAGTTTGTTGCAGTACATCCTCTGTTGAAATGCTCGTGAAACTGGTTACTGAGGCGTCCAAAGCAGTTTGTGGACCGAATCTCGAGATGGCTTCATTCGTGCACAAATTGCTTCTCGTCAATTAATGCCAAGGTTTGAGTTTAAACGTGACTTTATTCACTTTAATTTGCAACTCTACAAATGTATGATTATAGTTGTTTGCAGTCTTTGCATGTATGAGCACACAATTTATTAAGAACCAACTTTGCGGAGTGCACGGGCGTTTTTCGTATAACGTTTTAGCTTAAAATCTATTTTCGGCCATCTTGTGGACTGATGGTAAATATTACTTAGTGTTTACCTATGGACACAGCAGGGGTCCATCCACCAAGTCACTTTGACATCATTATCTAAGTTAAGTGAAGGTGAAGTCAAAACTTTTATGTAGTGAATACTCATAATTTGTTGCATGCGGTGGTGCACATTCAAAAATTTTGCCGCGTCTAAATTACTAAATACGCTCTAAAACCAAATTTAATTATCATAAGCTGTTGCCACGCTTTTAGAGTAACAGCCATACCTGGCAACAGTGCATTAGGGTAGGATAAATAAATTTGGTTTCAGGGTGTAAAAGCGAGTTAAAATCAAAAAACAGAAATTTGCCGTGCAATTTTTGTATTTGTGAGCACCTACATTTCATATTTGACCGGGGGATCAAAAACTCACTCACGACTCTTCAAATTTCTACATTGTATTTTGATAATATGTTGGCAACATTTGCCATATCTAGCTAACTAAAACTCAAAACAAAACTTTTTTTTCGCCATTTTCGATCCTCTATAGTTTGTAGTGTAGATTAACAATCATTTTTGTTCAGGATAGCAACTCCACGTCCTTTGTCATAGTGACAGATTCTGATTTTGTCATCATTTTGCATTTTATTCAGAGTATTGTGTGGGCTAGAATTTTGAGGTGACGAGCAAATTTGGTCGCTATCTTTAAAAAACTTGCTGACATAAAACTTACTTTGATCTTTGAAATTATTGTTCGTTTTTGTGATTGACATATGCCGTTTAACAGAGGAAATGAGTTAAACTTGCCGATATAAAACTGAATTTGAATCAAGTTTAATAAAACTTATTAAGGGTGTGGTATATTTCCAGGAGTACGTCATAGAACAAGGTTAATCAATTGGCTGACTACGGACCACATCCGGACCTCCAGAATGCTAAAGTCGTTTGCAAAATGACACTTTTTGCTTCTTGCAAATTTCTTAAATCTAAATTTAATTCAGTGGTTGAAACTGCTATCAGAGGTTGAGTTCTCGAGGACACATTTTGAAGTCCTTGGTCTTGAGGCCTATTTTTATTATATATTACTGCACTATTTTTGAATCGTTAGAATGTTGATGGAAAACGCCGGTAGCCTCGCGAAAAATGTGCGAAGAGCTTTTTTGTTTTCCTCCGTTGGAGATCGCCTGAAAAAAATTTTGAGGACCTTTTTTTTGAGATCAGGTGTGCTTGTGTCCTTTGTCCTTGGCCTCGAGTATTCCTGTCATTGGTTTCGAGAGGGTCTGTCGTCGGTAGGGTTGTCCTTGGCCTTAGCCTTGGCCTTGGCCTCGGATTTTTTTTTTGTGTCCTTGGCCTCGAGCCTTGTGTCCTCGACTCCACCTCTGATCGCTATAATAGTCTCTGGTGCAGTGAAGTGCAGGCAGCGCAAAACTGTGGTTGCAGGTGCCGTATCGTTATAGATCTGCATACTTATGCTTTTTTACAATAATCTTTACACAATTTCTGTTTCACTATAGTCTTTATTAGGCGCGCAACCAAGATTTTGCTGAGGAGAAATAGAAAGGAAGTTGAACCAATTTTTTGTTTTAAAAAAGTTGTTTGTTTAAAAAGAATGCCACAATTGAGCGGCGAAGTGAGCTAGTTAGCTCAACTAAAACGGATCAGAGATGGGGTCCGGAGGCAAAGCCTCCAGCCGCCGGGCGATATTTTTGTGAAAAAATAGCCATTTTTACGACAGTTTTAAAGCCATTTAACAGAACTAATAAAATGCTAAGATTTGGAAGCCAGTTGAAGAACTAAATGTCTATCTCCTTCAACTCCCACCTCCTTCCCCTTTTTACACTTACAAGTCACGTATAAAACACGTTTTAACGCTTGCAATTTTGGTTTAAATTTTTTAAGTAACTTGGCTAAAGGAGTGGGGGATGAAGCTCTTTTATCTCACCTCCTGGTTGCGCTACTGGTCTCTATATAGCGATTATGGTTTTACTACGCTAAAAGCTATGCTGACAGTTTACGAAACAGCAATTTAGCTTAGCATTAAAAAATATGAGAAAAAACGAATATAGTTTGGAAACGATACTTTGACAAAACGATTCTGTTACTTAATGCTAACCAATATTTTTAACAATTGATTACTAAATTCGCTTCTCACTATTATTGCACGTTACTTTGCTGAAAGGAGCGAAAGTAGACGCACTCAAAAAACTTTCCAAGTTTGAATTTAGCACTCTGGAGGTCCGGATGTGGTCTGCAGTCAGCCAATTGACTAACCCTGTTCTATGACGTACTCCTGGAAATATACCACACCCTTAATAAGTTTTATTAAACTTGATTCAAATTCAGTTTTATATCGGCAAGTTTAATTCATTTCCTCCGTCAAACGGCATCTGTCAATCACAAAAACGAACAATAATTTCAAAGATCAAAGTAAGTTTTATGTCAGCAAGTTTTTTAAAGATAGCGACCAAATTTGCTCGTCACCTCAAAATTCTAGCCCACACAATACTCTGAATAAAATGCAAAATGATGACAAAATCAGAATCTGTCACTATGACAAAGGACGTGGGGTTGCTATCCTGAACAAAAATGATTGTTATTCTAAACTACACACTGTCATTAAAAGCAAAACCAAATTTGTAAAACTAAATCTTGGTGCGAAAGAAAATCACACTGTAATAGCAAAAGAAAGCTCAATTGATTATTATCTAAAGACATACTTCAAACCGTATGGTAAGGAATTTGTGTATAAAGTAACACCAGTTGGAAGCGTCCCTGGCAAACTGAATACGGAAAAATCAAAATACACAAGAAAGGGCATCCAGCTGGGCCAGTAGTATCTATGATCAATACATTTAAATATCATTCGACCAAATTTATGGACAGACTAATAAAGCCGTACATACCTAATGACTATGATGTTGGATTCTACACATGATTTTTTGCAGAAAATGAATGAGTTTACTCCCCAAACAGAGCAAGTAACAGTGAGTTTTGATGATATTTCTCTATTTACAAACGTGGCTTTAGCAAAAACAATTGAATTAATAGCAAGTTACGTATATGCTGAAGACAATCCTATACATACCTATCGCTTAACAAGGACATTTTTGTAAAAGTAATGTTTAAAGCTACCCAAGGATTATTTATGGACAAAGACGAACTGTACAAGCAAATCAACGGTGTCACAATGCTGGGATCACTGCTTTGGTCTACTTAAGCTAATTTTTCATGGCTAGGTTAGAGACTAAACTTATTCAGCGAACTCCAGACATCCAAACCTTAGTTGTATTTGCGATATGTGGATGACATTTTTGCAATATTTTACAACCACGAAACATGCTCTTTATTCTTTGGGCAGCTCAATGCCCAACATCCAGATATTATATTTACCGTAGAGCAAAGCACAACTACACTCTCGTTTTTTGATGTCGAAATTAAGAGTGTACTGCAGTCGGCAGCGTAGCCGAATGGATAAAGGCGTCGTTATTACGACGACCCTGATAGAATGGTGTGGGCTCAACTCGCACCCTGGTCACGTTGTTGCGTCCTTGGATAATACGCATTTGAATGATTATATCTGCTTTGGTGGCTTCGAACAAGCAGCAAATTCAGTGGACAGCAATGCAAGAAATCCCCAGAAACATTGGATCATCGGGAACTCCTAAGCAGGCGCGGATTCCTTCGATCACGAAGTAGCCATTGTAATGAAAAGTAGCGTCAGTAGTATAAGATGCTCCTTTTCATGTGGTTTGGGGAGGGGGAGGTTTGGGGAGTGGGGAGGTTTGGGGAGGGAGAGGTTTGGGGAGGGAAAGGTTTGGGAGGTGTGTTATTTGGGGAGGTTTGTCTAAATGCGGCGTTGTAGTCTTAGCTCTAACCCTAGCTAGTTGTTTGAAAGTTGGTCCTGCCTGAGTATCGAACCACCGCAGGTGGTTTGCCTGGCTTCAAATCTAAAGACTCTTAGTGTCTTGCTCGAGTACCGAACCACCGCAGGTGGTTTGTCAAGCCACCGCAGGTGCCTGGCTTCAAAGTAGCCGGTTAAAAGTAACCCAAGATCTAGTCTTAACTCTAAGTTTGTTGTAAGAATGGAAACTTAGCGTTGATCTGAGTACCAAACCACCGCAGGTGCCTGGCTTCAAGTCTAAAGACTCTTAGTGTCTTGCTTGAGTACCGAACCACCGCAGGTGGCTTGCTTCAAAGTAGCTGGTTAAAAGTGAATAGCCCGGTGGTTTCTAAAAAGATTATCTAAATGCTATGAAGTCTATTTTGTACGTTTAAGCTCTGTGTAACTTGAAGCGTTTCCTGTCGCGCTGCAGTTGAATTTCCGCTGCCATGTCAAAATCGTGACAGCGGTTATCTAAGGTTTAGCTGTGAATCACTACCTTTTGTTAATTTTTTTCGAATATGGAGCGAGCATGGCGCAATACAACTTGTTTAATTCCGATGATGTCAGGGTTGGTTTGTTACTTTTTTCGAATATGGAACGAGCATGGTGCAATACAACTTGTTTAATTCCGATGATGTCAGGGTTGGTTTGTTACTTTTTTCGAATATGGAACGAGCATGGCGCAATACAGCTTGTTTAACCCCAATAATGCAAGGGTCAGTCCTTTGGCGTATGTTGTCTTGAAGTCAAACTAATGCGGTTGAACCCTTTCAACTTTACTAGCGTTTAGACATTTGGTTCATTTTCGAATCGAACTAATGTGGTTAAAGCCATTCAAGTTTAGTGAGTCTAAAATTAGCAAAGTTTAGTTAAGTACCGAACCACCGAAGGTGGTAAGTCTAAAATTTGTAAGGCTTACCTGGGAATCGAACCACCGAAGGTGGTGAGTCGAAAGCTTAAAAATTTGACTAGGTTTGCCTGAGAACCGAACCACCAAAGGTGGTGAGTTTTAAGCTTAAAAAAATGCTTATCTAAGAACCGAACCACCGAAGGTGGGTTTAAAACAAGTAAGACTTACCTAAGAACCGAACCACCAAAGGTGGTGAGTCTAAAATTTGCCCGGAAACCGAACCACCGAAGGTGGTGAGTCCAAAGTTTAAAATACTAGCCTGAGAACCGAAGCATCGAAGGTAGTGAGTCTAAAATTAGTAAGGCTTACCCAAGTACCGAACCACTGAAAGTGGTGAGTCGAAAGTTCACCGAACCAAGTTTAAAAACTACTTGCCTGAGAATCGAACCACCGAAGGTGGTGAGTCTAAACTTAGTAAAACTTACCTAAGAACCAAATCACCGAAGGTGGTGAGTCTAAAAGCTTTCAATTTGAGGTTAAAGTGTGAAGGTATGAGCCATCTGGTCTGTTGTAAATTCACCTTTAAAAACTCTTTTCATCCGCTTACACTAATGACATTAGAATTAAGACTTTAATTGGAATCGCTAACTGTGTCTGATCGTACGCGAGCTTTCGGGGAATCCCCTCTTTGTGGAAATTCCTGTTAATTTAAAAGCGAATTTTTTCAAAAACTTTTCAAAGAGCGCTCTAAAATAGATCCATCAACCTCAGGTTATGGACTGAATCTCTAGTGGAGGAATGCGGCAAAAACCTTAAATTTTAAAACACTTGCCTGCGAATCGCTGGGAACCAAACCACCGAAGGTGGTGAGTCTTAAGCTTAAAATGCAAATCTGGGAACCAAACCACCGAAGGTGGTGAGTCTAAAGTGTAAAATTGGTAAGACTTTCTGGAAACCGAACCACCGCAGACGGTGAGTCTAAAGTTTAAACTACCGCAGCCGGTTAGTTAAAACCTAAAATTTGTAAGGCTTCCCTGGGTATCGAAATACCGAAGGTGGTTAGTTAAAGTCTAAAGTTTAAAATTTGGACTATCGTTTAAAGGTCATGGACCGTTCATTGGACGGGCGGTTAGCTGTCGCAAAATCGCTTTGAAGTTTGCATGGTTCCAAATAAAAAATTAAAAATTTTTAAAAATGTAAAATACTTTTAATCTAAAAAAAAAATTATGAAAACTAAATTTTAAGACATTTAGTCGATAACGTAGAAATATGTCTGAAATATGGTTGTATATTCTGGAGTTTGAATAACAACGGTATTATGTTTCAACAAGAAAATGGCAAACTCGACTACAAGTTGGTCGATACTTTGACTTTTGCATTAAAATATTGCAACAACGACTGCTAGAATATTATGTGAGTCAATATGGAAAGGTGGTATTGTGTTTGGCTTTTGTGTGGTTTGCCTGCATGACGTAACATAATCCAATTTGTTTAATTTCCGATTACCTTGGTGCCACAAGCTAGTTTGTTCGCTGCGAAACATACTCGAGAGCTTTAACGCTCTTGTCATTCTATCAAAGTGAACGTATGTACCTATTGTCGGAAAACCTTTATTCGAAATGATGCTATGCTACGTCACAAAAGAGACGTATATGAACGGTTTTGAAATTAGAGTGCGAAAAACGTAACAAAAAATTTAAAAGAGCCCCCCGATATAACGCACCCGCCGCTGTTACCACCAGCGTCATGTTCAATTTCACAAAAACACCTGAAATTTAAGTTTAAACTGACACATCGTATCACAGCAAAAAATTGAAATCGAATTGCGAGCACTACAATCTGGTGCAAGTCTGACAGTACGTGCTTTGTTCAGCCTCAACCATTCGAATCATATTCTAGTTATTTTGATGAGAGGCTTGGAATATTTCGATTTTAAAGAATTTTTGCTCTTCAAAGAACATTTATGTTGGAGAACTTAGACATAGATGTAAGAAATAAAAAGTTTAGCCTCAAGTTAACTAATTTTTTAATTTGTGGTACTTAATTTAAATTCAGATTGGTTATTAATTTTATTTTTATTCGTTTCATTTTATTTGCACCAAAATACAATTTTCATAAAATGAGCAACAATTCAATCAGAGCAGTACAATTGTAACCAATTCAATAAAAAACAATATTTTTGCTCAAATAGAAGCAGCTAAACGAATAACGTTATAACACGCATCAAGTCAAGGTAGTATGGTCGGAGTTATCAATACTCTGCACGGCTTTGAAACAATATGTTATACGCATGGTTTTGAAAAAAAAAAAAAAATAGTTGGTCGAACGCTAACGCGGTACTCTCTGGAGTGGGAGGTCAGAAGTTCAAATCTCGAACCGGTCAAATCGAACACATGGTTGCCAACGGCTCGCCACCGCTGCGATATTTTTTCGAAAGGAGCTGTGTAGCACGGGCGCAATGACTCGGAAATGGTTTCCGCTAATTCGTTTCACGCTTCGGCGTATTACATCGAGCATAATGAAAGATTTATTTTAATGCATGGCTCGGAAGCAGTATGTCTTAAAAATGTACAACCACGATATAGACTAAAGAGAGGACGAAGCGTTCCTTAATCGATAAAAATACTTAACTGCTAAGTTTGAACTAACGCTTGAAATCTCAACATAAACAGAAAATGAATTAAGAGCACTATCTAGCAGTGGGATATAACATCTTAACCTTGCCTGTTTTTGTTTTAAAAGGGCCTTCAACTCAAGTTTTTCACGCTAGACCAAAATGTTGAAATATACCTATAACACATTCTCACCAAAATTTGAAGTTTCTACACCTTCTCGCTTTCAAGATAATATAGTTCACAATTAGCCGTTTTCCACTTTAGTGTTGCCGTTTTTATCAGTATTGCGACAGAAGATTAACTATGGGAAAGCTGACTTTCAGTTATTGAAAAGCGTCAAATTTTTCGTTTCTAAACCTGTACTTTGTTTTACAAAACCTCTGCCGCAAAAACTTTTTTGAAAATCAAGAACATGGTGTCAATTTTTGAAATTTTGTTTCTTATTGGCAACCCTGACATGTTTATATCTTAATTCTATGAAAGATATCATATTTTTAATATTACTTAAACCCACATTTGTATCCAATTTTGTGGGTCAACAAGCGTTTGACTCAGGATGTAACCAGCATCTGAATCCTACAACTCTATTTCGAAAAAAACACAAAAAAGGTCTGAGCTAATTATCTACTTTTTCAGATAAAATCACTATTCGAAACACATATTTTGCAAGACCTAGAATGTTTTTGGTCAAAGTTTTCCAACGACAACAAGAAAACGGTTAAAAATTTTGCTATATTAGGTAAGTTTTAAAGTAAAGGTAATAATCAATATAAAGAAACTCAGGATTTTGATCAAATTATTGCAACACAAGAAAAGAAACTTAATAACTTGTTCAAGTTTTAGGCGAATTTTTGGGTTTATTTACGTTAGAATTTTCACCCAAGGTGAATAAATCTCAACGGTGTAAGATATTTTGACGAATTTATCCCAATAAAACTATGTAATAAAAAATATATTCGTTTTAAGGTTGAATTATTGTTTTAATCAAAGAAATTGTAAGATTTTGATTTCTGCAAAAAACAGTTTGACGCAAACAAGAAAATTACAAAAACTGACGTTAATTTGAGACTATAAGACAAGGTTTAAGATTGAATAACACCAAAAAATAGCAAAAGTTCTTGTTTTAACTCAAGATAGAGTGTAGTTGAATAAAATTTTACGGTATTTTAGTTAAAAAATCAGTGTAAAACTAAAAAATTGTTAAAAAAATGTAAGATGTTAGGTAAACGTTTTAGTTTCAAAGTACAAAAACGATCATTTTTACTGAAATTTTCAATTTAAAATGACGAAATGTAAGGTTTTTTACAAAATTATTGCTACGAAAACAAAAAAAGTTGTGGTTTATTAACTAAAAATAATAAACATTATCTATTTTGGTTAAATTTTATGGTATTTTAGTAAAAAATCAGTGTAAAACTAAAAAAACTGTTAAAAAAGTGTAAGATGTTAGGTAAACGTTTTAGTTTTAAAGTACGAAAACAATCATTTTTACTGAAACTTTCAATTTGAAATGACGAAGTGTAAGATTTTTTTACAAAGATGCACAGAGCTGGACAGCGCTGTTTCGAGCTTTTAGCTCTCATCGGCTGCCCTCAGCTTCTCTAACAAAGTTATTTTCCACACGAAGGACGTCAACCTTGTCGGTTATTTTTTACAAAATTATCGCTACAACAACCAAAAAGTCTAGGTTTATTGACTAAAATTAATACACATTCCCTATTTCGGTTAAAATTTTATGGTATTTTAGTAAAACATCAGTGTAAAACTAAAAAATTGTGAAAAAGTTTAAAATGTTAGGTAAACTTTTTTGTTTCAGAGTAGAAAAAGAGCTATTGTTACTTAAAGTTTCAATTTAAAATGACGAAACATAAAATCTGTAGAAAATTATCGCTACGACAACCAAAAAGTCTAGGTTTATTGAGTAAAATTAGTACACATTCCCTATTTCGGTTAAATTTTATGGTATTTTAGTAAAAAAATCGGTGTAAAACTATAAAAAATTTGAAAATGTTAGGTAAACGTTTTAGTTTCAAAGTAGAAAAAAACATTATTTTTACTGAAACTTTCGATTTAAAACGACAAAGCGTAACTTTTTTTACAAAATTATCGCTACGACAACAAAAAAGTTGAAGTTTATTGAGTAAAATTAATACACATTATCTATTTTGAGTAAATTTTATGGTATTTTAGTAAAAAAACTAGTGTAAAACTAAAAAATTGTTGAAAAGTTTAAGATGTTAGGTAAACGTTTTGGTTTTAAAGTAGAAAAAAACATTATTTTTAATTAAGTTTTCAATTTAAAATGACGAAACGTAAAATTTATAGAAAATTATCGCTACGAAAACCAAAAAGTTAGACTTTTTTGATTAAAAATAATGAACATTATTGTTTTTAGCTAAGTGATTTGCTAGATATTTTAACAGTTTAGAATATTTTCTACCAAATGTTGGTAAAAATATAAGAGCCTAAGAAAATTGCTTGGTTCAAAAATTGTTAAAATCACCGTTTCCAAGGAAAAAATTCAATTTTGAACAAACAAAGCAACACAATTTAATGTTTTTACAACAAGACTTGCATCAAACCACGAAATCAATAAAAGATTACTATGTTAAACAAGTTTAATGATATTTATGGTAAAAAACTTCATTTATTTATGGTAAAACAAAGGTTTATTTATGGTAAAACAAAGGAATCGCACAATTTTAAGATATTTTTGACAAAATTAGCCTTCACTAACGCAAGAAAGTTAATCAAAGGTTGCGATTTATTAGAATGTTTTTGTTTAAAAAGTAGAAAAAAATAGCTGCTTTTTACGTTAAAATTGTTAATCAAGTCTCAGAAACTTGAATTGAAACAATAACAACAATAATTAACTCTTCAGATTTTGCATATTTGTGTGTCTAACGTCTAAAATATCGATACTTTGAAACTTACAGAAGGATACGCATGTTACTTTTTAATATCTTTGAACTTCGACTTTGTTTAACAAAGCAAAAAATCAAATTGGAACAACTCGTTTTCAGGTTCGTATTAACCAGGTACTCGTCTGCACCTATCTAATCAAACCAACACAGAGCACCTTTTTGGGAGTTTTGTTTCCAAGTATTTTGTCAGGCTAGTCCACCACAACAGGTATTGACTGCTTGGTCCAATTGGGAAACAAGCGTGAAGAGACTTTCCCAGGGACACAACGACGCATTATTACCAGTTAGAGAATCAAATCATAGTCTATTCCCAACGCTCAACCACTGCCTATCACCACCGCTGTTTTCAGGTCAAAACATATTATGACTGTAGTTTTCTAAGTTTTAAACGCTTGAGATCTAAAATTTGGCAACGTATAATTCGCAATAAAAATCCATTCTCGCATTTCTTCGCATTTTGAGTCGTGTTTAGACAATATTGCTGTCGGACGTGTAATTTTCTGTGTCACAACCATAGTCGCATAATGTTTTTTCCCAAGTCGAAGCTATACGGCTGTACTTTTCGAGGATTTTTTATGAACTCTTTTACCGTTTTGATTTGAAAGTTTTTTCTTGGAAACATTAGTTTTTAGAATAAGGTTTGTTGTTTGTCTTGCAGATATCAGAATCTAAAGTCTAATATACATTGTTCATGAGATTTCAAAAAATTTGATGGTGTACAACTAAATGTTCAAAACAATTTGTAAACGCTATGTGATAAAGTTTTCTTTAAACCCGAACATCTGATCGAACAGCTTTCCAAATGCCCAAGATTTTTTAACGTTTAAGATCACGTGAAGTACCAAGAAATGATAGATTTTGTTTACTTTTTCCAAAGTACTGAAAAAACGTTATGATGAAAAAATATCATTTTGAGACATTGTCATTGAGTCATGATTAAATACGCCCGGGACAAGGCCGGAAGTCGTGTATAAAATTAATTCAATAATTTTAATTTAAAAAATTTATTAATTTTCAATTCAAAAAAAAATTTAATTTCAATAATTTTAATTTTAACAATTTTCAATTCAAAAAATTTAATTTTAATAATTTTAATTTAATTAATTTATTAATTTTAACAATTTTCAATTTAAAAAATTTAATTTCATCAATTTTAATTTAATTAATTTATTAATTTTCAATTCAAAAAATTTAATTTTAATAATTTTAATTTAATTAATTTATTAATTTTATACACGACTTCCGGCCTTGTCCCGGGCGTATTTAATCATGACTCAATGACAATGTCTCAAAATGATATTTTTTCATCATAACGTTTTTTCAGTACTTTGGAAAAAGTAAACAAAATCTATCATTTCTTGGTACTTCACGTGATCTTAAACGTTAAAAAATCTTGGGCATTTGGAAAGCTGTTCGATCAGATGTTCGGGTTTAAAGAAAACT